>JACTTY020000026.1:3600000-4349882 GCA_014595695.2 Epargyreus clarus clarus
TCATAAGAGGCGATAAAAAGGGGGCTTCCATGGTTGCGAGCGGCAACAGTGGGAGTTCAGACCGCCCAGCCAGCGACCCTGAGAAGGATCGCAGTATGTGTGGTCGCGTATCTTCGTGTACACCAGACGATTACGCAGCGCCAAAGACGGCCACCGGGGGGGATTTAGTGCGGTAAGAATCCCACATAACTCTGTGTCGCTCCCACGACACCGGGTTCCTTCCCCCTTCCTCTTGAAGGTTTCCCCCTCGATAACAAAAAAAGGTAGGCCAACCTGTTTACCTGTTTAAACCTGCCTACCCAAGGGTTGTGAGGGGGAAAATAGTCAATTTAATGTTTGCATATTCTACAGGCTTCATACCTTCGATACCTTCCCTTCGATTGTTATGTAATATGTCTACGAACCAAACCAGTGAAATGTTTAAGAATAAATAAACAATCATTTTCAGGTCTTAAATTTTAGGTTTTAGTTAATCCATTTGTACGATTTTTACATATTTAATTTCATATAAAAACGTTTCATCCATTAACTAACTCGGTAAAGATCGCCCTACACTGGAAAATAATAAGCTAACAGCCGATGTCTTAAATCCTTTTAGGCAAAATAGGGTTGATAGACGTTGAATATTTGGATTTTACAAAGCCGTTTTTAATTATTCTCTGTCTGAGCATGCAGATCTACGAAATGGGACAACTTGGAACTAGTTTAATGCCTCATTTTCAACCTTACCTCACGAAAGCGCCTTACCGATTACAAACGCTATAACAAAAAGGCAGTACCTACAGAAATTGAAAGTCATTATCACCGCAAACATTTTCAGTCCAAACGAAAAAGTTAAGTGAACAAATTAAACCGATCTTTTTATCGCGGTCTAAATAAAAGCTCAAGAAACGGAGAAAAATAGCGAGTCTTAACGAGGAAAACCGATTAGTTGTTTAAGTCCTAACGAGAAAAAACAATTGGATAGTTCCGAGCGGCTGGCTCGCGATTACCGTCTTCATGATGGACCAATTAGTAGGTTACGCAACGTTGGAACATGTGAAGCTGTCTGTATTGAAAATCAACTCAAATCATTATTAAGAAAATGTCAAAGTGTAGCGTATCTTGCTGAACAAACTTCTTTTTTAGATAAATGTAAAGCAAGATACTGGAGCTAATGCTTTATTAATTACATGTAAAAATGATGGCATTAAAAAAAGAGAATAATTATTATTAAAAAAAAGACAAACCCGCTGAGTTTCTTACCGGATCTTCTCAGTAGCATTACCATGAGTTGGCATAGAAACGCCACTATAGAAATTGTAAATAGAAAACTATTGTCATTTTGCTAGTGAATAACATAACTACTATCGTTACGGTATTTTTTGACAACGTCTGTCAAATTAATGACTCATGGGACCGAATTTGTATGGCAATAGATCATAATGACATTCGCTAGCGATTTGATTTCGATAGGTTTTTTACGTATCGAGTTACGTCACTACGGATTTTAGTTCTACGAGTAACCACCAGAGGCACTGTACAATTTTTCATACATTTATTTTACGCAGTCGCTAGCGAGTAATACTTTTGTAAACTCATGGAAAAATATTGTACCTGACAATTTGTAAGTGCCGTCGTTGGCCTATACAAAATAAATATATTTCATTTCATTTCATTTCTTTTCATTCTAATTCGTAGTGTATGCAAATCGTTTTTTTTTCACTGGAAAAAAATAATATTCATATTTGTTTGTCCTGATTATGAAAAGAATTTGCAAAGTAATTTCCACTCCCTTTAAGGTTTTCGAGGTAGTGCAACCATTATATTACAGGTTGTGCACAAGTCCTCTCTGAGTTCTTCTTAGGTAATTATCACGTGGACGCTCCACCTTTTCTTCGCATCGTATTACTCATTACCGACGGTCGTGATCTTCCCGTGATGAAGTCATTTTTTTTTGATACGATTTGATAGAGCATCATAGGACAGTAATCTCATTTACTTATTCTAAGTTCGAACTCCTGAACTCTTCGTAGGCATGCAGTCCAGGGAATATGCAACATTTTCCTCCAGCGCCACATTTCTAGAGTGTCAATGCGACACAAGCAAGGAGATTTAAATACACAATTCAGAAATTAAATGTATGTTAATATATACTATATTCCGATATCGTTCGATACCAATTGGGATCCTATATGACAACTTAATACTTTGATAATCTTTACTCCAAAACACATTTACAAATTGTTCCAAACTTTGTGTTAAGCGAGCAAAGTTGCAGGCCGAAGTTAGTTGTATTATATTATATAATAAATTAACCGTGACCTCATTAGCCGTCCGTTGTCGGGCATCGGGTAATAAATAACCCGCCTACCTTGGAAAATTTAAGAAAAGCCCCAGCAATTTACAGGGTTAAGGAATTCGATTTACGCCAGGCAAATTAACGGTCTTTAAGGATGTCCTGGGAATTTACCAAAGAAAGTTTGACCTTTAAAAGTCTGCTGACTTTTTAAGGATATTGACTTTTATATTTCTCTTGTGTATTTTATAAAAAAAAGTATATGTGTACAAAATAATTATAACTGATGTTAACTCGCTAAAAGATAATCTCTCTAAGTGATTTATCAAGTAAACAAGTTGCATCCTGTATTTAGCTTTTTCTTTACACGTATAGTATATAGTCAGTATAAGTATAGTATAAGTCAAGTAGACCTATTTTATTTATAGTAGCATTATAACCTGAGTAATAGACTTTATAGACATTTACATCACAAAAATAACTTAAAATCACATTTTCTAACCATATTTTTTATACAAAGTTATCTATTCATCTTTGTACTACATATCGTATCGTATCGATGAAAGATTACGAGTTTTTCAAATTGCTTTTCAATGCAATACTGAGTATAATCCCTGATGTCGATTGATTATATAATCTTAAAATCCTATATAAGTCTTATTTTAAGACCCTCAAAACTCGAACCGAACTTAGATCTCAGCATGTTGTTCATAATGCATAGTTTTTATATTCCTTTGTTGCCATTATAATGGAATATATTTTGTAGTTTGAAGTATGCAAACTAGGCTAATTACGCTCACGATATACAAAACATATCAGGTTTTGTAGTTGTAACATTCAATTAAAATTATACGGTATCGAAGCGCCATTCAAATGAATCATTGCAATTTTAATTATGTATTTTAGGCTAAGAACTCACAGAGCGTTTTTCTTCCGCCTTGCGCGCGGGCGACGGGCGTGGAATTGTTTGTTTTGAAAATGATAACTATCTTTTACCTACAATTTTTTGTATGCGTTTTTCAAGATGAAGGAAGTTAAAGAAAAACATTTATGAGTTCACTATCGTAATTGTACTGCCTGGATAGATTTATATCTTGAGTAAATTGTTTTAACGGTTCTAATATGTGTAATGAAAACTATGCGAAGATTTCTGAAAAAATATGTTAAAAATCTGATGTTGGGTTTTTGAATAGTTAAGGGTAAAACCGGCTGAAATTTAACACAAGAAGATCTATGCAATTTATGTGATACATAACGCCGATATGTTGATATATTTTTTTTTTTTTTTATAATATAAGAGTAGCAGACGAGCATGCAGTCCACCTGATGGTAAGTGGCTACTGCCGCCCATGGACACCTGTAATCAACCCCAGATAGGATTAGATATTCCTACCTGAGGTCGGCCACAGATGCGCCGCTACCCCTGAGGACTAAGCTGGAGCGCCTCGGAAAAGTCTGTCTCCCTTACCACACCCTTCAAACCGGAACACAGCAGCGCTTAACACTGCTGTTATTAGGTAGAAATAGGTGTGGCGGTGGTGATAATTACAAATAATTCGTAGAGCAGCGTAGAAAAGCTACGATGCTACGAAGCTACGATGTCTTTGACAATTATGATGTTTGTAAATATTCATGTTTGGGTATGAGAGTTTATTTTAGATGTTAGTGTATTGTATAAGACATGCTAAGGGAATAGTGATGAGCGACAACCTTTAGTCGATTACTGTCGTTCGTGTGTTACCTCCCTTACACATTTCATATTATCAATACTAGGGATGGCTTATAAAAAGAAAATTCAATAATTTCCATAAGAAATTTTATTCCGTGGACTTCATTTGTTATATACATAATTTTGTTCCATTTTTAATGTATTAAAGGATACTATTTACATATTAACACGAAATCAAATATTTAAAGAAACATTTACTAATTACACTATAAATAAATGAATTTTCAATGTTTTGAAATAATATTTAATTATAAATAATATCAATTCTTGCATGGACAATTTTTATAATTTATATTTATTGAAAAGACATAGAGAGAAACATTTAGATTTTTGTTAGGTATATACAAAGATTAATAGCGTTAATATTGAAGTAACTATATACAATAGTTCAGAATTCTTATATACATATTTACACTTATACATATACAAATTTTCAAATGCTTTCGTACAAAAAATATTATTTTTGGGACAATAACAAAAAAATAACTCAGAGTTTCGTAATTTGTGGCCACTATAATATTAGTTGAAATTAACATTATATTTATCCTTCTGTTAAAATCTTAACATATGACTTTGGATTAGAGAGTTTTGTATGCATTTTATACAACGTATTTTAGCAAAGTCTAATACTGTTAATTATCAAATGCAACAAACTTAAATCAATAATATTAAAATATTTTGATATTAAATTTAATTAATTAAAAACAGTAAAACGGTTAATTTATCAGTCCGACAGATGTCTCTAAGTCGTCCAAATGTTTAATTTATAATAGATAATAACCATTTTGTTATAACAACCCAAAACTATATCCATGTGCACTTAATACACGAACATTTGTTACAAATGCAATAATCTTTTTTAAATCCTAAGTTCAGGTACCAAAATAACCATCAGTGAATGGTCTCAACATGTGCAGAGTAATCAAAAAACAGAGAAGTGCGGCGGCTCTGTCCAGCGATGACTTAGCGCATCCTTGTTGCATAGCCGCGGGGTGTTCACCTGGAAATAAAAATCAACATTAATTTATACTTAAGGCCTGGCCAAACAGAACGCGTATTTTAGCCCCTCGCTAGGCGTTAGCGCTAGAAGAAAATCCTGACGCTACGATCTAGCGCCGTGTTGTGTCGTACTGAGTTAGTAGTGTGACCGCTTAACACAGAGCGTGTATGCGTACGGCTGTCCCGGCGCTGGGCGTTGTATTATAAGGAATGCTTTACGCGCGCGCGTACGCGTACGCGTTCTGTGTGACCGCTCACTAGTAACGCAGTACCATAACACTCAGCGGCGTTAGGATTAACTTTTAGCGCTAACGCCTTACCGTAGATAAAATTAACCTTATGTGCATACTTGAACCCCTGACAACGTACTGATAATGTACAAAATTTATGAGAATCGGTTATGCAGTTAAGGTGTGAAAGCCTAACAAACAAGCAAACAAGCCTATAAACGAACTCAGATTTATAATATTAGTTAGGATTGGTACCTGTACTAGTATAGTTACCATAATTGTGTGAGTGATCCTATGATAGTTAAGAATAGTTTAATCATAGATCAATAAGTGCTATCACTTCCACTAATATTATTAAAACAAGAACTACTTATACAAAGTATAATTGTAATTGCCTATCTACAAGTAGCCATCGTATTTTATAAATAATATATCGAAAAATAATTCAATATCACGTATTCTTTCCGAACCACAATACGTGACTCTCGTAAAACATGTTGAAAGCATAAATCGTTATTTTCCGATATTTTCCGCTTTCTGTACGCAATCATTGCAGAGTCATTTAATGAATATTTCATGAGTTGTAGTGATTATTCCAATAATGATGATTTAACCACGCATTAAAGGACGGACTGATGGAACATAACGTTTATACAGACTCAAGTGGGTGTAAAATCAACCGTATAGTCCCTCTAAGGGTGTTGTCCCATTAATGAGCTATCAACTAGTAGTTAGAAGACATTTTGTCAATGCTAATTGTCAATTCGTTTAATTTCTGTTATAAGCAGTACCCTTAATATGAGTTTTTACGTTTTGATAAATGTATATTTCCAATCAGTTCTGATACAATCCGCTAGGGGCGCTGATTGGAAATGTGTGGTCAAAATACCAATACCAAAACAGTAATTTTTGTAAAAACGTAAAATCTCATACTAAGGGTTACTGTTTTCTTTTTATAAGCCTATCACAAATAGGCTTATGGGTTGACTGGCATTAAGTTTACTTTTTGTGACACTCAGTTAAAGATGTTTTAAGAATTACATAAATAAATAAATTTTGCAACGCTCATTGTCAATTCAATGATCTAAAATGTAGGACAGAAATGATAATATGGTTTACGAGTAACTCTTTACAATAAGTATCTAATTATCTAGCTAATTAACTATTAGATATTGATTTTATCGAGACTAAACGGGACCACGTCTAAATGGTTCAATCAAACATATTCGTTCCATCTGATATTTTGATATAATCTGAATATCGATAAATTCATGTTTGAAATAGATGTTACAATATTACAAGTTTAATCAGTTCAGCCTCGCAGAGTTGAATAAGTTTCCACCAACTTCCCTAGAAGTTGCTTATCTCCTAAGGTATCTGTCTTGAAGCATTTACTTATTAACCTCTGATTTTTCAATGTTCTGTGCTTCAAGAAAACATCGTAAAGAAGCGTACTTTACTGAGTGCAAACAAAACTACGTGAAAACTACCAATTCGAACTTGACCAGTGCTCTTACCATGAGTTTTCAAAATATCCCACAATTTTACGTTACGTTTACTCAATCCATTATTCAGTTCCGTTTGCTTCAGTAGACTGAGTAAACGTAACAATAAGTAAGTGCTCAAGTCTTTTTGTCTACCTCACATGTTCGCAAAAAAGAGAGACATAACATAAAGCGCCATTTTGTCAATATAGACATTTAGTGTTACGTTACTGACACTATAGTTCTGATACAATCCGCTAGGGGCGCTGATTGGAAATTGTATGGGCAAATACGTAAACAAATACCAAAACAGTCATATTTGTCAAAACGTAAAAACTCATGGTAATTGTACAGCTTTATGGACTATAGTTTTCAGTCTGTTTGGCCTTTTCAGTCAGAGACTAGAGCCCAGCTGTGGGACAAATATCAATCTATGACGATGACTATTTCTATATCCAGTAGATCTTACTTCTATAGCATACGAATAGTAGTCAGATAGTCGTAAATAAGCCTCAGTCTGAAATAAATGTGTCGAAAAACAAATACCGAAATTGGTATTGTGCAGAAAGTTAAAAAATAACTTTGTGGATTTGTTATAAATTATTCAAAGCTCACGCCAAAAAAGTTATACAATGATAAAAATACGCGAGTTGTTGAAATATAAGGCCAAATGGCAGGTTAGTTTTCGATACAAATAATATTTTGTACATCATTTCTGTTCTTGTTAAATTGGGTTAATTTTACGATTGCATTTATAATTACTCGTATCATTGCTTCTCGTATGGTCGTCATCAAAATTCGCAAATTAGAATTAGCATCAGAATGAGCACTCATTAGCAAATCATTTCAGATTTCTAGGAGTGTAATTAATGGTAATGTCGCGTTCTGGGGGTTGGTTTTCTTTACACTTACAGATTAAGAGTCAATAACGCGTAACGTTAAGAATTACTTAAAACTCATACTTAAAATCTAATATAATGAAAACCAGTTAAAACAAGCTCGTATGTGACAAACTATATTGAAGTTGGTGTCTGACAAATATGTTCGTGACGAATTACGTGTGTCACAAATTATGCTCGTAACGAAGTTCATGTTTGACAAATATGATCGTGACAAACTGCATGTTTGACAAATATGTGCGTGACGAATTACATGTGTGATAAATTATGTTCGTAACGAAGTTCGTGTTTGACAAATATGTTCGTGACAAATTACGAATGTGACAAACTATATTCGTTACGAATTTCATATGCCACAAACTATGTTCGTGACGAATTACGTGCGTGACAAACATGTTCGTAACGGCCTGTGAGTGTAACAAACAGTATATGAGAATCAACTTATGCGAAAATTGCAATATGTGACTAAGTGAAAAAGTCGTTATAATGTTTACTAACTTACCGGATAGTACTTCCTTGTCAAATATCTACCACTTTATGTTTACTTACCAGATAACACGTGTACTCTTATGGCTGCGGGCGGCGCGTTATTCGGGCCACAGGTGTACACCCCGGCGTCTGAACCTCTTGCCCTTTGAACCAGTAGTCGACTCGTGCTTTTAAGACCTTTTTCAGTCACCAGCGAAATTCCACCTCGTGCTGAGTCGAAGTTTATTATCTGTTGAAATAATAACATATTTTATTTATTGTGTGTTTATTTACACATCTCCTTATATGAAAATGAATTGAATTATAGTGTTGGTGCTTTCAAAATAATTGGTTATATTCATTAGACAAGAAAAACAACTGTTTGATGTCCAAGTGTGTACGTATTCGTCTTTCTATTGTGTATTCTTAGCACACACAATACGGAAAGTTTTGTGTGGAAATATGTGAATGGTAAGCGTAATTACACACATTTATATTCTAAACCATTTTTAAAACGTGGGCTAAATGCCTATTCACCTTTTATTACATAAAACAAAAGCATTGATGTTAGGCAAAACAAGTAAAGTCTTTAAGAAAATAATAACGGCTGATCGTTTAGTTACAAAAGAATTGATAAATTGGAAATACTCCGAAACGGCTAAAGCAAACAGTTGAAACTAAATTAGATATAATAAATGTATCTAAACTCGATAAAGGCGAAACCAAAATAAAGCTGTTGTTTTAAAAGAATAAAAGTTAAGGAGTTGATAAATCGAGCCTGAAGCGAATAGTTTAAGTTGAATAAAGTAAAATAAATATATTTATACAAATTAAAGATGGATTTTTGTCCGCAATTTCAAATAATTGATACAATGACAAAATGTGTTATGAAAAAGTTTTATTAAATTATTTTAATTTTTCCTTCTCTTTTTTATATGTAAGGTCTTGGAAACCGTTGTAGTAAATTAGCCATTTTTTTTAACGCCAATATAAAAAGGTTCGTAGCTTAAGATACTTTTTATTCCAGAAATACATATATAAAATATGTATATGGGTAAATATTAAAAAATCACACACATGTGTGATAAATAAAATTGTATGCAACTTTTACAGATGAAAAATTCGGGATGAGAGCTTTTAATCTGGAAAATATATGTCGAAATTGTGGGTAAAATAACACTAAAATTACATATATGTACAGTACGCGATCACATTTGTGTTAAAACCTAGGCAGTACATGTTAGGTATACACAATTTTCCCATTTCTTCGAGTTTCAGTCCATTGAACACAGACAAGTGAACGGAAAATGCAGATAACAACACCAAAATGTGAACTCATCATAAAAGGAAAGGCACAAGAGCGGGAAACGAAACATCAAAGGCTAACAGGATATAACGATCTGACAAAGAAACGGTGGAAAATCAGTGTTTGTCAGATTTAATACAGATAAAAATATGGAATAGTCCCTTACGCTCCATTTTGGTGGATATAAAATATGCACGGTATTTGGTAGATAAAGCAAATACGTAAGTAAAATATTTTCATCATTTTGCAACAAAACGTTCGTGTACTAAAGAGACGAATTTTGAGGGAAACCGCGACGCATAACTCCGTGTGATGTAAATAAAGGTTTTGGGTTCGGTTCTCGGCAAGGTTCTAGCTTTTTCGCGTATAAAATCTACTTTTAACATTGATTTAACGACGCGGAGAAAAGTAGGAGGTGACCCCGTGTTACCTTAATTTAAAATCAAGTTCATTTTATTTTTAACATATTTTCGAACTAACCTTAATAAGGTACGTTAATAACGTGAGACGACATTAAGGTCATAACTCCCTTCATCGTTTCACTCATACTTTTATTATCAGTACTTAAGTTTTAAGATGTCGCTTTCGTGTGACAGTTTACGCGTAAAGCAAATTTTTAATTACTTTTAAAATATTATAACTTTAAAAGCAAATCCTTAGATAGATAGCAGCAAGAAATTATTTAGCACATACAGAAAGTATACCTAATAAGTGAGCTATTCTACATCAAAATAAGTATCATTATTATTAAAGAGTAGATTATTCCTCAGGAGGTATTAATATATTATTACAGAGAGAAATAAAGTTTGATAACCAACGTCGCGTTTCGACTATACGGCTTTTGGGGTGGGCGAGTCATAACAACAAATAATGTTGGTATAAATAACATTTTTGTACGAAAATAATCTATGGAAGTTAACGAAAAAACCTACGCTATTGCCTTGTTTTAGTGATTAACTGTGCATGAAATATTGTTAAGTATCTTAATATGTTAGTTTTTTCCGAAAATGAAATAGGAGCTTCCCGTTACCGCTACCATCTATTAATAGATTTGTCCTATACCTTAAATCAATGTCGAGCCATATGATGAAGCAGTGGTAATTGAGGTCTCTTTCATAAAGGGTTCCGGGTTCGATTCCCGTCTTGTCTGACATTAATTAACATTTTTTTTATTTTGGAAGTAAAGTTTGTTTGACAAAAAAATCTATAATTATTAAAGAGTATTAAAGAGTAGATTATTTTCCTCGTAGGTATTAATATATTATTACAGAGAGAAATAAAGTTTCATATCCAACCTCACGCTTCGACTATACGGCTTTTGGGGTGGGCGAGTCATAACAACAAATAATGTTGGTATAAATAACATTTTTGTACGAAAATAATCTATGGAAGTTAACGAAAAAACCTACGCTATTGCCTTATTTTTAGTGATTAACTGAGCATAAAATATTGTTAAGTATCTTAATATGTTAGTTTTTTCCGAAAATGAAATAGGAGCTTCCCTTTGCCGCTGCCATCTATTAATAGATATGTCCTATACCTACCTTAACTTAATGTCGACCCATATGATCCGACAGTGATAATTTAGGTCTTTTACGTAAATGATTACGGGTTCGATTCCCGTCTTGTCTGACATTCATTAACATTTGTTTTTTTTTTAGTGTAATGATTGTTTGACAAAAAAATCTATAACATGTCAGACAACAAAAATTGCTACCGTATATTGTACACCGATATCGATGACGTATCACCGCTGTAAATTTTCAGTTGTTTCCATCGAGTTTCAATAACTTTTAATTTATTCAACAGAACAGTGTCAGAAAAATGAAACAAAATTCCTCAACGAAGTACGTAAATTTGTATTCAAAAATTACTTGACACTATGTTAACAAAGTTCAAAGTCAGCCTCAACTATTTTCGCTCGCTAAAATTCATGTACATAATTTGTAGCAGTTTTCATAAATTAAAACTGGCGGTGTTTCTGCGTGACCGCTCCCAAAGCCCCAGGTAAAGTTCGCGCTCCGTTAATCTTATAAAGATATTAAGTCTGCGGTAAATATAGGGTTCACTGTCGTAAGGACGGATTAAACGAAATTAAACGAAAGTACCCAACAACCGTACGTTTTTTATAAGATAAGAGTAGTAAGAGAACTTGCAGTCCATCTGATGGTAAGCCTGATAGTAGTCTACTGACTATCTGTGACATAGCGACAGAGAGGTTGCCACCTTTAAGGACAAAAATGGTCGCCTCATAATCAATTTTAACCGGCATCCATGCCCTTTCACTGAAACGCATGAAATCATTCAATCTAGAAATTTCTATTGCTGCTTTGTAATGAAGAGCAACTTAAACAATTTTATTTCTACTTGCGTAAAGAAAACAGTATCATTATTTAAATTTTAATATTATTTGTTGCAATTTACGTTTGATTACACTATCACAACTACAAATTAATATTTTTGAAGTACCTAACCTATTGTGGCGGATAATTAGATAGTTTAGATATGAGTAGTCTCAATCTAGTCGGTATCTAATCAACACGTGTACTAATCAAAACATATTGTGATTCTTAATGATTTCTCATGGCGACCCTGCCAGGATGATTATCACAATGATGCTGGCAGGGTCGCCATGAGGTGTCGGGACGAAATCAAATATGTTTTGATTAGTACACGTCTTTCTTATCGGGTCTGTAAGACACGTAAATAATATGCGTACGTATAATGTGTACAAATTTTAAACATAAAAGAGGAGCTATTTTGTAACTGTAACCAAAATATTATATTACTTTATTTACATTAAGTCACCCATATAGGTACACACCGAAACCTGATCATTATAAGTTTTAAAGTTACACATATAGTATTTTTCATATAAAGTTGAACGAAAAGAGAATATCTGCAAACTCACAACGAGTATTTACGTTAAAAATGAATGAGTAGTAAACTTTCCCTCCAGTGAATTGCACAGTACATAGCCGTAAATGAAAAGCTGGTAGGAATAAATGCAATATTGTTTTCGCTTCTTTTCGTTTCACCTACATAACTCATTGGCCCATTTGCGTAAATTTTGCGCAAATATGAAGTAGGTAGGTACTTATATTTTATATTTATCAAACAAGCATGCGGTCCTTGTTTTTGTTTACGAGGGGGAAACCTTCAAAAGGTACCCTATGCTGTGGGAACGGCACGGGGTTTTGTGCGATTCTTACCGCACTAAAACCCCCCCGGTGGCCGTCTTTGGCGCTGCGTAGAGGACTCCGGGATCTCCAAAGGAACGCACTCCGGGGGTTACTAGCTCCCATTCTTGCCGCCCGCAACCCCGGAAGCCCCTTTTAGTCGCCTCTTACGACATGTGGGGGATATCGTAGCCCTATTCCGGTCTCGGAACCAAAAGGACAGCATGCGGTCCTGCTGATGGAAATTGTTCTCTGCCACCCATAGATATCTGTTATTAACCAGAAAGAGCTTTGGAGATTTATCTAAGGTGGGTTATAAATCTGTTGCTACCCATGAGGACTAAGTTGGAATTTAGTGTCACTGCCCTAAGGCAACACATCATATAACACACTCTCACCAAGTTTTTTTTAAAACAAAACACGGCCACGCTTGATACTGTTGTTATAAATAAGATGTCTTCAATGTCAAAACGTGTATGATTGTACTGTCTATAGTTGGAACATATTATTATTTAGTTTATATAGCATAACTGGAAATTAAATAGGGTATCCAAAAATTAACATCACTAACGTGTTTATAACGTAAGCATATCTTATTGCAGTAGGTAATAATTACAGTTGTAAATTAATCATTTAAAAATTTGCTCGGACGGGAGTTCAACCCAGAACTATTACAGCTACGAGCACGGTAATCGCAGTAAAAGATTCACGTTTATAAATGACAGGGTTGACTGGCAGATAATGCCATTAGGCATTAAGTTTACCCTGTGTTACACCAGATTAAGGTGTTTCAAGAAAATAAAATAAATAAATAAATCCACTAAGTGGTCTACTGTACAAAAAAACAGAATACCGGCAGTATTCTCGTTTTTTGGGGATAATCTCGTTTCACTAGCTTTTCGAAATTTACGATCAATGTTTTACACCATGTGGCGGTGGAACTGTGCTTGTGCATTAATACACAGGGGTATTGATTTTATCTGACATGTACCTAAAATGAGACTGCCATTCTCATGGAATAACAAGGACTCAGGAAAATAAGGCACCAAACCTGATACATATAAAAGTTAAGTACTAGTAAAGTTAAGTACGTAGCATAGATATTACGTATAGTTATCCTTATTACCTATATCAATAGTTAGTTAGATACGCGAATAATTATAATTAATAAATAACGTGGACATAGTTGTTTATATGAAGTAACATAGCAATGCATGCGGTTCATCAGATCCAAACTAAAATCACCTATTTGGAGTTTATTCCAAATAGGAACATTCAGAATAGGATCTTTCAAAGGCGACGTTACTATGATTGACTAGTTTGGATAATCTTGGATATAAAGCTTGGATATTTGGTACACGATAACGCTATGACACTATTCAAACCGAAATATAGCAGTGGCTAATACTCAAATATACGTAGCTGAAGTAGGTGCCTCAGAAGTCGAACCACAAATTATTCTACCACCTTGAAAATCTATCTAATCAATTCCAATCTCAAGAGAAAACTATTTCCAAAGTACTAATCCAATTTAAACTTCCACTCATAGATTCAGATCTCCATTCTAAGCTAGATAACCGTCCTGATCCTTGTCGATGAGGCGTTTACCATGAAATTGTTCGGAAGGCTATTCATAATGAAATTAGGCTTAAGTCGGCTAAATCCATTGACTGGGATTATAGGGTGAAAGCGTTTCGAAGCTTTAATTCTCTCCAAATCGTTTAATACTCAGATTCGTTAAAATTTCATAAAAAAATATGAATTATTTATCTTTAGGTTTAATTATAATTAAGGTCCAATATTTTCTATATTATGTCCGTTTCATCATAATCATCATTATCATCATCATCAACCCATTACTGTCCCACTGGTGGGCACGGGTCTTCTTTCATAATGAGAAGGATTAGGCCATAGTCCACCGCGCTGGCCAAGTGCGTATTGGTAGACTTCACATACATTTGAGATTTTTTTTTCTATAAATCTCTCAGGTATGCAGGTTTCCTCACGATGTTTTCTTTCACCGTTTAGCAAGCGATTATTAATTTCTAATACGCACATAACTTTGAAAAATCAGAGGTACGTGCCTGGGATTGGAACCTCGGACCCCTCGATGGAGCGGCCGAGTTTCTTAACCACTAGGCTATCACTGCTTATGTCCTGCGTTTATAGATTTTAAATCGAGAACAGTGGTTCATTTTACGCTGGGCAACCTAGAATACATAGTGTAGATTATGGGTTTTCAAATAAAACTCCAACTTGAATCTTCAGTTCTTTTCTTCTTGTTTTTATTCCGAGGCGTACACCTTTTTCCATACAAAAAGGCGAGCTTAAGTACTTATTTTGGGTACCGCAACAGGCGCAGGCTCAGTCAGCAACCGCGTCCTATTGCCGTCCCTTTCTAACATAGCCTGTCTTACTCTTACAATTCTATGCTTACACTCTATTGCTATCCTACTCTTACATATCTATTCTTATTACGTAGGACTTATATCTATTGCAATAAAGTGTCTTATTTACATAGTCTTAATTACATACACAAGTTACATTAATCAACATTTACATTTAAATTCTTAGGCCGTTGTCGTCCGTAATACATAGATATTAATTTGGTGTAATATACTCGTACAAAAAATGCGTACTACGCAGTAGTAGCGATGCATAGTGGCATTCGTAATATTTTTAATTAATAATCTATAAGAATATTAGTTTGTTCTCTTTGTTATTTAATAAAATATCGACAGGTCGTAGGTATTTAATAGCCCAATTTTATAGGTATTTAATGGTCAATTGGTTATCTCTGTTTTTAATAAATTAAATTTGGTCTCCATAACAGCAGCAAATATATATATTTTAAGTGTAATTAAATAATAAACGAGTGCAAACATAAGTGAATAAATTAATGAATGTTGGAATTCATTTAATAAAATCGAAGAAAGAACTAACCAATAATAATGGGACGAATGAAGAAGAAGAATGCATAAATAATAAATAATAGTTAAGTAAATAAATATTTATGAACTAAATAAGGACCAGTAAAAAAACAAGAACGTTTAAAGACCGATTATTTAGTTACCTGTTCCCCATGCGTCCAGGTGATGGAGGACGGTGGTTCTGGCGTGTGCCGGACGGTGCAGGTCAGGTTGATGGTGGAACCCGCCTGGATGAACAGCTCTAGACCACTCGATATCTCCGTTTCTGGTTCTAAAGAAAAATAGAATTAAGCCCTTTATTTTTAAACGTAATATTTAGGTTAGTATTTGTTTTTGATTTAGAAGAAAAGAAAGAAACCCTTTCTAAGTTATTTTTCTTTATTTCTTGGAGTCACATATTTATATGTCTAATCTCGGCAATGGTCGTACTTTATGACTTTCACGTACAAATACACGGTTGAATTGCTTTTTGATTCTTATATTTATGATTATTGGCTCATATTGTCCCCACAATATGTCTGACTATTTTCATAAATTCTGTTAATCTACATCTCACTTCTCTCTACCATCTATATGCAGACGATTTACAAATTTACAACCATGCCAGCCTGAACAACTTGGCTAACGCCATAAGGATTACCAACGCGGATCTGGCTTCTATCTCGATTTGGAGCAAAAATTTTGGCCTCCAATTAAATGCTACCAAATCCCAGGCGATTGTCTTAGGAAGCTCGCGTCTGGTATCTAAAATTGATTGGCAACAGTTACCCCCGATATTACTAGACAATGTGATTATTCCATATAGTAATAAAGTGAAAAATCTTGGTATCTACATTGACCAATGTCTATCGTGGGTACCGCAAGTCACGGAAGTCAGCAAGAAGCTGTTTGCTGCAGTGGGCTTCCTGCGAAGATTAAAAAATGTTTTACCTATTCCCACTAAAATAACGCTTGCGCAGTCTCTTCTTCTACCAATACTTGACTATGCTGATGTGTGTTATCCTGACATTACCGAGGAGCAATTGAACAAGCTTGAGCGTCTCCAAAATTTGTGTATACGTTTCATATTTGGCTTACAAAAATATGACCATGTTTCTGAATATCGCGCTAAACTCAAGTGGCTCCCAATTCGCCTTCGCCGGAATGCTCACATTCTATCTCTTCTCTATGGCGTTTTATTTAATCCGAATACCCCTCCTTACCTGAAACATCGCTTTCAATTTCTCCACTTGTCCCATGATCGATCCCTTCGCTCTACTGAAAACCTTGCTCTCACTACTCCTTCCCACTCAACTTCCTTTTACAAAAAATCATTTACTACAGTAGCTATCCGTCTCTGGAACTCCCTTCCTGTTACAATACGTAAAGCAAAATCTTTGCATTTGTTCAATAAACTCGTGAAATCGCATTACTTGCAGCTCTAACCTTGTCTTTATCCCTATCCCATTCTTTCACGCTATCTCTAATCTTATCTAACAATTTAGTTACTTTTCCTTTTTCCCATAACTGTTATTACTTCTTTTCACTTTTACCTTCCTTTTCCTTTTATTCCGTTCTATGCTATCATCAAGTTAACTTCACTACTTCTGTTATTTAAAACTGCACTCTATTTGCACCCTACCTATTTTTATCTCATCCTTACTTTTACTCCTCACCTTAGGGTTGCCTGGAAGAGATCGCTGATTAGCGATAAGGCCGCCTGTTGTATTGTTTTATATTTGTATGTTACTTTGTTATTTCATGTTGTGTTGGTACAATAAAGTGTATTATTATTATTATTATTATTATTATTATGTCGTCAGAACATAGTACATAGGTACACACACAAACACATAAAAGATAAATGTATCATTTAGATATCTACTATATTACTCTTATTGTAGATTACCTGCAAGTCATTGTCTCATTTACGATATTAATTAAGGTAGACAGAATCATGGAGGAAATCTGTCACTCGTAGGTACTGTAGACTCTGGACGAGTCGGTAAATATGACTATTGATCGGAGCGTGACTTATTCTACTTCTAAATTATAAAGACTGTATTACCAGAATAAAGTAGAGAAATTTATCTGACCTACGATGTTGAGGTAAACCGCGTGTCCAATAGGCGGCGTGGTGGAGATCTGGCACTCGTACTGGCCGGAGTCGCGGCGTTGCGGGCTGCGGATGCGCAGCGCCCACTCCTCGGAGCGCGGCTTGTGCTGCGCCTCGAAGCGCTGGTCCGACGTGTACGTGTACCGGCCCACCGTCAGCAGGTGGATGTCGCGGTGTCGCACCCATGATACCTGGGGACAATAAATAGACATTAATAGATACACTTACATAAATTTTCTTCCACGCTCATTGAACATTTTGACGACCCGCGTGGCGGAGCGATCGCCATATCGGTCTGACGCGCTGAGGCTGAGGGCCGGACAGACATCTAAGTGATGAATTAAGATTTCTGTTTCTGGGTCTGAGTGTTTGTGTATTTGTCTTTGTGTGTGTCCATAGCACCTATGACACAGGAAATCCTAGTGTGTGAGTCGTGAGTGTAGAAAGCGTTTTTTTAACATTAAAAACACTTAAAAATATTTACTTCATCTTAAAGAAAATAATCCAATGAAAAAAAAGATTTGATTAAAAATCATATTCAGAAATGTTTTTTTTTTGTATATATATTATATCGATAAGGCATACAGGCTACCTGATAGAAAGAGGTGCATATCGTCGCCTATCGACAATATTTCACTAGCATTAAATTAACTTCATCATCAACCCATTACTGTCCCACTGCTGATCTCATCATTCAATTCAATCAACAGTCGAAGCAATAGCAAGAAAAATAAAACATCTCAATATTTAGCAAATAAAATGTACGTGAAAAATAAATCTTCAAAGAGTTAAAGGACTGGACGTGACTATTTTATAAACGAATTGACACTGATTTACACAATAAAGTATTACTTTGTGAGTTTCGCTTTATTATTTCGTTAAAGGTATGTTTATAAATATACCGAAATTGAAAATTCGATGCACCAATTACATGTTGTTTTAAACAAATAATGCCTATGTTGTTAGATCGATAGGTCAGTAACTCTATAAACGGACCCTCCCACAATAAACTTCACATTCATCCCAGCCACTATAAACGCTGATTAAACGAGCCCAGACGAAATGAAATGACCCTAACTTGTAAGTAAGGCTAGTTAGACAGAAAAAAATGTTCAGTCGAATTTTAACCTTCGTTTTATTTGTAGCATGTCTTAAGATTTTTGTCGTGATTTACGTGGTATGACATTTTTATTCTTAAACTAGCTGACCCGGCAAACGTTGTGTTGCCACAGAAATAAAAAATGTTAAGGGTGAACAACCCTTATCACTTAGGGGTATGAAAAATCGATAGTAGCCGATTCACAGACCTACTGAATATGCATATAAAATTTGGTGAAAATCGGTAAAGCTGTTTCAGAGTAGTACGGTAACTAATATTGTGATAGGAGAATTTTATATATTTTTAAAGGTATTAGTAACAACTGTCCTTGCAGTCCAACTGATGTTGCTTTATTTGATGTGACCCTGTCGATGGACATGTGTAGCTTATTTTATATAGGTAGATTTGGAATTCCACATGAACTCTACGATTAATTGAAGATAGTTTTATGAAATACTTAATCAGCATAGCTTAATGTGTGGACAAATTTATAATATGAAATATGGTTTAATTAAATGGTCAAAATTAACTATTTACCCTATTTTATTACAAAAACATTTAGCCTTTGTAACCTATCATTTGTTTGTACAGCGGACTTATTTTGAAAAACAGTTAAGCCAACTTCGACACGGCTACAAAACAACGATAAATAATTTTACGGGATAATGTGTATTTTAATACAGTAAAGCTATGCGCGGAAGCTCATCAAATATGCATACTGGCATACTAAGGTATGCTTCCCCAAATTAAAAACAAATTATATTTTGTTCATGTAATCGGAGTTTCAACCCTAATCTCCCTCTACCACAAGACTCATTTGCATGTTTAAAAGTTAGATAACCATCAGAGAAACGAGAATTTCATTTTATTAAAATTATTGCTTTATTTCTACTCGAAACTTTATGTTATCTTTAAAAAGGAACGGTCGTTTCGTAATTATTTTTCTCCGGAGTCAAGGTTTGACGAGTCGTGAAATCGTAAGCCATTTAACGTCAGTTTAAACGTATTTTAAAATTTTGTTGGGGAAAAGAATATTCATTTTAGCACGAGCTTTTATATAATTAACACCGAAGAAATCTCTACTTACTTAAGATATTTTTTGTTCATATTATGATTTATACAGATTTCAATGCTTTTTCTTTGACGAAATTCCGAGACTGAAGGTCGTATCTCTCTTTAATTTATGATTTTATATCACATTTTAAAAAAATCCCGCGAATGTGTAAAAAACCTTGGCCAGATCAAGATTAATTATAAATACGCGAAATTGTCAGATAGCGTAATTAACTGAAAACGCAAGTAATGTAGTTACCTATGTCAATCCCATAATTAAAATCTATCAAACCGTATGACTTGTAGGGCATTTCAAAGAATGAAAACACATATTATACGGTACACTTGGGAGACCTCCTCCTTTTTTGAAGTCAGTTAAAAATACATATACGCTTAAAAACATTACCCTCTGTAGTCGGGTAAAAAGATACAGCGATAATGCAATTAAATTCTTTTACAATTTTACTTATTTCTATTACGTTTACTTAGCTCCTATTTCCTGTAGCTATCAATTTCTTTCAATACGGGAATGAACGAAGATTTGACCTGAATTATTGTTTCCCATATAACAATGTTTGCTGGAGCGAGAGTGGAGCATGGTTGGATTGAATTACACGATCCACACTGATCCGATAACACAGGAATGGAGCCTAATTGTCAAGTTCCATCCTATTAGCCTCGAATAAAATAAAATCATGACGGACGGATGAGTTTAAAATCATGACGCCCAACGAACTATTTGGCGAAATTGTCACTATAATACCGCTCTATCACGCTACTGCGTGCCGGGTTCGATTCTCAGTCTGAGTGTTTGTATATTTTTTTGTGTGTGGTCGCCATGAACCGCCATACTACAAAAAATATATATAATTGTTCAAATATGTCCAATGTCGAAGGCAATACCCACTTCCTATCTACTACATGTAGGTTTGCCAGTTTAACCCTTTACACCCGAAGATTTTTTTTCGCAATTTTCAATTCAAAACGTTTATTACGGCTTTTTATATAGCTTAAGGGATCCACAAAAAATACGAAAAAAAATCCAGATTTTATACGTAATCCAGAAATCGACCCGCACGATCGTGAGTCTCCGGTGGGAACTGTCACACTCACGATCGTGAAAATTGCAAAAAAATTTAGTTTTTTATCAAAAAATATTAGAAAATTAAAATAATTTGGAGATATTTAACATCACTGTCTTTATTTTCATTAGTCTTTATAAAAAATCTGTCTTTGCAATGAAACCTAAACTACGTAATTCTATGAAAATCAACATTCTTCTTTCTTCCGTTATTGCCTCCGTCTTAAATCCAGGTCTCCAAGGCGTAGGTATTCTTGGCTAGGGAATACATCCAATGATAATGCAGATGGAGAAAACTTTAGCCATATCTATTGCAATTAAATTAAGTTTTCGACCGGTTCTTCTTAGATAATATAAATTTGTGCATCTGGTTACATATCAAGAGCGTCATAATTAAAATATTAAGAAAAATATTTCTTTGGAAATTTTACTGGAAATGTTGGTAGGGATGTGTAGACCTTTTCAAGACAGAAAACGTATTCTTTTCCAAGCTATTTTTCGATGTGTTGGACGTGAAGATGCTCGGCGGCGAGAAATTTCTAGGGATGATTTTAAAGTAGATGGTTGAGGTTCAGGCTCAAGTTCCAGATCCAATTCTAGATCAGTTTCTATTTGAGGGCCTGCATGTGCTTCTGGATCTGTTTCAGGGCAAAATTCTTCAAATTGAAACTCTTCTTATCTATTTGGTTGAAGCTCTTCACTTTCATGAAAATCTTCAATGTCCGATACATTTCTCCTCACCCCGCACTGGCAAAATCTGATCGTCATCTAAATGTACCCCTAAAATTGAAACAAACAAAATTGATATTGACGAAACTTACACATAACTGGTAATAGCAATAAAAGAATTTTCATCAAACGTTATTCTGCACCAACAACCGTAGGCACACGATCGTAACAGTTGAAATTTGCAACCTAATTGTATCTAAATTGCAAGTTAATCGAATAAACTACTAAATTCCACGTATTTAGTGTTCTTTTAGCTTTCAAATTAGCTATAATTAATAATAGATACTAAACATTTAATACCAAAAATAATCATAGAAAAATGTTTGCGGTAACAAAATACCGATGTGTACATTCAGCACACGAAAACAGAACCTAAATATCTCAGGCGATTTTTATCGTATCTTACAATTCCTAACTCCCGAAGTATCCGTGTTTTTCACGGAAGTTCTCGCTATAAAACATCAAAAGTTTCAACAACACCGATTCCAGTGACATTGCTCGTTTAAACTGCCTCAGATAACAGCGGAGGCGCCTTGAAAAAACATTAAAGATACATATAAACTCGGGTAAGATACGAAACTTTATCGAACCCCCGAATGTGATATGCAAAACATAATTTATTATGATCGAGCGACCTTACCCAAATTGTTATTTATGTTTTAATGTATTCAGAGGGTCGCTAAGGTTTATTCGGTGTTTTTATCACGTTTCAGATACGGTTGCTTAAGAAGTCATGAAAATGTTTATTTATTTATATTTAGAAAAAATATTTTTTGTACTTGACAATAATTATGTACTAAATAAATACGCAATAAGTATATTCATCAATATTCATGAATAAGTACACACTATAGTATCAAATTTGTTGGTAGAACTCAGATGCAATAACAGTACAACGTAACGCTTTAATACATTATATAATAATAAATAATACACTGATATATTCGTGTACTTGTTCCGAGTAATACAATGTTTTAATTACACTTGCATACGAAATTAGTTGATACTATCTGAATAGACGTGTCCTTTGTTTCATCTTAGCCAAAATGCTACTTTTGATTAACTGACAACTAGTACCCTAATCATAGTTAAGGTCGGATTGTGTTATTATTTATTACGTAAAAAGATTATACAAATTCTATTGCAAAGAAAAATTAAAAACTTTGTACTTAAGCTACGATAGAACCACTGAATCACTACTGCCTCATAACAGTCCTTATATCGGTTAATTATAAATAGAAGCAAGATAAGACATCAACTACAACAATTACAAACACATTACACAATCAAGCCAACCATAAACCAGCGTTCCATCAATCGATTCCCCATAAAGGAAGCATTGGAGATCGAATACAATACGTCTTATGGGAAGGCAACAAACCATTCCCCTTTATGAGCCATGAGTGTATCCAACATTATCCCATAAACATACGTACATCGTGACAATCACGATCGTGCCAATAAGGAAAACCTTGTGTTTCCGTTATCTCTGGCCCATGAAGGATATGAGCTATATCAAGCTCTCGGTTTATGATTAAGTTGAGATTAAGAGCTCATGAGATGAGCTGAGTCGTAATATGTATTTTATCGCATGGAGCGTTGTACACTCATAATGCAATACTAGGAAACCGTGTGACGATGAGTGCTACGTACATTAAGACGAACATAAACATGAATATTTGGAACAGACAATTCATTTAGATTTCTGATGAGAAGTTACAACCTAGTTTTGAACTGCTGCAACAATATGAACTCTTTGTCTCCACTATCAGAAAACGGAATATTTCTTCATTAATAATAATAAAGCAAATATACCATCCACCGTCAATTTTAATCAAAATATATAAAGTGTTCTAAGGAATACCTCATGTACTCGCTTTCTTGGTTTTTCAATAGTCCCTTGATCTGTAAAGCATTTGTTTACACGTAGCTGTTATACAAACAATCTCTGCAACCCTTACACGAAATAAAAAATACGAGAAAAGGTGCTTACAACAAACCTAAACCCAACCTCGATACAATAGACCCGAATTGCCGTATTTCACAATAGCCTAGCATAAATAATACATACAAAAAGTGCTCAGGAAATCCATATTCGCCAAAGTGGTTTTCTTTGCGGCATTTAATTCCCCTCAGGGTTACCTGAACCTATAACAGCCTGGGAAACGGTACGTGTTATCAATGGGTTATTTAAGTACCCACTTAGGAGCCGAAACGATCGCTATCAAGAGGACTAATCATAAATATAACCTCCGGAGGCTGTACTGAACAATTTTACGTTCATCACGGATAAGCATGGATACAATTTATTAGACAATGGATTGTGAGGAAACGAAAAAGGAACGCTTTGTTCAATAAAAAAGCGGGAGCTTCGATTGGCGGACTGTTTATTTAATAAAATAAACATTGATGGAAAAATAAATTGGTCCCGATTGAATTCTTAAGGTGGATAGGAGTCTTTATTAAATGCGAGGAGCGTATTTAAAGTACGCTCGAGATTTCGTTAGCCTTATGAGGGTAATATGGAATACGTACTTGTATTTCTTTTTATTTGCCGCAGCCATTTCAATGTATGCTTTTGACATTGTTTCAAATTAGGACTGATATTCATGGTATTTACACTTACAATAAGTGAATATTATTAGCGTAAATAAATTATATTTTACAGATTATAAACATGCGTTTACGTTTCTGTACTAGTAGGCATATTAATCCACAACTGGCATTAATGAAGTATTTTTGATGTATCATGTATTTATATGTTCGAGCTCTAATAATAATATATACCTATACAATCCATGACTTTAACATGATAGACTTGACAATAATAATTACAAAGGAACATGCATAAAATATGTATACCTATATGCGCCAGTTCACATTTAGGTCAACCCGACAGTTTTATCGTTCGTCGACTTTAGTAGAGGTGTGATTACTATATTAGTAATAGGTACAGGTATCATAATACAAGCCATGTATATTCATATTAGGATAGGCGAATATAGAGTAATAGGTTACCAGGTATAAGTCAAATAATAGCGACGTGTAATAGCGAGGCGAGCAGGCGAGTCGCCTCGTTATGACAATATGATTTGCCGGCCGCGGTCATCTCCTCTCATTCACTCGCCGAGCGGCCACAGTAGAAATAGGGACCAGTATGGAAACTCCCTACAAGCGTTCGAAACGGCACACTCACACAAACATGCGCCTAAAAACAACTAAGCCTGTTGAAGCATGAAGGAAAATTTAATCACCTTCACCGGTTTACTTCTGTAATAGGCATACCTACGTGATTAATATCGTACATATTCTCGAGATCTTGTATTTCATATTAATTATTGTAAATAAAATTACCTATGCATGTATCAATATTACATTGAGTTGCTAATAGTGATCGGTTCACTAGTATGTGACTAATACCCAGTAATAGTTATGGTATCATAATATACCATAACTAATATTCAATAATAGGATTACCTAAAAATAACCCTAATATAACATCTCTAGACTGTAATTTTGATGTTCACATTATAATGACGATCAATCTGCCGGGCTGATGTAATATGACCAAAATGACACAACTCCCTCTTATAGCTTAGTGTGAACAACAGATATAGGAGAGCGATAAAACTATACGGCCAACCTAATATGAACTGGCATAATCCGCGCCAAACTGCTAGTCCGTTCTGAAGTTGTTGCGAGCAGGTGTAGTCAAACAATTTGCTGGCGCGATGCGATTCATTTCTATATTCAGAGCGGACTAGCAGTTTGGCGCGGATTATACCATATTTAATCAAACGATTTTGCAAAGAAATATAATGACTACGATAAACGAGAGATAGGCATGAAATCAATCAAAAGAAGTAAGTTTTTCCCTTACAACGTTATTTTCCTCGTTTTTCCAAGAATAAGATCATTTATGAAACTCAGGTGGTGCCCTCGCAAATACCGAAGGAAAAGACAACTTTTCTCAGAGCGTACAAGTGTCAAATAACACTTATCATGAGTTCCCCCTCTTCAAGTTAATCATCATCATAAGCTTATATTACTTTATTAAAGAAAATCTCATTTGTCCGACATTTCCGTTTTCTTTTTCTTTTTCTTTGTCTCCAAGAATTTTTCTCGACTTTTCACGTTGTCATTAAAAGATAAACATTTCAGTGATTCTTTATTAATAACAGGATACATTTTCATTTTTCCACGGATGGCTTTTGGAGATCTCAACTGATCTACAAAGTCAAGCAGTGTGGAGTGTGGTCGGGAATCAAGTCTGTGTCCAATAAAGGCAAAATTTTATGCAGGCTTTTATGCTTGGAGGAAACACATCAAGCCGTCGATTTTGTCAAACTCTGTCAGGGGCCTTAATATTCGACTATTCGTAAATATTCGACCAATTCGAATTTAAACAGCACCATCGAGGCGTCCCGAAGACTGGGAGGTACAACCGCCACGATTATTTCTATCGTGAAGTAGTTCTCGTGTTTCAGTGAAATGGTGTGGTTGCCGGCTGACATATGAGGCCGCCATCTCTAGTTCTTGCTTCTCTTGGACAATGCCTTTACTGTGGACTTCGGATAGAAACCTTGATCTATAAGAAACACATGTCCATGGACTGCAGTGAGCACTTATAACCGGATTTACTACATGCTCCTTTGCAACTTCAAAAACATAAAAAAAAACAGTAAATTTTGATATCATATCCAATGAAAATATACATTCCGGCTTATCCAACTAAATATTACAATTTAATTATCATCATTTTTACGAACGAGTATATGCAAAATTTCACCACTAAAAAGCAGCTATGAAATTAAATTAGGTCAAAGATATAAAAGTATACTTGATGTGCGCTCCGCCATTTTGTATAAAAAGTCTTAATTTTTCAGATAGCGCTTAAAGTGAGGCTTTCAGCGAGAGCATTTCGTGTGTGAATCAAAGGAAGTAGTATTAAAGTAATTACTTTGAAATAAGGATACTTAATTTATCATAATTATATTCGCAAAAATATAATAAAACCCTAAAAATAGAATATAAACCTTATATATTGACGGAACATATTATAAAGTGTGTTTGTTACTCGTATAATATATTTTGTTATATATTTTTTCTGTGGTGATATATTATTATATTTTTTGCTCTATAAAGTCAATTGAAAAACTTGAAACCATTTCCTTGAAAAAATCCTTGAAGGAAGTCTTCATAATAAGAAACAGAATTTGTGCATACTTTATGCGTCAATGTGCCAAAGTCATTAAAAAATTGCTTAAATGATGGTTAAAATTGCATCGTATCAATATCTGTGATTTCACAGTTGAGGTACCACCTGTCTTTACCGGTACCGGTGATATCAGCATCGCTGACTTCAATCCACCTGGCATTTTTTGTATTAATATCCTTGGGCAACAGTGACTACTTGCCATCAAACGACCTGCATATTCGTTAGGTACTTCAATTCCTTTAATCATTTTAGTCTTCATTTAAGAGGCCATTAAAAGGAGGCTTCAGGGGGCGTCAGAGTGGGAGCTCGAACCGCCCGACCAGCGAAACCGGGAAGGACAGCGGTATGTGGGGTCGCATACCGTCATACGAGTACATAACAGACGGTGTGGCGAGCGTCACGTTCACCTCGGCGGAGCCCAACGGGGCTACGCGCTATATAATATAATATAATAATTTTATCAAAGGCTACAGGTGTGAAAGAGCGCTCAGAAAACACTGTTCAATGCAAGAGGGCGTATTGGGGCGACGAAAAATTGATATTAGCATTATTCGTTTAACCTCAACTTATTATGTTATGGGGTGGTATATTTTGACGGAAGTTGATTATCTGTCTTTTCTTACCTTTCCATATTCCTTTCGTTTATAAGATTACGCCACGACCTCAGCAAGAATTCAATCAGAAACTTGAACCTAATAAAAACGTTCGTAGAGTTTGCTTACATCCCACAAAGCCTTATTTCAATATTCCCCCCATAACATTGCTCAAAATCACATACTTATCCTATCGTATCCTATTATATTATTTAAAACGTATTTATATATTATATACGACATTGTAATTGTAAAAATTGTAATAAGAATATTACCTTTTACTTAACTTCACCTGTTAACTTATGTGAGTTAAACTTTGCAACTGAATTTCAACCAAGCAGCGAGAAGCTTTTTGAAAACAAATGTTTCAATGTATTTTATTTGTTTTGGCACACGACTTAAATAAAAGGTGGGTTTAAAACCGGTTTGCTATGTTTTGTTTTATTACATTTTTTCTTGCTTGTTAGAGTTTAATAGAATTAGAGTAACAGGTGTTGGTTGCTTAATATCTATCTATCTATCAGCCTTTAAAAGTCTACTGCTGAATATGGGCCTCCCCTAATCTGCGCCACTCCGACCGGTCTTGAGCCGTCTGAATCCAGCGGTTACCCGCCGTCCGCTTCAGGTCATCAGTCCACCTGGTCGGGGGGCGTCCTGTACTCCTTTTGCCGAGACGTGGTCTCCCTTCGATGACTTTCGTACCCCACCGGTTATCGGTCCTACGAACTATGTAGCCAGCCCATTGCCACTTCAGTTTGCTTATATTGAGACCTATGTCGGTAACTTTCGTTCGCCTACGGATTTCTTCATTTAAACATCAAGGTTGCTTAATAAGATAATTATATTTTTTTTGTAGAAAATAAGCTTCTTTATAAACTGGAATGTAGAAAGCGAGTTACAAATGCAGACACAGATATCAATAATACTATATTGAGATAACCTTGAAAGGTTTACTATGAACGAATGAATGAATGAATTCATGAAGGTATTTCATATTAAGGTATTTTTCCTATGGTAGGCTTACTTAGTATATTGTAATTTGAGATTGAATTAAGTTCATTAATAATTTTGAGATTGTTAGTGAAGTTTGTACACTACTATTTTTATCCAATTTTTTTTACAACAACTATTTCTCTAGTTTTTGTTTAAAGAACGTGGTAAGGTAGAGAAATTTGTACAAGTCGTTTCAACTTACTACTTAATAACAACGGACCTATCTGTAGCCTTAGTATGAGTTTTTACAAAAATCACTGTTTTTTATTTGTTTACGTATTTGACCATACATTTCCAATCAACTCCCCTAGCGGACTGAATCAGAACTGAATGGAAATATATGGGAAATACATAAACAAATACAAAACAGTCATTTTTGTAAAAAACGTAAAAACTTATACTAAGGGGTTCCAAATCTCAGATAAGGCCCCAATACAATACAATATAGGAGGGTAGATTATATGTCAATAATAGCTACTTGCCATCAGGTGGACGGTTCAAAAACTACTATGCACATTCATTTATGTAAAAAAAAATACTTCATTGCTTCCTGCACTACTGCATGTAATCCCACGAAGTACTAGAACAAGCTAAAGTACTTACAGTACGATTCTGCAAGTTCTTCACTCGGCATAACAGTCGAACTGGATGTCCGACCAATCCCGTTATGTTCCTCGGGGTGCTCGGGTCGAAGTACGGCGCGTCCACGGACCCTTGCCACTCCTGAAGATACTCCGCACGGAAGTGCCGTGATGAGATGTCCATGGCAGTGCTTTCTGATGGGGCCTCGGTACCGGATCCAGCTGGAATTTATATCTGAGTTAGTGCAAGAAATTTCTTTCATAAAAAGCTCTAGTTAGTGGAAGAAATTATATTGATGACGCTTTTTCCACATACTGTTTTCTATTATGACGGATGATCATGTTGGAACCCTTATTCAAGTCTGCTTTATCTTTCAAATTGAAACATGCTGATGTGTTGCTAGTTCACCATTGCGGTCTTATCGAGATCACGAACTTCATTTAAGCTATGCAACTACCTCGGTTTAGTTAAAATCTTATAACCCGATCTTTCTTCTTGAACAACGAATATATTAAGAAAGTTGCATCCGAAATAAAACAAACCGCTTAAAGAGCATTCCGAAGCTCGTAAACACGCATAAAATTTGCCATTAGCAATCAACCACCGAAGTCTAAAGCACCTGCATTGCTTAACTTTATACATCGGGTAAAATCTCCCTAAATGGGCTTACGCGCTTCAAAATTTAAGAGTCCGCAAAATTTAAAGTGAACGAGCGTATAAAAGCCTAAAAAAGGACTTGGCACTGCATTTGCGTCATAACTCCACCCCTTCTACATTCGTAATGTAAAGAACGATGTCATGGAATTGTGGAGGCACCCTCACATATTTAAGCTTCCTTAAAAATGTATAATCTGGAGGGTCGGGCTTAGACAAAGGCTACTTTCTTTGTACGCCCCATCTTACGTTATTGAGCCTCGTTCATTCAAAGCCAGCAGACCGAAAAGTAGTAAATACAACAAGCATCACAAAGGATCTCTATGATTTACGACGGGGCATCATTCTTGAAGGATATTGTAAAGGCTAGTACACATAAGACATAATTACCAAATATCGTTAGGACAAATTAAATACCTAATGACAGATTAAAGATAAAGATAGTTTCTATCATAGGAGAAAGTAATGTCACGAATGATATAATTCTATATAATACTAGCTGACTCGGCAAACGTTGTATTGCCATATAAATAAAAAAATGTTAAGAGTGAACAACCCTTATCACTAAGGGGTATGAAAAATAGATAGTAGCTGATTCTCAGATCTACTGAATTTGCATATAAAGTTTGATGAAAATCGGTAAAGCCGTTTTGGAGGAGTACGGTACCTAACATTGTGACACGAGAATTTTACATATAAGATTTATTTTTACGTCAAGTGTTACGAATTGTTGATTATACTACTTTAAAATTTTACCGTAAATAAAGTAAGATGACACCAATTTTTATTCCAATTAATTTAGATGTCAATTCAGATGACTATTACGATGAATGCCTGGATTTATGTTATGTTTGTAAAGTAACAAAATATTTGCTACGAATTAACATCCATACGACTTTTCACACAAATTGTACCTACATGGTGTTTCGTATAAAAAAATATGTTCTGGGTGTAGACACTATCTTGTTTTTATGAACATATCATAATGTAGTTGTTTTTATTAACTTTGGACGTAACTAAAGGTTATTAGCGTCTAAAGTAGATAGTAAACAATATACATATGCTGAAACAGAACATCTCGCTGTAAAAATAAAAAATAGTTTATAAAATATAATACAGCCTGCACACACCTTTAGCTTACATATTTGGCAGAGATTCAACTGGAATTTTATTGCCAGGGCTAATAGTTGATAATTTTCTTTTAGGCTGTCAGATTTAAGATATTGCCTATTTAGACTGCCCAGAATCTTGGCTCTGAACACAATGCTTTATTGTTTTTGAGATGAACTGTGCCAACATTACACAAAAGATAGTACAATACGATTGATTTGAATAAGATAATAATTTTAACTACACAATGAATATTTCATTAGCAACTATTTTGAATAACTCTTTCTCTTGCTTAAGATCAACATTTTAATATGATAATATTATCATAATACTGTTATTGCGAATTATTACATATACCAAAATAAAATATCTTTCCATTTTTAAACATGATGAAGTATAACATTGTTTCCGTTAAATTAAACTATAGGGAAAAATATGTTTATCTTATACATACGTGGTGGTGGTTGTGGTAGAACCCTTTGTGGTTCGACTCCGGCGGCACCACCGCCACACCGATTTCTACCTAATGACAACAGTGTTAGGCGCTGCTGTGTTCTGGTTTGAAGGGTGTGGTAAGAGAGACTAACTTTTCCGAGGCGTTCCAGCTTAGTCCTCAGGAGTAGCGGCGCATGTGTGGCTGACCTCAGGTGGGAATATCTAATCCTATCTGGGGTTGATTACAGATGTCCAAGGGTGGCAGTAGCCACTTACCATCAGGTGGACTGCATGCTCGTCTGCTAGTCCTGTATTATAAAAAAAAAATACGTATTTAAATTTTGTAGTTGTGACCCTCATTAGTAGGTATATCAGAGTTAGGTTTTACTTCCAGTAAGAAACTGCACAATAATTGTATTTTTAATATTGAAGTATAAGATTAGTTACATAGCGACTAACATGCTTTGGCTGACTTCAACCTTCCTTATTTCTCTTCCCGCAACTTAGAGTGGAATGATGGAAAGAGGTACTGGTTAGTTAGTCACCTGAGTCGGATGTTTTAAATCCAAGTATAAGACCTCCAATACAGTTTAATTACTACTTTGATAGTAACATCCTAATTGTTATTAAGATTTAATCTTAGTTTTTCACAGATGGTTCGACCGGGGAGATACATCCGCCACACATATTTTAGCGTGAGACAGTTCTACAATTCGGTAGCATGCCTGCTGACTGATGCATCATGATGACTGGGGCTATCATCTTCGTCCCCGAGGAATGTAGGATCGGCTTCATGCAAAACTTGTTCCATGGGGAGTTGATCACAGATGTCTATGAGCGTGACCACTTACTATTAAAGTAGTAGTAAATAGTAAGCGGTTCGCTTGGACTACAAACACATTTAATATTATAATGTTATTTTATTAAAATAATGGTCTGCGTATCAGGGAAGTTATTATATAAATGTATTCTTACCTATGAGAAATAGGAATCCGTGCAAAAGGGACAGCCACAATAGGGATTTGACACGGTGTGTCCTTCCCATTGTGATCAGCTCACCGCCGAGTCAAAATCCCTGGAAAGAAACCCTTTATTAAAACAATATTCTATACAGATATATTTCAAATAATTCTACGTACACTCAATAAAAGCGCTTCAGTACCTAGAAGGTTTAATAATTGTAAGAAAAAATAAGAATATTTAATTTTATACTTTATTAATAGAAAATAATAATAAAATTCGCTCATTACACACGCAATATTAAGATTCGAAGGCGTCGTATTGCTTGCTGAAGAAAGACAGAGAGTCTTGAAAACCAGATATTTGACTTCCTATATTCGTTAATTGCTCGGATACTAATTGTTTGATAGTTTCCGTTATTTCCTGCTTGAAAATAGCGCGTAACCTGTCCTCCGTCACATATGACTCATCGCCTTCGGGTTTTGAGCTCTATTTTTTGGTTCGTATGGTGACATTCCTCTCTTCTCCAGGAGATTGCCTGATATCGTCATCTGTCGTAACTGGACGATTCATAGCGTGTAGAGGAGTGTTAGAGTTATCAGACTTGGGTTGCTTACTGCGACATTCTTGGCAAGTCCAATTGGTCTTTCGCTCTTGGTCCATGAGGTGGAAGCGCTTAGATGTAATGTTTGCACATAGCAAATCGTACCCCAGATTACATGTGGCACAAATCATGTACTCCTTTCTTGGTAAAGCATTTTGACAACCAGAACAAGTTTTCAAAACAGAGGCCATTTCTTGACAATATTATATTTTCAGTTTTATATGTGGATTGTGTAATATATTTCTGATTTGCTATTCTCAATATTGAAAACTTCTTCTTAAAAAAAAAACCCTTATTCTCTCTCTTCTTTTTCTTTTTCAACGAAAAAAAAAATAATGAAGAAAAATAATTTATAAAATAAAAGAATAAAAAAAAAAAAAAATTGGTACAAGTGAGGATCGAACCTGCGCCTCGCGGTTTTTGCAGCGTCGACTAGCCACTACACCACGCAGTAAGTAACGTACGACTCCGAAATAAGAGAACGGGTTGCTTATGTTTCGGAAATAACGATAACTAACTCGGTGGTCACCAGGTTAAAGTCCAATCTATTGTTCTCTCTGCGTAGTTTTAATAGGGCAATGGAAGATTTTAAAACAGTTTTTTAAGATTGCACACGATCACGACACTTTTCGAACACAAGTTTTGTACGAGTCTGTAGTACTTGATACGCTGATTAGTTTGGTATAACTCAAGAGGCGATTAAGATGAACTAAACACACTATTGTATTAAAATAACTCAGAACTGCAATAACACGTCTTCTCACTAGCACGTCAACGTCGAAACGTCATGTTCCTCAGTGTTAACGGCGTATCTGTAGCCAACCTCGGGCAGGATTATCTAATTATATTTGGTGTAGATTACAGATGTTCAAGGCCAGCAGTAGCCACTTATCATCCGGTGCATTGTATGCTCGTCCGCTACTTCTATTTAATAAAAAAAGTAAAAAATAGTTTCGCAACGTATTGATGTCTTTGAGATCAAATGGGAATGTTATAGATACTCGTATAACGGAGTCTAGACAAAAGATTTTCCCAATTCTTCGTTGAGAACAGTCCTTAGGAATCCCTTTCAGTTAAGCAATAAAAGGACATAGTCAAAGGATTCTGATGAAATTTATTGAATTTGGTCCATAAGGTCCCATGCATCGAAATTGGTAAAGGTTGTCGGATATTTGTGTTTACACAATAAAATAATGAGACAGAATTAGTAATAAGAAAAATAACTATGAAATAAATATTTAATCAGTCGTAATGTGGAAATAATATTATGAAGAAAAAAGTTTGGAAAATCCAAAAGTGCACGACTCATAATGCTCATTTAGTTATGAAATATAAAAAAAAAAAAAAAAACTTAAGTCGTTCAAAATTAATTGCCGAAAAAACAGCTGTAGTAGGAAGAAGGTACTGCACAAGCGCCCCTGGTGGAATAAATGTACATAATATCTATAGATATACAGTCTTGTAGTTTTCGTTTTTTATTAATTGCAATTAAACGACACTGAATTAATTAATCATTCGCATTCAGTGACCTACAATCGTCGATTAGAATTTTTTAAAATTTTTTTTAACTCAAATGATGGATTTTTTCACAAGTTACAGTGTTTTCAGGTTTCACACATGACGGACAGGAACATTTTTTGACCTATTTTGGTGTTTTTTTCCAATTCTATTGCAGTAAATCAATTTTTAAAAAGTATGGAATTAATCTCCATTAAATTATCTCGACAATAGTATGCAAAATATCTTGATTCCGTGAACTATCAAGGCTATAATAATAAAAATAGCCGCCAAAATGAAGCGAAAAAAATTTTTCGATCGTAAAGCACTCTCTGATGCTTCGCATCATGAGTCGTGCAAAAATGCGAGTTACTTAAATAAAGTCAAATTAGTGTTTGTCTATTGTTCAAATGTGACGCATAAACCAGTAATTGATGTTGACGTCATAAAAATTCAGTTAAAATCTTGAAGGATTAAGTATATTATATTACATACATACACATTTCATAGCCAATTTCCTTACAGTCCAAAGATAATTTCTTCAATAAAATCCTATCCAAAATAGAAGTAGCGAACGAAAATGCCGTCCACCACCATACGAGGCCACTGCCGCGCGTAGACATCTGTAATCAACCTCGAATGAGATTAAAATCCTACCTGAGGTTGACAACAGATGCGTTTCTATCTGAGGACTTAAACGCTTAAACGCTTTCTACTCTCACAACCCCACACTAGGATTTCCTGTATCGTGAGTACCGTGGACACACACAAAGACGAATACATGAACACCCAGAACAGATATCTAAATTCATCAGTCAGATATCTGTCTGGCCAGGGATCGAACCCGGAATCCTTTACGCGTCAGACCGGTATGGTGACCGCTCTGCCACGCGGGTCGTCACTAAGATGAAACGCCTCGGGTAAGGTTTAACATTAGGCAGAAATAGGTCAAAATTAAAAAGGATTAATAGTTCGAAAATTACCTATGACAAACGTAATAACAAACATAGTAACATAACTGTAGCATGACAATAAATTATTTCGATTCCCAATTCGATAATTAAATGACAATATGTGCGTATATTTTATAATGAGATCCGTCATTATCGGTCATTCGCATCAAGTAATATATTAACGGTCATATTAAATCCAGGCAAATTAAATAATTCTCGGTGGAATGCGTCACAGAGGCCATCTAGGGGAATTCCTATGCAGCAAATTAAAAGTTAATTTGATTTGTCGCGCTTCCAAATAATGAATTGGATGGCCAACAGGTATGGAATTTCATGATAGTTTCAGTACATTCGAGCAAAAACACATTCGATAAATAGTATTTCAATTGTATTAGTTCTTCTGCTTTTAGAATTATTCGCGCAGTTGATGCTTCGCATCATGAGTCGTGCAAAAATGCGAGTTACTTAAATAAAGTCAAATTAGTGTTTGTCTATTGTTCAAATGTGACGCATAAACCAGTAATTGATGTTGACGTCATAAAAATTCAGTTAAAATCTTGAAGGATTAAGTATATTATATTACATACATACACATTTCATAGCCAATTTCCTTACAGTCCAAAGATAATTTCTTCAATAAAATCCTATCCAAAATAGAAGTAGCGAACGAAAATGCCGTCCACCACCATACGAGGCCACTGCCGCGCGTAGACATCTGTAATCAACCTCGAATGAGATTAAAATCCTACCTGAGGTTGACAACAGATGCGTTTCTATCTGAGGACTTAAACGCTTAAACGCTTTCTACTCTCACAACCCCACACTAGGATTTCCTGTATCGTGAGTACCGTGGACACACACAAAGACGAATACATGAACACCCAGAACAGATATCTAAATTCATCAGTCAGATATCTGTCTGGCCAGGGATCGAACCCGGAATCCTTTACGCGTCAGACCGGTATGGTGACCGCTCTGCCACGCGGGTCGTCACTAAGATGAAACGCCTCGGGTAAGGTTTAACATTAGGCAGAAATAGGTCAAAATTAAAAAGGATTAATAGTTCGAAAATTACCTATGACAAACGTAATAACAAACATAGTAACATAACTGTAGCATGACAATAAATTATTTCGATTCCCAATTCGATAATTAAATGACAATATGTGCGTATATTTTATAATGAGATCCGTCATTATCGGTCATTCGCATCAAGTAATATATTAACGGTCATATTAAATCCAGGCAAATTAAATAATTCTCGGTGGAATGCGTCACAGAGGCCATCTAGGGGAATTCCTATGCAGCAAATTAAAAGTTAATTTGATTTGTCGCGCTTCCAAATAATGAATTGGATGGCCAACAGGTATGGAATTTCATGATAGTTTCAGTACATTCGAGCAAAAACACATTCGATAAATAGTATTTCAATTGTATTAGTTCTTCTGCTTTTAGAATTATTCGCACAGTTTGCTTCTTAGACAAACAATTATTTCCTTTAGTGCTTGCTATTCGATAACACACCAATGTGAATTTAATTCTTGACACATTACAATCTAGATTACGTTGATCCAATTGTTGACTTTGAAATTTGACAATTTCTAGGAGGCTTAATTGTTTGATATTTCTATGATCTATCTACAAGAAAAACATTGAAGTGATTGATACGGACGTGAATAGGTAATAACGCAGGACAAAATCATTCGGGTATCGATAATCGTTTCTCAATAGCAATAGTCACATCTTCAAACTCTGAAGTGCAACGCTAGACTATCGCCCTTTTAGTAAACCGATTCGATAATTTACTGATACAGATTTCGACATTATAATAGCACTATTGTCGAAGAATTTTACAAAGAAATTCCCCCGGAAGTATGCAGTTGACGTTGCATTACCGCATCAAACTTCCATAGCGTGATCGGCAAACTTAATATTTATGAAGGACATTAAAATTAAACTCGTTAGCGTAAAGTGCTCCCCATTTTACAGCAAATATTTTTAATACTAACGGGTCGATGACGGATCCGTCGGTTTTTTGGGTTCCGCTTATGCTAAAAAGCAATGCTACATTAAAGGATTCCACCTCATATTATGATTGATGTCGTGTGTGCTTATACGTCGATTAGGGTTTTTTTTCTTATTCCTTCCAATTCTAATGCTAAGCTAATGGTTGGCTTACTAACTTGCTTGATTTAATCACGCATAGCCTACCGTATCGTAATAATACTGATTTCGTGAATCAAAGTATGTTATAGGTTGAAGGCCTTCTTGTAGATAAAAAAGGTAAGTAAGTAAGCACTTCTTGTAGGAATATTTAACGATAATCTTTGATTTCTAAGGCCTTCATTGTAAGTCTGAGTTGTTATTATTGCTGTTACATTTTCGCTAGAGACAGTACCGTGTGTTTATTTATTTATTTATAACCTGTATAATTAATTAGTATAGCTGTGATAAATAAGAATAAAGGTTGTAGTAACACACGTGTAGAGTCACAAGTAGTCGAACTTCTATTTGTGCTTATGGACCTGAGTCGTTGCGCTCATCCGACGCTAAACTAAAGTGTCTTTTACAATGTAATATTTCTTTTCTTAGAAGTAACAAACGTATTTTCATTTGACCTACTAAATTTTTTACTCCAATTTACAGAGTTAAGACGGAATTTATTACGAAAATTGCAAAGTTTTCTGGAACTGCCAGCTTTTGTGTTTGCCTAATTAGACATTTTCAATACAATATACATGAAACATTAAAATTAAAATACATAAGTAAATTATATGGTGACTTTTTGTTGAAGTTTTATGTATTAAATGAATCCATTTTATTTAAGAAAGTTACATTCGGTATAACAGTCAGTTCTAAAAGCAGACTGAATAGAGATATATCTCTATAATTCGCATAAATGCCACATTATACGCATTATTCACAGAAATACAGACACTACCTTTTTATCACGTACCAAGCATAACAGTGGCGTCACTCCGATTGTGACTGAAACAGAGTGAAGTTTAGAGGGAATCGTAAACAATCGCCTGCCAGAAACAGGATTGTGTCCCCTAACACATCACACATTAGGGATGGAATAGCGTGCACTGTCTGACTAGAAGTTTGCTGCGACTAATTGGAGCGAGTCGACAAACATACATCCCACATGAACAGTACTTTTTGTCCGTTTTGTTTACAAGTTTTAGTGAGTTATTTCGTTTGCTTAATATGATGGTTGGCGCGCTAGGTTGTGCATATGATTTTATTTTGTGGGACATTTTTATAAAATACATACGGAGAGACCTTTTTTGTTCGTGACAGATGATTTTTCAAGTAGTCTTACTAATGTTACCTATACTACATATGTTATTGTAAAACCTATACAGGTTATTGTAAAACTATGTCAAATTTATAATGTTAAAAAAGTAATATTTTTATTTTGTTAATAGTTATATATTAAAATCATACTATAGCGAACGGTATTTTCAGTTTCCTATTTTCTCGTCTTTTTTCCATTTTGTAAAATAACCTTACCAGTCTTTTAATCTACCTTTATGCAAATGGCAGCTTACTTACGAGATAAAGGAAAACAAGCACACCCTCTAATCGCATTTATAATGTTAGCTACGATGTCATACACGTACGCCTTGTGGTCGCTTCACAAATATCAATATTTCTCTGTAGCTCTAAGGCCTAGTGAAATACAGTATGCACTTAAGCCTTCCTGAACCAACATGTACGCTGGCGCTGAATCAAAACCAACAGAAGTCAAGATGTACCACGTACTATATTTGATGGACAGCTATGTACCTAGATCCTGGTGTTAGGATTGGAGACGGTTCATTTTCTGATTCATTCAGTTTGGAAAGTAACGAGTAGTTTTAAAATGGTACCTAGGTATATAAACAAAAATAAATATCCTTTACGTCATAACCTAAAGGATATTTTTATCGGAAATATTGCTTGATGGTGCCAGAAACAAATGCATAACTTCATAGGACACGCTTCTGCCCAATCTTCTGGGCAGAAGTTGATGTGATATCAAATGATCAATGTAGCCCATAAACATCGGTAGTACACCAAACGATTGAACCTACCTATGAAGACTGAGTAAGAATGTGCGTGTATGTGTGATTTACATACAGCAGCACGAGATACCGCTGTTATAAAGCATATGCAGGCGTAAATGTTGTGTCACAGGAGTGAAGCCACGTACGGTTCTACAATTTTAGATTCCATAGGTATAGTCCAAGCAAAACTTCTAGTCCGCTCCGTAGTTGTTGCGCGCAGGTTTAGGTAGCTTATACTCCATAACGTAAGGGCACACTAACGCAGCTGTGTACCCGCGGGCGAGAGCGGGCAGCGGACGGATGTCAGGAGGGTCCCGCGCTGCCTTCGCCCCGCTAATATCTACAATTTTGCTATTGCGACGCGACTCGTTTCTATATTCAGAGCGGACTGACAGTTTGGCGTCTACCTAATACTACATTTGAATAATATTATATTACATTGAAATCAGTTCAATAACGTGCTAAATTGCGTATAACACACAAAAAATATGTTATATTAGTTTTTTTTTAATTTAACAAAATGTGCCTACATACATTATTTTATATAAGTGACTTAAAAGGTTAACAATGTTATCAAAGTAATCCACCTACAGAGACACTTTCATAATCAATATAAATTAATTACTTTTCGATTCCAACCAAAATTTAAATGAAGATGGCCTCCCTTAATCCGTTCTTATTAGCTGACTATTAATAAACCAATTTGATAAATGATTGGGAATATTCAAATTCAAATTGAAATATTGGAAGCTTAGATAGGTACTCAACGTAAAGTAAATTTTTAATTAACAGAAATCGGATTATTACTTTGGCTCAACCATTATTTATTTTAATTAAAAGTGTAAATATGTTGTAGCTTCACATACTATGTAACCCCTTTTTATATATAATATTATATATATTCCTTGGCGTATGTTATATATTCCTTGGTGTTCGGAAGACATTTTGATAATAAATAAAATTTATTTTGTATTAGTGTGCAGTTAGCCTATGGACTACCTAATTACATGAAGTAAGTTATAGAGTAGGTAAAATATAGAGTCGATTTTCGGTAACGACAGGCGGCGATAATCGCTTTAATGAAGTAACATTAATTTGATGTATGGAGTCAAAATGTCAAAAATCTTTTCAATTAAATACATAAAAAAATAAATATAATTATCATAAGTAATATATTGAAGTGCGCTCAAATAACGTATTATACATGTTACATCATAAAATCTCGCAATGCAAATATAGACGTGGCTGTTGTAAGCCCTACATTAAAACTGGGTTAGTACTCGGTGTTTCACATTTACTCTTAACATCGGTGATATTGGTAATGAACTTATACCATGGCACATTTTTATTAATCAAATTACATTTTTTTTCCGTCATTCCGATTGAACCGGTTAATCATTGATTTTAATTATGTAGGTATTACAATATTATGTATTTTGTTTACTTCTACAGTTATAATAATAAGAAGAAATTTTAATATATTTAACCCTAATGACGGATTAATGGAAAGTAGGCATCGTCGTCTATGAAAATTTGCAATAATAGAGGGGTCGCTAATGCATTTAAAGCCGAACGAAATTTTAAGAAAAAGAACTTTCATTTAAAGCCGCCGGGCTTTAAATGAAAGTTCTTTTCGAACCTTTTTTAAAAAGCCCAGTTGGAAGAAAATTAGAATATCATTGGAAGAAATTTAACAGGATAGGAAACAATTTATAGGTACATGGCTACGTACACAGATGTCAGGAAAACCTTTTCATCATAATATAAGAACTATTTACATAAAAATCATTTCGCGCAGTATACTGATTAAAATCTTAACGTTGCGAAAATTAAACAAAAAAAAACCTATAATATTATATTTATATCACTATTTAAAAGAAATACATTTCGTTGATGAATTTCGTTAGTCGGTTGATACTCGTAGGTTGGAATTGGAACTAAAAATATCTTAAAGAGCTTTATGGCCTAAATATTATATTATTATATAAAATATAATTTCCCATTTAATCAATGACATCTCGTTTAAAAGTGGCTTCAAGAGTCTTATTACGCCCACCCGAATAGCAAGATAAGCTTTATTTAACCTTATAAGGCAAATTACTGAGGCTTCATGAAATGCGATTTATAGCAGTATTAATCAATCTTGGATATTGTCTAGAGTTTGAATATTGAATAGTAATAATAAAAATATCCTTGAATTTCTATCTTACATTTAGTTCAAGTACACTGTATAAACATGAATACCGATATTATGATGATATTGCAATACCGATATCAGAAATACCAATATACTCAAATGAGTTCCATTTCATTCAGATTCGTATCATTTCAATATTACTCGGTGAAAGGTTTATTCAACAAAATAATTATAATAATAGCGAAAAACTCACGCTATAGCAGAGATTCTCAAACTTTTGTTCCTTAAACCTTCTCTATATTTTCTATTTCGGGTGCTACTAAATTATGGGTGGGTAATACTTAATTATTTCATACATTAATATTTTTTTCACCGGCTCGGGTCCTAATAACTTCTACAAAATTCAGGTCCCAATTTTAGAATATTTCATAGCGCATTATACTTATTTAAAAAAATATATTTACTTTAGAGATGATTCACAAATGTCTTTAACCGCACTTACATCATACATCATTACTAAGATATACCAAACGGAATCAACCTACGGACTTTTTATAGACTACTTTGGATATCTTCACAATATGCTTTGGATGCTTTCACAAGATTCATATTATTCTCATAAAGCCACAATTGAAGATACTTTCACGAGCTTTTGCAAGATTCATGAGTGTAATAATTGTCTATAATATTATGCAAAAATATACGTATTGTTATACATCATACTTATATCAATAACTAATAGCGTGTGGTGTGCTAACCTTTCATTATTTTCGGCAAAAATATTACTTACATATACATAATTTCTAAAACATATGATAGTTTAACATGAAAGGTGTAAAATGATACGAGTACTATACAAGGTCGATGTATTATTGTTTGAAGGGTGTGGTTAGCATAAAACTTTGTTTCGAAAATATTAGCTAAATAAAAAATATTCACTGAGTATTTTGTTAGTCGCCAGTTTGTTCTAGCCCTAAACTTCCAAAAGTTGATCTTTAGGACATTATCACACTAACTACGAGTATTTGCGAGGTTATTATCAGGACCCGATGCTTGAGCTTTTGCTCTCTGAAACCGATCTCGACGAGTGTACAGTGTACATTTGTTTGCAACGAGGCTGCTAACAACGTTAGAGCACAATATTAAGTAAACGGACGTGCTAGGAGCGAATACGTTATGTGCCCGTTGAATAAATACGCTTCTTGGTTGTCTTTTAACCAGAGATTTGCGAGGTGGCTATGGAAAACGTGTATAGTCCACGTAAAACTGCCAGTCCGCACTGAATATGGAACGCAACAGCTTCAGAGCGGACTAGCGATTTGACGCGAACTATAACAAATCAAAGAATTAGACGGGTTGATTTTTACTAACTGAAAATTCATTAAATGAAACGAAGCAAATGAGATCCACAACACACATCCATTAGCTTAACTACGTCGCACATCTCTGGTGAAAAGTACCTTCTTATTTCCATTATGTCATTTGCTACCCGTTACGCATCATTAAGGATATTTGGGTATCGATTTTTAAAATGAGTTTAAGTAATATACTAGTCGGAGTAATTCCCGAGAAAGCAGTTACCGGTCAGTGGTCAATCGAGTTAAGGCTATTCCCCAGAGACAGGCATAGTCGTATAGATCTCTCGTACCTAAGTTCCACACTGCTACACAAACACGTTGCATAGAGGCGACAGGCTTGATATGAGTTCACTACACATTCTGTACTGACTATAAACATCGGAAAATCGCGACTGTGTTAAAGCCCTTAGCCGCTACGATAGTCGCGCATAATTCATAATCTCCTACTTATAGGCACAGTTATTGTTATGACGATGACGCTTTTAAATTCTCTCATTACTCGTATATATTATCTAAACGTTGACGTCATCTTGTCAGTAACAGAAATAAAATGGTTGTGACAGTACGCGTTATTAAGATTTTAAGTACCTACTCGTACATACAATATCCTCCGTAGACTCATCTGTTTTATAAACGTCGTTTGTGATTTTCTCCCTTCGATAATTTTTCCACAAATAATAAACGTATCTGTAACTTAAATCTATTTACTCGCATGTAAAGATATTACTGTAGTTACGGGTTTAACGTGAGCTATTAAGATGAAATGTCATAAAAATACGAAAAGTTGTGTTAGAAAATTACTTGAATAGGGCTCCAGTGGTAACCTTCAAACAGCTATAGAAATAATTTTATATTTGGGATAAGCATATAAGATTTGTATTCTATTTTTTGACTCAGATTTCTGATTCCAAATAAAAGTTACTACTGTTAATGAATATTTAGTCAAAACTACATACACATAGCTACATTGCGTGTGTATGATCAACTTGCGTGAGTTTGATGGTATGCGTGTCACGTGGTATCTTTGCGTGCATATTTGTTCCAGTTTTGTTATCATTTGATGTATTACACGCCACCACTGTATTTGGAAGTTTTTGAATTGCATAAAAGCGTAGATATGGAACTCTATACTGCGTTTATTCAAAAACTTCGTATATTTTGAAAATGAAAATAACCTTATTCTTTTACTTCCAAATCAGTACAAGGATTAATATGATACAGACAGACAGAACAGCCAAGTATATTTTATCGATTCGTACTAACACTATTGTAACTATATTTAGGAGAATAGAAAATGCCAGTTATTTTGAATCTATAGACATACGCATCGTTAAGCATAATATACAGTTCAGTGATATTTGATTAAAGATATATACAGAAGTCGCTGTCTAAAAGTAATTTATTGCCTAGGGTTTAGTGTTTAATAAAAATTGTACGTCGGTGTCAATTTAATTCCAGTTTATTAATATTGAGTTGATTGTCTTTGTCATTTACGCGAAATTCCATTTAAAGTAAGCTTGAAAACAAGGTCTCTTCCACTTTAATCATGTGGGTGACGGCACTCGACTGTTCAAAGTGGAATAAACCGAAAAAGTATGTGTGAAATTCGTGAGGAAAAAAATTGTTATTTTTAACACAAAAATGAAACCATTTTCACATCACACAACACCAGAGACGACATTGTTTGTTACGACCTAATTATCATAAATGTTTGCGCAATGTTCCTTCGAACGAGACTAACTTTTATGCTACCATTAAGTTCTGCGATGTTACTGTCAGTTGGTTATTTGTAAATACAGATCAAAGTCATCCGTATACCTACATTTGAGATGTTTAGACGCAAAATGCGGTAAAGCCGATCTAATGTAAATTGTTAAAACGCTCAGAAGGGATTCCAAAATACACAATATTACATCTTTATTCACTTATATACTACACTCCCATCACAAAAGGCATGAAAAAAAACATCTGGCATGTCCACTCAAAGCAAGACTGAACATTTCAAAAATATAAAAATACCTATTCAAAAATAACATAAATTGTCAATAACCAGCAATTATGTGGTCTGTACACCAGTCAGAGTGATGTAACAATATAGAGTAGGTAGTCGATTCAATTCCCGACAACCTTTCGTTGGGATAACAAGGCTTCAGATCAGAACACGGTGGAGAAATACTATTGTTATTAGATAGAAATAGGTGCGGTCTTCTGAGTTGAACCACTAAGGGTTTTAATATCTTTCAAATTTTTGTACTTACTTGTTACGTACTTCCCATAAAAATACCCATTTAAAACATATTACCCACCCATTTGATCTTAAGTGGCTTGTCTGTTTATTCCATCTTACCAATAAAATAAGATGGTGTCTTTATGTACGCAGACAAATTTTATTCGTCACTTAATATGTAGACAAAGTAGGATGAGAAAATACATTGACATACAAGAGAGTCTATAGTAGAAATCGTTTCGTGGCTCGGGAAATATTGGAACATTAATGGCTTATTTTGTCGCTGTACTCGTACATGTTGTAAGACATGTTTTGCTGAAAGATTCGTGGGATGAAATTATACTTATGTAGTTTAATCGTATTATTTTAAATAGAAAAAAAACACTTACACTCTCTAGAACTCAGTATTATCTGTATTTAGACTGAGCACTGACTAGCACTACTATCACTCCAAATAGAAAAAAAATCAAAATCATTCTCACTATTCCAAACTCATTATTCTCTATATTTAGACAGAACACTGACGAGGACTATTACCTTTCTGTTGATACCAAATAGAGGCAGTGTCAAGCGTTACTAAGTTCTGGTTTGTATGTTGCATGATAAGCAAAGAAACTCATTGATATCCAACCTCCAAATCTACATAATTAGGTCTGATCGCAAAGACTGTTTCTTGTTTTATTTTATAAAAAAGTGGGAGATATAAATCACTTTTAGGTATATTTTTGACTTTTCGACTCAAAGTACCCTTTATACCTACGCTAAGATTCAGTACTTTAGCTAATGCGGTTTGGATGGCAGTACGCACTGCCGAGATCCAATTTACTATTCAAGGGTAGTACCTAACACATTTACTGACTTGGTAGGTCTATAACTTTAGAGAGAATCCGACTAGATGGTCCTCGAGACTCTACTGAATGTATTGTTAATTTGTATCCTAAATGTAAGTTTTTGTGTAACTTGGTACTAAATATTCCGATAGTTACTTAAATATATCTCGCTCACACATTGTAGAAAACAGGTGAGAAGTGAAATATATAATAAATGTATATTGTGGTACATTAAAAAAATCTATTTCAGTGTTTCACGCATTTTAGAAAATTATTTTTCTTCCTTCTTCGCTTTGTAGTACTAAGTACTTACCGCGTCTTCGTCATAATGTAAGGTTCGTTTTTTACTAAAATGTATTACTTAAACAGGTGTTTAAGGGACAACAATTGCTGACGACACTCGGCGAGGGTCGTCAGCGCGGGCTGTCGCTCATATAAAATCTTAATGTCATTCGTGTGTTACCTGCCTTAGCTGTAAAAAGTACTATTTATCATTTTATTTAAATAAGTACTTATGATTAATTTATTTTGCTTATTATTTACCTTGTCATTTCTTTGACGACTTCATATTAATATAAACATTATTACAACGCACGACGGACGACCTTAGGACCTATGTTTTAACATTAATAACGATGTTTATAGTACAAGGTAAAGAAAGTTCGTCATTACTGTTAAATATTACGGGCTATGTGGAACGCTTCCGAGAAAATTGACTTCATTTACCGTCGGAACATAGTAACGATGTTTTTCCGTTCTACATACGAAATTGTATGTTGTTTCAATATAAAATTTAATCTAAAAGTTTTGCGTATTTTTACAAGTTATATGGAACGAGTGAGATATACGAGATTTTTTCTATCTATATTCATACAACATTGTGCATGGCCGCTGATTTAAATACGAAGCGACTATCTTAATCCTGAGAAGTGGCAACGCGTCTGTGATTAGTTGCTGGTAGAACACTGTTCTATAAGAAGTTAGTTATAGATTCCCATGGGCGCCAGTGATAACTTACCATTAGATGGACTAAATGCCCATTTGCAACTTAAGACATATTTTTTATTCAATTCCGCTTATTCGCAACAACAACAACGATTATGTTGCAACAAGCCTGTTATTATATTTTTCATAAAATGTTCTAGCAACTTAGCGCCTCGTACAATATCCCTAATGCCTTATGCGAAGTTTTACATTATTTTTCATTCCCCCTAAAGTTTCTCGGTAATGAAAAAGAAAACTCAACAGGACCGGAATAGCCTCATTCTTATTCAAAGCAATTCAACATGCAGCGTTTATGGTACAAACTTTGTCATAACAACGTAAAGGCGGAGCTAGATCTAGGGAAATGAAGGAACGTTTAGATATTTGAAAATACGCGAATGTGACATATTTTGCGTATAGAGGAACGTTCGAACATTCCGATGGGACGTATGTTTTATAATTATATTTCTGTGTTACTTAAATAATGATAGATAAAATTATATCAACATAGACAATTGTCAAAAAATGCCGATAACTACTGTTGGTATTAAAAAGATTTTTTTTTCTAGAAACCACTCGTTTTTATTTATGGATATATAATATCATGGAAATAATTAATACCTGTTAATAATTTATAAACGAGTCTATGATTCCGGGTATTTAATATTTTGACTCTTCATGGAGGCGTTAAAATAGGCATATACAATGTTATTTAGATGACCCGTGTGGCGGAGCGGCCACCATACCGGTCTGACGCGCAAAGGGTCCCGGGTTCGATTCCCGGCCAGACAGATATCTAAATGATGAATTTAGATTTCTGTTTCTGGGTCTGGGTGTTTGTGTATTTATCTATGTGTGTGTCCATGGCACCCACGACACAGAGAATCCTAGTGTGGGGCTGTGAGTATAGAAAGCGTTTATTATTATTATTATTTTTATTTATTAAAAAACTGTTATCGGTAAAGAGTGGATTTCATGAAATGTTTCCTGGAATATCATAATACTTTCAATTAAATTAACTGTCATAATCATTTATATTCCAAATATCATAAAATAACTGTGATTTCGAATAAAATATTTATAGCAATATTTCGGTGTGTCAAAAATATTAACGTAACACTCTTCGGAGTAATGAAAAATTCAAATACGAAAATGAAATGAACATTTTAAAAGGGAAAATAAAATAATGTTACTACGCATTTAACTGAAGTAATGAAGTATAAAGATTTTAACAAGAAAGATATCCATTTAAATATGGCGAAGTAATTTATTCGTGTGTTTAAAAAAACGTGCGCTGATAAATTGCACTGACAACAAAGTGGATGAATCGGCCTTTCAATTCATGAGTCTAAGGATCAAATCCCCGTCATGCGTCTCTAATTATTGAAACTTATGCGCGTTTTATAAATATATTAGCACTTGCTATAACAGCGAAGGAAAACATCGTAAAGAAACTTACACGCCCGAGAGTTATTTAACAAAAGTCCTCCATTTTTTTATTATATAGGAGTCACAGACGAGCATGCAGTCCACCTGATGGTAAGTGGCTACTGCCACCCATGCACATCTGTAATTATCCCCAGATAGGATTAGATATTCCTACCTGAGGTCGGCCACAGATGCACCTCTACCCCTGAGGACTTAGCTGGAATACCTCGGAAAAGTATTCCTTACCCACAAGTATCCCTTACCACACCCTTCAAAACGGAACACAGCAACGCCTATCACTGCTGCTATTAGGCAGAAATAGGTGGGGCGGTGGTGCCGCCAGAGTCGAACCACAATAGGTTCTCCACCTTCGAATATTTGTGTGAAGTATATCAATTTGCACTTGGCCGGGGCAGCAGTTTATGATAAAACTCTTTTTTTAGAGGAGACCTATGCTCAGCAGTGGAACAGTAGGTACAACGCTTACTATTACAAAATTATTTAAAAAATATATTGTGTACTTAAATGACTTACGGAAATTGACACGAAATTCCTTTAAAAGCTCGACATATTCATGTTCAAATCGAACCTGATATCGTAAATCAAGTTTCTTATCACATGTTCCGCGAACGAAAATCTTGTAGGTGCCGTGTTTTTTATCGATCACAAAACAGCTAAAGCGAATCCTGTCAACTCGGCAAGTTCGGAAATTCGAGAAACGAAATGCTGTTTTTTCCGCGAAAGTTACGCCCACTTGTCACTTGTCGTCTCAATTCTGGGGAGGCTTCGATACAGGGAATTATTCTTAAACAGATCTTCTTGAGATTACCATGTTACCAGTGAAAGAAAATAGAATTGATTGGATTTACACGTTTTTTTTTTATAAAAATGCGTTTTCTTAAAACAGATCTAAAGAGTTACTAAATTAAAAACAATAGAAATACTGTATAAAGAAAACGCTATCAACAAGTTCATTAAATCATTACATCCTAGCTACTTCTAAGAACTAAGCTAGACGGCTAACGTATCTAATCAGGCTAATTACACCCCTCAGTTAATACCTTCAACGTAACATAATTATAAAGATTGGATTCGCTCATATTGGCCTCCGATAGTATCCTAAGTAAGAAAGTGAATTTATTAGATACCAACACTATAATAACTTATCTTCTACATTTTTTCCTTATAAACGAAATAGAATTTTAAAGGTAGAATCTGTGTTTAGACTCTGGGGTCATCACCGCTACAGCTGTTCCTGCTTAATAACAGCAGCGTTAACGTTGCTGAGGTCTGTTTTGATGGGTGGCGATAAGGGAGACATATTTTTGCGAAGCATTCCAATTTAGTCTCCAGTGGCCTACAGTGAAACTTATCTGTTATTGATTACACATGTTCACAGGCGGCAGTAGCCACTTATCATGAGGTGGACTTCATGCTCGCCTGCTACTTCCATGTTATAAAAAAACAAGTGATCATATTTAGAAGGCTAACCCACTTCGGGATTAAGATAACATTTATTTATAATGAATATTCGTTTCTCTTAAGTACAGTATCTCGTGCCGAACATCAAAGGAAATTACTCCGAAAATATAACATGAGGTATCTGTCTCTCGGGAAGGGATTATTTTTTCCTTACCCTCGGATCTTGCATTAACAACTTAACTGAGCGTTTTTTGAGTTACATAGCATAATATCCTTCCTTTTATCTTCAATAACCTTAAGGAAACTAAGTAGGCAGATTATTTATTTTCTTAGCTCTTGGATAAGAAATTCAGTAAAAAAGTATTCTTAAGCATTTAACAATAATGAGATTACCCGGCAATGTAATTTATGTGATATTATGATGCGATGGATGCTTGATATATACTCTAAATTGATATTGAAAACTTATATATACAAATGTTGTCTATCTTCATAAATTATTAATAAATTAATTACCCATTTATATCAAGGGTTCGGCCCACATTTCATCAAAGAGACTGGACACTCAATTGATCGATGGATATTTCGATTAGACGAAACCTTTTATGTATCGGAAATGGCGTACAATCTCTCTTTATTATCGCTTCATCCCACGCACCATCAATAACGTTCTACGACCGAAATAAGATCCATTTTATATTTGTCATCGGTGGTCATTCACATATTCGTTGTTTCCAAAGACCGTAAGACAATACCCTATTTACCAAAATGTAACAGCAGTCACCTTTTTTCAGTGAAACCTTATATTCCAGTAATAAACGAAATACCACGTAGCCCACGCAAGTTCGAATTTCCCTTCACCAGTTTATAAATTAATAAAAACTTTTCGTTTGTCTATTTGGACCAATAGATTCTAGTCATACATTTTCTATTTTTTCTTTTTTTAAATATAACACAAAAGTTCGTCAATAGCTGTTAAACTGAAACAAAAATTACAAAATAAAATCACAAATTAAAGAGAAAATATCTTAACTTTTTTGTATTTAGGTAAATACGTAATAGATAACTAGCCTATTTACACAAACAAAATATGAGTATTTTCAGTCAAAATATGTAACAGTAACATGCCACGAATAGTTAATTTATTCTTCCTTTAGAAAAATCGGACACAAAAATGAGTAACATGTGAAAACATTTCAGTATGTACTTAATTTCAACAACAATTACTTGATACAAATCTTTGAACCGTGACGGGTAAACAAGACAAATAAATGATAAATGTAAATTAGAAATAAAGCTATAAATAATTTCGCTTTCTCATAAAGCTTTTAAAGTAGAAAGCCTTGTTGGAAACGAACTTCAGAGAATCATTAACAAAGATTTTGAAAGTGCTGTGGGTGGAACTGAGTTGCGAATTTCCACGCTTTTATTTACGAGAAATCTGTATGTTGCGGTCAAGATCACCCTTGCTTCGGGATTTGTTTATTTTGCGTAGGCGTTGGCATTGGCATTGGGAATAGAAACGTCAGCTGTTGACTATTACGGAGTAAACATTTTTTCTTTACCTACTGATATTGTTTTGTATGTAGACAAAAATGTTCTGAAAAATATATATTTTTTGTGTGTGTAGAACACAACGTGTGTGTAACTTGGTATAGGATATCCATCTAGAAGACATCTTTTAAATGGTAAATAATAAAGGTATTATCCGCCTGTTTTTACATTATTGCCACACTTAACTTTGTTTTAAGCAGCGTACTACTACTATACTTTAATATATATGTCGGAGTGGTCACCTGTGACGTCATAAAATGGGTACTTCAGAACTCAAGCTACACCTAAAGCACTTGGTGGAGCTTCGACAGAGTCTCGGTGCGGCGGTCGTAAGGGACGAACGCATACAAAGCTACTTGGGAACTGACGTTGAGTTGACGTGAAGTTGACTCGCGCGCGCCGAGGAACTGTCTCCGTTTTGATAGTGTCCATTTAGTTGTAGTTCGATTAATTAAAGCAATCTCAGTATAGTGAATTAAGGACTATGTAAAGCATTACAAGTGATTAAGTTAAGAGACATAAGTTAGTGATAAGAATATCGGCGACTGTATACCTATGTTAAGATACCTACGTAACACGCACGGGAAGAGACGCGCGGGCGGAGGAGGCGGGCAACGTCATCGGCGCGGGCGGTGCGGTGGTGGTACGAGCCGAACATCACTCACGCTTGCGACCTCCGACGGCCACGGACGATTTCTATTTAAATATTGTTTGACCGGGAAACCCTAATGTAATTAAGAGGCCTATTAAACCAGCAAAATACAGTCCACTCTCTCATTTAAGTCCCAGGACCCTAACATTGGTCCTTCAGGATTCGCCGTCTTAATTAACGCGGATTTAACGGTCAGTGCAACTTCAAATCTCGAAGCACTTTAGTTGTGGTCTTCAGCTGTGGAGGAGCTTCGAGGCACTCTTCATTATCATCGTGTCATCGAGGATACTTCGCTTAGCAACCGCACACCTACGCTCGAGAAAACAAGTCGTCCACGTGCAACGGACTTTGGACCCGTGGAATATTCCAAGCGATCGCCACTTAAGACAAAGGATTAAGCCACGTTTTACTGTTTGGTGGATTGGTCATTCGTGAGTCGTTCCAATTTTATTTATAACAATTTCTTATAAAAATAATAATCAGCCAGCTTATTTCTGCGAGACAAACCATTTCTTCACTTTTACTCAATTTCTTACTTCTTTTCCATTATTTCACATTTAAAACCATAAATGTTAATTTCATTGCCTAAAATATTATAGCCATAAAGCTTGCATTAGCGCACAATTTGTTTTTTAGCGCCCGAACAACGGAACATGTGGCACGTGTTTGCAAGTACTTATCGCTAACGCATCTTTTTCTTTGTTATCGCTTCGAGCGCTGCATTCCATTTTTTCATACGCACCTTTTATTTAATTTGACCCTTTTTTGCAATGGCTTCCGAATTGAAATCGCTTATTAGAAAGCGTAGTTGTATGAAGGGCAAGATGACTATTTTTGATAAATATCTTGATGAATTTAAAACAATAGCCCGGCCTACTACCGTACAACTCTTAGATTTAGAAAGCCGCTTTAATAAATTCGATGCCTTATACGCAGAATATGATCAATTACAGGATGCAATCGATGTGATGTCCGAATCGTCTGACGACGAGAACAATGAGCGAGAGGAATTTGAGACGCAATATCACCAACTCGTGGCAGAGGCGCGCAGCCTGCTGGGCGCGCGTCCCAGCTGCTCCACCGAGGCGGCGCGGGACGGCTCCGTGTCGGGCTTCGAGGACGCATGTGCAGGTGGTCTTAAATCCAATTGCGTTAGATTGCCTAAAATAGATTTACCCGTTTTTCACGGTCACTATCAACACTGGTTAGAGTTTAGGGATACATTTGTTTCTTTAATTCACTCGAGATCAGACATGGATAATATCAGTAAATTACATTATCTGCGCGCATCTCTTAAAGGTAGTGCATTGTTGGTCATCGACAATTTAGATTTTAAAGCCGATAATTATGAGGCCGCGTATAAATTATTATGCGACCGATATGACAATAAAAGATTACTCGTTAATAATCACGTCAGGGAACTTTTTAATGTTGAGCATATGCGTAGTGAGTCATGTTTTGGTATTCGTCGCCTTATAGATGTTACTAATAAAAACCTTCGCGCACTTTCAACTTTAGACCAACCGACTCAATATTGGGATACATTAATTATCCACATGATGGCAGAAAAACTTGACAGTGTTACTCACAGGGTTTGGGAGGAACACAGAAATACTCTCGAGATGCCACCTTCTTTAACAACATTTATTACATTTCTCAATAACAGGGCGGACTTATTAGAAACATTGCAAGAAAGTAAAGGTAAAACGTATAAATCCGAGTCTCATAAATCAAATACCAATCTCTTAATAGCAACAAATAATAACAATTTAAATAAATCATTAAATAAATTTCATAAAAAATCAATACCGTGCCCAATTTGTAATCAAAATCATTATCTTTTTGCCTGTGACACATTCAGAGCCCTACCTATAGAAAGTCGTATACAAAAGGCCAAAGATTCAAAGGTCTGTCTTAATTGTTTACGTCCAGGGCACTTAGAAAATAAATGTAACCTTGTACCGTGTAAATATTGCAAAAAAAGGCACAATACATTATTACACATACACGAGCCTATAGTGCATTCTGAGCCGCCTATGCCTTCCGTTAGTAATTTTGCAAATTCAAAGAATGTGCAACAGTATACTACTCCTGCGCACATTTTGCTGTCCACAGCGCTCGTGAAGGTAGTCGCCGGCGCGAACGACGTGCGCTCGGCTCGGCTGCTACTCGATAATGGCAGCACGGCTAACTTCGTTACTCAATCACTCTGTGGTAAGCTGGGTTTGTCGCGGCGTACTACGAGCTCCACAGTAACAGGTATCAACGATAATACTTCATCTATTACACAGTCTTGCAGCCTTACTATAAAGTCGTTCTATAATGACTATAGCATGACTATTGATTGTCTTATTTTACCGCAAATAACTAAAGCATTGCCGGTTTCATTTATTGACATAGACCATATTCCTCTTCCAATGGGAATAAGTCTAGCTGACCCTTCTTTTAATGTCCCGTCAGAAATTGACATCTTAGTAGGGGCCGATGTATTTTGGTCAGTCTTATGTAACAATTCCATCGATTTAGGTAAAAATCAACCTAAACTATATGAAACGAAATTGGGTTGGTTGGTGTCTGGGTATGTACCCCGCCTTAAGTCACCGTCTTCTCCTGCAGTTTGCAATTTTGTAAACGAGGAAACCAATCCAGACTTAACTCGTTTCTGGGAATTGGACACCATAGCAGCCAAGCACTCTTTATCTTCTGAGGAACGTGCCTGTGAGCAGAGCTTCTTAGAAACGACTACTCGCAAAGACGATGGCCGTTTCGTTGTAACAATGCCGCTGAAGGAGGACCCTTCGGTCTTAGGCGATTCGTTTCAACGAGCTAAATTTCGTTTCCTCTCCTTGGAGCGTAAGTTTTTGCGAGAACCTGTTTTTAAAGACAGGTACATGGAGTTCATGGGCGAGTATGAAAGCTTAGGTCATATGACTGAAAATAAAGAGTCTTCGTCTGGCAGTCTTAAATATAAAATTAATTATTTTCTTCCTCACCATGGCGTGCTTCGCGAGTCGAGTCTTACTACGAAGCTTCGAACCGTTTTTGATGCTTCGGCAGCTTCCGATACAGGTGTGTCACTTAACGACATTCAAATGGTCGGACCAGTTGTACAGGAGGACCTTTATTCCATTTTGTTACGTTTTCGACAGCACAAATACGTCATCACCGGGGACATCGAAAAAATGTACAGAGCGATTGAACTGAACCCGTCTCAACGCTCCCTTCAACAAATAATATTTAGGTATGATTCATCACATCCTTTAAAAACCTATACTTTAAATACTTTGAGCTTCGGTACAGCTTCAGCGCCATACTTGGCCACTAAATGTTTAGTTTCTTTAGCATGTAGTACTTCCGATAGTGACGTGAAGCGGTCAATTCAACGCGATTTTTATGTTGACGATTACATAAGCGGTGCGTCGACTATCGAAGATACAATTAGAATATGTGAAGGCGTTATATCAACTTTAAAGTTAGCCCGATTCAACTTACGAAAGTTTCAATCAAATAGTAAATACATCCTTAATCAAATTTCACCTTATACTGAACCAGATAATATTTTAAATATTTCAAGTACTGACAACGTATCTTCAAAAACATTAGGACTCCATTGGATTTGTGATGCAGACACACTTTCATTTTCCATACATATTGAACATAATGATAAAATTACAAAACGTCAAATATTATCAGTCATCAGTCAAATTTTTGATCCCTTAGGTCTTGTAAATCCTTGTATTGTAGAAGCCAAAATTGTAATGCAAAGACTTTGGGTTGAAAAGTGTTCCGTGGGATGAAGAGGTTCCGCAATACTTAAGAAACATATGGCTTTCATTTGTTAACACTATGCCACTTCTAAATAATTTAAAGATTCCTCGCTGGGTACTCGCAGACGACTCCATAAGTCATGAAATTCATGTTTTTTCAGATGCATCAGAGCGGGCTTATGGAGCTTGCCTATATGTGCGTTCAGTTGATAGCTCAGGGTCGATTCAGGTACACCTTTTAACCTCAAAAAGTAAAATAGTTCCCATAAAACCCACAACGACACCTCGTCTTGAGCTTTGCGGAGCGTTATTAGCTGCAAGGTTGTGTAATAAAGTTTTAAATTCATTAACCATACCCATTATCACATGTAAATTCTGGTGTGACTCGACCATGGTTAAGTACACCACCAGCACATCTTAAAACCTTTGTTCGTAACAGAGTTAACGAAATTCAAGAGAGCACCGAAAGTTACACGTGGAGTTACGTACCGTCGAAGGATAATCCGGCGGATCTTGTTTCTCGCGGGGTGAAGGCTGACCAAATCAGCAGTTCGTCTCTTTGGTGGTCAGGACCGTCTTTTCTGACTAAAGACGAAACTGAGTGGCCTAAAATGCCCAATGTGAAGCACGATCTACCTGAGTTGATTATGTGTTCATTCGCGCTTGATAATCATTCTAATGCCGATCCCATAACTAACCTAATGAAAAATAAATCAAAATTAACTCATTTGCAACATATAATAGCATATTTACTGAGATTCATTCATAACTGTAGAAGTAAAAATAATAAGTTAACTGGTTGTCTCACAGTTCATGAGCTTCAAAATTCACTAAATTTAATAACACATAAAGCACAACTTGAAATGTTTCCTGACGAATATGCTATTCTTAAAGCTGGCAAATCATTACCTAAGAAAAATCGATTGACTTCATTAACTCCATTCTTAGATTCAAATAATATCATGAGAGTTGGTGGCAGATTAGATAATTCACCTTATAGTTACGACATCAAGCACCCCATCATTCTTTGTAGTAAACATCATTTCACCAAAATACTTTTTCATCATTTCCATATTAAATATTTACATGCCCCACCTCAACTTCTTCTAGGAACTTTAAAACAGATTTATTGGCCCTTAGGTGGCACGAATCTTGCAAAACATATTGTACACAAATGTATTCGTTGCTTCAGGTTCAAAACTGAAACAGTTCAGCCCATCATGGGGCAGTTGCCCACATCGAGAACGAATTTAGAATATCCATTTCTACATTGTTCAGTTGACTACGGGGGACCGGTGTTGATAGCAGATCGCAAAGGAAGAGGTTGCAAACTTATTAAATCTTTTTTAGCAATCTTCATTTGCAATTCGACCAAGGCCTGTCACATCGAGCTCGTCACGGCGTTGTCCAGCGACGCGTTTATAGCCGCATTAAAACGTTTTGTATCACGTCGTGGTGTACCATCATCCATCACGTCCGATAATGGTACCAATTTCGTAGGCGCTAGTAACGAGTTGGCTCAGTTCCTTTTAAACTCCGATCTTCACGGTCACGTAGCTCCGGAAGGCATCGACTTTAAATTTGTGCCGGCTTACACCCCCCACTTCAATGGTTTAGCTGAAGCTGCTGTTCGTTCCACGAAATATCACCTTAAGCGTATATTACAAACAACTCATTTTACATACGAAGAGATGGCAACCTGTCTCGCCGAAATAGAGGCTATATTAAATTCTCGCCCTCTTACTCCTTTCGCCACTGATCCTTCCGATTACACGGCTCTTACACCAAGTCATTTTTTGATTGGACGCTCACTTCTGGCCATTCCTCAGCCAGCAGTGCCTGACACCAACATAGTTCGTCTGGAGCGATATAAGAGAATTCAGCTCATCAAGCAGCACTTCTGGAACCGGTTCTCCACGGAATATGTCAGTCTGTTGCAGCAAAAGGTCAAGTGGCAAAAATCCAACAACGAACTGAAACTTGGGTCGCTTGTTTTAATAAAGGATCGGAATCTTCCACCCCTTTTGTGGTCTTTGGGGCGCGTCATCCAGCTCTATCCTGGTAGCGACGGCATCAGTAGAGTCGCGGAACTGAGGACGAGGAGAGGCACAATTCGTCGAGCCTTTAATAATATTTGCCCCCTTCCAGAGTTTTGAAGTCTTCTTCATCGCTTCAACCCGGGGAGCATGTTAAGATACCTACGTAACACGCACGGGAAGAGACGCGCGGGCGGAGGAGGCGGGCAACGTCATCGGCGCGGGCGGTGCGGTGGTGGTACGAGCCGAACATCACTCACGCTTGCGACCTCCGACGGCCACGGACGATTTCTATTTAAATATTGTTTGACCGGGAAACCCTAATGTAATTAAGAGGCCTATTAAACCAGCAAAATACAGTCCACTCTCTCATTTAAGTCCCAGGACCCTAACACCTACGTGTACCTGTATCATAATAATCCTGACAAATACGAAGTAACAAAGATGTCGGTTCGGGAACACATACAAAAATTAACTAATTCGGCCATCCTGTTCCGACATATATTATATGTTGTGGCAGCAGAAATAAGTCAAGTAGTTTAGTCCTAAGAACTCTCCAAGTAAAACAATGTTAAGTAGTAGCTGATTGTAGTGACTAATCTCATTCGTTGCGTTACATATCTATCTGTCACCTGAAACAAAGACTATGTTTCAACAGACATATGTAAAAGAAGAAAAGACTGAAACACCAGACACATGCAACTCATTAACCCACGCGGCGATGACGCAAGATCTTTCCTTTTTCCACAAAGTTCCGGTTTTACCGACAAAGGAAGGGCGGCTTTTTGAGGTGTATGTTAAACAAGCTATCAGAACGTACGTTTCAACACGTCTTCGTGTTTCGTTATGCTTTTCGCAAAATTGCCAGGAGTACAATGAATATCTGAGGTGTAACTAGTATACTCGTACTGTATGTATATGAGTTATGGTTTATTTTGTCTATGTTAGACAGTGATTTTTAAATGGTAGCTTATACGCTAGTATGCAATCTTATACAAAGGCGTTAACTCGTTAATATCTCAATTCTGGTAAAATACCTTAGCACAAGACTTTGACATAAAGGGAGAGTAGCATTACCATGAGTTGGCATAGAAACGCCACTATAGAAATGGTAAATAGAAAACTATTGTCATTTTGCTAGTGAATAACATAACTACTATCGTTACGGTATTTCTTGACAACGTCTGTCAAATTAATGACTCATGGGACCGAATTTGTATGGCAATAAATCATAATGACATTCGCTAGCGATTTGATTTCGATAGGTTTTTTACGTATCGAGTTACGTCACTACGGATTTTAGTTCTACGAGTAACCACCAGAGGCGCTGTACAATTTTTCATACATTTATTTTACGCAGTCGCTAGCGAGTAATACTTTTGTAAACTCATGGTAGTCCTACAGGCAAGGAAGACGAGACAAGAGATTTCTCATAATAAAAAAGGCAAAGAAGATGGCACTAGTTGGTTTGTGTACGAATATTATAATGTACAGTCCTTCATGCAACATTGCTCTTAAACTTATTTGCTACGTTTATTATTTAGGAAAATATCAACAACTGTAAACGAAATCACGAACAAGTTACCAACAATATATAGGTAGTTGAAAAGCGGAACTCTCAAACATTGTGTCGCTTGGAGCAATTGAAGTCCATTGTCAGTTGTTCGCGCGATGATCGCAACTGGCGGTTATTCAATCTCCGCTGGACACAATAGATCTCGACGTACTATTCGTATTCCATTTCTGTTCGGGAGCTAGTACAATTAAGGATTTACAAAGTGTACTAGGACCTGAAGGCATGCAAAGCGAAAGCTTTGTTTGTTGAGGAATTAAAAGTAAAGTGATTGTAAAGTCTGTTTTTAGGCTTCTTTATCACAGTTTTGGTTAAAAGATAATGACTAGGCTTAGTAAGATTTTTAGTCATTAAGGTCCATAAACATCGAGGGTTAAGCATAACGCTTCTTAAGAAAAGGTATGCCTGTTATGAAGGGGAAAGAGCATTCATAGTGTTTCTCCAGGATTACGGTTTTTGTAATTATCTTTGCCTGCACAAAGCCCTTTACTTTTACCAAAATTATTATCCAGATATCTATGATCCAGAATTTTCTTGGAAAAAGATGCTGCCACATCGCTTAGATATACTCAAGTTATTTGTCATTCCACAATTATCATGCTTGATCAGATATTCGATCGGAAACTTTTTCGCACTTTCCAAAATGTCTGCTTAAATAAGAACATTCAGATTGCAATTAACGAAGATCCGAAGTTAGCAAGCAAGGCACATTATCGCGGTATAGATTTGCACTCCAAGTCACACAACTTTGACGTCGGTACGCAATATTTTATGTTGAATACTCAGTTAAACCTACCGTAATTACTTGCTGTAATTAGGAAGTTGCTTCCTTTTGGTGATATTCGCTGCGTTGTTCTCGCTGTCTCCTGCAAATTCCCTTATAATTATTTTGAGGTAAGTGAAACTAGAGCTGCATTCTCTTTGAGCTCATTTGTACGAAGAATTCTTGTCGTAAACCAAGCTTCCAGATTTTTACTTTAATAGAAGCAATAGTAAATCTTTGTCACTTGTACACTAAAGCTGGTTCTATGGTCAGCCAATGCGCCAACCAGACAATGTGGACAAAAGCGACTAAACACGCGATATTAACCTCATTCTTTCCTTTTGTGAGTGAAAGAGTTACGACTTCTTTCTTAGACGTCCGGACTTTGTTACCAAACTTTTTTATTCTTTGACTAACCTTACTTTATTTTGGCAAGGACATGAACTATCTACATATGGTTACTTAAATCGAGTTCATTATCGTGAAGGAAAACATTGTAAGGAAACCTACATACCTAAATCTTACAAAAAAGTTCTCTAAACTTTATGTAAAGTCTACCAAATCACGAGGTGTAGTGGTAATAACATTAGAACGACTGCTCTGTAGATTTATTTACACATAAATTTATGGTCCCAATAGTCAAGCAGGCCATTCACCCTCAATGTTTTAGTCGCGACAAAGGAATTCTGCAACGATGTCTATAAATCTACGTCACAAATGATATCCAATTCGCTTATTCAAAGGAAATTGGAGGGAACAGTAATTTAAACGAAATGATAAGATAAAGTTCACGGGAGAATATTTAAAAAGTGTCGTATCCTAATGAGTAAGATTTATTTTACGAATAATCAAAATGAAAACATTGAATTTAAGCAATCGCTTCATGTTAGACTAACCGTTGGCCTAGAAAATACGATTTTTGTGTAACACCTATCTTTATTGTCACTCTATTATTAGCTTGGGTTTTATCTATGTATGTACGTATGTAACGGAATCTTTGAGCTCAATTTTCACTCGTTTCCAGAATCTTGATAAATTTTAAACTTTGCACACGTATCAAGGACAGATGACAATGCAATAATTTGTTAACAGTTTCCCATTATCCTTGACAGTACCGCCAGGATTAATAAAGCGTGGGGTACATTTTACTGTGGTTCATAACTATCTTCTCATATACAGTTGCCAATAGAAAGGTTTATTTATATTATGATGGTATTTAAAATATCAAGCACCCCACGGTTTTATCTCCGAATTGAATTGTTCTGTTAATAACTTAAATTTTATTTTAATATTATTCTGAGGCAATTCTGACTCAATTCAAGTATGATTGATTGTTCGATCTTCTACTACTGTAATCGAAACTCTTTGTCATTAAAAAATACTTTCTAGTTCTTAGTTCGATTAGCAATAGAAACGTGTTTTTTTTAATATAATATTTATTTTTATTTTAAGAAAAAGTGAGTCGACAGAATTGCAGAAATACCTTATATTTGGGTACGTGAACCCAAATCCAATTTAAGAAATATTCAACATCGAAATGCGCGATCTCTTCGAAATGTGAATTTCAATGCCATTTGATAACGCGATCAGTTTAAGAAATGTTTTTGAATTGGATTTTTTTTGTATTGCCAGTTTAAATTTAAATAGCGCAATGGACTGACAGATTAACAGAGTGAACACCGCCTGCCGGTGTTTGCAAAGGTGTTTATTAACCTTTAATTAGGCGCGCTGGGTCTGCGCGACCCCAAGTGATTTTCAATGCTAGATAACTTTTTGATTTTTTACGCTAGCAAGTTGAAATTTCTGGTAGCTTCCTGACTCCTTAGTCCCTCTCGCCTCAGTGATTCTCATGCAGCAGAAGTGATTACATTTGCTGTAAATTAATGCTTGGAGTCGCTGCGACCCCGCGCGACTATCAACGTAGTTCGTATTTAGTTATATAGGCATATATATGAAAATTATTAAATTCATGTATTTCTTTAATTTATTTTGTTTATTATAAATATACGCAACTGTATATTGTTATGTTTATACAGCTTTATCATTATTATTTTTTAACTTATATAGTTAATTACATATTTTTGGCAAGCATATGGATGCTATGATTTTCGTTTTTTTTTTAATATGTATGAGCTTTACAAATATTTATTATTATATTATTATATAATATAGAAGTAGAAAACAAGTATAGAGATATCCACCTGATGATATCTGGCCACGGTCGCCCATGGACATCGGTAATCAAAGCAGATAGGATAGATGTTCTACCTGAGTTCGGCCTTAGGTATTTTTCCAAACCTAAGGACTAATTTGGAATACCTCGTGTAAGTGTATCTTCCTTACATCACTCTTCAGACCAGAAAACATTGGCGTATACAGTGTTTTAGTAGGTAGCAAAAGGAGTGGCGGCTATGCCTGCGAAGTCGAAACATGAAGGGTCCCACCACCTTTATATTGCATTGTATTATATCTTTCTGCGACGTTTGGCACAATACAAGCGCCACAAATACTTAGATGATATTTTACATTATGTCTAACAACAAAACCGGTAAAGAACACGGATGACCGGGATTGGAAACTCCATCTATGTCTTTGAAAAGTCGTGTATCTGATCCTTCTACATCTAGCAGATGCTAAAAAGTTATGAAATGTGGAAGGTACTATATCTATCTACGCTAAAATAATATAAAAACAACTTTTAAGTGACATAAATATGCCAAATTTATATGTGATGACCACATGAAGATCAATATTACGATTTTCAACTAAACTTATACTCACGAAAAAAATATTTTATTTTAATTTACTGTTCGAATATTTTAAATATTTTTTGCTAAATTTTTAACGATAAATATTTAGTAATAAATTAAAAATCACTAATGTTAATAAATACTTAAAATGTGTTTTGTTTAACCTCAAACATATTGGGGTAACTATCGACCCCGCGCGACTAATAACGTAACTTTTTTGGCGCGCCTAATTAAAGGTTAAAGTATAATAGTTTTCAACAAGTCTTTTATAATCGCGGAACGATTTTCGTGAAAAAGTGAGTTGTCTATAATACATCTTTACGTATTCATAACTTCATAAGGTACGTGGTGAATTTTACATGGAAAATAATAATGCTCAACATTGTTGCGACTATAACTACGATCTATAGATTATTTAAAAACAAAACAACGGCACCTAAAACCTAAAACTATACAATTATATTTTAAAATACCTATTTCCTGGAATCGAATCGGTTAATTTTGAATAATAGTACAATATTGATTGCGCTATCGGGTAGTTTCGCTTATAAAATTCAAAGTCTGAAAACTAATGGTCGATGGCAACCTATATAACTTGGTCTATAGTATGCCCATTGGTATATTGGTACATATATACAATTGGTTTCAAATAAGTTATAACTATTATTATAAGAGAAATAAATTTTTCTTATAAATGTAAACCAAACTCCCTCTCATTCTTCGTCCTTTTACAAATCTCTTTCTCCTCAGTTGCTGTTAGGTTATAGAACAAGTTACCCATGTCCATACGCCGTGCTGAATCGCTTGATTCATTTCAAAACTAAATGTTAAAATATTACTCGAAATAATGATTTTCCGTCTCTTTTCCGTCTCGTTTTCGTCTTTTTCATATGTACCGTATCATTCTTTTGTTTGTGTTTTTTTTTTCTATTTCTGTTGCTATAACACTAATACTAAATGTATCCTATCCTTTATAACCTATTCCTTCTCTAACTTCACGCACACTATCCTTCTTTCTTCGCTTGTCTCTCTTTTCTTTTTCTTGCATAGGTTGTCTGGAGGAGATCTACTTAGCGATAAGACCGCCTATTGCATACTGCTTGACCTGTTATTTATATTGTTTCTTGTTAAATTTCAACTGTAAGTGTGCAATAAATAGTATTTTATCTTATCTTATCTTAAGTAATTAATGCACTCGCAAAATATATTAAATTAAACAAACATACGTGCTTTTAACTTACATTTTTATTTAAAATATTATTACAATTTTTGACGCGGAGACAAAGCTGTAATTTACGTTATGAGGTTTTATACGCGGATGAAAATTAGACCGACATTTCATAAAGGGTAATGTAATTGTTTCATCACTGTCTAGTAACAAGTTGCGAGCTATGCGAGGAAATAAAATTATTAGCTATCAGAAGCGGTTTTTATTAAAAAAAAATACACGTGGTAAATAACCTAAACTAAGTTTAATGTTATTTATGTAATTAAAATCATAACAATCAAAGATACAACACAAATGTATATTCCGAACGAAAATTGACAAGAGGTCCGCTCCGCACAAAGTCTTGAATAATAATGACCGACCGTCGTGCTCACACCGCCTTTTATACCCATTCTTGATTTTTATTCGTCAACCCTCCAACACGGCCTCTCCTGACACTGTGGCGTCCTCGACACACTCTTCTCATGCACCTGTAGACGCCTCGTAGATCCAGGAACTGCCTCGTACGCGTGCAGTACAGGCACAGGTGCGTTGACTGTCCTGGCTGAAGTAGCAGACGGAGCTGTTGCCACGGCTAGACAGGGTAGCGTCGTCTTCAATGTCAAACTCTGTAGATAAAAGAAGGATTTAAAGAAAACTGACATAATTCAACCTTCTTATTCTAATCTTACCGATAGACAAAGTACGCCACGTAAAAAAAAATAAAAACGAGGCTCAGAGCGCTCTCGCTTTTATAGGTGCGCGCCAGGTACTGATTAGAGGAACTTTGATTCGGTAATACGGTTGTTTCTGTTGGCGAGATGTCCTCAACTGCCTCATAACCCAACTGCGGCATGTCTCGTGCATTCAGAGGATAAGATTGTTCACCTTCTGTAATTGAGCAGACACATTTAAGGTTTCATACTTATTTGTGTGTAATGTCCTCAGATCTTTGTTTTTGAGAAAGTAATTAGAAACAATAATTCAGAACCCTCATTACAGATGCAAGCGTGCACTCAAGCATCAGCAATAAGTAATTCAATATGAAATAGAACAAAGATCTAGGCAAGAGAAGACAAAAAAAAAAGATGAATGTCGTACATACTACATATGTGTCAAACTGCGCATTTCAAGACACAAGCACGACACCTTTACAATGGTTAGCCCGTTCAGAAAACGTTCTAACAAATGAGCACGCTGTGTTCCCAATGCTCACCGATACAATGACCATTAGCAACACATCGCTTATGCGGTAAGAGAAGCAAAATCCGGCCGAATTCGCCTCAGCCTTACCACAAAGCATAGGAAGTAAAGCATAAAGATGCCCACCTCTATGCAGACCACGGCGAAAACTTTATTCTTAAAGTCGATACAATTGGACATATAGAAATGTCTAAACACAGCGGATATAAAACAAACAGATACGAGCACCAATCACCCGGGGCAGTTCCCGTCCTTGAATGAGACATAACTTTGCATGTGTGAATCAGTACCCATAAAAGGTTGTTCCAACCCAAACTAATAACAAATGAACACAGAAAATGTTTGTAACACAAACGACACACACACCGTGACTCATCACAGGTGTGCGTGGCTTCACTCTGCGTGTACAGTTGTACACAGCTCCAGGACCACATGTCTGAGCGACTCCAAGACAGCATCCGAGCATACAAAGCAAAACACAGTATTCGCTAGGGTATGTTTCATATGCACCCGCAGAGTGAACTTTACTTACGAACAAAGTCCTACACATATTAATTTGTGTAGTTGAGTACACTCACTAATACGTTTACCATTATTTTTCTTATAAGTAAACAATAAAAGAAGGAAATAGTGACCAGATCGTTTAACTTAAGGTTTTTGTAACAAACCCAAGTTAAACATCTAGAAACATGCATAATTCTTATGTGACATAGGCATGATTATCAAAATCCTGCCTAGCCATTCATAGGTTCCTCGGTATGGGCCCTACCGAGGAAATAACTTTACACCAGAGGGCAAGGCGCATGAAACCCTCTAGCGACTCTCCGTAACACGGAAAGCTTTCACGTTGGGGGAAAAGGAGTATGTACTCCCCCAACGACTCTTCGCCACGCGAAAAGCTTTCACACCAGGGGGCAAGGCGCATGAAACCCCCTAGCGACTCTCCGTTACACGGAAAGCTTTCACATCGGGGGAAAAGGAGTATGTACTCCCCCGACGACTCTTCGCAACGCGAAAAGCTTTCACGTTGGGGGAAAAGGAGTATGTACTCCCCCAACGACTCTTCGCCACGCGAAAAGCTTTCACATCGGGGGAAAAGGAGTATGTACTCCCCCGATGACTCTTCGCAACGCGAAAAGCTTTCACGTTGGGGGAAAAGGAGTATGTACTCCCCCAACGACTCTTCGCCATGCGAAAAGCTTTTTAAAGAAACAAATCAAGGTACCGACATAGGTACTGAAAGGGTGATCACACACCTTCAAAAAACATTTCACACGTCTCAGGGATCCATTCACTTTTCCATGGAACCATATATTGGGCAGCTGCATAAGTGGACTTTCCATAAAACCCACCAAGACACTTTAACTCATATCGGTGGTTAGAAAGAGCATTTTCTACTATATAAGGTCCACGCATGCTAGGATACAGTTTAGCCAAAGATTAGGCAAACTTGACAACGAACACCATGTCACCATACTAGAAAACACGAGGAGGCTTTCAGTGCTTTTCAACCGTTCGGCCGTCCTATGTCTGAGCATCTTCCGTCTCGCTTCCCGGTTGCTTGTAGTTGAATTCAATGCGACATCTCGCACCAAAGTTCGGATTACAGGGCCAGTCAAGAGGTTCAAAGCACAAGTCTGTGTAGTTTTCTGCTTCATCAAGTTTATAATGAGTTGTAATTGAAACAATTCTTCGGCCCGCTTAGCCTTTCGATGGTTTACAGCGATGCGAAGCATGTTCAGGACTGTACGGATGTAGCGTTCCACCTGCCCGTTTGCTTGATCCATTTCAGAAGTAATGTAATAAAGCTGTACACCAAGGATCTTCATCCACGAAGTGAAGCCCATCGATTTGAACAGACGTACTCTATCTGACACAACTAACTTAGGTGTACAGAACAGTAGTTTCAATTCATCAACATCTTGGCGACATAAGGATGTCAGCAAACAATATTTTGTAAATGCATCCACCACAAGCATAACAAACCCGTAACCCTTAGACACTGGAAGAAATCCTAGGAAATCTACATGTAAGGTTTCAAAGGAGACTTCAAACCTGTCCATTGATGTGATAAGCTGTAAAGGTGCTTTAGGTATATGCTTGTGGGCGATACATGTTAAATACTGAGAAGGAACAAACTTCCTAAGACTAGGTAACCAAAAATACCTTAAAATTAGGTTCACTACCTTATCTGCCTATATGGCTATGCTCACCATGAAAGATACGGAGGAGGCTCAAACGATTCGGTATGTAGCAAAGGAGCCTCGGCTCTTCACCAATCCGTGAATACCGGTAATACAATACGTCATTATGTTTTTCATACCTTGACGCGTCCAATTCACCTTGTTCAAATGATCAAATTATAGTTTGAGTCTCCTCTTTACCTGCTTGAGAAATATAAACCCAATTACGTGGGCGTTTTATATTGTTAAAATTACATAGGTTTCTACTTAAGTAGTCCGCGTGTGGCACCATGGTGCCCTTTCGGTAAAGAATGGTGAAATTAAAATCCTGTAGGTAAATCCACCATCTTGCCACACGCGGTAACAAGTATCTTTTTTTTTTTTTTTATTTTGGGTGGATTTTAAGACATTACAATCAGTCACCACCTGGAACTGAATTCAAACGCTGCTTTGCTAAGCAATCACGTATGTGATGGCCTAGTTTTTTACTATAGGCACAAGGAATAGAGCGATCGATCTTAGCGGTGGTCAATTTCGGAACCGCCTCGGTTGCGGACCCGGCGGTGGCAGGTTTCGGCTTTTTAGGACACTGCAACTGCTTGTGTCCTAACTCACCACATAAATGACATTTTGCACTAATCCCAGAGACCTGAGTCCATTGCTTGGTAACTGACATTTTGCTGCTACTATGTTGCGCAAACGGACAGCGCATGACACGTGCATCTTAATTTACTGGTTTCGAAGAAGTAGCCAAGTAACCTACCAGATTAATTTGCGTTTATAGCCGCTGCTTTAACCTGAGGATCCATAACCCCTCGCAACACAATGTCAGTAACCAAGTCATCACTAAGACCCTTAACAATCGAAGTAATGTCCTGCGCGCATATTACACATAAGTACGAAAACTGTTAGAATTTGTAGACATTACCTCATACAAAATGTTTGCTCGGTCCACCCTCCTAGCGCACAAATATTTAAAGTCCTTTCTAAAGTTTGACCACGAGCAGTCATTGGTAACCCGCTCGTCCAACCACGACCTTGCGTCACCTTTCAAACACTTACCGACGCGAGCAAGACACTCACATTCATCCCACCGATTTGCAACCTTGGTCCTATCAAGTTCTTCAAACCACGAATCCACATCGTGTATGTTAGGGTCAAAACTGGACACATAGTAGCTATGTGTACTTACCGATTTCAATGACTGAATGGCTTCGACAATCTGTTCAGTTCTGGTAAATGTTGAGCAGGCGCCTGTGACTCTAAAGCATGAAGACGAGACATAATAGTGTGCCACGATTCGCGACCACTAAACTCACGATTGTCGTCCTGCCGGCTGCGATCACGGCGGTAATTGTCGCGGCTACGACTCCGACTGTAGTTACGACTGCAGCAACGATCGCGGCTGCTGCGACTGTGATAACGGCGGTCACAGCGCATGTGACGTCTACCATGATGTTCACGACTTCGGCTACGGCTAGGACTACGAGTAAGATGTCGTTCTGTTACCGGAAGGGTGTATCCCCTGTTGGAACTGCTTGAACGGTAGGTCGCAGAACGCTTGCTGCGTGAGCGGCGGATGCCGGAGGTATGACGCCGTTCGTGAGATAGAGATCGATCCATTTTCTACCTGCTTCGAAACACCTCAACACAAAGGAGCACAACAACACAAAAATACCTTACCAATGATAATTAATCGCAACTTTGTGCTTCACGGACACTCATACAGAGTAAACAAACGTTTAAAGTGAGCAGTGTTCTATCCCACTTCTGATATTAGCTATCAGAAGCGGTTTTTATTAAAAAAAAATACACGTGGTAAATAACCTAAACTAAGTTTAATGTTATTTATGTAATTAAAATCATAACAATCAAAGATACAACACAAATGTATATTCCGAACGAAAATTGACAAGAGGTCCGCTCCGCACAAAGTCTTGAATAATAATGACCGACCGTCGTGCTCACACCGCCTTTTATACCCATTCTTGATTTTTATTCGTCAACCCTCCAACAAAATTTTAATTAAACACTACAGGCAAAATCAAATATTATCAATTTCTGCGCAGGACGCAGTTATGATATCCTAGGCTGTTTTTTATAAACGTAGAAAATGTATGTTAAATCTATGCCGTTAAAAATGCAAGAACGTATTTTCAGCGCGATCATTCATATTACTCAGGTTACATTAAAGCAATATTTTAACTTTCAGATAACGCTAGATATATGTTCGTAATACCGGGACAATTATTACGTGGGTTTCAAAAAATATATATTATTTTGTAAATATTGAAATGTCAATCGCCAATAGACATTTAGAGGCGGCTTAAGCAAACCAAAGGTTATCTGAGATCCGGCACAATGGTACTTCTAAGCCTATGAGGGTCAAATAACTAAATCGAAACATTTACTTCTATGGCTTTTAATAGAATATGAAATTGAAAATATAATTTTAAATATAAATTGGAAAACGTTTAGTCCCTACATCTACTATAAACATTATAGGTATTTACAAAAAATTGTTCATCATTCACTCGCTCGAGATGGTACAATAACCTAAAATTAAATAAATAATGTACAGAAAATTCATCCGATTTCATATAAAATGCCTGTTCAGACATATCGTTTTACAAAATATACTCTTACAAATACCCTGTCGGTAGGCTTAATTGAGTTTTTCGCAAAATGTACAATGATAAACATTGACTCATTGAACAAGTTCCAAATATTTGCATTCATATTATTTGGTTATTTACAAATTTACGAATAAAACAATACACGCGTGTTTTTGATGTGTTATAAAATGTTTGGCATTGGTTATTGTGGTACTATTTATGTTTTAAGTTGCATTACATTTACAATTAATTATATTTCAAACAGTCCTATTGTGTAAATTAATCCTCATAGCCGCGGTCATTGACTCAGATCCTAACAGATTTCTCGTAGTTTCTTGAAGGAAACCATCCACAGGTTTTCAAGTCTGATAAATAACTGTGTAATAATAGTGTACTCAACTTTGGAAACATTACTAAATGTCTTAAACCCATCTCATCCTCTGGAAAAACTAGTGCCCAGAAGTGAGATCTAAATAAATTGATAACGAGGTTTCTAGAAATGCAGTTTCAATTTGATAATCTTGCTAAGTTTAAAAGAATTAATCAAGTGCACGGAAATGAGTGCGTGATAATTAGCAAGTGTAATCTAATTAGTGTAATGGAAGGATCCGCGACAATGGCCCGAACATTTAATTAAGATGCGACACTTTTATATAGGGCACTGTACAGAGCAACGTCCCAATTTGTCCTATATTTATTTAGGGCCTGTTTCGCTAAGCGATGAGCCCGAAACATTAAGGACAGCCAAACAAAAACGATCCTTTTGGTTTGGATGTCTAAAATTTAATTATGTTCTAAGATTGGATCAGGTTATTAGTATTTCGTACGAAATGTTGATAGTTCGTAATTTCAAAGTAAACAAAAAAGCGAAATAGAAAATGACGTTCTGAATATTCCATTTTAATATCTCATTGGAATAAAATAAGAAATGGATGAATAAAATAAAAATGTAGATTACAGAGATTCATTAGTAGTAGCCGAAGTTCATAGGAATAGTATAAAGCGTAGTATAAAGCGAGAATTTGATTATGCAGGCAAACAAACAAACGGTGGAAATGCTTTTGCTTTAAAATATAAAAATGGAAGAAAATGACCATCACATCCACTTAATCCTGCGAATAATCTCAGATAGGACAAGAAACCTAACTGACATAAATTGACAGATCGCTGTCTCTGCAGACTAAGTCAATACACATTATATTAAAATCTCTACCATCCATTGAAACAAGAACATTGTAAATTAATACCATAGTAAATGTATTCCTAGACTTAAGCATAATGGTGAATCCGCATTTAAAAAATAAGAGTCCACCTACATACAGTTTCAGGTGGTATCTACACAGGTATTTATTTTCAAATCTGGTACAATACTCATAAAGAGCTCTGGCCTAATTTGACCCAGATTTATTATTTAGAGCCTGCTCGTAATGTAAGACTAAAAACATGAAGGACGTCTAGACGCCGAAAACTATTTATATTCTACGACCACGTCTAGTCGTACGAGTCTTACCAAATTTATTGGGATTCTAGAGAAAGATTTTTCGAGAGACTACAAGATACTGTATAGTAACGATTGCGTTCATTTATCGTCATTATTCATCAGTATATCGTCATACATTATTATTTTTCGTCAACTCATTACTTTCCCACTGCTAGCTCTAAATGTTTGACCATCTCGGTGACTGGTCAAATGAATTGTAATGGGTTTCATATATCACTTATTTATTATTTTGAATTTCTATTTTTTAATATTACAAATTATTTTAGAAAGCAAACATAAGTTTGAAACAGCGGTTCCTAGAATTCGAACTCCTCTACCCATGGGAGGCCGGAGTTCACATCTCGTGGCTTTATTTACTGCTGTATTAAGGGGAAAATATTGGAGTTTACTCCTTAAGAAACGATTTGAGTTATAAGGCCCGGTACGGAAATTTTATGAGGAGTAAAATCAAGTGTAACACGAAAAGTTGAGGCGTAACGGTAACCAAAATATGAATCAAGAGTGCTTTTATTAATTTAAAATACAGTAAGTTCAAATCCCATATGAAAGTAATTATTACAATAAAAATAATTAGCAATATATAAAACATTAAAACGTCATTAACTAATTTGTTTACATTTTTGCATAAATTAAGTTATAGGTTTGATCATTTATAAACACTGTGAAAAATATGAACATTGGCGCCATAATATGATTAACAATCTTTTATGAACGTTTTTAAAGAAGAGTAACATATAAAATCAGTAAGCAATTGAATAAGATATAATATTAGCAAAATAAGTTTTTAACATAAAGAGGCTTTTGTAAGTTACTGATATATTAATTTAACTTATTTATTATTTCTCGTCTAAAGTTTTTAATCTTAAGCAGGACACCTTAATATTTCGATGTAAAAAGTAGTATAATATATACCTCTACACAATTTTGAGTTAAATATCATCAAATTCGTACGGACAAACAATTTCAAACGGTATGTATGTTTCTATATCGTGACAAAGTATCACACATGACAATTATTTTAGAACAAGACTTCCATTTTGATAACAAGTAAGTCATAAACCTATTATTTTCCTCTTGCATCCAAAATACAACAGCATGATAAAAGAAGATAATTTCTGGACCACACGAATACGAGGCAATTTTGCTTAGCTTTATTCGGGGATGCCTCAATAAATAACCTGGATACAACCCGCTTATGTATGAGGTCCGTATCTTATCCGGGTTTTGTTCATTATCCTGCGAATGAAGACATTTTATGTGGAAGATATGATAATCTGTTTGATGAAAGCAATGTAAAAATGTTTCTTTATTTTGTATGCCGCTTTGTTTTTATTTTACGTTTCATTATTTTCTCATATTTTTTCGGCAGAGATTCCATAAACATAGATAAAAAACATTACCTTCCTTTTAGCGCTGTCGAATAAACAAGGAGCCAAGTTAGGTGCAAACGAGTTTCAAGGTATTAAGTACCGGGAACCAATGTAGGTAAGCACTTTTTTTTTGTTTACGAGGGGGAAACCTTCAAAAGGTACCCGGTGCCGTGGGAGCGACCTACCGCCGTCCTTCTCGGGGCCGCTGGCCGGGCGATTCGAGCTCCCACTCTTGCTGCCCACAACCCCGGAAGCCCCCTTTTAGTCGCTTCTTACGACAGGCAAGGGATACTGTAGCCCTATTCTGGTCCTGAAACTATAGCGACACAGCGCCGGGGGCCTTTACGTACGCCCGCGGCGACTCCTCCTCCGAGCGGGTTCAGCGCGCTCCCTTGCTCGTTCGGCGTCTTCCTTCGCGGATATGACTACGCCGCCGAAGGTGATAATGCATCGCCCCGAACATGGCCGACGGAGAGAGATTCGGTTCCACTTTTTCGACGAGGATCCGCCGCTGCGGCTCCCACACTAGGCAGTACTGCAGCGCGTGCTGTGCGCCGTTTGGGCCGTCTCTTTCCTCTATATCCTGATACTCACCGAAACAGCCATGTCCGGTGAGTATCTGAGTAAGGCGGTAGGTCACTCTAGCCCCCCCCCCCTCCCCCCTCAGAACGTCAATCTAAGAGGTGCTACAATTCAGCCAGGCTCGAAAGTTCGGTAACATAGCGTCAACCACCCTTTGGCGTAATGTAGGTAGTAGTTCCTTAAGACATAGGTGTGTAGATTCCTAAAGAATAGTATTTATGTTTACCTGTCGCTCGTTCTATAGAAGACGTAAGCGAATACATACAAACATCTTTTGAATTACTGAAAAAAACTATACAAGTAATTAAAATTTCAATTTTAAATCAAGTGAACAATATCGCATAATATAAATAACCTTTTATCGAAATTGATTTTTTTATCGAAATGAAATTAATTCACGTAATACTACTATTTTGTAATATTACCTAATGATATTAATACTACTATTATATACATTTACTATTCATTGAACATTTCTCAATATTGTTAGCTTCTAAGTAGAATTAGGTTCTTTTGAATACTCGACGTTACCTCTATAAATAACGTTGACAGAACCCCACTTATGTACGAGTCTAATATATTACCCGAGTTATGTATTCATTACAGCGGATAAAGACATCTTGTAAGAAAAATATCTTATGCTCATCGGAATAAAAATAGCAGAACCCTTCTATAGTCGCTTGCGGCGAAAAACCCTGGATATCTATTTCGTTTCTAAAACCAATCTTAAGCGCTGCCTTCTTCTATTTCAACGGGGTAGCAAGACATACCTATAGGTATCTCTTACTGCCCCGTACACGGTCTATAGTAGGTACTATACACGGCGTTCCAATTTAGTCCTCAAGGGTAATAATCTAGCCGTGGTCGATCTGAGTTAGAATCATAATCCTATTTGCGGTTGATTATGAATGGGACCATCAGGTTGACTGTATGTTCATTTCCTACTCCAATTTCATACAAAATTGACAAATTGAACCGAAATAAAGTCCAATCATCACTACTTTAATGCTCCAATCTTCTCGTGCATTTCAAAGCAGGAGTATCTCACGGACATTCAACACTCAAAAGAGACAAGTCAAGTAGAATTTTCGAATTTTTATAGGCTGGAGATGTACGCGTACATACGTCTAGGAAATCTTGAAACCTTTCTGTTATTAGAAACGAACTAACAGTAGGTAATCTTAAAAGTCAAAGTAGGTATTTGACTCTATAGAATATTATAATTTATGTTATACTGCCAGAATAGATTAGACTTCTCTACTTTAAAAGAGTGGTTACTTAAGCTAAGTAAATAGACTGTCACGAAATAAAAAGGTGAACTATGATTAAAATTTAATGAAAAAGTTTTTAAATCGGTGAGTTTATGACCAAATAATAACTATATACTACGCACAAAGTTATGAAGTCGGTAAAAAAAAAACCAAGAATAATTTGGAAAATAAATTTGGTTAGGTAGGTAAATAAATTTTGTTACGACTTTGTGGAGATTAAGATCGGGGTGGATGACCGATAAAATATTGTTAAACGAAATATGAATGGAAATTAGGGACGGTATTATTCAATTGTAGGAAATCCAAGATTAGTAAACGTTGTATTTTTTTTCAAACATGCTGTTGAGCATTAAAAACCTGTTAATAATTCCATATTCGGTTTTCATAACACTTAGTTTATCTCAATATGCGCATAGTTAAAGACTTAATTAAAAACATTTCGGTTTTAAATGGTGTCATAATTAATTCACATAAATGAGTGCATATTTACTAGAAAAGTTTGTTAATATTATTATGTTTCAAGTTTCCTTCGTACGTACGAACGTCCGTAACGTACCTACGTAACGTCCTAAAAGTATCGGCATAAAATTACAACGTGCAAAGCTCTGTACGTAAATTCACGCTCTAAAACATACTTACGAAATTAATCACAACCGTCATCTGCATTCTCAGAAGAGAATACTATTCTCTATGTGTTCGTGGAACCGCCAACTTTTGGCGCAAAAACTCATATTTTATTTACGCTGTGTATGAGCAGAATCCATTAGGCCCGCTCCTGTCACGCTGATTCAGCGCAAACCTTCGACCACAAAGAGCCGAGCAATATTTACGATCATTCATTCTCTTGTCACTTTACCATGACAGATTACTCCGAACAATTTACAATAAACATCTAAGTAACTAAAACTCACCTACCAGCGCACATCACTTAAAGTTCATACGCGCCGCCGAAGTTGTTGAAAGTTGGCCGAAATTACGTTATAAAGAACTTTATAGGCATCGCTCGCGGGTTGCGTGTTTGGGGTGTAAATCAATTAGTTATTTTGACAAGTGGGGTGAGCGGGGGCACCGCGGGCCGCCTTGACGCGGGCTAATCGTATAAACGACGGTGTCGACTGCGGGGCTTATGTATCCCGCTCGGCGATCGCGGCAACTAGTCGCGCACGCGCGCTCAACGCTCCTGCGACCGCAAATTTTTCTCATCGCCAGTTTCGACTAAATTGCAAAGCCACAACCGGAGTTACTGCGCGGTGGGATTCCAACGGAATGTAATCACCCGAACAACATGAGCGGGTAACGAGATTTTTTTCCTCCTCACCTACATAGTAATTCACACCCGACTCGATCTCATAATCGACTGGGGAATTAGCATAACGCCCGCGCAGGAAAATTTAATTTGAGCTCCGTCGTCTTGGATTACTGTATAATTTAATAGTTTATTTCAACGTTCGAAGGACGGTTTGTCACGGTTCGCTAATTAGCACAAATTTGTTGTTAAAATTTGAATATAGTTCAGAAATGTAGCTGATGGAGGAATAAATAATGCCGCCTCGAAAATGTAAACTTTCAAAAGATTTTGTTGCGTAACTCTTAACAGGAACTCTAGCTTACTAACTTTACTTATTGTAAGGGTAGTTACTAAGATTTATCGTTTGTAACGACCTAGAAGTCTTATGAATATTTTTCTTTGCTGGAGACATTTCTTTCTTCAGTATTTCGATCATTATTTGATTTATATTCCATCGATTTATAGATGTCAGATTCGGCCTGAGTTATCAGCCTTCCACATTCCTGTGGGAACGCAACATAATATTAGATAAATATAAAAACCCACAATCTATAATGAGAAAACATTATTTCAAGTAGTGTTATTGTCCGTGTATACAATCTTATATATAAAATTCTAGTGTCACAATGTTAGTTACCGTACTCCTCCGAAACGGCTTTACAGATTTCCACCAAATATTATATGCATATTTAGTAGGTCTGACAATCGGCTACTATCTATTTTTATACCCCTAAGTGATAAGGGTTGTTCACCCTTAACATTTTTTTATTTATATAGCATCACAACGTTTGTCGGGTCAGCTAGTTTTCCTATAGTTTTATTTAACACAGTGTATTATTGTCTCTGTTTTTCTTGATTCGTAGTAGGTAGGTAACTCACAGTAAGAATAATTTATATTTTAACCTGTCTGTAGTTATTTTCAAAAATACCTCTGAGAAATGAAATACAAAACTGATTATTTAAAAGGACAAGTGTAAAATGATTTTTTATATTAGACGTGAAGATAGACTTTATATATTTTTAAGAGTTTTTAAACTACCTAGTAATTATATCTACCATCGCATGAATATAATTAGAAAAAATAAACGTTAGTAGGTATTAAGTTTTCATACCTACGTAAATAACTACATTGTACCCGCAGCTTCGTCCGCTAAAAATATAATCTGATTATTTTATGGTACAAAATTTTCTTTTGAGTTTTAATATTGCTTAGTATTTATAAGCAATATTAAAACTAATAAGAAAATTATCTATCTATAATATTTTTATCGCACCAAAAATGAAATTTGTTATATTTTCTGGGCGTCTACATAACGTAGGTATATATTTGTTCCTTTTTAAAAAAAAAACTTTTAATTAGTGGAGCTTTCATACAGGTAGTGATTTCTTTGTAAATATTTTTAATAGAAAATGCTCCATAAATATTAATTATTCACAAAAAGAATTACAATATCATACGAATATATATCATGCACCAAAGAACGATTATATCAGCAAGCTAGACAGCGATACACTATTATACAAAATTTTCTACACAAAAAACTTGACAGCACGTTTCAATATGACACAGACATGTCTGAGAAGTTTTATACGTTACAAGACTTGAAAACTACAAGTACCTACTTGTTTGTATTTTTCGAAATAATAGGCTGTAGAGGGAATATTGTCAAGATTGTCATACAAAATCGCTCTTTCCTGTACCCTTAGTATGAGTTTTTACGTGTTTACAAAGATGACTGTTTTTATATTTGTTTACGTATTTGCCTATACTTTTCAATCATCGCCCCTAGCGGACTGTATCAGAACTAATTGAAAATGTATGGGAAATACATAAACACATACAAATACAGTCGTTTCATAAAAACGTAAAACCTCATACTAAGGGTACTGTTCTCAATACCATGTCAAATTGATTGAGAGTTTAAACATGTTTTAGATCTACTTAATTGGTATCCTCATGACTACTCTATTGCTACTATATAAAACGTCTTCGTTAAAAGATATTAAACAAGATCTATTAGACAATGGTAACACGAATCATAGACGTAATTGAGAGATTCTGACACTGTACAATATTAATTGAAGAGTCTTCCCCACACGTTCAATCATTATTGACTCGTTGACATGGCATTTGCGGAAAGTACCTAATTGGCGCTGATAAAGATCACATAATCATAAACGTTCGTATTAAGTATCACCTAGGTATTCATGCACTCCATCATTATTTTATGGTACAAATACATTATTTAAAATATCAAACATATTCGTACTAATTTGGCCTAAAGCTGACTCTATTGAGAAATCCTGACACTACATTATACTAATTGAAGTACCCCTTACGGGTTGCCTTCACGTGTTGAATTATTGACTCAATGACATGACATTTGCGTCATTATCATTAATCTGTTATGTTCCATTGCTCGGTACAAGTTACGTTATTTTGAAGGTGGTAGAACCCCTTGTGGTTCGTCTCCGGCGGCAGCCCCGCCACACCTATTTCTGTCTGACAACAGCAGTTGTGGAAGTGATAGCCTAGTGGTTAAGAAACTCGTCCTCTCGACCGAGGGGTCCGAGGTTCAAATCCCAGACACGCACCTCTGATGTTTCGAAATTATGTGCGTATTAAAAATTAATTATCACTTGCTAAAACGGTGAAAGGAAACACCGCGAGGAAACCTGCATGCCTGAGAGATTAATTAAAATAAAATCTTAAAGCGCGGCGGACTATGGCCTAATCCTTCTGATTCTGAGAGGAGACCCTTGCCCAGCAGTGGGACAATAATGGGTTGATGATGATGAACAGCAGTGTTAAGCGCTACTGGTGTTGAAGAGTGTGGTAAGGGAGACATACTTTTCCGAGACACTCCAGCTTCGTCCTCAGGGGAAGCAGCGCATCTGCAGCCGACCTCAGATAGGAATAATCATATCTGGATTTGATTACATATGTCCATGTGCGGCAGTACCCACTTTTCATGAGGTGGACTACATACTCGTCTACTAATCCTATATTATATAAAAATACTCTTAAGATAAAAGGCTTCAAAAGTCATGACTGATAGATTTATTTATACGTAATTCAGCCTGCATTTACACTCTTCCACTGAAGCGTAAGAACTTGATATAGGCGTGTTGGTGGTACGTCCCCGGTAGAACAATAGATATCTATCACCTGTTATTATAGTTATATTACAATATTTTGTGATTACAAATGACCCTGGTAGTCTACTTCAACAACAATTCTGTAAGGAATCTTTATGTGAGTAATACTTTAAATACTTTTATTTACCATCTATACGCCGCCTTGTTCATGCGCCTTTCATATACTTGTCTGCTAACATGCTTAATTATACGTATAATGTCAATCTTACCCAGTTACATTGTAGGTCCATGATCCGCCTAACGAACCTTCAGCATCTTCAAAACAGTATAACTAGGGGCCGGCTTCACACAATTAATGTCAGTCAACATTATTCTCAGCGGCGAAGTCGCTCGTAATAAGAAAAATATAACGTCAGCAGGGAAAAGCTGTGATAAAATGCGAGTAGGAGAAATTCATAACAGTTTTTTCTTGCGGTTTCATTCTTAGATTAGAAAAAATGCATGCTAAATGAGCCCTTTTCAAAAATATTTATAAATACACCACTGCGAGGGGTGATTTTTTCTCTAGCATATGTACATAATACATAAGTATGTCTCATTCTTTGGCATGCCCTACAACAAAAATGGCTTGACGTATTTTTTAACATATGCATATGTACGTGTAAATAGGGGGAATTTCATAGGCTAGCAGTCAGGTTATTGTCATATTAACAGTAAAATTAATACAAACGATAAAATAAAATTAACGTATCGCGAGTACCTGTTGGATAATAAATTATATTTTACTTTTTCTGGAGTCGTACTTACTAAGTTTAAAATAAACAAACTAATCAGAAATTCGCGTAATCGCAGGAGGTTGTTATAAGTGGAGACCCGTCCTTAATATATCACATTATCTTATTAACGGTATATCAGACAAACAACATCACCCATGCCTCTCTACATAGATAAGGCAGCGTTGTTGACAATATACCTCAAAGGGAAGTCGCCGTTTAACGCGACGAAAACACAACGTCAGCGTCAAAAACATCGTGAATAAAAAGCGAGCATCGCGAGCGTTTTAATACTCCTTAAGGCGATGAATAGTAGAAATATTTTAGGAGCGGAACGCGTCACGTCCCGACCCCCCGGAGGTTGGGGAATGCCGACGCGTGCTCGACTCCGATATGAAATGCTCGGAACAAAGAATAAATACTAAGGAGACTGGAAATAACTTTTTCATTTTAAAAACGCGGGATGATACTTACCAACAAATAAAAAATATATATTTGTCGTAACATCAGAATGGTAAGGACACCGAAGCCGAATTATCGTACGTACTAAAGTAATTAATCATTTATCTCTATGTAGGTCATCCATAGGTATTGTAATTGCCTCATGTCGATGTAGGTATCTTTCAAAATTAGTGGAACTTTTAATTTACGGTATGTGCTTCTAACCTCAACAATAAGCCCTTATACATCTTCAAAGAATGCATTTCAATGGAAGGAACGCACTTCTATTCTTTAGAATGTAATGTAACTCTAGCGAGAACTTCATCAGGTAAGTTTAATAACTAAGAGTTATTTTATAATAACTTATGAGCGTAATAATTTTATATGTTAAAAATGCAACTACTTACTTTTAATTTCTATTTTAAAAGTAAGTAGTTGCATCTTTAACTTGAATGAGCTTGTGTACAATAGTTATTTCGAGTTAAGACATAATTATATATCTTAAGTTTAATGCGGCACCTCTAACCTTTTTCATAATAATTATAAAGTCATTAAGTTGCCTTTTTATTTGCCATAATAAAAAGAATTCTGTGAAAATGTTAACCGGACATCAATTACGGTCCAAAAGATACAGCTATTTAAAAATAACGACACACATACAAACAAACAGACACGGGTGGACGATTATATAGACGGCGTACGCATTGTTGGGCAATAAGGTAATTTTTCTCATAATCCAAAAAGTATTTAAGACACAAATCCTTAAATTCTTTCTCGCCATAAATATCATAAATGTTGATATTACTCTAATAATGAGTCAATCGAATGTAGCGAAATGGCCTTTCAACTTTCGCAAAGTAAACAAAGTCTCCAACATTTCAAAACTCACATTTCAAGTTATTCCTAGAACAAGTCTTGAAAGTTTCAAGCGTCCATCTGTTCTAATAATTGGTTATTGATATTTCAGTGATAGCTTAGTGGTATGAATTTCAGTCTCTGACACTGGAGGCCTGGGATTCGATTACCAACCATGCGAGTTTATCGATGTAGTTTATAATGTAATTAAATAATTATCCCCTGAAAATTAATTAACCTTTAGATAATTATTATACAATAAATTTAAAAAGTGAAGAGAGGCATTGTGAGATAAATAATTGATTACTCTCTAGAATTTCTTTATAAATGGTTTGTGACCTATGGAAAACATTCTAAGAGGAGTTCAGAGAGCAGTAATTGGTCACTGTTGACTTGATATCCCAAGTTTGGCAAGGCATAACATTGACCAAATATTACCATCATTTATCTATTGAGGAATTTTGGACACAAATAATCTTAGATATCAACGATAAGGCAATTGTTCGTTATGGTGGTCCGTTATTAATACCGTAAAAACCAGATTAGGACAGTAATTACTATGCACCCGAATAAAGCTTTTAGGACCGTTTCCATCAAATATACACTGTTACCGTGTGAATCGATTTCGCAAACCATAGGGGTTTACGTTACACAAACGTCCATCAAGATGCAGGTGGAAGACACACTCGGGAGTCTAAGAAAACACAGCACAACGTAATACCTGTAATCCTTGGCAGGTAAACATCGGGCCTACGCCAAATGGGTCGTCAAAATCCATCATGAATATTCCCGGGACTTACTAGTTCCGAGTTTCCTTTAAATACCAAACTTTGACGCCCTTTAATATTTAGGCCGAAGTTCGTCGACGCAGTTATTTTCGTAATTAGTTTCGATAAATTCATTCCCAAATAATTTATTAATTTTCACTGCATTACAACAGCAATTGTTTCCAGTAATCGCGTGTTGGGTCCGCACAAAACATTTAGAATCGGTTCCATCAAAGACACACTGTTACCACGTGGATCGATTATGCAAACCGTAGGGGCTTGTCAATTAACATGCAGGTGGAAGACACGCTCGGGTGTCTAAGAAAACACAGCCTAACGTCTCAATACCTAAATCCTTGGCAGGTAAACACCGGGCCTAAGCCAAATGGGTCGTCAAAATCCATCATGAATATTCCCGGTATTTACTAGTTCCGAGTTTCTTTTAAATACCAAACATTGACGCCCTTTAATATTTAGGCCGAACCTCGTCTACGCAGTTATTTTCGCAATTAGTTTCGATAAATTCATTCCCAAATAATTTATTAATTTTCAATGCATTACAACAGCAATTGTTTCCAGTAATCGTGTGATGGGTCCGCACAAAACATTTAGAATCGGTTCCATCAAAGACACACTGTTACCACGTGGATCGATTATGCAAACCATAGGGCTTGTCAATTAAGATGCAGGTGGAAGACACGCTCGGGTATCTAGGAAAACACAGCCCAACGTCTCAATACCTGTAATCCTTGGCATGTAAACACCGGGCCTAAGCCAAATGGGTCGTCAAAATCCATCATGAATATTCCCGGTACTTACTAGTTCCGAGTTTCCTTAAATACCAAACTTTGACGGCCTTTAATATTTAAGGCGAAGTTCGTCTACGCAGTTATTTCCGTAATTAGTTTCGATAAAAGTAGTAGGCGGCCGAAATTACTTCTAAGTAGTCTGATAGCGGCGTTAAATAACTTTTATTATTAAGGAACGGTTTTTTTTGCTGTAATTGTTTAACTGTTGCTAAGCGTCCACTACCGCCTACGAGCAGATCAATCTCAAATAGGATTACAGTTCTAATTGAGGTCAGCCAGACATAGGTTGTTATCTCTAAAGCCTAAGTTAGAATGTTCCTATATAAGTGTCTCTGCCTAGCCACATCCTTAACCAGAAGTATACACATACCACATACTTAACATTAGGTTAGTTTTAAATAAGTATAGCTATAGTGGTGACGTTGTATTCAATGCACAAGGGGTTCTACAACTTCTAAGCTATCATAGTTTGGACCCTCCTGTAACACTAGCATTGAAAATCAGGTAATGTTATATTTTTTACTTTAATACTCGTACAATAAATAACGATATAGTTTAAGTTGATACTTTTTAAACACTCCTTAAACTAGAACACAGTCAAATTTCATCCGGTATTCTAAAGAAGAATTTAGCCATTTTCACAATATATCAAACATTATCCAGAAAAATCCAAGCCAAAAATAATATTTGTATTTAATTGAAATAGCTCCAGTGATAGATTTTGAACAACGGTAGACAACATTTCATTTCTGAACTATTTGATTTACCGCCAAGGCACACAGCTGGCATCATTTTTCTACTGTTCATTGTTATCTGACCCTAATTCCCCCTTTCTGTAATACTTCAGTGAATATTTCGGCTTGATCCTATTTTGGTTGAGAATAATTTTAAAATTGAGCTCGCATTTTGTGACTCTTTTTAATGATGTAAATATAACGCAAAATGTTAAAATATTACTTATTTTCTTAGTATTGAACATTTTCAATCTTTATGAGTTGTAACTCTTCAAGCATTGATATTCTTCTATGATTAATTTCAGTTATAAACCCTGTTCTATATAGTCACAAATGTTCATAATAACAATATAACAATAAAATAATAGCAGTAAAATGTTCGCTTAAATTCATGAATATATTCGGGATACGTGATTTGGAGCAATGAATGGTACATTACATGTAAAAAAAATATACTAATTTTATGCAAAAGCCTTTATTAATTGTTAATGTGGAGGTTTTTTACTAGATTTCCTTGCATGATATCCTACTACTAAAAGTTAATTTATCACCAACATAAGTGAGACATAAACATTCTTAAAATAAACCCTTTTTACACTTACAGCTCCACACTAGGATTACCCGAGTCGTAGATGCCATGGACATATACGTAGAAGACTATACGATCATCCAGACCAAGACAAGACACCTAAATTTATCAATCAAATATCAAATTTGACCAGATAAAAAAAATCATATCACTCAGATTTCCTCACGATGCTTTAGGTACTTACGATTTCTTCTCGATGTTTTCTTTCGTGAAAGTGATAATTAATTTCTAATTCTTAAGATACAGTCTTACATTTGTTAAGCGCATAATTAATGTGTAAACTTCTCTGTTTCAAGAAGTTAAATGGCCAGGCGACAGGCTGCTTTTGGTTCATTGTCTATCCGACCCTAATTTGCCATTTTTTTCCGTGCTCGACGTCCGCGAAAACACACGGCGGATATTAAACATGTACCGCTGCGTGCGGTTTTTAAACTTTTCTTTTTGTGTATAAAATTGGTTTTATATCCTATATACCTACTGATTCCAAGAATGCTTTGTTCGTTCAAATGTGGGGCACTATTAATTGAATTAAATTTATCATTTCATTGTAAATGGATTTCTTTAAATAAAATATAGATTACCAATGTAAATTTCGCATCGACTCTCTTGAGTGTGCTTTCGTTCATAACCCTTTGGTCCTCAATTCAGAAATTCACATACTGAGAAGTGATAAATTTGACTTACAATAATAAGTTTAGAAATAGAAATATTACCACTTTGGTAATAGGTACTTGTTATTAGTTATCACTTCTTACGTTTAAATAAATACATACGAAGAATAATATATTTTAAAGAAATGAAGCGTATACGTTTTTATGCACTCATTAAACAGTCAAAATTCACATTTGAAAGCAAGCAACAGAAATCAAAAATGTATTTCGTTTTCTGATACGTGTTTATTTTGTAAAAAAATATAACTCTTCTTATGTATATTTGCAGCTCGGTAATGTATTTTGTTTTCTAATACGTGTTTACTCTGTAAAAAAATATAACTCTTCTTATGTATATTTGCAACTTGCTAATGCTAATAGAGTTGTAACAAAAAACAGTGTAAAATTTCACTCGCTGCGCACACAGCGTGTCACGAATTCACGATGTTATTTCTCAAAGCTGTGGCTCTCTAGATATATGATGATAGTCTGATGCTTTCAATTACAGTCTTTTGAAATGCATAGTGTAGTTAATTTAATTATTCGCTTTGAAGTTTTAATGTAGTTAATTAATTTGATTTCAACGAAATTTTATAACGGGCTGTCTATCATTACGACGAACTGACCACAGTTAATTGATTGAATGTGCACATAACGTCTATGAGGCATCTCAAAATTAAGTTTTATGTTTATTTAGTTACTATGCGAAGGTAAGAAATCAGAAATTTGCGAGTGTTAGGTCAGTTTACCACTGGGCTTTGTACGATTATTCTGCTACGAATGTTTTTGTTAGAATGCTAAGAGTATTTCAAAAACAATTTAGCAAGTATATCTCCGAGAAATTTGATCTCTAAAGCGTAACTCTATTTAAACATATAGTTTTTACAGTTACGCCCGAAATATATGCCCGTATGTTCGCACCCGGTACGTGACAATGACGCTCCCCATGGCCAGACTTGACACCTGATGGCTGCCGCGTGACGACGGAGATTATTGACGCAGTAAATCAGGCAGATTGGACACGTACACTAACCAATATATCAGGACTGAATGAAATTCGGCGCCATCGTTCGAGCATGGAAGCATATTGTACGGTGATTTCTCCGACGATGTCTCCACTTTGTATCGTAAAACGTGCTCCGGTTCACCGGTCATAAAGAGGACAGAGTAAGTTAGACGAAACGTGTTTTATATAAGTACTTGCGTACAATCAGATTGAAATATATAAAATGCCTAGTAGTCTTAAATTCGGCTTTTTTTATTGGAGGTCTGTGGTTCAAATCCGAGATTGAGAGAAGAGGAGTACTACCATTGTCCAATCACAGATGCGTTGTCACTCCTGTCGATTAACGATTGTTGCCTCATATTTTATGCAGATAAGTTAGCTGGCACCAACTCCCTTTGACCGAAAAGCAAAAACAATTTTACGCACAATATACCTTTATATATTTCTTATGAGCGTGTGTATGTCACTGAACTCCTCCTAAACGACTGGACTGATTTTGATGAAATTTGTTGTGTGTGTTCAAGGGGACTTGAGAATGGTTTAGATTCACAATTTAGTCCGTGGGAAAAGGTTTTTTTAATTAATTTTTAATTCGTAAGTAGTTATAGAATCGAAACTATGCATTTGATCAAGTGATGATCTATATCAAAGTTGTTGTCCAAGAGCCCACGAGGGTTTGGGAGTTGGTAAGACCAATTTTCGACAGATGGCACCACTGTCATTCTAATGCAGGTACAAATTTTCCGTTTTATGTATGTCATATTATTTCTTTAAAATGCGGGCGAAGCCGCGGGTAGCACCAGTAATGCATATATTTTTATGACAATGTATATAGTATGTAGATATAATGTATACATTACCATAAAAATGTGTGGCGACGCCACATTTCTATTTCATAATATTAACGGTATTTTCTTATCTTATCATCAAAATAGCTACCATAAAATAATCCACCAATTTATATTACTACTAAAGTTAAAAACACTGAAAGTTCCTCAGAACTAAAATATGTAATAAGTAAAAATGGTCCCCTATTTGTAGCTGTCATTTCAAGTTGTTATCTTTTAATTTAGCGTGAGTAGCGTTGCTTGTTCAATTTAGTTGGTCTAATTTCAGCTAAAATAATTCATAACTGAGGACATTAGTTTTAGTGTTATTATTATATAAAATATAAAGTTTTAATAAAAGTTTATTGACTTGTTTCACTGCTAGTGTGTATACTACAACGATCATATAACTAAATAATTGGTATAATATATATGAAATATTTTCGGTTGAAAGTATAGGTAATTGTTAATATTTACTTGTAATATATCTACCTTGTTAGCCGTATTTTAACAAGGATATTATGGACAAAATATATTGAGTAACAAAAAACTTAAACTATGAGTAAACCTAATTCAATTTTTCATTTTGTTTTGGTTGTTTATATAAATCAGTTTTGTTATTGCAAATAAATAACTGCTCATTCATAACTGTACTAACAACTATATCAAACAATTTTTAAATACCGTGTTTGCTTCCGAAAAATAAATAAAAAAAGAAATTGTGGATTTTATTGTAGTATTGTAGTGGTCTAATATTCGTAACCTTTGACCTTACTAAATAGTTTCGTCAAACTTAATGACAACTTTAACCATATTTTCTTTTCATCCAGTGGAATTAATAAATAATCCTAGAATGTTTGAATAAGACTAATAAAGATTAAGTTACGACTGTAATAACTGAAAGTAAAACTATTAACTAGAACTGTACTACAGTTGTACAGTTTGACAGACGACATTTTCTATGTCAGAAAGATTTTTATTTTATAATTACGGAGAATAAATACATGTACTTATCTATGTTTATAAAATCTGATGTTTAAAAGTTTATTGTTCTACTGTTTGTATGTAATATTGAAATCTATTAAACCATTATGTCATAATGGTTATGTCATAATGGTTTAATAGTACTTTCATACGAAGAGAATAATTGTAACTCCGCTACTTTTCTCTTTAGTAAACTTTTAACTATTACTTCTAATCATACGTATCTTACATATTTTTGTCATCAACATAGATTTTTTGCTGTATCACCACGTTTCACTGCGACGTGCGAGATCTACATACATGAATATTTAAGACGATAATATCCGAAGGTCAATCCAAGTGTAAAGTTCTGGAAGGTTAACTGATAACAAAGGTTAAAAGGTACATATAAGTTCCATTGTAGAGAAATGTTTGTCATTACTGTGATGTAGGAATCCTTGTCACTGTCGCCGGGGAATCTCATTAAGCGTAGGAAACGATCCCCGGACTACCATCGGGACGTTATCAACATCAGTACCCTTACCATGAGTTTTTACGTTTTGACTATGACTGATTTGGTATTTGTTTACGTATTTGCCCATACAATTTCCAATCAGCGCCCCTAGCGGATTGTATCAGAACTATGGTGTCAGTAACGTAACATTAAATGACTAAATTGACAAAATGGTGATTTATGTTTTGTTTCTCTTTTTTGCGAATATGTGAGGTAGACAAAAAGACTTGATCACTTACTTATTGTTACGTTTACTCAGTCTACTGAAGCAAACGGAACAGAACAATGGATTAAGTAAATGTAACGTAAAATTGTGGGATGTTTTGAAAACTCATGGTAAGGGTACGGAATCGTCGGTATACGATATTATTTGTTCTATTTAAGGACTTGTCATCAAAGTAACTTGTGCCTCACTTAAATGTGTGTAACAACTGTGTTAATTTAATTGGTGCTAACAGCCTTTTATTTGTCCTTTGGAAATATTACAAATGACGTCAATTTGTCTAAGTACTAGTATGTTTTTTTTTGTTGTTATTAACTGTCGACAGCACAGAACGGTGTCATTAAGCCATTGCTATCTTATTAGCACAACTTTCCTCTCATAGTGAAAGTGGGTTATACCATATTTCTCCCCGCTTTACATATCCTTAGGATTTTTGAAGAAGAAGATATTCATAAATATAATACTTTTGCCATTACTAACTTTTACAAAATGGTATACTTACTAAAGTGTTATTTTACTAGAGACTTCAAGAAAGAGATATTACATAATTTCGATAGTTGTACGAGAAATTTAAGGAATAAGTATCGATATATCTATTTTATCACTGCCAGATATGTCACAAAATACGTAAAGCTTCTAAAACGTAACTAAGATTTAATAATATAACGTAACTAAGTTTCAAGAGTAGCTTGAGAGATTAAACATCAAGCAAGCATCACGTTTACGATCCACGGTTGTAATATTGAACAAAATTACTATCTCTATGCCTAGGATTAGACAAAGAATTTTATTAAATTTAATGTAGCAAATATCAGTTACGCTCTCCTGATTATGAACAAGATGTTATAGACTCCTCTATCTCGTTTGTAGAAGATTTTATTACGAAGATTTTATTTATTAATAATAAAAATATTGTGCTTTATTGTACACAAATATGTTTGTCTGGGAAATTAATGCAGAAATTTGCTAACTTGAAAATGCTACAAGGTAAGAATGAAAATGTTTTATGAGGTTGAATTGAAAGTCTCGTAACGTAGCAGTCTTCATAGCGGCCCGACATGTACAATATTCGTTAGGTTCGATTCCAAACAGACATTCTTGTCATCTATGGGTATGTTAGTGCTTGTATGTGTGCGTGTTAAAATTACCCAAGCAACACGTATTCCTAACGTGGTAATATAATATTTCAGTGCTATCTTTTGGCTAACTGAGTGAACTATGACCTAAATGGCCTTACTCTAAGAGGACCCGTACCCAGCCGTAAGACAGTAATGGGTTGGCGAATAAAATATGCTATCTCTAGATTTTATCACAGATGGCATAAGAGTCTAAAACGCAAACTTGTCGTAAATAACTTTTAATATCTGTGAATGCATTATAACTGGTTGCTTATAACTTGAATAACTTATAAGCGCTATTCAACTGTCCATGAATCTCGACTGACGTCCGCTGAGATCGTGTCGAGTATTTCGCGCTCCACTTACTTTGTATGGACGTACCGACAAGCTGGTACTAAGTAAAAGCTTATATTAAGTAAGCGCTTACACTAAGAATATACTTTTTTAAAGTGATGCATCTTTGATCAATTGTAAAATGTAATTTTTATTTTACCATTTCATTTGAACAGCATTTTATCCCTATGAGAAAATAACTCCCAATGAGACAATGCCAGAGATTAATTAACTAATTAAATATCATTAGTAGTATGGGTATATTCATTTTGAATGTAGATATATATACGTATGTTTTCACAACATAATACACAGTATGTATATTTCAAAATTCTAAAACGAGCGCAGATTACGCTTACTCTAATGGAGCTAAATCTAAGGTCACTTAATGAGTATGGGGGTTAAAATATTAGGGACCGTCCATAAAGCGTACATGGACCTTTCGGTACAGGCGTGTAGGATGAGTGGGATTACCCGTGATGAATGAACATACGTGAACAAATGTTTTCATTGGCATTAACCGTTTCGTAACTTTCACAAGAAATGAATGTGTAATGATACGTGAATTAAATGTGTCGGGGTTCCCTACCTTTGATTTTTGGATTTAAAGTTTACATCAACAATATGTCTATTGATTTTTTTCTTTAAAATGACTGATCTCACCTGATCTTACTTCTTTATCTATACTAATATTATAAAGAGGAAAACTTTGTTTGTTTGTTTGGTTGTAATGAATAGGCTCAAAAACTACAGGGCCGATTTTAAAAATTATTTCATTTGAAAGCTACATTACGGGTAGCATAGGCTATATTTTATATGAAATATATTTGATAAATAGATTTTGAGGCGGTACAAAGTTTTCCGGGTCAGCTAGTGCTCAATAATCCATTAGGTATATCTGTTATGGTTTGATTCCAGATGTTTTATTGTTACATTTTTGAGAATTTTGTCCGCAAATAGCTTATTTGAATAACGAGAGATCGACCTCACGTCCCAGACAAAATATATATAAGCAGTGACTATTTCATACCTGGACAGCGGCTTAGCTACCCACCTTCTTGAAAGAAGATATGGAGTTTAATGGAGAATGTGTGCGATGAATCGATTTCATTTATTTTGAATACATATGGTACACCAGGATAGTAGCACGCGTTATTATAATTTCGTTTTTTTTAATCACATGGAGATACCTACTCTAATACAAATAAATCTCATAGCTCAGCGGGTTATGTCATAAACCAGAGTTAAATTATCCCGCAACCTATTTCCCTATACAATAATTAAACCATTCTCAGCATGAAAACGCGTTGGATTACTCTTGATGAATGAATGGATATACGCATGAATCCGTTTTGACGTTAGCGGTACGAATTAGTTCGCCACTAATGAACTGGGTTGTATCTTTTATATGGCTAATGAAGAATTTTAATTACACACTTTATCGCTAAGCTAGATTGACATCTGGCAAGCGCGTGTCGTATAACTATGTTTTATCTGGGCAATATGGATATAAATTACCATATTGCTATTGTAAATGTTAACATTAATTTTACATATAAAATTAATATAATAATAAATAATTCTATGAGTAAATCGAAAGTACAACATAAAATAAAATCACAAAGGAAATGAATCTTTGTCTGGCAGGACACGCTCTATGTCTGTATATGTAGATAAACCCTTATTTATTGATTTTACAACAGTCATCTTCTATAGACTACAACAAATTTACTGTATGGTGGAATACGTACAGTACTAAGTACTGTCTACGGATCCGTAGTATTAAAGTTGATTGTTTTAATCCTGTGCTAATGAGTTGCGTGTTATGTGGGTTTATTACCATAGTAATATTGTGTATTTAAACTAGATTAACTAAAGCTTTAGTGGCACTGATATGATTAATTATTCGTATACTGTATAATAAGTATGACCAATTTGTATCGTTTCATTATATAGAATACTTATTACTTAGTCATTAATATAGATTATTCGTGAAGTGTTGGCCTCTAATAGCGTCAGTTGCGCTCATTGAATGGATATCTGACACATTTAAATTTGACTTATATACGTTTGCCTGACTGAGGATTAAATATTCGTTGAATGCAGACCGCTCTACCACGACAGCGTGCGGGTGGTCATTTGGTTTTCTCGGGTTAATGAACCATTAGTTCACTGGAGTTATGAATGAATGCTTTTTAACATTACAAGTATTTTTCTCTCAACCTAAGTCTCATGTGGCTTTATACCATATGTACACCTATTCTGTGGTATTTCTAGATTTAGAAAGCATGCATTACAATGCTTCAAATCTTCTAAAATTTTAACATATTAAAAGATATAGAACAGGCTCTAGAATATTACAGTATCAAGTTGAACTACAAAACAAAAGGCATGTTTCTCCTTCACTTTTAAAGTAACTTAACATAACACTGTCAAAGTGAGAAATATGCCAAGAAGCAACGCGGAAAGTAAAGCAAACACTCCATTATCCTCAGCGAAGTGTTTCAAGCACTCCGCACCGCACTCGTTAGTGTGGAACCGGCACAAAGTAAGATCAGAAACATCAATATTTACGACCGTAAACTGTTCCAATTCGTTGTATAATTATTTTTCGGACGAATAATGTTGTTCTCAGTCAAACACTTCATGTGTATAAACCTTTAGGGGCTCTACTGTAGTAAAGCAGCAGCATCAATAAAGACAAGTATTCACGACTTTATGTTAATAAATTAAAAAGTGCTCGAAGGTATACCACGCAATCTAAAATAAGTCCTTGCCATTCACGGCTGTTTAAAATCTCATAAGAGGTCATTATCAGCCAAGATTGTATTGTTATCCCGAGTAAAATTAACAATAAGTACGATTCTTACTTACAATAGATGAAAATATTCTAGCTTTATTAAAATTTCGTAATAGACTGATTTCCCAAAGTTTTCCTTTAGAATCATGTAAAAACTATTTACCCATCGCATTCCCAGTACATTGAACATTCTACATAATATAAATTGTAAAGAAAAAAAATATATTTAGTTCCTGTTTTTCTTTTAGCTAATTATATTAAAGCAGTAAGCAGCAATTTATGTTTTATTTTTATAATATTTTCTTCTGAATAGCTAAAACTGTATAAAAATCTCGGTACCAAAGGCAAACTCCATTATCCCATTCAAAGGAACCTCTCTGAAAGCATCTGTTTCCTTTTCCGGACACTCACGTGGCACAGTCATTAAAGTCAGTATATAAAGAGGACGTAGGGCGGATTTTTAACCTTAGAAACCTTATACATATAGCTATCGAGTTCCTGAGTTCCGAGTGGTCATTGTGCCTTTGTATACAAAAATATTTTCTGAAAGAAACTACTAAAGTTTCTTGCAAAATGCTTGTTACATTTGATGAAATATTTCTTATTTATTATAAAAAGTAGAACATCACATAGGTACATACTGAATCATCATCATCATCAACCCTTTAATTTCCTACTGCTGGGCACGGGTTTCCTCTCAGAATGAGAAGGATTAGGTCATAGCCCACCGCGCTGGCCAAGTGCGAATTGGTGGACTTGATATACCTCTAAAAACATTTTTTAAAGATTTCTCAGGTTGTCAGGACCATGTTATCCTTCATCGCAAGTGATAATAATTTCTAATACGCACATAAATTTTAAAAGTTAGAGGTGTGTGCCTGGGATTTGAACCGCGGACCCCTCGATCAAGAGGCCGATTTACTTAACCACTAAGCTATCCCTGCATACTGAATATATCTAATTAAAAAATTCCGCGCTTTATACAACACCGCATGCAGCGCAAGTTGGCTTAGCGCCGCATAACTAAGTTTAATCAAACAGCGCAAGCAAGACTACAACTTGTAGGTTTCACTCGAGAATGGGAATTCTAGATAACTAACGACACACTTCACGTATTTGATTGTCTAGTACTTATTTGTACGAGATTACTGTACAGTTCATTTTGTCATTTACTCAATTTTGAAAAATTACCAAGTATGCTGTAAAATAAAATAAGAGAATCTTTTGTTATTATCACATGACTAATTTCAGGAATTATATTACGGATGGAAAAAAAAAATTGGTGTACATTATTATAAAAAAAAGTTAATATATTGAAACGAATTAAGTTATACACTTATTCGTATATTAAATAATAATCACATATTAATGATTATAGCATAAAACGTCCTGGGCTTATTACAGCCTTATATGCAGTGAATGTTGGCTTAGCGCCGCATAACTAAGTTTAATCAAACAGCGCAAGCAAGTCCGCGCTACAACTTGTGGGTTTCGCTCGGGAATGGAAATTCTAGATTACTTCCGACACACTACACATGCTACACGTACCTGACGGTGTAACGTTCCTTGGAGTTCAGGAAACATGCCAACAAGAAACATTTCCATTGTTAAATTTACAAAATCTATGAAATTGTCAATTTAATTTTATAAAGATATGATTAGGTATGGGGTTACTTTAAGTACTATATCATCCGTATAGACGGTCTTAATTGAACATAGGTCTTCTGTATAAAAGTTTTTTAATTTAGTTATTGCAGTACAAATATAATTTCCAGTATAAGAAGCATACTGCCTTTGTGATTTAATTTCTTTAGTCGCCTTTATGATATTTACGGGCAGAGAATAAGTGGTCACATTCAAAGCATTATCACACACAAACTTATTAACTCGTATAGGAGCCCGCATTATACCACGCTCGACAATCTGCGCCGTGCGAACTCGCTTAGCGCCGTATAACTAAGTTTATTCAAACGGCGTCAAAGCGATTCGCACAAACTTATAGGTTTCGCTCGGGAATGAGAATTCTAGATTACTTCCGACACACTTCGCCTACCTGACGGTGTAGCATTTGTCGGACTGCAGGAAATGTGGGTCGTTGAGTTGGTGAATAGCGCCGTATGTCGTTTGTCTCATTTCCTGTGTCGTTTGAGGCAATGCTATTTAGGCGAGGAGCTTATAAAAGAAACCTCGTTCTTAGAAGCGACTACTTACATGCCTTTAAATTTAGGTACTTTGTATTTGCCGGCTAGGTATTTACCCACATGATGAGTTTAGATTTTTGTTCTATATCTGAATGTGTTTATGATACATACGGTATGTTCGTATACCAATGCGCTATATAAAAAATCTTAATGTAAGATAGGTACCATATATGTCTGTTGTTATTAGTTAAACTAAATATATTCCCACAAAACATTAAGTTACTTACCGAAAATAAGACCGACTCTCCCAAATATGAATACAAGAATTTTTCCTTATAATGTCTCCCCTTAAAATTCACCATCATAATGATGATAGAACCAGTAATCGCCAATACAACAATTATTAAGCATTTATGCAAAAATGGGTAAATGTGATGATACATCATTAAGTGACCGTAGCATTTAGAATGTCGGGTTACCGAACAGCTCCATATATCATCTGTCCGATTTCCCGGGTTTATATTTTTCTATGTCATACTCGTATCTAGCGCTCCAAGACGAATAGAACAGCGATTGGAACAACAATAGTTCTATAACAAAATTTATTTACTGAACAGTACATTTTTGCTTCTGGGAATTTATGTTTATTAAACTTACTTATTGAGATATATTTTAGATAAGATACTTATGCACAGACCCATTGAGGTTAATGCTTGGTTATTTATATCGCATAAAATATTATTTTCCTAGTAGTATGTGCGCTCTTGAACTCAATCTTAGTGGAAAGGAATATTGAGGCTTAAGATGTAGCGTGCTTGTCTAGAAAAAGACTTGATGGCTTCCAAGTTGTATTTTTCAGAAAACACAGAAGCCGGCAAAGCATTCCACTACCTACTAGCTCGTACTAAGAAAAACGAAGCGAAAAGTTTCGTCAGAGTTAAAAGAATATCCTCTTCTACTAATAGTAGTATAATTTTAACAGATAGAAGTTATATTTTTCTAAAATAAACGATTTTTCGATATATTCCTAACATAAAATTGTAATCTATTAATGTCGTCAACCCATTATTATCCTTAGAATTACAGTCTACCGCAATGGCCAAGTGCGAATTAATAGCCCTTACACACCCTAAAGAACATTTCCATTAAAGAACTCTAATAGCTTGTTTTTCACAATATTTTCCTTGACCATTTCGGCAAATGATAATTGATTCACAATACGCACATAATTTGGGAAAATTAGAGGTGGAATTGGGCTTGAGATTCAAACCCAAGACCAGTTCGACTAAGAAGCCGAATTTTAACCACTAGGCTCTTACTAAGTACTCGAAACTATTCATGATCGTATATATTACACGTTCAATTTGCCTGAATTCTACATTTAGTCGTCTATTCGAGGTACAAATGTAGGTTGTCTGTTCTGTCAACAGCTCTATATATCGTTAGTCTCATTTCCCGTGTAGTTGCGTCGGGGACGTTGTAGTGGAAGTTTTAGTTTAAACATGGTTTTCTACTTGTGATTTCTGTAGTCTAGGAACCGTCTCGAATACACAGTAAATAGGGGAATGGTTCTGCTGTGTTCTGGTCTAAAAGTTATGTTAAAGCAAAAAGAAAGTTTGTAGTATTCTTAGTTTACAATACTTGTTGTACTTGCATTTAAATAGTTCTAATTGAACTAAAATTAACTTATTCTATATGCCTAGTACTGCTTGACGTTCCATCCATGCCTTGTAATAACCATTATTAGGTATCATCCGCCAGTTGGAGAAGTATTTCCGCACTGTTAATACTAGTACCGCTAGAAGTAGGTACTGCTAATAGGCATTCCTATTAGTTTTTACTCCATCCGCTCTATGATATGTGTCTAAATTCTAATCTATAATAGCTCTTTTGAGAAACGCTTTATAAAAATATACTCATTATCCAAACATTACGAACCAATGAATTTGAAAAACTTATCAATGCATAATAAAATAAAAATACTCTCAAGATATTGTACGGACAATCTTGATCGCCCTTCAAACGACTCGTTGTTAGAGCGATAAAATTCGACCAAGCATAAATTTAAGTTATTGAAAGGGCTTTGATATTTTTAGGGCATTAATGGATATGTTTTCTTAAACTATCGTCTGATCATTGTTGTTATAAATTTAACAAGTAAATTTAAACAATATATACTTGATACTAATAATATCACTTTATTTACTAAGGATAATAGATCGTCAATGAATTACTGCCCTATTGATTGGCAAGGGTCTCTTCTCAGAGTGATGAAGGATTTAGGCTACAGTCAAACGCGCTAGCCAATTACGTGTTGGTATATTTCACACGCATTTGAGAACTTCTTTCTATTTATATTATAAAAGAACTTTTAGGCGAGTAAGTTTCGATGTTTAACTTTACCCTTATATCAAGTGATAAATAATTTCAAAAACGCACCTAAAATAAACCCAGACACGCTGGAATTCGAACTTGGTCTAACGATTTATAGACCTAGTGTCAACCACTCACTTATAATAGTAGTATTATCTATTATTATATTAAGCACTAGTAGTAGCAGTACTATTATTGCTAATTTATAATAGGCTAACACTGCATGTCGGTACACAAACTACACGTATCAAGACTATAATACTGGGGTAAAACCCTTAAAGAAAAATATACCTATATCTTTAGCGGGCATAAACTGAAACGGAGATACTTATCTGAGCACTGATATAAACCTTTTAACTAAAGTGAATATCTGACCTGTCGAACTTTTATCTAAGGGTGATAAGGGGTGACCGTTTCCCGGGCCTTTCATTGAACGAGTATAAAGTTGGGAAAATAAGTGATATAAGTTTTAATACAGGTAAAAGCATAGGTCCCGCGAGGAACTTAGTTTTTCAACTCGTTGGGAGCTTATGCGGACCCTCAGTAAATAATCCTTTTTATTTTAGGAGTCTACTGATTGCGATCAATTACCATATTGACTGTTATATCTTATAAGTTTTCCCCCTTTTTCTATTGACAGAAAGTAATGTCATCAAAATTTACAACTAAGTGTAGGTACTCATCTTAAATAAACAATTATACTTAACTAATACAGCACAAATAATGTATGTATTTAAGTCTTATCTATAAAGTAGTTATCTGGCATGTTTAGATTAAATGAACATACATGAGGCAGTACAAACAATATACATAAGGCTAATACATTAAGTATGTATCTCATCCCTCTAAATTGAATCAAAATATATTATTCAAAGTACATTATTTACCGAATTTCTTATGAACGTCGCAATTTACCATCACTTCGCAAGGTATTATGTTAATAGAGAAATATATAATACCTCATATACGTGAATACTAGATATCATTAAACGTGATATCCTGTCGTCAGCTAAATCTAATCGTAGAGCAGTTTGTTAGCTGCAGCGGACGCCATTTGTAACGGACGACATTATCATCGCCGGCCACTGCCCTTATATTCGGCGCTCGTTTGTCAACCGTCCGAGCACTGACTATCTCGTGCGCTTGCTGACAAGTGACTATTAACTCTCACGAAATGTCATAGTCCAGTTTGCAATTCAGATTCAATTTAGAGATTTGGACCATTTCATTGCTACGAGTTATTTGTTTATAGATTCTATAAGCATGTAAAGTTGAAGTTGTATGCCTTGAATTGTATTATATCTTGTGATTCTAATCGGTTATGATTACCATAATTGATGGATGATGTATTTTTCCTGAGAATGTATAAATTTTTACCTATTTAAGACATTTCATTTTAATTAATAAACCCAGGAATTATTAATTAGAGCGGACATTGGAGCGGATTGTCATCATCACACACCATTTTTCGCATATTCAGCGCTTATATGTTATGCTTCGGAACGCTGACTTTCTGGTATATTTGCAGATATATAATAATATTACGAAAAATCGTAAATGAGTTTAGAATACATAGTTTTGAGTTTTGAATTAAGATGTTTTAGAAGGACTCTACATACACTATTAGACCAAATTGCTTATGACATATTTATTTATTTTTATTGTGATATAAGTCAACTTAACAAAAAATTGTGAGACGTTAAAATTTAATGTTTTGTAGTTAGCCAAATATCATGTATGATAATATTTTTCAAATCCGGACTTTACTTGCTTCAACACGATCTGCATTTGACAACATTATCACCCGTCACTACGTTCATATTTAGCGCTAGTTGAAGGCGTCGGAGCCCTGACTATCTCGTGCACTCGTTGACTAACGACTATTAACTCTCATGAAATGTCAAAGTCTAGCTTGTAATCCAGGCATAGAAGGTGAAAACGTTTAGATATCACAAGTTGATAATAAACTACATATTTTAATTATAAAAGAAGTTAAAAATACGCGCGTTTAGAACTATTAAATGTCCTAAGTAAAAAAAAAAAAAACAATCATGTATTTTTCGAGAAAATAAAATGCAGAACTGATTTGGGCATAAGTTATAAGGTGCTTCCATGCGTTTTTTTCATAAATCCACTTAAATGAAAATATTAACAAATGCCGTCAGAATGATATCTATACGTATTTTTGAAGAGAAAATATTCTAAATACCTTGCAGTGATATTTATAGAAGGACAGGATTCCTCTTGGTACAGCAATATCTTCACGGTCTTGTAGACGACTATACGAGAATGGTCAATGAAGCGACAAAATCATCTACAATATTGCATTTCTTTGTAAAATATTATGCTGTGCATGGAACTGGCAATATGATTTCATGTTACATTTATATCTAAGAAACCAGAGCGTTTAACTCTTATAGCATAAAACTAATATAGCTTACTTTCATATTTCATTGTTGTAACTCTAAAATCCTACTGCTTTCCGTAGAAAGTACTATTGTTATAAGTTAAAAAAATATTTGAGGTTTCAATAAATGTGTAGTAATGTAGACGTGACCACTTCTTTAAACTGCAATTGTGTAAAAATGCTTTAAGCTTTTCGCTTATACTTTTCTATGTAAAATTGTCGAGACTGAATTTTTATTTAGGCGCATTTTATGTACATTATATCAAATCAAATCAAATCAAATCAATTTTTTTTATTCAAAATAGGTTCTTTACAGACTACCACCACTTCACAAGGTGTTTCGTTATGGAGAAGAAGCGGCGAAAGAAACTCCATAACACACATCTTTTAAAAAATGGATTTTACAATGTTAAACTTAACCTAATGGTACATGTGGAGCTGGAACTACTTCAGACCACACCGTTTTGTTAGTCAAATAATCACTTAGTTTATAGTACGCTTTTTTACATATCGTTTGTTTAACGACATGTTTGAACTTTTTTCTGTGAGATTCAAAATGTGGTCAGGTATTTTATTGCAGTAACGAATACAGTTACCCATGAAAGATCTAGCCACCTTGCATAATCTATGTTTAGGAATTGCTAATTTATTTCTATTTCTAGTATTAAAGTTATGGTGGTTACTATTTTTTTCAAACATATCAGTATGTTTTCTTATATACATAATATTTTCATAGATGTATTGACTATGTACCGTCAATATGTTAATAGTGGGAAACAGTTCTCTCAGGGACTCACCACGTCGCAGACTATATATTGACCTTATTGCTCTTTTTTGAATAGTAAATATACAGTCTATGTCAGCAGCACTACCCCACAGCAGAATGCCATAAGACATAATGCTGTGAAAGTAACTGAAATAGACAAGCCTGGCAGTGGGGATGTCTGTTAACTGTCTAATTCTTCTGACTGCAAAAGCTGCAGTACTAAGTCTGCTGGACAAAGCAGAGATGTGAGTACCCCACTGGAGTTTAGAATCAATGGTTATCCCCAAGAAAACAGTTTCATTGACAGATTGCAAAGTCTCACCATTTAGAGCGACATTCATCCCCATACTCCTTACATTTGGTAGCATAAATTTAATACATTTAGTTTTATTAGAATTTAGGAGTAGGTTATTTGCATCAAACCAGTTCTGAATCAAGCAAAGAGTTTCATTAATGACGTTGGTAACCTGTGATTGTCGTTTTACCCTAAACACTAAGGAAGTGTCATCAGCAAACAAAACAACCTCAGATAAATCCTTTACTACATATGGCAAATCATTGATATAAACTAAAAATAGAAATGGACCTAGGATGGAGCCCTGAGGAACACCTATTTTAATATTAGAGCCTGCTGATAATGTTCCATTTACTTGCACTCGTTGTACTCTATTGTTTAAATAAGAATTTACCAACTTTAGAGAATTTCCCTGAATACCATAATATTGTAATTTTAACAATAAGGTTTTATGATCAACACAATCAAAAGCTTTAGACAAGTCACAAAAAATACCTATAGCATCATGTGCTTGTTCCCAACAATCAAAAATATGTCGCAGCAATTGAACACCAGCGTCAGTAGTAGAACGGCCTTTGGTAAAGCCAAATTGTCTTTGGTGTAAAAGATTATTTACTTTAAAATGTAGCAACATTTGGTGTAAAAGGATCTTTTCAAAAATTTTACTTAGAACAGGCAGTACTGAGATAGGTCTATAATTGTTGGGATCTTTAGTATCACCTGCCTTAAACAATGGTATTATCTTACTATGTTTCATTAAATCAGGAAAACAGCCCTGATCAACACACATATTAAAAATAGTGACTAAGTAGGCAGCTAAAGTTGTAATGATTGATTTACAGACTTTTACTGACATTCCCCAAATGTCCTCTGTATTTTTAACTGTTATTTCTTTAAAAGCCTTTAATATGTCATCAATGAAAATATGCTTAAATTTAAATTTAATGGGACATTGATATCAATAGATTATTATTGAGTGTTATAAAATACCACGAAAAAACTCTCAATGGGTAAATCAAGCATATCCTTTACAACGAAATCTTCTTCACTGAAATATCTTTGTTAGTTAAGACAACGTATCTGTAAAGTATTCTCGTTCTTAGTCAACGGAGCGTGGAAATCGCGTTTCATGCAAGTTCATATTTTGCTATTTATTAAAATACAGCTGGTATTTATAGTAGAGGGGATTGAACTATTCGAGTTAGTACGTGTTTGGAGAGCCAATGACTCGCTCCGATCTTTGATTACCTATTGTTCTTGGAGGGCCTCAGTAAAATAATTTGTAAGGTGCATAAGTTGTGGAACACGTGGTTTGACTGCGACGATATTTCTCACACACTATTAATGTCTTATTATTTATAATTTTGTCTAATCGTAATTGCACCTGATGCTTAGTTAAATGTCGTCTAGTGATTACCTATTCATTTAAAGGTAAAAAAAACGTAAAAAAAGCACGCACGCACCTCTGATTTTTCAAAATTATGTACGTATTTGAAATTAATTATCACTTGCTTAAACGGTGAAGAAAAACATCGTGAGGAAACCTGCATACCTGACAGATTTATAAAAAAAATCTTAAAGGTATGTGAAATCTACCAATCCGCACTTGGCCATCGCGGTAGACTATGGCCTAATCCTTCTCCTTCTGAGAGGAGACCCGTGCCCAGCAGTGGGACAGTAATGGGTTGATGATGATGGTGATGATGATGAGCTAACGTAATACCGATATAATTATTAAGATGGAACTATGCAGCTTTCTGCAATGGTAATACCAACACTAGATTCTAATTCAGTTTTTTAAATACCTTGAATTAGTCAAATGTCCACAGATTCTCACATAGATAAGTATAGATTTCTCACCGACTTGTAATTGAAGGAAGCCATTAAACAGCTTAAATGGCTGACAATGTGTCAGCCATTTAATGGCTGTCAATTGTAATTGAGTAATTTACGCTGCACAATGCCGACATGTGCAGTTAAGTGGTGCAAAAATACGAAATCGAAGAAAAAGTGCGGAGAAATATCGTAAATGCCCTAAAAACTACATTTTTTATATTTTTCAAACACGAAAATAGACGACAGTGACAATTTCAATTGTCAAAACTGGTTACATTTTCTTGTTAAGAGTGAGTAATCTTTACTAATCTATGGATTCTTATTAAAATATATACTATGACCTAGCCTTACAAAATAATTATCGCCAACTCAAAGAATAGTATAAATCCGACCAATGGTTCTAAGATAATCTACAGCGTAGGCACTAAACGTTAATTTACTTCACAAATAATGTAGAAATTTATGAAAACACGGCTATTTATTGAAGCGGGGATTGAACTTTTCAACAAGTACGTGTTTAGAGAGGCAATGACGGGCAACGAGCTGATTAGCCATTGTTCTTGCAAGCAAAGGACCGAGTTTGTAAGGTGCACGTTTCTAAAGGGCGGTTATCCGTTCCTTCTTTGTTATTTGCTCTCATTGATTCAACGGAGGCAATTTATGAAGCGCTTGGAGTGTCATAGCGAGTGCTTATGTTGACGAGACCTGAAGCTTTTTCGAAATTTCAGATTTTTAATGTAAAAATGTTGAGTTTTATTGAACATGCATAATTAAGTGTCGACATTAATTTTGATCATCAAGACCTTGGACTGCACTTAAGTTTTTACAAGTTTTATTCACCTTGTGTTGTTAGTTCTTATGTATGTAAAAATCAATTCTTGCAACTGAATTTAAGCCAGTTATACTCAACCTATTGAGTAGAAATTTTGCATAGGTATGGTTTGTTTGACAACCAATTGTTTGACAACCAATATATGATTAGCATGATGCTGTCATTAATTACCGAATAGTGCGAACGCCATGAAATTCACATTCAAGTCTACACAAGTTATTTCGTTCACATTGCCTTGAGGTAAAATAAATAAATCTTCACGTAAATACAGGAAACTCTGCGTACAGCGCTAAAAGCGTCATAAGTGACGAAAGGGCGTTTTAAAATTTATGTGAAAGCTCGCCATCAATGCAAAGCTTTCAACGGCAAAGTGTTTTCCTTTGCGACTCACAATTTAATTGTGAAATGTGTAACGTGGCTTACGCGTAATCCACACTTGCTACATGTGCATGGTTTCGAAATATTTATTTTCGTATTTTTAGGTTAGAAATTACCTACCTGACATGCATCGAACGCACAAAATATTCAACTGTGAAACATCATCACTGTGCTATTACATATTGTTAGCCGGGTGATTGGGAATTCTACTTCTAATGGCAGAAAACCGAGGCAAGTATGATTTTTGAAGTTTACATAATTATTTATTATTAATGTATACATTGTAATAATATAATAAACCTCTTTCTTTGTGCAGGAAAAAACATCATGGGTCTAACTAGACAAGAGAGACTAGAGAGAAATCATACTAGCAAGACTTATAGTACTTATAGCAAGTATGAAAAAAAAGTCAGAAGTGTAACTATGTAGAAAATCTAAGGTTGTACATTTGGCCAGCCTGGCAAACTATGGCCTAAACTTCACTCCAAGGAAAGCCGTATTCAGCACTGGAACAGAAATGTATTAACGATGACCTTAATTTCAGAAAATAGTTTTTATTAAAAAAAATAACTGCAAAGCAACACGCATACCTTACAAAGCGCTGTAAAGCCTTTTGTGTGGCGTATCAGGGGATTACGCTTTTCTTACCTTAAAACACCAACACACCACAAAAACATAGCCTCCATTTAGTACCTTAGTTGTGTAAACCACAAGATTCTACTTTTTTATTCCCTTTAGTAATATTTTCTTTTGAATTACCTACTACACTATGTGTTTTAGCCTTTATGTATTCGGTATTTTGCGACCATTTTTTTATTAAGAACATCAATACTGTTTTACCATTAACAAGAGGATTAGAATAGTTCATTGTACTGTTCCATGCAAATAAGTAAAATATTTCTTATGACATTGACATACCTGAAGAACAAGTAGGTCTCCTGATAGTAAGCAGTTATTACCGTCCTTATTTAATCAATCTTGGATGTAGGACTTCCCACCTGAATTAATCCCACCTGATATTAGTCTCACATACAGCGCTACTGAGATAAATGTCGCTACAATTAGAACATTGTATGTATTAAGAACACTAAATTTTAATTAAGCTATAGTGAAAAATAAACAAAATTTTCGAACCCTTCAAACTAGAAATCCACAGCACTTAACAGTATTAAACGTATGGCTACAGTTCTTCTCAGTGCAAATCTTACTACTTATAAGTTTTTATTCACATGCGGCCATAATCTTGGAAGAATCTTCAAAGGGGATCCCTATTTCGAACATCTGAAGCGGAAAATCCGGAACTTGCACATTCGTTAGCGGTCCAATTATGCTCAACCTATTATGAACCCAACTCAAAAGAAAGCTCCTTCATTTATATTTTCAAAGAGATGAACGAATACTTTGTTTGTATGATGTTGACTGATTTTACTAAATGCGTTAAATTTCGATTGTTTGTCTATTATAACTTCTTTAACGTAAGTTGCTTCCTTCGGCAAAAAGTAGAACTTGCTAGTTAAGCTTCAACATAGTATATTATTACGTCAATGATGGTAAATGGTCATTGCCGCCTTTTTTTTTTGTTTACGAGGGGGAAACCTTCAAAAGGTACCCGGCGTCGTGGGAGCGACGCAGGGCTATGTGGGATTACCGCACTAAACCCCCAATATATAAGCTTATGCCACCACACATACCGCCGTTCTTCCCAAATCCGCTGGCTGGGCGGTTCGAGCTCCCACTCTTGCTACCCGCAACCCCGGAAGCCCCCTTTTAGTCGCCTCGGCACGTTGATATTCTTGAGAACATATATGGTTAGTCGGCATCCACACCTTTCATGAAACGCAGAAATATTTCGCTCTGTGGCAGTGATGCCATCTCCAGGCAAAATATACAGGTTTTATCACCTTTTAATTAGCAATGGCTAGATTATGCAATCCGCTTAATGACGCTATGTTTTGTTTGTTGAAGCTTGTTTTTTTTATATGTAACCTAACGATATGGCAGACAGGCTACCTGATGGAAAGGAGTCGCCAATGCATCGCCGGCTTTGAAGGAGAGCTCTTTTTACACCCCTCTTGAAGAGCCCCATGTCATAGAAGGAAGTTCATTCCACATTTTGCACGTACGCGGCAAAAATGAACGTTCAAACTGAACCGTGGAGGACGGCCACGGGTCCAGTTGATGTGGATGGAATGTTTGTTTTCAATCTAAACCAACACCGTTTTGAAAAATAATGAGACATTTTAACGAGAACAAACTGCATCCACTCAGCACAATATGAGCACCAAGCATCCGTACACACATATTTGGAATAGTAGATTGATACAGGAATACCTATGCATCTTATATGCATTCGCTATCAGACCGAGCCATTATGCGTTAAACCTCAAAGGAAGTGCAGGCATTCTGCTTACCCGTGATCCGCCTACTGTGTTTGATCAAAGGCGATTTGCTTCGATGGCTTTTCAACAAAGCGATTTATCTGTACGGATATTGCTTTACTTTGATAATGGAAACTGTCAACTCATTGATAAGTTTGAAAGATAATCGAGGATTTAACTATGAATAAGCAAGTCCAAGTATGGTAGAACGCTTTGTGGTTCGCCGTCGGGGCAAGAAAGATATAATTATCCGAGGAAGTAGGAATGCCTCAGGGGTTACTAAAAAACCTTAGGTAGAACTATGACTTTATCTGAGTTTGGTCACAGATGTTCATCTGCCGCAGTAGCCTCTTATCATGCGGTAGACTGCATGGTCTTTTGCGACTAAATTAAGATGTCGTAAAATAGAAAACTGAAAGTCGATTCACTATTCGGCTACAAAATAAGCAAGTCGTTGCTCTGTATAAAACTTGCTGTAGTATACAATGATGCTGGGTCTAATATTATCGATTGTCACTTCAAACATTGCCCTATTCATCGTTGAGAATACAAAATCTTGTATAAGACAGAAATATTTTTTTCACAGCTAAGATTGCTGATATTGAGATGGTATTTAATGTTTAAAAATAAGTAGGTAGCCTTATTCACATTAAAACGTTTACGACACGTAAAAAGTAAGAGAAGAATAAAAATACTTTTACTACTATTTTTAGAGACAATTACTTAAAAGCATTTTAAACTTAGCGACTACCGACAATAGATCAGCGAAGTACAAAAGATACAGCTTGCCAAAACAACTTGCTAAGTAAAAAGTTGCAAAACGTTCTCGAGACAAACGTGGAAATTTGCGAAAAATTCTTTACAAAGTTCTATTTTGACCGGCTGACGTTAACAAAAGATAACTTACTTTTTCAAAGTCCACATTTCTTGGCGCTCCAGCAGATACGTCCAGTTTCCAACTCATTAACTAACTCTTAAACGCTTTTACATTAGGAGTTAAGTTGCCTTAGTGACTCTGATTTTGTCTTTTAACGGTGTCGTTTATTGCCATTCAGACTTAGTAATGCTTTCAGTTTTAGTTTGGATGTACGTAATTAAATTAGAAATCGTTAAGAACATCAGGTTTTTTAATAATTCTGATTACTACTTCCACCTACATACCAAGCTGGATATATACTTTTTATCCAAAGGTATATAAAGTATCTTATATAGTAGTAATAGTAGTAGTAGCATATGTAGGTACTACTGTTCTTATCGAACATTCTCCAGACAGAAAAAGTCTACAAAACTTACGCTTCCAATTTATATTGCGAATACACAATGATTCACGAGAGTCAAACATTTATATCGAAAGTAGACATTTATTTTTGTTGTATTGAAGACACATTTTATGGCTGGGCGTGATCTAGCGATATTGACTTTTATTTATGTAAAGCAATTCAACAGGGCCTCAATACACGATATCGGCAACCGAGGTGCTTGAATAATGGAATAACAACACAACAAACTTCTATGATTGATTGCTGCTACAGCGCGTAAGGCTCGTGCCAGACATAGCACAAACATTTAAACACATATTTGAACTCATGTTTGAACACAGTGAAGTGAAGAACGGGTATTTGAGTATTTGTTCAAAGCTTGTTTCAAATATTTGCACGTTGCTATTTGGTGTCGGTTTTTCGAGCGCACATTAAGGCGTTCTAACTTCAAAAATATACGGAGCCTGCTTCACGTGCGCAAAGTCCAGTTGCTAGGAGACCATGACATGAGTGACAGGTTAAAAAATTTAATCAAATAAGTGATCAAATGTGTGAGCAAAGTGTTTGTTCAAATATTTGTATATGTCTAGCAGGGGCCTAAGCGTCAGATGTCTTTAGGTATTCTGAGGTCGGCTGCTTATAACAATGTAAGCGTATAAACATACTTATATTCATGTACGGATATTGAGTCTATTAAAACGCTAATAACATGCTTAGATAAGCTCATATTGGTATTGATATGTTTTCTTTTCACGAAAATATTGTATCAATCTCGAAATTTATGAAATCCATCCAAATATTTCATATGATTTACAATTTCTTAAGCCATTCTATATAATAATATGACCAATTCAGAATGTAATTTGTAATAGCATACAAAAATCTCTAGGTTGTTTGTTAAGTAAATATCAGAAATAGGTTTAAGCCTTTCGGACCACGAATTCATTAAAAAGACTTACCAAAATCTCCCTTACATTTGAATGTTGGCAATATTGGGAATTCAGTTTTTATTATCATATGTTGGTAGGTAAAAGTTATTGAATTTCATTTATGTAAATTGAATAGAATCCCAATCCACAATGTGATTAGATACGAAGTGCTTTGATAATAGAATAACAACATATGGTCTAAACTCCGAATTAGGGACGACCTTAATCCATCTAATCCGTTTAATGGACGAAAATTATTATATATACAACTAGTATATCAATTATGTTAAAAATATGTCCCGAGAGGATTGGCTAAGAAAGTCCTAGCCAGATTAATATTTTTTTTAAATATGGTAGCATGAAAATGTGTGAAAATATAAATTCTCTTAGAAAAATGACTATTTTTTATATATCATTACTTCAACAGTTTGATCCTAATGTGCGACACTAATAAGTTTTAAAAAATCATTACAGTAATATCGTAATAAAAGCAAAAACAGTATGAAATTGTGAGGTCTAGATTGTAAATGGTAACTAGATTGTAGTGCTTAATCATTTGTAAGCATACGATTTACACACAAGATTTCCTTCAATTTTAAAGCTTGACATTTCCTAATAATATAATTTAACTTATATGTTATTTGCTAATTAATTTATAATACCTATATAATAGAGAATTAACCGGATAATTGAGTATCTACTTGGAATTCCATTGACGCACCGACAGAATTGGAAGCTGCTAATACGTATAATAATAATAAATTGATCCTATTGTTACGTACATGCATAAGCATCAAGTTTTATAATATGACGTTGTCAACCGACTCCAGTAGTAATCTACTATCGAACACTAGTCTCTTCGTGGAGTGAGAAGCATTAGACCATATTCCACGGCGCCGGCCTTTAAGAATTTAATTTATATTGGTAAATTGACATTTTAAAGAAATTTAGTATATTATATTGCTTGTGGTAATTATTATTTTATTTAAAAATTATAGTGTACATAATACATAACTGACTGATAATTTGCATGCTGACGAGGCAGAATAAGAGAACTGTATAATTTTAAGAACATTTGTTAACCTTATTCTAGCAAATAAAGATATAAGATAAGATGAGATAAGAACCTTTGAGAACTTTATCTACTTTTAAGTATATTAAGTTTGTAGATAATTAATGTCAATCACACACAATCTTTAAAAAATTAGAGGTGCGTGCTTGGGATTTGAATTTAGTACCTCGGAGCTTTAGGTCCTTTAGGACAGCATGCTCGTCTGCATCTTAATCAATCAAATCAATCAGATCAATCAAATATAAAATATTAAAAAACAATACATAAAGAAGTTACATTATAACTTCAACTTAACAAAGCCTATCTATTGTCAAGCAAAGGGTTGAATAACAATGAACAAACTTATATGATCGATCTCTAAGTAAGTACTGAGTTCGTTGAACTACACAATTATAACTTCGAGCTTGGTTATCATTAGTACTAATAAATCAACCGACAAACTTTTGCGGAAAACCTTTGTTTTTGAAGCTTCTGTGTTAGTTGGTATGCCTGTAATAAATAAATAAATAAAAAACACACCTTCTCTTCATAATACAACTAATAAATTAGTGAATTAGTATAGTACAGGTATTATTCTGAATGTTCTTATTGCCAGGCATTGGTATCGTCCCTGTAGTCTCGGGACTAAAATAGGGCTACGGTATTCCCCGCCTGTCGTATGAGGCGACTAAAAGGAGGCTTCTGGGGTTGCAGGCGTCAAGAGTGGGAGCTCGAACCGTCCAGCAAGTAACCCCGAGAAGGACGACATGTGTGTGGCATACCGTTGTAAACACTAGGTGTGTGGGAGGAGCGTAATCTGCTCCTCCAAGGAAGAGTTCTATCGGAGATCCCGGAGTTCTCCACCAAGCGCCGAGGACGGCCACCGGGGGGTTTTTAGTTGGGTAAAAATCCCACATAACCCGGCGTCGCTCCCACGTCGTCGGGTACCTTTTAAAGGTTTCCCCCACGTTAACAAAAAGAAAGGCATTGGTATCCTCTCAAAAAATGAGGAGCAATGCCATGGTCCATACTTTACCATGGTGCATGTGCCCTAGAACCCTTGGACATGTAGGTTTTCTCATGATAATTTATTAAAGAATCAATTAATTGTTAAAACGGGAGACTAATCATCATTTTAATATAAATACATATTATAAATTCAAACCTGAACATCCGACATTAGTTTCTTGCCATTGTGCCATTCTACATTGTATATGGCTACTAGTTTGTATGGAAAATATAACAAATTTACATGATTACCGACACAACTAAGTGGTAGATCTACTTAGGCATTCTGAGAGAGTTTCTAGCTATTACTGAGACTCTAGTACATCCTTACAAGGAGGTATGAATTATTAAACACGTTTATACACTCATATTATCTAGCAGGTTCTTACAATTAGGCACAAATGAAACTCGTTAAACTAATGCTCTGTGATTCTAATTGAGTTAATCCTATCAATTCTATTGTCGTTCTTAGGCAATATGATTTTACATAACTCTTTTCATACATTTCAATTTAAATAATGGAATGACAAGAATTAGTGATAGGTTAGATTATATAAACAAAATTGTACAATTTGGTAGATTCCCTCCTGGTTTAGTACGCGGTAGTTTTGGACTATGCCTGTTTCATAGTTAACAATAATTTAAGCGATGCTGAGTTATCCGGTTTGGAGGGTGTGGTAAGAGAGGCATACTTATCCGGGGCATTCCAACTTAGTCCTCAAGGGTAGCAACGCAACTGTATTATCTTACCTGATTGCAGAATTCATTGGATAGCAGTAGCCACATATCATCAGGTGGACTGCATGCTACATGTTACAAAATAATCTAACACAGATCTAATAAATAATTTCTCAAACAAATTCAAAATTCAAAGCGCATCAAAAATCAAAAGAGATGAATTTTCAATAGGAAATGAAACTCTCACTACTATTCACATCCACTGAATTATGTGGTGAGGTACTTCACACTCAGATCCCCCGGGATCTTCCCCTCATATGCAGCGGGTATCCCATTTGTTTCAATCAGCTGAGTGCTCCCGGCAAAAGGCATTTCAATATGTTTTCTGGATAATGTAGGTCATTGTTAAGGTCGTTCATAAAAGCACCATATTTTTTTATCTTGATTAAGTTATGTCGATTTATGAAATATATATGATAATTTATGAAATCTCAATATAAAATAGGTGTAAGTAACTCAAATGGCATTAAAGGAAATATTACATCTCAACATATATATTATCGGATTCACGTAGAATCCCTGTTGTAAGTAGAATTAGTTATATAATTATATCCATAAGCGGCAGTGACCAATGACCTCAGGTAAGCCGATGTGCAGTGGTAGCCTGATGTGCAATGATAGCCATGTGGATGTGTAGTAATAGCCTAGTGGTTAAGAAACTCGGCATCTTGAACCTTGGACCCCAAGGTTCAAATTCCAGGCACGCACCTTTTATTTTCCAAAGTTATGTGCATTAGAAATTAAAAACGGTGAAGGAAAACGTTGTGAGGAAACCTACACACCTGAGAGATTTTATAAAAATCTCAAATGTGAAGTCTACCAAATCGCACTTGGCCAGCGTGATGGACGATGGCCTAATCCTTCTCATTCTGAGAGGAGACCGGTGCCCAGCAGTGGGACATTAATGAGTTTATGGTGATGATGATGATGATGACGATGCTGTCTAGCTCGTTTCCTACTTCGATCATATCATGCTTCAATGTTGAAATCAAAACTAAAACAGGGCCAACAATCTATATTAAAAAGATATTATTTATCATAGTTTTATGTTTGCCAGTTAATTGTTTTTAAATATTATTAAGTTTGTTATTAAAATTATACATTTTGTATTTAGTAAGTAGGCTTCTAATCATATTTAACGTCATTTGAAGTATTAAACATTTGAACAATGATGTGCATGGCGCCATCTGTTGTCAAACCGTGGAAGGTCGCCATGTAAACAAAAACATAATAAGCCGTTTATATCTCATGGTTTATATTCGTATTAGCTGTTGTCTAGTAGTGAAAGCATGATAAATACATTATATCGACATGAATTATATCGTAACGGCGAAGTCAAACATCGTAAGTCACACGCCTGAAATTTCTTTAAAAAAGTTATCAATCGTGGGTGAAGTGTTTCATTTCGCGTTTTGCCTGTACGGTGGACTATGGAATAAACGTCTCTAATTTTAAGAGGCGACCTATGTCCAGAAGTAAGAAAATAATGAATTCATACAATAATGGACAGTACCTACCCTTAATATGCGTTTTTACGTTTTTACAAAAATGACTGTTTTTGTATTTATTACGTATTTCCCATACATTTCCAATCAGTTCTGATACAGTCCACTGAGGGTGCTGAATGAAAATGTATTGACAAATACGTAAATAAATACAAAAACAGTATTTTTTGTAAAAACGTAAAAGCTTATACATACAGAACGACGTTCTTACTTACGTGAATTGAATATTTTTAATCTTATAGGTTTCAAAATAATTCCGTCTATATTTTGCACGTATAGGCAACATAAAATCTCAATTAAAAAGTCAACCCCAGTCTAAAACTGTGCAACGTTACAATAGCTCCAAATCGTTATAAAGCCGATAGAGATTTCGTTCTAGCTCTAAATTCCCTAAAGCCCGATTTAAAGCTCAATTTATACTACTTGCACAATGTCTCAAACGATTCTTTTATTATTCAAATGATTTATTTTCTTGCTTGTTATAAAAAGTAACTCGAAATGAATAAACTATTAATCATCACTGCTATTATTTTTAAGCAAGATAGGTAGGTAGGTAAATAGTACTAATTCTAAGAATTAAATAATATCTTCTTCAAAAGCACGTTGTATGCATCTTAAACATGAAAAAATATTGATAGTATCAGAGGAGCTTATCATTACACTACTTATTCTAAGACTTACATGAAAAGTGCAAATGTAAAAGTCTTTATAGGTAATATAACTTTTAAACAGAAAGATAAGATAAGATAAGGGATGTACTAACTAGTAAAACTATTATATTAGTCATTCACAACAACACTACCAATCAGTGAGTCCACTTGTAAACATAGACTTCCCTTAAAATTGACGAGAAGGAAATTAGATCATCATAAACAGATAACCTAAAACCACCGAAACAAATTTACGTTGCGTACAAACTTTTAATACTCTAACATAACTTTCTTCATAACATTGTGTAACAAACCGTGAATATATTTTAGATGTTATTAAACCTTACCGGGACCTCCGCCCCAATTCTGTCACTCATGCGATATAAATTATGCTAGTGTTAAATTACACACACATCATTAACTATGTTTAATTATTATAGCTGAACTAAGTTTTCCCTCATCATCGTAATTGTGTTTTCGAATTTGGGAAATGGAACTGCTTTTTGGGTTATTTCGGGTTGACCTTGATACTTTACACTGTAGTATAGTGGTTTGAGTATCGTGTTTATATCATAAAGTTTCAGACCTTCGAACTCAGGCTCAAAACAATCTTCGATCTTTTTAAGATTGTATACGTTTATTAGAATTTGTCATCTACTTCAATTCAAGTTGTTTACATCAAGATATTCCCAAATTATTTACTTAAAAATATTACTCCTAAACCAATTTAAATACAAATTAACCTAAATAACCCACGTCCAATAACAATATTTTACAACATTATCTTGACGAAGAGTGCATCTCGTTTCCCTCCAAGCCGGATCAGAGCAGTTTGCTGGATTTCAATTTTCTTTGATTCCACCAATTTTTCACCTTGAAACGGTCTTCATAACGCCTCGATGTGATTTTCTAGAACTTTCCGCACGAATAAGCGGTGACGTTTGGAACACGTCGCTTAGGGACCGAGGCGGGGTGGAATATACGGGTGAGAATTTTGTGAGTTTTCGTGGCGACCTATTAAAGTAGATATTTTATGTTAAGTGATAATAAATATTGGTATAAGCAATATTCAATATTGAATTATAAATTAGCGATAACAAAATACTAAGAATAAAACGAATATTATGAATTGTTAATTAATTGATTTTATGACTTAATATGATATAATCGATATCGTTATATGAATACTAGTAATAGGATATAATGAACATTTGAGAAAAATAAGGGGCTTTAAATATCATCCTCATTTCATCATTAATTTAACCTAAAAAATAACATTGGATAGAGAATATTCCAGCAAAACTGTGGCAATACTGTGGCAAAAAATCTAGCAATGTACAAAAAAATAATGATGATATAATAGATAAAAATTAAGTGAAATATGTTTTACTTTTTCAAAAGTCTCTTAATTTTTAAACGCATAAAAGTTTACTAAAGTTGTAAATAACTGTTACATTTACATTTATAAAATGTAACATTATCTACATAAAAACGAATTGCCAAAAAAACATTTTCCTCGCTGCGTTCACTGACCAAACAATTGTCCGTATGTTTTATTAAAGAATTTGCCCATTTACTCGAGTGACGTTATCTTGTGCACACGCGTTCCCTGGACGTTAGCTGAGGACATTTACAATAAAGGATCGATCCTGGAGTTCAGACACCTGGCTTACATTGCTACGATTTAATTTTAATAATTCTAATTGATACTTTTATAGAAATAAACTGAAATATATCTCAATAAAAATATGATATTTCGCTTCAATCTTTACGCTCTACTTGCCAATTTGACTAACTTTCTCATGTCAGGTCTATATGACAGGTCTATATCATATGCAATTTTCCTCCAGCGAATTTCACGGAAGATGAAAGGAGTTTCTTATGATACACCCTTACTAACTTGTCGTAATGTAGTTTGATAAACGATAACTTGGAAAAATATAGCACAAAAAATAATTAGAATGAGATCACTAGTAATATTTTACAGATTATAACTTATGTGTAATTTATTATGTTGTACCCTATACCAAATGTGGTTCATATTCAAGATTTTCTATAGCAAGGCTTTTCTTACTATTACGGTTTAAAAGGTGCAGATATTTATATGTAGGCAGATTGGCTACGCAAAGATTAATTTCTCTAAGAAATTCTTTTTGATATTTTATATGAAAATGTCTATAAAATCAAAGCTTATTCGTATAGTATTCGTTTGATTGTAGTGCTCGCTATAGGTTCCGTAGCATTAGAGATTCAGCTCGCCTTTGCAGTAGGTATACGCCATCATACACGCGCAAGTTCATGTTATGTGATCCGATGTGACGTGACGTGACGTGACGAGATGAGATAATTCGTTTTCCTTGTTACTCGCTACCCATAGGACACGTACATTCTACCATACACGCCACACGAGTTACGCGAACTGACGGAGGTTACTTGAATCGAACAAAGGGAATTTTCCTTGGGATACTTACTCTTTGAAATATGTGTCCCTAAATCTGTCAACCAACTAAGTTAATAATTCATGCGTTGTAGCTTTCCCGACGGATAAAGCACCTATGGAATAGGGATGTTTTGAAAAAGTAAGGCATGAAATAGGTTTTGTTTGTATATAAAGCTTAATAATTTAGGCCTTGTGGCTCCGACGTTTTCAAAAGTAAGCTGAAATGTTTGTTTACGTTCCCGTTACGAAAACATGATATGTGGTTATGTGCAAAAGTTGTTATAGCCACTTCAACGAATCGTGTTACATCCAATACATTTATAATATTGCTCAATGTTGCGAATGATTTGAGAAATTCTTATTTTGTAAACTTTAATGTACGGTACCTAGGATTTTTGTTTTAAAATTATGCTTACTTCTTATGAATAACTTAACAATACTTTGTATCAGGTGAGTTTATGGTAAATACTGTCATTTTTTATAAGATTAAAGTAGTAAAAGAACTGCAGTTCACCTGATGATAAGCAGTCTCGGTTCGCCCATGGGTATCTTATAACTTCATGTAGGCATTGTATCTAAAGTCGCGTACAGATGCGTTGAAACACTTCTGTAAACTGTGATGGTAGCCCGTCAATAGCCGCAATGACTAATTACAAAAAAACAATATAATAATAATAATACACTTTATTGTACCCACAACATGAAATAACAAAGTAACATACAAATATAAAACAATACAACAGGCGGCCTTATCGCTAATCAGCGATCTCTTCCAGGCAACCCTAAGGTGAGGAGTAAAAGTAAATATACATCATTTTAACCAAATTATTAATTATTGCACTGTGAATTTTATTTTATTTCTTATTTATTTTAAATATTGCTGTATTTACATATAAAATATTACCTCAGTTGATGTAAATTTGAAATTTCTTGTCTGCAATTTGTAACTTTAATGAAATGCAGTGGCAATCAATCACGAGCATGAGTCTATGATATTCGCCGGTCCCCATTAGTAACACAGTATCAGAATACACGTATAATAAAGTGAATATGCTGTTCAGTTCGTATCTGTTCATTATTTATTTAGATAGTATTAAGATTAAGTACGAATTGTTAATATTTCTAGCGTGACGTCAAAATATATTATAGTAGATGTACATACCTAACATTGTCAGTTTGGCTTGTACAATCTGCTTTGTAAAAACTTTAAGGGTAAATCTAGATTATGTTAAAAGTTAACACGTCTATTTTATTTAAAACTGTTTTATAACATTGTAACGTGTAGTAATCATTTTATGATTCCTTTCTAAGATGAATATTAACTTAGAAAACGCATTTATTAATTTGATTTTAATCCAAACCTTCAGATAAGGACGCGGAAATTAATACCGCTGATCTGCTCAGAATAATCAAGGATAAACCTAACTACAATGAATAAAATATAACATGTTTCCGCATCAACCGATATATTTCGGTCGCAGCCTTGAACGACGAATAGAGATTTATATCAATCCCGTACTTGACGCAGATTGAAAACGTCCGGGTTTTAACGACAGCGATGCGTCTTTATATCGCACGCGAGCTCCGTACTTGTACGGAATTGGGTCCCGAACGCCCCATTTTCAGTCTTTGAGCCATTGACGTGTCTACGGAGAATATCAAAGAGGCTGCTTCTAAAACACTCCAGCGTTCGGGTTTCTCGACTTTCAATAGAGTGGTATGAATTTATTTACGCTACCCCCTACCCTCGTGGACGGAGATAAATCTTTCATTTTACACACTCGGATCTCGTTATGTTTTATTGAAACTGCCCGCCCTTAATCTTGTTTAGCCTCGCAAGATATAAAGCCGCGTCAGATTTCGTTAGCTTGCATGATATAATGCGGCTTTGATAAATAATGTAAGGTAAAATCTGGATCAGATATCTAATCATTATATTTAGTACATATTATACATTGATAATAAATAATGCACTTAGGAAAACATTGCAAAAAATAGTATGTGACAGAATAGTTTTAGGTATTCTCTAAATATGTACCACGGTTAAATAAGCTTGACTGATATGTATGTAGGTATTATGTATTTTAGAGATGTTTAATGTTATATTAAAAACGAGTAAGAATTTTGGCTCAAGCCGATGAAAGGCATAGCTACTCATAAGAAGTTATTTAGAAGTATCATATAAATCAATCTGCGCTTCAAACTAGAATATAATCCTTGCTACCCAGAAAACAATATCAATTCCGATCCAATGGTAATAAACAATCCCTATCTTAACGTATTTCAAAATAATTACGTAGGCGTCATGAGGGTTTAAAATTTTAAAATAAATCTCGTGACTTACCGTTATTCATCAACCTTACATTATGAGTGACGCCCGACCAACGCTTAAAGAACGAAAACGGCTATTTCTGATATGAAAATTATAGGGCGGGTATTTTAGGTCCATTAAAATTTAATAGGGTAGTTGACAGCACGTTTTTTTAAAGTTTCTAAATGATTAACTTAATGTGTCTACTATTACGTGGATTTAAAATTTTAAAATTGTAGAACTTTTTTACCGAATGCATAAGATAGGGTAATGTTTTAGATAGTATGTCTCATTTTTTGGCACGCCATATAACTCAAACGTCTTGATGTATTTTAACATATGAGGTGTCATTGGATTCGTCTAAATTGTGGTTATGACATAGGTCATATTTTTAAGCAGTTGTTATTTTTATTTGTATAATAATTTTCTAGTTGAAGAGAGTGAATAAACATTAGATATTATAGATTAGATAGATGTTCATTATATAATGGCGTTAGTCTTCAGCGGTAGGATTTGCGATTTAGAAATATGCCTGTCTTATTTTTATTTTTGAGTTTAATAACAGCTGATTATGGACTACTACTCCCTGTATCAAAAGACTCTTTTAAAATTAATTATAAAACATCATCGAGGATATGACTAGATCTAGGTCATAGAAAGACGAATTATTAGACTTCTGGCCCCAAATAACGTCATAAGAATTTTTAGCACAAACAAATAAAAATTGCTTTATTATATTAATTGTAAATTCGTCTATATAATTAGAATAAATTGAATTATCGGCCAGTGATTTCAAAATAACTGTCATTTTCTAAGAACAATTTATGCCCGTCTGATTGGTTAATCTTAGATTGGCTTTCAGCTTAGATTTAGATAAGACTTTCACTTAAATTGCTTTGAAATAATATCTATATTATGTCGTTTTATTACGAACCAATGTACAACGATAAACAATGCCTAGCCTGAAGGGTTTATTGTTATAATTTGAGCTCAATAACTTTATATTGTTCTGTATCCAATAGGCTTTGTTTGAGTAGACTTAAATAGATACATACTCTCAGACTCTATCAAGCTTAAAAGCTTATAGAAATGAAATATATACGATTGATTATTGATTGTTATCATTCATATACAAGGATTTCGTAATCCATCGGTAACAAACATTGTCAATCCACCTCGCACAATGACCATATTGGACTGTGCCATCTTTCAACTGAATTAAGTTAAGCACCATACAGCGCACTTGATGGTAAGTCGTTACAGTCACTCATTGACCCTAAATAGTGAAATTTCGTCGAAATCAACGACATTACTAATCAGTCAGTTGTTTAGGATGAAATAACAATAATTAAATTAAAATTCTAATATACTAAATTACTTTGTTGAATCTAAACGCTTCTTTCAATTATTCATTCATAAATTTGATGGATGCATTGAATAGAAATATTTTACAAGGTAATAACAAGTAATATCATTACAATATTATAATACATAGTATAACTTGGTTTTATAACCATATAACTTTATTTTGTTACTAGTTTGGACTCATCTTTAGGTAAACAAGTTAATCAATTGTAAAAAAAGAAATTGGTCACACTATTGCTCCCGCATTATTATTTGTCTCTAATTTATCACTAGTTATAATGAAACGAAACTAACTATTTTGTGCCATTTCCTTTACGAGATTAACAAATTAGAGAAAAACTCACCCTATTCTAAATAGTGAGACCTATTAAGCAAACGAAGCTTTATCATTTCATAAATGACGGGTCTCCTGGGATAAAAAAATATAATGTATCAGGTTTTTGTTTTTATTTACTTAGATACCAAAGTAACTGGCGATAAAATAGTATCATATTTTTAATGTGGTTCTTTTTACTTGGTATATATAATATTTTATAAAGATACAAGGATTAGAAAATTATTTATATCAGGAGAGCGGCAACGTCTGCATGAGTCGTCAAACAATTACTGCCCCACTGCTGTAAATGGATCTTCTTATTTTAGAATATAATCCAAGCCGGTGATCAAGCACGAATTGACAGACTCAAATACCCTTATTAACTTTTTATACGAGCTCTTAGGCATGTGCCTCATACGAAGTTCTTCTTCACTGTCTAAGCAAGTGATAACTAACTTTAAAAATACGATAGCTTTTTAAAAACCGGTGCGGGTTATTTTGGACTCCATATTATAGGAGTTTCACTAGGCCATCACAGCCGATTAGCTTATAATATAAATAGCTAGCTTATAAAATTAGGTCACCAACAGATATACCTACCTAAGTATGGTGACTACGACCCTCTATTTTTTTTTTTTTTTCTATTGCAGATACGCATGTATTTACGTAAAAAGAGATGAGATAGTACAGAAAATATGCTTGTATGAGGATTTTGTTCGGTATATATCTATGCCGATCGAAATCATCGTGATACGTCCTTATACACAAAATGTATAAAAACAAAATCAGTTTGTATGACAGCTAAATCTAAGTTCATACATAATAAAATAAAAAATTCTGATAATAAAATTAAAACAATCTGGAAAATAATTAATGCCGAAACACGAACTTGCAGATTAAGTATCAGTAAAGTATCTCTTACTACTGAACGTGGTCAGATTACCTCAGATAAAGAAATTGCACAAGAATTTGAAACTTTTTTCTCGAATATACCATTTAATACTACTAAATTTTTAAAATCATCCCCAATTAAAGCAGTGACCATCCTTAAAGAGAATTTAAGTCAGTGTCACATTAAATTTAAATTTAGACATATTTTAATTAATGACATATTAAAAGCTTTTAAAGAATTAACTGTTAAAAATACAGAGGACATTTGGGGAATGTCAGTAAAAGTTTGTATATCAATCATTAAAACTTTAGCTCCCTACTTAGTCACTATTTTTAATATGTGTGTTGATCAGGGCTGTTTCCCTGATTTAATGAAACATAGCAAAATAATTCCATTGTTTAAGGCAGGTGATACTAAAGATCCCAACAATTATAGACCCATCTCAGTACTGCCTGTTCTAAGTAAAATTTTTGAAAAGATCCTCTTACAGCAAATGTTGCTTCATTTTAAACTAAATAATCTTTTACATCAAAAGCAATTTGGCTTTACTAAAGGCCGTTCTACCACAGATGCTGGTGTTCAATTGCTGCGACATATTTTTGATTGTTGGGAACAAGCACATGATGCTATAGGTATTTTTTGTGACTTGTCTAAAGCTTTTGATTGTGTTGATCATAAAACCTTATTGTTAAAATTACAATATTATGGTATTCAGGGAAATTCTCTAAAGTTGATAAATTCTTATTTAAACAATAGAGTCCAACGAGTGCAAGTAAATGGAGCATTATCAGCAGGTTCTAATATTAAAATAGGTGTACCTCAGGGCTCCATCCTAGGTCCGTTTCTATTTTTAGTTTATATAAATGATTTGCCAAATGTCGTAAAGGATTTATCTGAGGTTGTTTTGTTTGCTGATGACACTTCCTTGGTGTTTAGAGTAAAACGACAAACACAGGATACGAACGATATTAATGAAACTCTTTGCTTGATTCAGAACTGGTTTGATGCAAACAACCTACTCTTAAATTCTAATAAAACTAAATGTATTAAATTTATGCTACCAAATGTAAGGAGTACGGGGATGAATGTCGCTCTAAATGGTGAGACTTTGCAATTCGTCAATGAAACTGTTTTCTTGGGGATTACCATTGATTCTAAACTCCAGTGGGGTCCCCACATCTCTGCTTTGTCCAGCAGACTTAGTACTGCAGCTTTTGCAGTCAGAAGAATTAGACAGTTAACAGACATACCCACTGCCAGACTTGTCTATTTCAGTTGCTTTCACAGCATTATGTCTTATGGCATTCTACTGTGGGGCAGTGCTGCTGACATAGACTCTATATTTACTATTCAAAAAAGAGCAATAAGGTCAATATATAGTCTGCGGCGTGGTGAGTCCCTAAGAGAACTGTTTCCCACTATTAATATATTGACGGTGCATAGTCAATACATTTATGAAAATATTATGTATGTAAGAAAACACACTGATATGTTTGAAAGAAATAGTAACCACCATAACTTTAATACCAGAAATAGAAATAAATTAGTAATTCCTAAACGTAGATTATGTAAGGTGGCTAGATCTTTCGTGGGCAACTGTATTCGCTACTACAATAAAATACCCGACCACATTTTGAATCTCACAGAAAAAAAGTTTAAACATGTCGTTAAACTAACGCTATGTAAAAAAGCGTACTATAAAGTAAGTGATTATTTGACTGACAAAACGGTGTGGTCTGAATTAGCTCCAGCTCCACATGTACCATTACGTTAAGTTAACATTGTCAAAAACATTTTTTTTAAAAGATGTGTGTTATGGAGTTTCTTTCGCCGCTTCTTCTCCATAACGAAACACCTTGTGAAGTGGTGGTAGTTGCTTTGACATTCAAAAAGTGATCTGTAAAGAACCTATTTTGAATAAAAAATTTTGATTTTGATTTTTTTGATTTTGAAAACACGTGTCTTTTATTTTTGATATATACTAAGCATGTATATTTGTGACGCCGTTGAAATCGGACTCATGTTTCTTCACTATTTTTTGTGAATGATCTATTGAGAAGCTCGTTTCAGTATATTTTAATACGACTTTAGCCTTATGTGTATATATAAGGTAAACATAAGGCGACATAAGGAGCATTTTAGGCTTTGTGAGTGGAAATACGATAGTTAGACCGATTTTCACGGAGATAGAATATCTTAAAAGGAGAAATAGCATAAATTTTAACCTTCAAAAATTCGTATCGTGCACGCGTTGCATACGAAAACTAGCTTTTAAAAGCACGATCGAAAGAATATTTTCTTTTCAGGCAAAAACAAAAAGATGGCCGAAGAGAAAGTAACTCTAGCAGGTTTTGATGTCGTGCGAGGATCACAAACGCATAAGCGATGATACGAACGTGACTTGAATGAAGACTGACGCTACGTCCACACACCATCCGATCCGATCGGATATCGGACGCATTATGTCGGAGCACGACATTATTTGCATTTTCTGACTTAAACTTCTGACGGTGGTAGTAGTTTTTTATAATATAAGAGTAGTAGATGAGCGCAACCAGATGGTAAGTGGCTACTGCCGCCCATGGAGATCTGTAAACAATGTCAGATGAAGTAACAGACGAGCATGCAGTCCATTCGATTGTAAGTGGCTACTGCCGCCCATGGAAGTCTGTAATCAACCTCAGATAAGATTAGATACCTATCTGATGTCGGTCACAGGCGCATTGCTACTCCTGTGGACTAAGTTGGCACGACAAGGATAAATAGCAAGATACATCACGCAAACCTATATTAAGATAAAAAAATATATATGTCTTCCTTACCACATACATTAAACTAGAACTATATGCTGAACTTCTGCTAGTTAAAGCTTTAATTAATGTGCGAAATACTTATGTTTTCCAGGAATGTGTTAAAGCAGTATACGATAATATCGGAAAGTACACAAACGTTGTTACGATATGGAGTAGGATCATGACAACTCTCGCTTAGCGTATCAATGTGTCAAGCTATTTAAAAGACTGTGGTGTAACTTTTAAAAATGGTTTTATTATTGTTATATTAAAATTGTATTTTAGGGTTCTGAAATGAAATCAATAAGCACATTTTTGTTATATTAATGTTATTAAAATTGGTAATATGAGTCGATGAAAGCAATTAAGAAAATGGTTCTCATAACTGAATATTTAGAAGTTATCAGTAACTCACAAAAACTATTTAAAGTAGACACATCGATTTATCTATTTCAAGTTTGTATGAAATCTTAAGAACGCTTCAAAATTCTATTCTATTCCAGAAGTAAACTGTGTTAGCATTCTCACAAATAGCTCGTTTTGTTTCCGTTTCCCATATTTAGTACCAATGGCCACAAAATTTCCGTTTATAAACTAAAAAAGATATCATCGCTAAAGGCTGGAGTGATAAAATTTAAAATGCATGAGCCAGTGCGAAATCGAATTCGAACCGTGGACATTTTTGCTGTAATGTTGTCGGCGTTTTGTTTCCTATTGACTTTAAAACTACCCGCACTTGGCTCTTCCGGGACTGAACGAGCACTCGATCTCGAAACTAGCTTACGAACTTGGAAACCAAAGAGAACTTTTATGCTATCTGGGGAAAAGGTTTGTGAGTTTTATAGCTATTTAGCAGTACAGTAGAATACCAAATTTACAGTTATTTCTTTTTAGCTCGTTCAAGTTGAGCATGAACCACATGCTTTTCAACGAAATTTACTTCACACATTTTAATTCGTAGCTTCATTCGAAATTGGCATATTTCCTACTTCAATTAATTAGGTTACAGGTAAGACTGTACGTACTTAGAGTCCGGAACGTCAAAATTATTTGCGAAACATCCATTCACCTTTTTATTTTCAATCATCTTAGAGCAATCGAGATTGTTATGGACGAATGAATGTAGGTTTCTGTTCTGGATTCGTGAGCATTTTTGTCGATTCATGTCTTCCGCGACAAGAAATTATAGGCTGGTAGTGTAGAAGGAGTATTTTTTTATGCAATGCACGCTCAACTTGTTCCAACGCAAGCACGTAGAGGTTTCAACAATGATTTGTCAAGCTTACCTACGCTACGAGTCTCCAGTTCAGATTTATTTTATTTTTTGCAATTTTAAGCCACTATTACGTCGTTTTACCCAACTGCGGAGGATAAAGTTTTTTCAGCGAAATTTTATATATATATCTTATTCTTTAGATGTCGTCAAATTGTGAGAGTAACGTATATACATTCAAATAATAATTTTCTAAAATTCGGTTTTTTTGTTTTATAATTACTTTTTGTTTTTTTCATTACATCCAATCTATGTTTGTCAATTCATAATAAAATACATGTTTGAATGAGATTGCATCTGAGAGCAGCGGGTAAGTATTAATACGAGTAAAAGAAAATACAAATACTTCGGAGATGGAAAGTCTTACATTTAAGGTTACAATACGAAGATTAATCGCACACGCATTTCCGTGAATATACATTACGCAAAAGTAAACCAGAATAATGTTTAACAGGATTCTATATTTCTTTAAGCGCACATCTGTGTGGAACCTTTAACAGATTTTCTTTGACGTGTTTTATATACAGTTTATCTTATATTATATCTGTATGTAAAATAACTATATTTCGAAATTTAATAAATTACTTAAACAAGAAAAGCCCATCACATAATTAAAATTTGTTTGTATAGGCTCCGTTTATATAGGATCTATTTGTATAGATGCAGACGATATTTCTTAAGGACACCGCGAGGCTCAATAATAGTAGATATGTGTAGCAATATAGGTGTGGTCTGGCCTAACAATGGAAATAGTAGCAACGTATGCTTCATAATGATGATTTATCACCACACTTTCCCTTTCGTCATACATTCATAAAATTCATTATGGAACAGTATAGTGGGCAGAGAGCTTAAGCTTCAAAAATAGGGATCCTTTCACACTGACATCTCGACTTAGCGGCACGGCGTGCGCTGAATAAATTGAACCGCATTACCGCACCGTATGTGTGCACACGCGCACTTTGCATCTCAATGGCCAGGATTACGGTGCATTCATAATTATTAAATCCAACAAATTCCTTGCTATTCACTGAAGATAGCAGGGATGATTGGATTTACGCCACGTATATATCCGCAAGGTGGTTCCTATTGAAATTTACCGTAAATCAGATACGTTTCGGTACGGTATGGCATAAAGAAATTCGCTTACGATCCGAACCGTAAAGTTTTCATGACCTTTGTACACAGAGTATTCAAAATAATGACAGCATGAGACATTTCAATATACTTAAATTATAAAATGATACATTCATATATTATTAGCTAACTTGAGACGGATCTCGTCATTTGAAACTGAATTATTATGCAAATAAGATAGTTACATTAAAAAGCGGGAATAAAAAAATGTATTCTCGTTTAATTAAAAAAGTACGTTAAATATTTTTATACGATTATGATTTACGCATTAAATAATTGCGATTATGAAATATGAAAATTCTGGTGGGATGGTCGAGAATCTGTCCAGACAAAAGGACCCAGATATTATTTACCCGCCCCTCTATGCACTGACATGGTCATAGAATACGAAAATTTTGAGAGTAAGAAAAGTTCCCAGATCAGTTCAACTACAATTACTAACATATTTCCACATATCTTCTACAAAAATGTGACTAACGCATGTAACATTTACGCATTTTATTTTCAAAGTACCTTCAATACCCTAGAAACGAATGGTTTTCTACGTACTAAGAGTTTTGAGATCACCTTCAGTTTCCGGGAAAGCCAAGTGAGGATAGTTTGAAATTCAATAGGGAACAAAACGGCGACTCCATTGCAATAAAAATGTTCACAATTCCAATTCTATATCAAAGTCGCTTAGTCCGTGAAGTTTTAGAGCCATTTTAAGCAAATGTCATTCAATATCTTAGAGAACCATATTAATCATAATTTAATATATATGATTCTCGTGTCACAATGTTTGTTACCGCTACTACTCCTCCAAAACGGCTTTACCGATTTTCACCAAATTTTATATTCATATTCAGTAGGTCTGGAAATCGGCAACTATCTATTTTTCATACCCCTAAGTGACAAGGATTGTTCACCCTTAACATTTTTTTATTTTTATGGCAACACAACGTTTGCCGGGTCAGGTAGTATCCTTTAATATTATTGCTTCAGAAGTAGTAGATGTTTTACATTGATACTTTTATTTTAATCAAAAAAAATCTTAAATACTTACCTTGGCATTTTCTCACATTAATACCCGTTTTTTTAAATGTAGATCGTCATTATACATTTATTTTAAAAATATATAGCTTTTCGCAAGGTTTACAAGAGACCCAAATAATTGTTTACGAGATATACATATACTGTTAATAAATAAAACTAGTGTAATTCATAAAAGTTGCATTTACATTATCACGAATTTTACTACTTATCCATTAACACCAAAATATTATGAAATAAATTGGAGAAACAAGAGAAGATGTATGAGAAGATTTAGCGCGAAACTTCTTTGTATTGTGCATTGCGAGAAACGCAAACGATTTACGTTATTGTGAAACGGCCCTACTAATCATAGAAATACAAATGTAAAACTTACTCAGTTTAATTTAATAAAAGCTTTTCAACACATACGAGCTACCCTTTGACTTGTGACGCAAACATAACATTGATTAACTACATTAAATAATTGCGTTCTTGCTCGTAATTTAATGTACTTGATTAATGTTGTACTTGAGTAATGAAAGCAATAATTAGGCAGGATTAAATTTATTACTGTACGCTTCTGGTGTCATTTCCAGTCTTCGTTGTTAATTGAAATTACTTAAAATTGCAAAGGAATTTAAATATTTATTAAAATGTAATTTTCAGAGACTGTAGATTTTTACTGTAAAAATATTCAACAGTAACAGAAACTATTTTAATTTTAGAAGGCTATTGATAAGTATATAGTTAATTGGTAAGGTAGGTAAATTTACTTATTAATTGCATAGAAAATCATATATAACTTTATCACGCTCTAATATTATATTTTAGCTTCGTTTTAAGGAATTATCTTTCAAAGCAAAATCATATACTTACTTTAAACACAAAAAACAGCAATATATCGTTATAGGAAGTGTTTTTATTTAGTTTTATATTGTCTTATATGTTCCAACCTAACCTAACCAATTCAATAGGAAATGTCAGCCACCTCGACGGAATATCATCAATGGTGATTAATTGAAGCCACCCATGCTAAAAAAAATTATTGCGTTGATTTTCGGAAAAGTAGCTAAACTGCATAATTACCGTATATCGGTGTATTGTGTATATCGGTAATCTTTAAATACAAACTGATAAGACTACTTTAGAATATGGAAAAATCGGAATATTATGTTCAAGCAGGTACTACGTAATTACGTTTATATTTGTATGACTGTTCTATGTTTATTTAGATTCAGTAGTTTCCAATAAAATTCGTACAAGACTCAGATGATTAAAAAACTGCTACGTTTTGATATCGTGCCAAATTACAAAAGCATTTCAAGTAGGTAATATCTAGGCACACAACAGGCATAATTATATACCTAAACCAAAAAAATCTAGAGCAAAATAAATATGACATAAAATTGCTTTTGCGAGTTTCAACACTTCAAGGAGAAGTACTGAAACTATAATTAACTTTTCTAATCACACAACAGTACTTTTCGTTGGGAAAAGGAAGTTTGAGGAGGAAATCCAATTAATCCGACATCCGCAAGATAAACTCGGTCGAGTCACGCGACTATAAATTTACCTCACTTTTTTGTATAATAAATATACGGATGGTGAGCAATTTGTCCACCTGATGTTTACGTTACGGAACAAACAAATTATATCCGCGAAAAAGATAACAAAACAGACAGAATACGGCCCAAAACATTGACAATATTGAATAATTTTATTTACAAATTTATATTGTTGCACAAATTAATTTGGTAAATTTTTAAAGTTATTTATATACGTATGAAAAATGATTATTGGTTAAATTTCACAGACTAAAATTTCAACGTTCTTAATACGAGTATACTTTATTAAATAAACACTTTGAACAAGTACTATTATTTCAAATTAATTTAAGATAAAAGTAGAATTCAAATTAGGAATCAACTTCAACGCGGAGAGCAAATAAAACGCTGAAAAATTTCAATCTAACTGGGAAAGTTAAAAATACGCAGACAGATAGATAGGAGGACAAATTTTAATTAGTGGAGTTGGGGATGTCGCTCGGACGGAGTTTTGCAAACAACTGTCCGTTGTCTGTATACCTGAACTAGGATTGGCAGACTTTCCACTTTTCTAGTTTCAAAAACATGACAAATACTATTTTTAATAAATGTATCATAAGATAATGTAGAATAATAAGTTGTCGTCAACCCATTACTGCCAGATTAAGCCATAGTTTACCACGATGACATATTAGTTTCTCATCCCTTCGAGGACTTAAAATTAGAAGTACGTGCCTGGGATTCGACCCTAGGACCCTCGATCAAGAGGCCGAGTTTCAACCACTATGCTATCACTGCTATAGTGAATTACCGATATGTAGTAAGTACTGACTCACTAAAATGAAAATAACTGTTTCCAGTTATATAATAAGCGAAATTGTAGAAAGAGAGTGGTTCGATACAAAACAAATACCTATCGGTAAATTATATAACTAATGATTCATTTTAATGTTCAAGTGAAATATGAATCGGCAAAGAAACAACAAAACGGATACGAGAATGATCAAAAGTTAGGATAAGATCAGTGTGATGCTTCTTATCCATAACGAAATACCTTGTGAAGTTGTTGTAGTTGTATTGACATTAAAAAAATGCTCTGTATAGAACCTATTTTGAATAAAAAAAATGATTTGATTTGCCTTTGTAGTTTAAACAATAATATCGGCGGACTTTTAACGTAAACTTGGTAGTACGAAAATGGACCGGAATTGATTTCCATTAATTCGAATGTCACTGAACTAAAAAAAGACCGGGCAAATATAGCATCTAGACAAGATAAAAATGTCGACATGATAGATCGTAGTCTGGCGATAACGCTACAGACGATTGCTGACCGAGATAAAAGTGTCACACGCACTAAGCAAGAGTCAATGAGAATAAGTATAACGCCCAATAAAACTGTAAACGGTTACTAAAATGTTGTAAATTTTAGGTGAACATTGCCACTAATATTAATAACGTTATTCGTAAAGCAGAAATAGCCTTAGAATAATTGAAGGCTCGTGGATTAAACACCAGAAATGTTTTTTTCAATATTGTGTATGATTGTGTGTGTGTGTGTGTGTGTGTGTGTGTGTCTTCAAGGAATTACTGCACTTAATACACCCTTCAGATGCAGATAGCAGTGATAGTCTAGTGGTTAAGAAACTCGGCCTCTCGACCGAGGGGTCCGAGGTTCAAATCCCAGACACACACCTCTGATTTTTCAAAGTTATGTGCGTATTAGAAATTAATTATCACTTGCTAAACGGTGAAGGAAAACATAGAAACCTGCATACCTGAGAGATTTATGAAAAAAAAAAAATGAAGAGTATGTGAAGTCTACCAATATGAACTTGGCCAACGCGGCGGATTATGGCTTAATACTTCTCATACTGAGAGGAGACCCGTGCCCAGCAGTGGGACAATAGTAATGGGTTGTTGATCATACACCCTTCAGAACATTTTTTGTAAGAATTCTTTGGCATGCAAGTTTCGTCACTACGTTTTCGTTACTTCCTTTAATGTGGTGAGAAGTGTGTGCCTGGGATTTAAATCTGAGCTTTAATCATCAAATGGACGTGAGTTTTTAACAATTGCTCTTATTGTGTGCGTATTAGAAATTAATTATCACTTGTATCAATGGCGAAAGAAAACATCGTATTCTTAAAGTCTTGGAAGATATGGCCTAAATCTTTTTTGTTCTTTCAGAACTCTCATTCATGCCCAGCACACACAATATTCAGTTAAAAATAATGTTATTCAGAAAGATTGCATACCTATACATAGAAATAAATGTTCGTTTCTTTTTGATTCCTATATACGTATGGAATGAAAAACTCCGTTCGTTCAACAGCTCGTACTAATTAAAATGGGACAAGCTTTACTCTCATTTGTCAGCCTCGTGGGGGAAATAGGACAGATTCAACAGCGTATCATAGCTGAATCTCACGATATGATTTAATAGAATTCCACACTCATTTCATTAGAACAAAGTAACATGTTATTTATACTTTCAGTTTTTCAACATTGTCACAATGGATAAAACTTTATATATTTTTACACAGGAGGTATATGGAAATATGTTTACGTATACATATGTACCTAATAATATTATTCGTACTACTCCTTACTTCCTTTATGTCCCACTGTTGGATCTAACTGGAAACTCGACCTCACTATCCGGAAGGAGGTCCGAGGTTTGTATGTTTAACAGGCACTTCTAATTTTTCAAAGTTACATGCGTATTAGAAATTAATTCTCATTTGCTTTCATCAAGGAGAAGGAAAAAATCGTAAGAAAACCTGCAAATCTGAGAGTTCTGAAAATAATCTTCTTTAGGATGTCTATCAATCCGCACTTAGCTAACGGGATATATGTCTGTGCTACAGATCGTTGCTTATAATAAAAACGAATTATTGTTCTAAATAACTTGCGGAAAAATATTTAATAATCCGGCTGTTTTAAAAATATATAATATTTTTTCGAAGATTTACCTTCAATCCAAACCTTGGAAGTGTAAAAGTGACACATATTTCTTTAATAATTGCAACACTGCATTGTTTCAGGGCATATAAAGTACAATAACTCAAATGGAGCGTCCATTATTCTTTACTCCGGTTTTAAATTACCCTTTATCGACCCAATCAGTAAATATTACTGATTTATACAACCATCGTAATGTAATGCAAATGTATTATCAGGGTCCGTAATAACAATTTAAAACCATCATAAACTTGCAGTAAATATTATCAAATTGTTATTTAGCGCCATATCAGTGTCCGTCGTTCATTATGTAACAAATTATTTATTTAACTACTTTACAAAATTGTGTTAATTAATTAAGTACAGTATAATTTAAGACCTCTTTGGTTTGTTATTTATGAGTACATTGTAAGTATATGTATTATTATTGTAGGAAACGGACTTCGAAATGGGAGTATTATCAATTTAACCGGTTCAAAGTATTTTAATGGAGAGGGGACGGCGTAATTGCTTTATTGTTTATTAAGTAATTTCTAATTTAAAAATTAAAGCTTGCCTAAAAAATTCATCAATACCTTCTGATTTGTGTCTAACAACCGCCCAGTATTCGAAAATAAATATGTTCATGATGAAAGTAATAATTATACGTATATATGTGGGAGAATGCTTCATTTCATATATATAAATATTCCGTTTTTAAAATCACATGATATTAATTTCGAACTACCGCTCCGTATTAACAATTGGCTACCTGTATCATGGTATAAAAAAGGGGCGCGCAACTGTCAACAGATCAGAAGTTGTCCAATAGTGGGCACGGCACGGTGGTGCTCTGAACTGTTTGGTGTTTTGCTTGGGTGTTATTGTTACTATGGTGGCATTAACGCTTATTCATTTAATTATTTTAACTATATTTTTATAAATATTGGTTAGATTAGTTGAATCGAAATACCATTGTAGATCTACCTACCGGCGCGCCCACATCAGAATCGGGATAGGATACGCCCTTTTATTACGTAATAGTTTTAAAGTAACGGTAACAGAAGATAATCAACCGCGTGTATAGGAAGTGTTCAACTGAAGAATTTATCGTGGCTGTACTCCTGACGACAGTTTGGGACGCGCAATGGAGGCAATATTGACAAGGCCTTCGACATTGGAGGAGCTGTGTGTGAAACACATGATGAAACCGGTTGCGTGAGTAACGTGTACGGTTTGTCTAAATATTGAAATAATTTTATATGCATTATTTTAGCAAGCGTGTGAAAGCAACCGCAAGCTTGGGTACCGCAAGCTTGGGTATGAAAATTGAGGAGGTGGAAGGTGGTTTGCATCATCCATGTTAACCGTCTACGTAATTAAGACTCATTGGCGCCGAGACTCATTGGCGAACGATTGGCGCTCCGGTATGATCAAACAAATGGTTTTTATATTTTCAATTGTTAAACTTGCTATTTATTTGCTTTTTGAAAGTTATTAAAGATTATAAGAATCACTAATATGAAAATGTTTGGTTATGCGCGAAAAAAATAACAATCATACGTGTAGGTACCGACATGTTTTTAGAAATGTTTTGGGTTTTTAAAATTTCGAGTAATTTTAACTATGCTTTTCACAGTTTCGTTGCTTATAGCAACTCATTAAGAGGCGATCCTTACTTATGCTAAATAAGTAGATGAATAGCGATCATATTCTTTTAAATTATTGCGCTGCAAAAAAATATTTTAAGATTGTGAATACAAGTTCTGATATCTTTTGTATGTATTCGTTGTAATGCATTTAACATTCGTAATAAACTCCCAGTCTTAAAATAAAACTAGTCACAATGAAGATTATTTTTGAAGTAAAAGGTTTGATAAATCAGGTAGCATACTTTTTACCATCGCAATTCCATGGCCCGTAAATATCGTAAGTTTTATTTCTAGTTTCACCTGGAACACCGTGATAGCTATCGGTGATGGCCTTATTATTATTGCAAATGCATAGGTTACATTTGTATTGTGGTCATTGAAACTCTCAACCAATGCTTGTCATATTTAATAGGATGCTATCTAATAATATTTACCTAGCGCTTGTTCCCAGAATCTGTAAAAGCTGCTTATTGGGGGGTTTTGTAACAACACTTGACTTGTGATGTCGACGTGGACGAAACTTGAATGAAAATGTAACATTTAGATTTTGGTGGTTACAATTTACGAAGTATACATGGAGGTAAAGCTGAAGAAAAGGAGTTTGATAGTGGTCGCATTGTAACCCCAACGGTGTATTGGACTAGGTAAAATGGTGAATTAACGTAAGTTATAACTTATTAATAAACCTTCAGTCTTCTATGTTTTTCACATGTTTTTGTGACATAATGTGTAACTACTTGCAATCCACTTTAAAATTTTCATATGTAAAGAGAATCGAAGCTTAGCTGACTGTAGAAAAAAATAAACAGTTATCATAATGGTGCAAAGCTGTAAGCATTTTGATCGGTCAAATGTGTTTAAAGGTTTAATTTAATAAAGACAATTCATCAGCCTCGCTCGGAGTCGATCAAGTATTTTTAATAATAACTTAAAGTTTGAACTTGTTTTACAGTAGTTTAAATTGTTATTGGATCTTCTTTCTTATTTTGTGTCAAAGTAAATAATACATTTCGAGATGACGTACATCACGATCGTAGACTTTACGTGTGAAATTATATTATGTTGGTACCTCTAGTGAATACTTTAACAGTGGTAAGTCAACTATACCATCATGTAATCTAGCTAACAATCTAAACGTTTTAATTATTCATTGACATGAGGAGTTTGTTGTTATTTTATTTAGTTTTGTAACTGTGCAGATGACGACATTACGTCTAGATATACTAATCTAGCTAACAATCTAAACGTTTTAATTATTCATTGACATGAGGAGTTTGTTGTTATTTTATTTAGTTTTGTAACTGTGCAGATGACGACATTACGTCTAGATATACGGCTGTGGATATAACAAATTCAGAATATTCACGCACGCAATGCTTATATTGTACGAAACAATTCGGCGTGTTTTTCTCCTATTCATAATTTTGTCGTCGTTACATAGATAAAGGGTAAAGGTTATAAAGGCGGTAGAAACTTTTATGGTCCGGCAATACCAATACCATACAGCAGTGTTAGGGTCTGCTTTGTTGAAGATATTGATGGGCCTCAGTAGCCACTTACCATCAGGTGGACTGCATGCTTGTCTGCTACTTCTAAAATTTGGTTTAAAGTTTTTGTGTGTGAGCGAGTATTATGTATAAATCAATCCGGGACGAAATAACGGTATTTGTAGGTATACTTATTATTCTTGCAAATGGTTAATTACAAAAACTTTTGGAAGTTATTCACAATTTCTGGTGATAACAGATACTGTAACGTATGTGTTATATTAAATTGAAATAGGTAATTCTATTATTATCAGATATTGTATCTATTGGAACTCGCGGTTCATACCAGAAAATATTCGTTATTGTTTTGTGTTCATACTGTTTCGACCGCTGTTTGTTATTCTACGAATTAAAATGTATATCTTTGCAGATTTATAAGTCAAAGTCAGGTTCGGACGAGCAATTATATACCACTATTCTGATTAAATTCGAAAAATCGAATACTGCAAAAAGAAAAAGAGACAAGAGAGTACATATACTACTGTCAAATTGGACTCTGCAATGTGTGATCATTATTGTGTGGTAAAGACTTTGTTTGCAGCAATGCCTATCGCACAAACGAAGGTAATTGTAATAATCAAGGTAAAAGTAAAATGATATAAGGTAAATAATATAATGAAGGTAGGATGACTCCAATAACTTTTTACGTTTAATGACCTGCTTTTCGTTGTAATGTAACTGTGGACTTCAGAGTGTTATTTCGTTGGCATTTGACGTCATCACATGAACGGTACGAACTATAGCTCATGTTATGGTAAGGCAATAGTATTTTAATTATTTTATTAAGAATAACGACCACGGAGTACTTGCTGCTCTGATATTTTCTTTACTGTATGTAAAGTTGACATTAAAACTGTTTTGAACGTGACAATTCACTTTATTATTATTTTCACACATTTGTGTTGTAGACATCAGGTTTTTCGGTTTGAAATTAACTTTTACTTTTTTATTTTTATGCTTGTTACAGCTTATTTGTTTACAGTTCTAAATAAGAAAAGCACTCGTGCATGGTTTTGAGCAGGTCTCGAATAGTTTCTTATAAAATTCTGTCATAGTCAAATGAGCTGACTTAAAAGGCATGAATGATTTTCAAGAAGTCCTGTCTGAGATAGTCAGGCACATTTACAACAAGTTGTGAGTACGGCGTTCATCAGAAGATACCATATTGGCGGATTCGAAGACGGAATACGAAGACTATTGCCACTATGTAGCGATGATAGCTTAGTGGTTGAAACTCTGCCTCTCGATCGAGGGGTACGAGATTCAAATCACAGGCACGCACCTCTGACTTAAAAAAAAAAAAAAAAAAAAGAAGTTATGTACGTATTGGACATTAATTATCACCTGCTTATAGCGGTAAAGGAAGACATCGTGAAGAACTACACATCGGGGATCTTACAGGAAATATATTCTCAAGGGTATCTGTAGTCTACCCAGTGTACGTTTGTACGACGCAGAAGACTATGCCATAGATTTAAGCGAGCCAAACGAAAAGATCTGTAGATTTTACTCTCAAACCATGAACGAAACGCGGAGCTCTCTCGTTATTTCGTATATAATTATTGATTATACATATAATGTAATGTGTTTTCAGACTACGAGAACATGTGCTATGGAAAGGAAACTATTTGAACATGTCAGATGACTGTGAACCCTGTGAAGCAATGACAGTATCGACAGTCAAAAATCTGGTAAAAACTTCGTGTTTCTCTTGAGTACCTGCGAACTTTGGAACGGTATGTGGATTGTAAGTTCTGTGTTATCGGGATTGTCTTGCATATCGATGATTGTCTGGCCAACAGTCACGTTTATGTTTGATAATAACCCGAGTGCCATGTGATTTGGCAATTCTTTTCAGGAAATAATCAATTATGTACGTACGCTATGTGACTTAGCGAATTTATGATGTCATGAGACTTGACATCAGCCATGTGATTTGGCAATTCTTTTCAGATAATAATCAATTACGTACGTACGCTATGTGACTTAGCGAATTTATGATGTCATGAGACTTGACATCAGCCATGTGATTTGGCAATTCTTTTCAGATAATAATCAATTACGTACGTACGCTATGTGACTTAGCGAATTTATGATGTCATGTGACTTGACATCAGCCATGTGATTTGGCAATTCTTTTCAGATAATAATCAATTACGTACGTACGCTATGTGACTTAGCGAATTTATGATGTCATGAGACTTGACATCAGCCATGTGATTTGGCAATTCTTTTCAGATAATAATCAATTACGTACGTACGCTATGTGACTTAGCGAATTTATGATGTCATGTGACTTGACATCAGCCATGTGATTTGGCAATTCTTTTCAGATAATAATCAATTACGTACGTACGCTATGTGACTTAGCGAATTTATGATGTCATGTGACTTGACATCAGCCATGTGATTTGGCAATTCTTTTCAGATAATAATCAATTATGTACGTAAGCTATGTGACTTAGCGAATTTATGATGTCATGTGACTTGACATCAGCCATGTGATTTGGCAATTCTTTTCAGATAATAATCAATTACGTACGTACGCTATGTGACTTAGCGAATTTATGATGTCATGTGACTTGACATCAGCCATGTGATTTGGCAATTCTTTTCAGATAATAATCAATTACGTACGTACGCTATGTGACTTAGCGAATTTATGATGTCATGTGACTTGACATCAGCCATGTGATTTGGCAATTCTTTTCAGATAATAATCAATTATGTACGTAAGCTATGTGACTTAGCGAATTTATGATGTCATGTGACTTGACATCAGCCATGTGATTTGGCAGTTCTTTTCATGTGACACGACCATTTATTTACACTATTAGACACCGGTTATGGGGTTAACCAATTAAAGTTACGTGTTTTGTGTACCATGAGATTTGGCTTCTGTGGTTAAAATTGAGACTATATTATCCGCGAATCTAAAGTAGTTTATCCACTTCTTAAATATTATTGAATTTGATTTTTTTAAACTTTTGTTCGCGAGCCGTAACGGCTGCTCGTCAGAATGGCCGTGTGGGAGAATGCTTCATTTCATATATATAAATATTCCGTTTTTAAAATCACATGATATTAATTTCGAACTACCGCTCCGTATTAACAATTGGCTACCTGTATCATGGTATAAAAAGGGGCGCGCAACTGTCAACAGATCAGAAGTTGTCCAATAGTGGGCACGGCACGGTGGTGCTCTGAACTGTTTGGTGTTTTGCTTGGGTGTTATTGTTACTATGGTGGCATTAACGCTTATTCATTTAATTATTTTAACTATATTTTTATAAATATTGGTTAGATTAGTTGAATCGAAATACCATTGTAGATCTACCTACCGGCGCGCCCACATATATATAACTTTCATAGATAAAATCTGTTTGATGAAAACGTACTCATTTTTAAGATAACCATATTATAAAAAAACGTGCATACGTCATAGATTGCGTGTGTTTTCATAGCACAAACAATTTTAATAGAGCTTATTGTTAAGTTATGAATAAAAAACTAATTAAGTAATAATTGTGCAATGTTTCCCATTAAATATTGCACCTAAGCTTTCAGCCGTTCTAAGCTAACAATTAGCGGTCATTCACTAAATTAACTAACATGCTGTCAGCTACCACATAAATTAAAAATAAATTTTAATAAACCTTATATTTTTGCTTTATAATTTCAAACTAAAATTAGTTCATGAAAGTGCATTAAAGCAAAGTGGATCCAGTCACATAAATGTTTGCGTGATATACGATGCCAAGTCACGTGACAATCGTTTTAAGACGAAATTTTAATACACATTTTAATTTAAAAATGTTAACACGTAGAGTACTGTTAGACACATCACTACAGTGAATGGCCAACACTAGCTGTCATGTAGACAAGTGGGATTCGGCGCGCTTTTCGATGGAAAAACAAGATGGAAGTTTCGCAAGTTCGTTGTGCGTATTAAATATTTAAATAGTTTTTGCAAAGTTATCTATTAGAAATCAGAAGTGAAATAAAGTACACACGTGCATAGTGGTGAAGTTGGCAAGGTATTAGTGTAAAGGTGATGTTAAAATACCTACTGGTTGCGGGAATGACGCTATAAAACTAATTATACTTTTATTAAAACTTTACTAACAATTAATGGATGCAATAAGTGTGCTACAATTGCTATATCAAACTAATTTAGTTCGTGTGAATAACTTTGTATCGAGTTTTGATGTGTGTTCATGTTATCATATCATGGGAAAAAACTTTGACAAGTTTGAACATGTCTGTCGATGCGGACGCGCGCTGAAAAAAAAAAAGGCATGCTGAGGGTGTTGCTTGCTGACTGCAGATTATGACTGGCTTGGCTTGCATGCTAGAGCGGACGTCTTATGTATCAAATTGAGAATTCGGTGAGATTAGTCCATGTTATTTACTATTGACTGTATAATTAGTATGAGTTATTGATTAGTGAAAGTACATTTTGTGGAAAAGAAAAGAAACTGAGTTATTGATTGATGAAAGTGCTTTTTATGATTAAAAAGAAAATATATATATTATATAATATGTACAAGAACATTAACATAAAATAAGTTGCGCCTAACCTTCAGCTTCATTTGAAATTTAAACTTCATTTATTGCATTGGACAACATTATTAATTAATTTAACTAAAATATATATTTTGCTATAAAAAAAAATACAAAAATAATTATTAAGAATACTTAATTATCAATTAAAATGGGTCGCCATAAGAGAAGATATAAATCAGTTAGCAGCAGTAGTTCAAGTTCAGAAAGTGAACGTAATGTGGAAAAGAAGAAAAAATACAGAAAGGAATTGAAAAGGAGTAAAGACCGCATTGAGGCTTTAGAAGGCCTTGTCTGTGAACTGCGAAGGAAACATAACGATAATAGAGAACACTCACCTCATGTTGCTGGAAACTCTATGCAAGCTGTGCGCTATGTGGGTCGAAATGATTTTATACCTGAGTTTGACCCCCAAAAATCTGCTGTCTCCATAGAACACTGGATTAGAAATTTAGAAGGTATATCTAAAATGCATGCATGGGATGAACGCACCTTAATTTGTAGCTGTACTTCAAAGTTGCGTGGTTATGCCAAAGGATGGTATGAGCAGCAAACATCATATGAGATGAGCTGGAGTGAGTGGAAAGCAAAACTGATTAAAGCTTTTCCATTCACAAGAAACAAATTGACTCAAATTAGAGATTTGGTTAATAAAATAAGATTACCGTCTGAAAACCCTATTGAATTTTATTATAACAAACTAAGTATTGGTATGTCATGTCAACTAGGGGATGATATAATTACTCAGGCTATCATTGGAACTTTAGGCGACAAGCTTTTAGAAGTTGGAGCTCTGTCAGCTGGTTGTCAAGATACAACTTCACTACTGAAATATTTGGCAAGTTTTATGAATGCAAATAGTACAGAAACAAAGACAGACACAAGCAAGCTCAGCTCGAGTAAGGTCCTCAAGTGTTTTAAATGTGGCAAGGATGGTCATAAAGCTTTTGCATGTCATCGTTCTAGGAAACATAAGGAAGATCAAACGAAATGTTCATTTTGTAATAAACCTGGCCATGTTGAAGCAACTTGTTATCGAAAGAAAAATCAGGAGAAATATTGTTCTTTCTGTAAAATTAAAGGCCACAATATAGAAGAGTGTAGAAAACGAGCAACAGGCTTACAAGATAAAACTATAAGGAAAGTTCATTCGGTAAGTTCTGATTTCTCTGATAGTAAATACTTTAAGTCAGTATTTATTAATGAGATGCCGGCAAGTGCATTTATAGATTTCGGAAGCTCATGCAATATAATCAAACAAAGTGTTTGTGACAAGTTGGGTTTGAAGACTACAACCAATGACACAATTGTAATAAAAGGATATGGTGATGCTTTGACCTGGCCAAAGGGAATTACTACAGCATGTTTAACAGTTGACGGTGTTAAGAAACAAACTGAATTTTATGTTGTACCAGATACAGTACAAGATTTTGACATTTTGGTAGGGCAACCATATACCGAAGCTTCAAACATTGTAGTAGTCAAAACATCTACACCATTAAATGTTTTTGATAAAGAAATGGCGCTGGAAGTTGCAGAATTATGTCAAAATTTAGAAAAGGTACGCTTATATACTAACACTTCTGTAACATTGAATCCGGGTATTAATAAAATTACTGTAAGAACGGAACCTATGGCAAGTGGAATTTTAAAGGTCAGACAGAGTGAGCAAAGACAACCTAGGTGTGAAAAGAATATTATAGGTGAAGAAGTTGGAAGTGAGGATGGCATGGCAATTATAAAACTTGTCAATATGACTAATGAAGTAATGTCTCTTAAGAGTGAAGAGTGTGTTGCTCGTGCTGACTTACTTAATACATGTAAAGAAAATACTGCACCCAAAATAGGGGGTCATTTATCTGAAAATCAGCATTTGACTCTACAGTCTGTCCTTAATGAATATCAGGACTGTTTCTCTGGTGATGGCATGGAACTTGGAAATTGTCAAATCGAAATGACTATTAGACTGATTGAAGATAAGATTATAAATTATAAACCATACATGATATCATTTCATGAAAGAGAGATTGTTAAGCAGATTGTTACTGACCTGTTACAAGCTGGAATCATTGAAACATCTACATCACCATATGCAAGCCCTGTGCTTTTAGTTAAGAAGAAAGAGGGAGGTTATCGCATGTGTGTAGACTACAGAGCACTGAACAAAATAACTGAAAAGGAAAGATATCCTTTGCCAGTTATACAAGATTTACTGGATAGATTAGTAAACAAATCAGTGTTCTGTTGTTTAGACTTGGCAAATGGGTACCATCAAATTAAGATAGCAGCTCCATCCAGACCATTTACTGGATTTGTTACACCCGATGGTCAGTACCAATATCGAATGATGAGTTTTGGATTATGCAATGCTCCGGCAGTCTTCCAAAGGGCCATGAATGAAATATTAGCTCCTGTTATTCATAAATGTGCTGAAGTGTACATTGATGATGTTATTATTTGGGGGGAAAATGTAGATGAGTGCTTAGTTAATCTGAGAAATGTTTTTAAGTTAATTAATGCAGCAGGTGTCAAGTTAAAACGAAATAAGTGTAGTTTTCTGACTGAGACTGTTGAATATCTTGGTCATTTAATCTCTGCGGGGAAAATTCGTCCAGCTCCGCACAAGATAAATGCAGTAGCTAATTTCAAGACACCTCATAATGTCCACGAACTTAGGCAATTCTTGGGATTAGCAAGTTATTTTCGCAAATTTATAAAAGGATTTGCGACCATAGCTAAACCTCTCACAATGTTAACAAAAAAAGGAATTGATTGGAATTGGGGACCTGATCAAAGAGAAGCTATGGAACACTTAAAGGACATGTTGACTGCTGATCCCGTCCTTACTATTTATAGTCCAGAACGTGATACGCAGATCCACACGGATGCTTCAAAAGTAGGACTTGGTGGTGTACTTTTTCAACGCCAACAAAATAATGAATGGAAAGTTGTTGCTTATGCAAGCAGGCAAACATCTGCAACTGAAGCTAAGTATCACAGTTTTGAACTGGAAGCACTTGCCGTTGTCTTCAGTATACAGAAGTATAAAGTGTACATTTCAGGACTCAAATTCACTGTTGTGACTGACTGTTCTGCATTGAGGTTAGCTTGGTCAAAACGAGATTTGTCGCCTCGCATTGCACGATGGTGGCTTGATCTCCAGGAATTCGATTTTGATGTAGAACACAGACCGGGGGCTTCAATGTTGCATGTAGATGCTCTGAGCAGAAACCCTATATTGGTACACCACATTCAAGAGAAAGATTTTATTAATGCTTTGCAAGATGGAGATGAAGATATTCAAGGGTTAATGGAGAATTTGACATTAGAACTTAACGCTAACAAGAATAAAAAAGATGGATTGTCTAAAAATTTCAAGATTTCGAATGGATTGTTATGTCGAATTACCGATAATGGTCCAAGACCAGTGTTACCTAAGAGTGCAAGATGGCATATTATGAAAATTTATCATGACAACAATGGACATTTGGGACTTGAAAAATGTATTGAGTCTATACAAGCTAAGTATTGGTTCCCGAAAATGAGGAAAACTATTGGCAAATATGTGGCAAGTTGTATAGGTTGTCAATTTACCAAAAAGCCTACCGGTAAGCAGCCAGGATTAATGCATCCTATTCCAAGGGTGTCTATCCCATTTGAGACTCTCCATGTGGATCATCTGGGTCCCTTTTGTAAAAGCAATGGTAAGGTTTACATCTTTGCCGTTATAGACGGATTTACAAAATTTGTATGGCTTGAGGCAGTTACGAGTGCAAATGCTAAGGGTGCTATAACCTCTCTAAACAAGCTAAGCCAGGTGTTTGGTTACCCAGCACGAATAGTGAGTGATAGAGGCACTGCTTTCACGGGAAATGAGTTTAGGGAATATTGTAAAAATCAGGGTATTAAACATGTGTTGAATGCAGTGGCCTCTCCCCGAGCAAATGGACAGGTCGAACGTCTTAATCGCACAATCCTTAGCTCTCTCACAGCTTATATGGGTAATGAACAAAAAGGGTGGGATGTACACCTCCCCAAAGTACAGTTAGGCATAAATTCTACTATTAGTCAAGGGGCGTATATTTTACAATGCCGCAAGGGGCGTATATTCTACAATGCCGTAAGGGGCGTACCTTCTACAATGCCGCAAGGGGCGTATATTCTACAATGCCGTAAGGGGCGTACATTCTACAATGCCGCAAGGGGCGTATATTCTACAATGCCGTAAGGGGCGTACATTCTACAATGCCGCAAGGGGCGTATATTCTACAATGCCGCAAGGGGCGTATATTCTACAATGCCGTAAGGGGCGTACATTGTACACTGCCGTAAGGGGCATTTATCCAACGCTGGCGTAATGGGCGTCTATTCGACACCGCCGTAAGAAGCTGGTGATTTTAAGTGCTGAGATGGACTCATTATTTGTGACAGCCTTTAGGGGTTCCCATAATTATGATATGATGGATACGTCAAAAACATGCTTCTGCAACATAACAAAGTGGTCCAGTATCGAACAGATCGAAGGTGCGCTATTCTAACCAATCTCCTTCGGGGACGAAGGAATTGCAGGATGGCCGAACTGTTAGACACATCACTACAGTGAATGGCCAACACTAGCTGTCATGTAGACAAGTGGGATTCGGCGCGCTTTTCGATGGAAAAACAAGATGGAAGTTTCGCAAGTTCGTTGTGCGTATTAAATATTTAAATAGTTTTTGCAAAGTTATCTATTAGTACATAAATACGTAACATAAAAAATATTGTGTGCTTTAAAATTATTAATTATAACGAGTTTATATGTTCAGTAGAACCACTTATGTACTCTATTAGAGCATATTTAATTATGTATAGACCGCGCCAAACTGTTAGTCCGCCCTGAGGTTGTTGGACACAGGTTATAGTATAGTTATACAATTTGCTATAGCGACGCGATTCATTTCTATATTCAGAGCGGACTCACAGTTTTACGCGGACTATACTATCAACGTCGCCATATAAATAATAATCATATTGCACAATACGTGACCCATGAATCAATGTCATCTAACAGTAATATTTTGTTTATTTGCAACACAATTTCTTTAATTTAAAGAACATTAAATATATCTCATCGTAATAGTATTATAAAATAAACAAAATTTCAATATAACAATGAAATTTCAATGACTTATTAAAAGATTTATGCTCATCTGCGATAAAATGACTAACAGAATAAATAAATTCATCCGTATTCATAATTTAATAAATACTGGCTCGAGTAATTACGAACTGCTTTCATATTTTCAACAATGAAAAGTATTTTTATGTGGTATAGTTTTCTCAACAATGGCTATTTTTTATAAAATTGGAGTAGAAAACGAGCATCTACTCTAGTTGATGGCAACTACTGCTGCCCATGGACATCTGTACCCTTACCATGAGTAACATCCCACAATTTTACGTTACGTTTACTCAATCCAATATTATGTTCCGTTTGATTCAGTAGACTGAGTAAACGTAACAATAAGTGCTCAAGTCTTTCTGTCTGCCTCACATATTCGCAAGAAAGAGACAAAACATAAAGCGCCATTTTGTCAATTTAGACATTTAATGTTACGTTACTGACACTATAGATCTGATACAATCCGCTAGGGGCGCTGATTGGAAATTGTATGGGCAAATATGTAAACAAAGACCAAAACACTCATATTTTTCAAAACGTAAAAACTCATGGTAAGGGTACTGTACCCAACTCCCGATAAGATTCGAATCCTAACTGAGGTAGGGCATAGATGTGTTGCCACGCCTGATGACTAAATAGGAACACCTCGGATAAATATCTCTCTTAAACTGAAGACACAAGTGCTTAACAATGCTGTTATGAGATAAATTTAGGTGCGGTTACACGGCACAAAAAGTTTTACTATTTTTTGAATACTGAAAATGATTGTGTTCAAGACTCAATTCCACAGAAGTATTCTCAACAGATGATTCTCAACGCGTGCGATAGAAAGACGCATCGCTATCGTTATAACGACGTGTTCAATCCGGATCAAGTGGGGGATTGGTATATTCATCTTTCAACGCTGCGATAACCGAAAAAGGATGTGGATAGGTATCCTTCCATGATCGGAAAATAGAACTAAATGGTGCCGATACAGAATAAAACGTTAAACCGAAATGCAGAATTGCATCCTGAAATAATTGTATATCCAATTTTTAATTGAAAATACTAAATCTTAATTGAAGGTGCTAACATAGACCTCATAGTTACAAGTATCATTTAACTGTAATTGATACTACTTACAATTATCATTTAGTTTCTCGATGAGCAATGATAAAAAATAATCATTTTTATCCGGCTGTGGAGGGCATGTACATTTCATTCTTTTACACGCCTACAGTTGAAAAGGCTCGACGGATTTTAATATATGAGGTACATATCGTTTGATTCGTCAAAATTTTGGGAATGACGTAAAGCTGCATTACTTCCCTTTTCAGTTAATTATTTTTAAGAAGTCAAGTTTTATTTATTACCTAGTTTCCATATGAGGCAATACAAAAGCTTATGTACAGTACACATTGTTCAAAAATATCATAACTAATGGAACTCCTCCAACGTTTCATAGATTCACGTTTATGATTGATGAGCATTGCATTGCATGAACTTGTGAATGATAAACTTAGGTGTTTCTATTTTTGTATCAAGGTTTCAGAACGTGTAATGATACAGCTATAAATTAACATAAAGCCCTTATGATGACTGTACGATCCTCGTTTATACCTCTGTGTTTGTTTCAATCATGTGGAATTATTTTCTTTTTGAAATAAGTTTAAGATAATCTTAATAAGGCAAGTGAAATCGGTTTTTATTTTCAAAAAGGAAACCTTGAAAAGGTAACAACCGGCGAGGAAGCTGAAATGAGGCTAAGCGGATTTTTTACTGCACTAAACAAAAGTCCTCGGCGCTGCGTAGATAACTCCGAGATCTCGATCTGATTTCGAAACTACAGGTATACAGTTTCATCTCACCTATAAACATTACGACATGTATTCTACAGTAATAACATACGAATAATTAGTAGATGCTCCGAGTTGATGTGAAACCATATTCTTTGATCAGCAATGCATTAAATTAGGGTGACGTATATAATTGCAAGTTCCTCGGAGCAGTTATTACAAACAATTCCTTTGCAACAAACACAGAATACAGTAGCAATCTTACCGCAGTCGAATCCCACCTTAAGGGTCCTATCTTCAAACTACCTATTTCACACTATTTTCCTTCACAACGCAGTCGTTATGAAGCCGATAGAGATTTCGTTCCTTCTCTAAATTCCCTAAAGGAAAGCTCCGAATCTCGTTTTGAAACTGAATTTATACCTCTTGCACAAATGTCTCAAACGATCCGATAGAACCCGATTACTGGATTTTCATGCTCATGAGGGAGTCGATCTTGTTTGAGATGTAATACCTAAGTAGATTCAGTTGTAGCTTTAATGGTGGCAATTCTAACGTGATTTGTGGCCTAACTGCGATGGAATACACATACTCCTATTTAATAGAGTTTCTGTTACACTTCAAGGATTTTGAGAGTTCTCATTTCAAAATTCAAATTAACATCTATTTATGATACATACAATTTGAAGCAATAGCAATTGCAATTTTTGGCAAACAAATACCTATGAGATCTATTTAAAATTCATCATCAACCCATTACTGTCCCACTGCTGGGCACGGGTCTCCTCTCAGAATGAGAAGGATTAGGCCATAGTCCACCGCGCTGGCCAAGTGCGTATTGGTAGACTTCACATACCTTTAAGATTTTTTTATAAATCTCTCAGGTATACAGGTTTCCTCACCATACAATTAACATAAATAAAATATTTTTTCTCAAGTAAGATTAAGAGAGATTGATTGAACTGTGTCTGCAATATCCGCAAGATAAAGTTTATCGTGCTTATCCTTGCAATAAAGTACAAGATCAACGGGAAAAAGATCAAGTCTTTTGTAATAAGCTCTTCAAACAGAAGCAAAATAATTTTATTTTACAGATGACGACTTAATTTATAATATAGTGGTTAAGAAACGCGGCCTCTCGATCGAGGGGTCCGAGGTTCAAAACCCAGGGCACGCACCTCCGATTTTCAAATTAATGTGCGTATTAGAAATTAATTATCACTTGCTTAAACGGTGAAGGAAAACATCGCGAGGAAACCTGCATACCTGAGAGATTTATAAAAAAAAATATCTTAAGGGTATGTGAAGTCTACCAATACGCACGTGGCCAGCGCGGTGGACTATGGCCTAATCCTTCTCATTATGAGAGGAGACCCGTGCCCAGCAGTGGGACAGTAATGGGTTGATGATGATGATGATGATGACTTATTTTTTACGAGAATAGAACATTGTGGGGTTTATTACGACAAAGCAAAAAGGTGAAACAGTAGCATTTAATTCAAAATTAAGCTTTCATGAAGAATTCCATTACTTTCTATTTCACGAGAAAATACATCTCGTTCCACTCCAAACCGGATCAAAGCAGTTTGCAGAATTTCAATTTTCTTTAATTCCAGCAATTTTTCACTTCAAAACGGTCTTTATGACGTAAGGGTGTGATTTTCAGGAGCTTCGAATGAGCGGTGAAGTCAGGGACACGTAGTCAAAGACAGCGTAAAAACATACGTGTTTAGATTGTGTTTCAACAATTTGCAATAAACGCTAACGTAAGGAATCTTTATTTAGATGAATAATATTAACTTATGCATTAAAATACTGTTTTGGTTTCAAAATTTACATTAGGAGTTTTAGATTTTTAAAGGTTTAAGTTTTATTTTTAAAGTAAACCTATTTTTTATGTAACCGAATCTTGCTTGCTTGCCTACCTGATTATCAATAATCAGTAGTATTTAGTAATCTGTAGACGACTGCTAATATATTCAAAGTTTTAGTTTACAATGATTATGGATGAGTTCTCGAATGAGTTCTTCTGCAACTAACATAATTTTGTCACTACTTTCATTTTTTTTATATATTATATAGAAGTAGCAGACGAGCATGCAGTCCACCTGATGGTAAGTGGCTACTGCCGCCCATGGACATCTGTAATCAATCCCAGACCGGATTAGATATTCCTGTCTGAGGTCGGCCACAGATGCGCCGCTACCCCTGAGGACTAAGCTGGAACGCCTCGGAAAAGTATGTCTCCCTTACCACACCCTTCAAACCGGAACACGGCAGCGCCTAACACTGCTGTTATTAGGTAGAAACAGGTGTGGCGGTGGTGCCGCCGGAGTCGAACCACAAGGGGTTCTACCACCCTCAAAATCCTACCACCACCTTTATCTTCTTAATTGGAACGACACGACACCAATATAAGACAAAAGCCTGCCCGGTCCCAAAAAAGAAGCGGCATTAAATTAAAAATATACTTACAAAAAGACGTGATTGACACCGTGATAATGGGATGTGAATTTCATCCAGGAGATGAGTCATTCGTTCAGCTGACATTATCTTGGGCACGCTTTCCTTAAACCTGAATGGGGCATCGTGAGGGTTCATTGCACTACCTGACTTGACTTTAAAGCCTATCTAATTTATAAAAAATATAAATCGCGATTTTTTATCATATAGAAGTAGCACACGAGCATGCAGTCTACTTGATGGTAAGTGGCTACTCATAGATCTCTGTTCTCAAACCCAGATAAGATTAGATTACTACTTCAGGTTGGCCACAGATGCATTGCTACCCCTTACAATAGCTTTTGTTTCTCAAAAAAGATGCGGTTTATTGCTGATATTGATTAAAAACCATTTTAAAGTCCTACAGTAAAAAGACATACATAAAAGACATAAAGACATTTATGAACTTTTGAAGTGATGAAATTAATTATTGCTTTATTGCAATAAAAAAGTTTTAAATAACAATTATGTTGAACGTAAAATATTAGGCACTTCATTATTTTAACAAGTTCTTTGATGTTAGGGCCGTTAAACGTTTTTAAAGTAGTGAAAATTATATGATTTTTTGTAATCATCTTAAAAAGTTTTAAAAGCTTTTGTATCTTAAATATGGCTATTATAACTATTTAAACCTTTGCCTCTCAGGCAGATAATGTGTCTGCCAAATTAAGGACTGAAATCATTAACTGAATATGAATTTGATTTCTCATTAACTCGCAAAAATTGATGCTGATTAGGGAAATTATACTAATCGAATGCATATTTAATGATTACAACAATTAAAGCTTCACATTATAACATAGAATATATGCCATTAATTACATATTACAATGATTGAAGTTTCGTCGTCAACGATTCACTGTCCCACAACTGGGCACGGGTCTATGGGCAGTGATGTTGAGACCCTCCTTGTTGGGCAAATGCGAATTGGTAGACTTTACACACCTTTGAGAACCGGACATCCCGAATGAGGGGATAAGTACTATGGTACTTAATCCAAAGTAATGATAGCGTAGTGGTCAAGCCCAATACGCGGATAAATTTCCGAAAAGCGCATACCGCCGATAAATCTGAAATTTACAAACACAAACATTTTCTCGGGAAAGCTAAAAAAATTGTCTAAATCGGTTAGGAATGCGCGATCATGCACACCGAACGAAAAGAGGTTCTCCTTCGTTTTGTTTTATTCAAAATGGCATTTACGCCAATTTTCGTTATGATATTCGTGATAAGGAGGTCAAAATACGTTAGTCTACCAAATTTAAGGTCGATCGGCGGTACGCGCTTTTCGGAAGTACACCCCACTACGCAATCATTACTTTGAATTGGAGTTTCAACTAAACTTACATGTACCGCACACATAATAAACTTACATATACCGATATATTTAAAACAACTTCTAAATATAATCGCGATATTAATCCACCGCTGTTAATAAACAAAACCCTCATCGTGACAAAATAATCAAGGGCACAAAAAAGGGTCCAGCTCGGGTTCGCTAAAAACTGCAGGGTAATATGTTTATACAAGAACTGAGTAACACATAGGGTTTGAATGAATGGGATTGAGTAAACAACGACCCGATTTTTTGTTGACTTTGTCGCTAACAGTTTTAATTTCGCATTGACAATTACTGCATCAAATATTTATTTTACAATCGAAAAATGACAAAAACTACCATGAAAATAAAAATGAAAATGACAAAAACTAACCATGGTTAGTGATCTGATTTACAGAGTTAGTGGAATTGTTTTTTGTGTGTGTACAATAATTGAATAAAAAATCAGTTGTGTATAAAACAAACTCGTGTATAGAAATACGATACTGTAACTAAGGTAAAAAGGCTCCAAATAGAATGATGTAAAACTGCAGGGTGCTGAAATACAAATCGAGTGGCACATTATCTAAGTTGGCTGAACCGCTTAGATTGAGTAAACATTGGACCAAAATCATGGCAAACGCAATTTTTATTCTCTATAATATATTTCCAATATACTCGTAGGTTGAGAAACATGTCGGTAAGAAATTTGTAAGCTAGTTTTTTGTCACAAATATAAAGTCTTATAATGTACATACACTTCTAAATTTTTATATTTTCTTGTTTTACTCAAAAGTAAAATAATACAGGAATAAATACGCACAAATATATAACACAAACATTGTATGTATATTGTGACATGAATACAGAAACTTCAGGGCGCGAGTGAGATTCACAGTTCATTGCTTTTCGTTTTTTCCGAGCCTGACTATCTAAGTATAAGAACTAAGAACACTATGTTATCAATAAAATACAATGTTATACTAATGAGTGATTTGGAGTGATGAAATTGAATATTGAAAGGCATTAGCGCATTTGGTGCTGGCGGAAACAACAATAAATATTAATTGATTTATGGATATCGAATGATTAGTTCCAATCTAAATTTCCATATTGGATTCAGAATTGAATTGAAACTTATCTAACATTAATTGAGTTTCGTTCAACTGTTGTGCGGTTATGAATACGCTTTACAATTATATGCGTTACATCGCACCGTTTTCAGTCCAATATGTTTGCGAATTGTACGGATATGTCGTACAAAGCCTACCTACAGGGAAATGTAATGCTTTGTACACTCTTAGGGCCCACTTTAGGATCCTGTGTCCTGGATTGACGCAAAGACGAATAAACAAACATCCAGACTGAGAAAAATGCATCATGAAGATGCTTGCCTGGCTGGTGATCGAACCCAAAACCCGTTGTTTATTAGACCGGCTTGGTGTCTGCGCTGCCTTGGTCTTAATATAGCATACCACATACCGTCCGCGTCCGGTACCGTCGCATGCCGTCGTAAACACCAGACGGTGTGGAGAGCGCCTGGGGTCACCTGGGCGGAGCCTGATGGGGCAACACGTTCAGAGGACTCCGATTGCGTTCCGTTGGAGATCCCGGAGTCCTCTTCGCAGCGGTGAGGATGGCCAGCGGGGGGGTTTTAGAGCGGTAAAAATCCACCACCAGCGGTAATAACCCCGTGTCGCTCCCACGACACTGGGTACATTTTGAAGGTTTCCCCCTCGTCAAAAAAAAATGGTCTTAATATAGACTACAAGTACTCTCAGTAGCAATTATGGCTATCACGGGTACTCGACAACGCCTCCGTCTTTTAATATCTTTGAATAAAATAACAACATTATAAACATTTTGCTTTGTACTGAACACAATTAACTTAATTTCCATTCTACGTGTACGTAACTCGTACATGTAAATTATCAGAATTTAGTTTGCTTTAGTAAGCTTGTTTTTATACAATATAGGAGTAGCAGATGAACACAAACTGGTGGTAATGGTTACTGCTGCCCTGCCTACATTTTTCTCCGAAAGAAAGTATAATCCAATACGTTGTTACTTTGTACCTTTATCCAATGACTAGAATATAAATATCCCTCAAACCTTGTCGGTTCGTTCAAACGGTCCGTTTACAAACTCGATTATAATTTCGTTATGAGGTTGTTATGTATGTAGCATAACCTATTTACCGATCACCGTCTAATGTAAATACATTAAGTCTCTTGTAATGTGTTGAACGTGACAACAAATTTGAATTAATTTTTAAGCTAATGCAAGTTACATTATATTTCTTAAAGTAGTAAAGGTAAGTTTGGCTTATAGTCGGTGTACCTACTAAAGATAATCACAAAATATATGGACAACTAGCCATATATATATCAGCGGTAATTTTTATACAAGGTTCTTTTTATTCATAATTCTTTATTTGCTTTATTAATTTCTATAATCAAGAAGAATGGCTAATTGGCTTACTTATAAGTTTTTTCATTGCGTGTTATACGGGCTCAAGAATCTATTTTATTCTAAATCGCAGACAAAAATTTCAATTTCTTTAATTTAGATTAATGCTATAATAGTCATTTGAAGGTATACTTATTTTGTTAAAGACATTTCAATCTGATTCTATACTACAAATCTTAATTAGACCCGTTATGGTTTCTCTTCGAGACAAGTAATTTCATCTGTATTAGTACCTAAGTAACTCAGATCCTAATTAAACCTCATCCTTAACAGTCTACCTGTCAAAGTCTAGGCAATAACGTTGGCACTTATACATATTTCGTTTTAATGGGCCGTATTTTATTTTTAAGCGAATTCGAAGATCTTGGGCAGTCATTTGTTTGAGTCAGGAATTTCACGGAGTGTAATTTAAGAACATAAATAACTTCGTTAAGAACCTGGGTTTATGTCTCGACTTTGTTATTTAAAAGAATAAATTACGAACGAAATTCTTCGGAAAGTAAGCAGCTAAATGAATGTGCTGGGGTGTCGAAATACAATTGTATTTTCTGAAGCCAATTACGATTTCAATGATTTTATACTAAGTAAATAAAATGTACTACTTTTAAACAAATACTTACTGATAAATCTTTTGAAACATGAATATGTACTTTTCAGCATTTCAATACAATTATATTCTACAAAAGTTATTTGACAATTTGGCCTATAACCTTATTCTTTAATGGAAGCAACAAACGATTATGCATCCCATCTGAAGGTAAGTGGTCACAGCCGCCTATAGACATCCATAATCAAGAAATATGTAGCTATATGTAATCATAGCCTATTTTCCGCCATGTTATAGATATGTGAATACTCCTAAAAAATAAGTTGAAACGCCACATTGTCTTACCAAAACACGCACCTTAAGTTAGAAGGTAGAAATAGGTGTAACATTAGTGCTTTCACAGTCCAATGATGCAAGGTACTACTGTGGTACTACTACCTTTAAATCATCGGACTTTAGTTCAGTTACTATACTTCACAAATGACAGTTGTCGCCTACAAACAGTACTTAAGTTCTACTCAACTGTTTTCAACTGTATTTAACTGATTAAAATATAAACATAACAAGACACATGTAACATTATTATACGTAACTCTTGTATCACAACTGTTCGTTATTAGATTAACATACCTCTACATGTGTAAGCAAATCATATGCGATTACACATTTGAAAATCACCATTACAAAATATTATAGTGTCTGTCTGTTTTACTCGAGCTTTTTTCCAAAGCCAGCTTTTTCTTTATTGTTTTCTTATAAACACTTGTAATTTTATGACAAAAAATGATAAAATTATTTAAGGTAACCTTAAAATATACTGAATCTTTATTTTCTAAATCTGAATAAGGACTGAAATTTGAGAAAATTTTATTCAGGAATCACTCACACATTTATCTCCCAAAGACACGAGGGTAACTTACTTTGTACAAAAGAAAATGATTCTTAAATAAGGTCTAATGTGAATTAATGTCTCAAATTCATTCCATTAAGTGCACCGATAAGAAAGTTCTGATAGGAGAAACAGGTTGAAACATTTCGTGTAGTATATACCGACTCGTAAAAAACTCCCGTTCCCGAAATTTGGTGACGCACTCCATGCTTCTTGATAAATACGGCATAACCGAAATTTAAAAAAATATACAGGGTGAATCTCCATAAAGTGCACATATTGAAACAGGTAAAATTAAACCGCATTTTGTCGACAAAAATTTTTTCAAAAATCTTTGTCCAAAAATTTTACTTCAGGTGCACAATTCCCAAAAAAAAAATTCAATAGGTCGTAAAACCCAAATTTTTATTTTTTTTTATTTTTTTATATTTTTTTTGTCGACAAAATGCGGTTTAATTTTACCTGTTTCAATATGTGCACTTTATGGAGATTCACCCTGTATATCATTAAGTATGTATTTTCATTTAAGCATACGCATGACCATGTCACATGTCACGCCAACAGCTAATCTAACCAAAGACATTAGATATCTCACATCAAAAAATCATATTCGTACATACGAAGCAAGATGCGTGAACTAGTTCCACATTACATGATGAGTCAGGTAAGTCTTACGGTTATTGATCAGCACTTGCCAGGTTTCACTGAATGCGGTTCGTTAGGCTCAGAAGCGAACGGGAGGACGTGCGTGTTACACCACCTTTGCCAAGTCGAAGGTAATAAATCACTTTGTATTTATTTAACGATAAAACGATATTGCGAAGTTCCATTTAGTTTTGCTCCTGTAGTTAGTTATCCATTTATACCTTCCGAAGATCAAAATGTGACAATTTCTAGCAGCGACAGATAATAATACTCAATCTACCCAAATATTACCTGGTACCTACATATAGTCATTTATCAATTTCTAGTATTAAGTTATTTCAAATGTCGATCTTCGTTAGGCAAAACATTAGATAGATTGATTATTAATAACGGACATATACCCGTTATGGCAGCATAATATGTCCACGTGGTTACATTGTCAAATTTACATCTTTGGTTACCAAAAAAATGGATAAATTAATTTATTTGTAAATAACGGGTGTTTATAAGCGAAACATCTGATTTTTCAAAGTTATGTGCGTATTACAAATTAATTATCACTTGCTAAACGGTGAAGGAAAACATCGTGAGGAAACCTGCATACCTGAGAGATTTATAAAAAAAATCTCAAAGGTATGTGAAGTCTACCAATACGCACTTGGCCAGCGCGGTGGACTATGGCCTAATCCTTCTCATTACGAGAGGAAACCCGTGCCCAGCAGTGGGACAGTAATGGGTTGATGATGATAAGCGAAACATATATGTAGTTAAATTAAATTATATTGTATAATTAATTTTATCACAAAACTTTGATATCAGTAAGTGTTTATGATAAGTAATTAAAGCGATACGAGTGAGTTACGTTGACATAAAATATTGTTATAATTAAATATTTTATTTTATTACATCAAGATACTCTTGTATTAGTGAGTTGCGTGTTAATTAACATGATTTTAATCTGTATGTAGTAAAATAAGCTAGACATGTTTATTCACTGTCTCTGACACTTGAAGTAGTTTATGTTAAAATTAATTAATACAGATTTAAATCACTGTGAAAACATTTCATTGTAGCATTTTGCTTCTTTTTACAATGTCTTTAATTAAGTTACTGCTGGGTAGATTAAAAGTAATAAGAACATTTTATATTTTACTAAAACGCTTAAGCTATCCACAGTCGTGGGGAGAGATCTATGTTCAGCAGCTGGACATAAAACAGTTACAACGAACAGCTTTGAAAATAAGGTATAAAAGGTACTACTTAGTAATTGTTAAAAAACAGCTGCTTAAAAATAAATAACTATAATTCAACAAGCTGTTATGTAGAGCGTGCCAAGGAATAAGACGAAAAACATTACCCTACATACTTGAGTAAAAAGGTATAATAATACAAGTATTAAATCGGGTAATATTGGATTAGACCCAGGTGTCTTATAAGCCAGTTAACGAGTACGACGGTCGTAATATATAAAGTATTGTTATACGACTCTTTGCGACGTCTGCTTACGGTGTGCAGTACCTAATTGGTAGCAGTCAATTACGATTGTGTTCCATTGTGATGTAATAACGAAATGAAATTTACTGAAGAAAAATGTTTTATTATTACGACATCATATAAGATCATGTGGATGTACTTAGTAATTCATTTTTTTATATTTTTCGCTGTTGGTCAGATGGTAAACAGCAAGCGACACAAAGAAGTGATAGCCTTTTTTTTTGTTTACGAGGGGGAAACCTTCAAAAGGTACCCGATGCCGTGGGAGCGACGTCGAGTTATGTGAGTTCACTCTTGCCTCCCGCAACCCCGGAAGCCCCATTTTAGTCACCTCTTACGACAGCCCTATTCTAGTCCCGGAACTGCAGGGAGAACCCTATGAGGAGACCTATTCTAAGCAGTGGAACAGTAATGAGTAGACGATAGCTATAATATAAGATCATTATAATTTCATTGGTATTTCGTAAGAAAATATGCTCGAATAATTATCACTGAGAATTGTATACCTACCTAACTGTTACAGATTATGAAGAAGAGCAAACTAAACAGTGGAGCAACAAAGAAGCTGTTTAAAACTGATCCTAAGCCGGTACCAGACAAGGCATTGACTAAACTCGAGTCATTCGAAGATGTGAATGAAGGATTTGGGAGTTGGCTCAGGTATTATTTTAATTTAAAAATAAAGACAGGAACAATAAAAATTAATATAGCTATAAAAATGTCATTAAAAACGCTCATATTAGTTTCGAAATAGAACTACATAGTCCAAACGTAAAACCTCCTTTTTCAAAATTAGTAAAAATAATATTAAAATAACACAGTGCTGATGTAGGTTTATTTTAAGATTTACAGTGAAAAAATGACTCGAATGAAAATGAATCGAATTAATGGATGATTTTTCCCTAACCTTTGCATGTTAAATAACACTGTTTTGATTACACATCCTTAAAGCACCGTAAAAGTCTTAAATTATCTTAATTTCGCTTAATGAGTTCAAAGACTCGGTCTACACCTAGACTAATTTCAGACGGGATTAGTTTCTAATCGACTATAAATTGTTCGTCGTTAGTTGCGGCTGCAGATTCAAGGAGCACCGCTTTATCTGTAATGGCCTAAGGCGTTCTATTCACGGAACGACAATCGCCCCAAGATTGCGCGGTCTGCGGCAACTTGACGGTTTGGGACATTACGCTGTATTATCATGGGAGATGCGACATTTCAGTGACAATTGCAATCCGTGCTATGGACAACAGTCCAATCAGATAGCTGTTTACCGAAACAGTTGTGAATTGTAGATACCTATATTTGTTATAATACTTTATGTCTCATTAAGTACACGTATTTTATTGTAATGTAATGATTAGTGAAAGATAGTGACTAGATAATTCAACGAATTCATGCTTTATCCGTTTATTACTTGGTGTTATGGATATTTGGTGATAATTTTATAAAAAAATACGAGTAGTATTCGTTTTCTATGTAGATTTTAGCAAAGTGAATTTTGAGTTGTAATACGAAATAACTGTCTTAAATGTTGACTTACAAAATCATCGATCTCAGGTAGAACACATTATAATATGTTATTTGCAAGTAGTGTAATATAATAATAAATACATAACATATTAATAGACATGTTATTTATAATGTTTTCAACATGTACTTATTCACAAAAAATATTCTGCTGTCCAAAATGTTAACCTTTAGTCTATTTGAACGTTATCATGTCCAATTGTTGACCTATTTTCCCATATAATGCTTCAACTACTCGTAGATCTCTTTCAACTGATCGAAACCAAGTCCATTTAAACCGACGGTTTGTAGTCCAATGAACACGAGGCCTTAATCAGATGACACAATTTGGCGTGTGTTCCCACTTGCACTCTATCACATGGATTATCCACCAACATTATGTGCGAAACGCTACAACGTCATTACTGAGTTGACCTGATACAAGAGCTAGACTAAATGACTGGGGGTGCGTTGCCAAACTTGATGTCATCAGATACTTGGATGAAATTACATTTCCGGACATCTGAATACAGAAGAGACTTCAAAGTTTGATGTAAAATCTACTTAATAAGTATCAGATAATTCACAGAATAAGCGGGCGGGTGTAAAACCATGTAATTTTGCAAAGCAGATCTTCTTCCTTTGAAAGTATTTTATTTTTATTTTCTCAGGATCCCTTAATATTTTTCATATTTTTAAGAACCGCTTTTAGGAGATGAAACAAGTTGAGGATCCATACCTACTCAAAAAAGCTTCAAAATTTTTCTTAAAAGAAGTAAATGCATCGACCATTCGTTTTTTAATAAAATGAAATAATAAAGAAGAAAATACAAAATTCCCATGTCATTAGATTCTGGAATAGAAAGAAATCAATTTCTGTTCTTCAAAACGTACGATATCTGGAATTTTCTGGCCGTAGTCCAAAGATTTTACGAACGATATAAAGATCAAGTGGATGATGAAGGCTTAGGGACTCGTCCGATCGACAAAAAGATCCGTGCATGGCTTGCATTATAGAGTTTTGCAGACAAGTTCCTTTTCTAAGCTGTGTGTTTTTTACAATAAAATATTTCGTATACGTGAAAACTATGTGAAACAATTTTATAATCTTTTTTATAAAGTAAGAATCACGTGGTAAGACGAATAATCCAAACTAATATTAAAAATGAAAGTTACTCGGTTAGGTGCGCTTTCACGGCTAAACTTCTGAACTTATTTTCATAAAATTTATTATACTTAAAAATTAAATTGCAAGAGATTGAGAAATACTACTTTTTGAAGAACTCGACTAACTATTTACGTAAGTACCTACGTACTAAGTACTACGTAAAGTGAAAATCTAGTAAAATGTATTTTATTCGGCCTTTTTATACATCTTAATCGTAAACTATGAATATGACGTCATGAGGGCGAGATAAATCTAGCTAAATTAATGATGTCCGAAATTAAATTCATCATCATAAATTGTAGTTTACGTAACACCAATCTGATAAAATAATTTTAATCATCTGACAAGACTAAATATTTGCACAATACTTTTATATACATGTTAATTACAATAAATAATTATCTCCGCTTTCAGATCGACAGATGGCTTGGAGAATATGAAACTGTTCGTCATAGCCAACAGCATCGTTGTACTCACTACTCTGGTCTATCCCCACATACATATCGTATTTGATATTATATCTGACGCTTTCTATGGACCTGACGCGTTATTTTAGATGTAAATAAAAAAGGTGTTTGATGTAACAATTATTCTACATAGACCTGTGTAGCTTTCATATTACATTTTATATCAGTAAATGTTCTTAATTTCTATTGTAATACTTAATTACGATAGTTTGAACAGTATAAAAATGTAGGTATGTAAGAAATGGAAAATGAATTGTAAGATTTTAATAATACCGAGTGTCTAATCAAATACATTCTGATATTTTGTTTACACGTAAGCAAATGGTGAAATATATACAGCCTGTTATAATATTTGCAGAAAAGTCTCATACGTATCACATTCCTTAACTATCTTTGTTTTCACTGTTTGCGTAGGACCAAAATCAGATAGAGGCTAGCTACCTAGCTATCTGGTGTGATATTTTCGGTCAATATTTATAACAAAGCCTAACATTTTTCGGATATAGCGAACCATTAAGAAAATTACCTTTGTACGTACAGATTCTAGGTGTAAGGTATGTGGTATGTCAGGTAAAAATTAACTCGGTAATATTACACGTAGGTAAACTGTAACAAGAACAGAACAAGTTACCCAACCAACTTTACCAATGATCCAACATTTGGTTTAACTGCAAGCAATTATCCGTAATGGTTACGGGCCGTTTAATTGAATTAAGTGAACGAAAATAATGTTGTGTAGTTTTCAGCGTTTGGCATAGCAGAGAATTCTTTGTGTAAAGTTCCTGTTACGTACATTATTGTATATTTGTAATAGCCAGAACCATTATTGTTAATGTTACGTTAAAAATATTGTTTGCAGTAGATACTATTATACGTTTCATTATAAAAGAAATAATGTTAAATAGTTAAAGTCAAGATTTTTGTACTAGTTACATTTGTTGAGTACTTTGATAAAGTTTGATAATTGGTATTTAAACGCGTGTTGAGACATTTAGTATTATTTTTTGAGTAATTAAGGTCAATAGGAATCCAAACAAATGCTTTTGTTATTCTAATTGAACCATAACCATAAACATTTGTTTTGAACAAGTGTTGGTATATACAGATATACTCATTTTGGTAATTGAAGAACCAAAATGATTGGTTCGGCTCTGCGTCTTATTTTCTCTCTCGCTGTTTTAATTTGGTTTTCAATAAGTTTTTGGAATATGATATCCGATTATTTCAATAAAGAATTTGCTAAAAAAATATTTAACAAATCGGAAGACGATGAGGATGAAGACTTATAGAATTACAAAAATAACTTCACAAATTTAATATCCGCAATTAAACACTTCTTAGAATGTACTCTGTGCCAATGTAGTAATGCTTCTACTGGAATGCAGCTTTCCGTGTAGCACCACTTCCTCTTTAGCTGTGGATAGATAAAAAGACTTAGGTCAGCGATACATGTAACAGATATTCCGTGGTGAAAAAACATAATATGCAGTCATGAGACACACTACACGGGAGATCAGTTAACTGTAAGGATATTTCACGATATTGGCGTTTACCCCGATTTCCACGCACCTATCCGTCAGATAGCATAATGTAGCCGAATGTCCGTATAATGTAGCGCTTGCCTAAGAGTGAGAAATCACAGAGCGTTGTTCTTCCACCTCCACGAATTCTCGAGACCACAGCTTTGCACGAAAGTAGCCGCCGTGGATAATTAGTAACGGTAGAACAGAAAGAAATCAGTATAACTAAGTTGCCCATCGTCCCAGCGGAATTAGCAGGCAATCGCTATGCAGCAGAAATAAATCGCACCGTAAAAACAGTTTTCATTTGTCACAAAAGTTGCGGTTCCGCGTCCGCGTACATAAGCGGAAAAAGAACGCTCCGTGCGATATAAAGCATCGCTCTAAAGTTATACGTCTACGGTCACCACAATGCACAGCTAACCGAAACGAATATGGCATAAAAACAATTTACAGAAAGATCTGTCGAAACCTAGCCATCTAAGAACTGATGCATGGGTACAAGTTAATATATAACAGAGCTTAGTTATTTATAATGTAATAAAGTTGTATAAGCATAGTTTTGTAAGAGTAATCCTAATGAAATAAATTGTAATCCAATCCTCGTTTAAATTTATTTTATTTTTACAACGATTCTTAATTAATAATATAAGCAAGAATCTATTCTATAGAGCTACACTTCAAAACTGTAAGGATCGAAAATCGTCAATGGATAGTTAATTTTCATTTATGTATACAGAATCTACAACTTACTGACATTAACATTTAATTTCTCAATATAGCCACAAAATTAAACAATTTAACACAAATCGAAATTAGTAAAACTAATTCTCATTCTGATTAGAGGAACCCCTCTAATCAGAATGAGAATTAGTTTTACTAATTTCGATACAGAAATACAGAACTGAAACTAATTATGGTTATAATTAGTTTTCATTTCTGTATTTATTGAGTAATCTTTCTTGTTAGAAAATAAAAACAGACGAAACTATTAAAGTCACAAAATTCAAATACTAGAATATTTTAATCCTGAGTAGCTACTAATAAAAATAACAAAGCTAAATAGAAATGGAACAATAATAAATGTGAAATGAATGTACATTTGTGTCTAACAATAGCAAAAAATAATTTCTTTAAAATCATTTGTCGAAATTGTGGGGATACCTTTAGCCTTAAGTTTTGAAAATAATGATAATAATGGAGTTATTACATTTTTTTTTAATAATGCTACCATATCTATCTTTCTCATTTCTAATCCTAACTTCTTCCTTCCATCCTCTTTTCACTACCCTTCTCATTTATTTTCTTTTCCGTCTACCATTTTGCGCTATCATCTAACTGCCCTAACCTTATCTTCTTCATTCCACTCTCTTCAACGTAACCAATCTTTTTCTTTTCTTTATTTTCTACCTTCTTACTTTAACTACTTCCAAACTTCCTCATATTGTTAATTCTAGAAGATATTGAACGCAGCAATGGGACAGTAATGGCTCGTTTCGCAAGTATTCCTGTATTTGGCCGGGAGCCAGTTCTGTATTTACACCAACTTTTCGATGCGATTTATTGAAGCTTTACGGCTAACTGTTAACTAATTATTTCACTCATTTCACTAAAAGGTTACTAGAAGTAAAGTATACGGGGTAAGTAATTGAGATAAAAATATTTAGGGAGATATTTATTTTTAGTTGTAAGCTTTTTTTACTTAAAATATAGAAGTAGAAAAGGAGCATGCGGTCTACTTGGTGATAAGTGGCTACTACCACCCTTGTCATCTATAATCAACCTTAGATTGCCTAGATTCGTAGCTGAAGTCAGCCACAAATGCGGTACTAAGTTGGAACGACTAATATTGTATCATTGCCTTACCTTCTTTCAAATTAGATACTTCTGTATTGCACCTACTACTATTCTGTAAAAGGGCAGAAATACCTGTACTACTTCTGATTTACTTTTAAAACAATATTTGGTATGCCCTAGTCTTGCATCGTAAGATGTGGTTAGCTAGAACCTACATACCCGACGTCTTCCTTAATTACATGACCACATGTAAGCCATTCTGTGAGCACGCTGGCCAAATTTCGTAACAGAACGAGTTCCTTACGTATTTAAGGCTGATTAAATGCTAACGGCATTGCTTTAGGTAAATACTAAGCAAACACACACAGTGAACACTAAAGAGCGTTTTTCCTATAGCGCGTGATAAAACCGCGTCATCAATTCATATTAATAGAACCACTTGCGATCACGTGGTCGGGCAGTTGCATTTTACATTCGTGAATCGTTGCTTTGCTGGTGAAAAAAAAAAAAACAAAAGTTAAAAAAAAAATATAAACAAACAAAGAAAGTCGGTAAAAAAAATAATAAAGTGGAAGAAGAGATTTGTCACATATCAGAACGCCCGCACTTCACATCGGCACATTTTCTGCAATCCTTAAGCGTGTGCATAAAAAATCATAGGATACAAGGAGCACATGTGCTGGACAAAAAACGCGCCCTGAATTTTGCAAGTACCTAGGAAGTTAACTATCTATTACCTAGAAAATAAATTTTGTGATGATCCTTTGTCCTATAATTTGTGATTCTCGATATCTATATAAACGCACCTAACATTGGCAATGGTCCAGATACTGCCATATTGAGGGCTGTTCCGTACCACATTAACGATATATACAATCTAAAGTCCATTGTTACTACGTCTACGCGTGCTACATGTGGACTTAGGGCAATAACACATAGGGGGGAATGTTACCAGCGTAATATATCCTATAGTGCGGTATTGTCCTAATAACGAGATTGCATTGGCACCGAAATAATTGACGACCTGAGTGGCAAGGCGATCATGGATTCGAGCCACGGTTAAGCCTAAACAATGTATTGATTTCTGTTCCGAATTTCGAGTATTGGCCGCATCGTTGTATGTCAACGACCATATAGCATAATATAGGTAATACCAATGGAGTTGTTACTGTATAAAGTTTCATCAAAACATTTTATGCATTTCACTCAGGACCCTACCTCTGTGTGCCATATATACTCTGGCCAATAGTGTAGTTCAGTAAGTAAATTATTATAAATACAAAATACTGCTGGCTGCTTAAAATATATCCTATGTCAATCCTACAATTTAACCAAATCCAACGACACCTCATATATCCGGGAAGCTGTTTGGGCTGAAGGGCATGCCAAAGAATGAGACACGTACATTGTACAATATACATAGGTAATAATTTACGCTCGAAAAACATTACCCTCTGCTGTAGAGTATTTATATCATAACAAATATTTCAAACAAATGAAGCAGTAAGCAAAATATATTTATAATATAAACTCTATTTATCTACGAGTATATCTTTATCTATCTAAGGGTGGTATTCCACTCGTCAAATATATTTGTCCAATGTACATTTGATCAAATAAATTGTATGACTTCATCCAATTTACTACTAACACCAACATTTGATCAAAGATTTATCCAGCTAGGAACAATCGCCAAAAACAGTTGCTGCACGTTCTTCCATTTTCTCAATTTCAGAAGAAATCTTGGAAAAAGATATTAAACAACTGGAACGGGCATCTGTCAAAGAAATTTGATCAAATGTTGGACATTGAAATTGGATAAAGATATTTGATGAGTGGAATACCACCCTAATGTATGTTCATGTCCAGTTTGCGACCACGGTTCCGCCCACGCTGTCAAAAGCCATTGCTTTAGTTATGCTAATTTCATTCTGTGGTGTACTGAATAATGTCTGCCCTTAGCAAATTAATACTATTATACATTAACATAGTTTAAGAGATTGGTATGTTTTACCCTGCGGAGGGTAATTTTATTCGAGCGTATGTATGTATATTTCATTCCTTTATACCTTACAGCTCAAAAGGCTGGACGGATTTTAAGATAAATATGAAGTGTTAAGGATTCGTCTAAATTGTGATTGACATAGGCTATATAAATATTTAAGCACTTGGGTTTTTTGTTTAATGATAATCTTCTAGTTACTTTTCTTGTGTTTTGACGAATTCTTAATATCAAAAAGAATGTTCAAAAGCTGTAATCTAAAATATAACAAGATGTTGAAGCTGTCAAAGTTTGGAGGCTTTTCTCTGTTCCATCTAGTTTCAGGTATCTTACCTCTAATTATTTTTTCCTTAAAAATGTAAGGAATAATTTATGAAAAAAGGTATTGGTATATTATTCAGCTTGACTACTAACTTTGAAACTTTTAGACCATATGTAAGTATGACAAAGAAAATAGCTGTAAATGATTAAGTTAAGTCAGAAACAAAAACTTTTTATTCACTATGACTATGCAAAGATAAATACGCAACATACAAATACTTCCAGTAATAAGGCTATTCGTTTGGCTTCCGGGCTTAAAAACACAATAGTGTCTGCAGACCTAACCACAAGCAGATGAACAATCTTCGAACACAATGCAAACCAGCGCAGATGGATACAACATGTAGACGATTTAAATGTCCCATTTTTAGGGTTCCGTACCCAAAGGGTAAAAACGGAAACCTATTCTAAGCCTCTGCTCTCCATCTGTCTATCACAGGACCCTATCTCTTGAACCGAAATAAATAGACACATGAAATGCTTACAGAGTATTTAAAGCGGTGGCCGATATAATAACGAATAGTTACTAAAAAAAGCTAGACAATAATTTTTCACCGTACAAGAAACCGCTATTTTTCGGCGTTTTTCACTTTATATATTAAACCGTAATATGTAAACAGTTCAAATATACACAATGCATTTACTCTTATGGCTGCTATGGTAAAAAATGAAAATTTAGTGGTACGGAACTCTAATGTACGAATTCAACTCGCACTTGGCCAATTATTACGTCAGTTGACTGGAAAGAGCAATTTCTAATATACGAAACATGTTGATGGTTGAAGAGAAGTTTTTCAGAATGAATTAAAATTACTCTCTTGGTGTATGCTGTGCTCAAAATATTTTGTGTTTTCTGATACTACAGTATTACTGCGTTGAGTTACATGTTTTCTGTTTCACTTTTAGCGAAATAGTAGCAGTGTTAAGTGGTGCTGTGTTCTGATTTGACGGTATGGGAGACTATTGGATACTTATACGAGGCATTCCGAGTCCTCCTCACGTAATAACACACACACACACATGTCCGAGTGCAACATTCACATACCATTAGGTGTACTACATATTTGTTTACTACTCGTACTTCAAAATCATAAAATATCTGAAAAAAGACTTTGAAGAAAAAAACCAATAAAAAAACAATTCCACGCATGCGCATTTCCATGTACAGTAGGGATACAACAACACTCAGATGTAAGGGTCTGATCTCCATGAATAAACGATGTATCTCATAAACAACTGTGTTTAATAACCGCTTTAATCTCAGGCTTTAAAGCTTGGCCAGTTACAAAGGCAGATTGGAAAAGTTTTTTCTTCTGAGAGTCCAATTAAACTTGTTAGAAGCAATTTCCTGTGGCGTAGTGTGGTTTGTCGACAGAATTATACGATTGTGCCTATGTGGCGTTGGTCGGTGGTCAAATCTATTATATGTAACTTTAATCTATAACGATCTGGGCATGAGTTTACTCAGAATAAGATGGACATTTCACCATAGTGCGAATTGGTCAATTTTATATTTGAACCTCGGCATCGTTAAGATTTGGTAGAGTCGAATGGTTGAATCTACTCCTATAAATACCATATCCATGAGAATTTAAGCATTTTTAGCTTCAACTAGTTCTTGTGTTTCGGTGAAGCCAACTAATTTACATATAAGCCATCATTTAGTCACCGATAGTGGCAGGTATGTGGTAAGGAAAACATACTTTTCCGAGACATTCCAGCTTAGTCCTCGAGGCGCATCTGTAGCCCCCCTCAGGTGGACAGCAAGCTTGTCTGCTACTCCTATACTTAAAACATGATTCAGGAAGAAGCTCTGTTCTATCATAATATAAAATTGTAGTTATTAAAATTATAGTTTAACACAACTGGCAGTTCTAGGAAAGGTGTGCGTTTCGTTATATTATAGGCTTGCTATTTCGGGTGGATGCTTGTTATACCTAAATAGAAGCTGAACATACTTAAACGTATTATTAAACTTTAATGAACTTCCCAAATTCCGGGAGTCCTAAAACATCATCCGAGAAGTTGTCAATAACAGAGTATAATACTTGACAACGAAATCCCGTAGAATTTCCACAACAAATAAATTGGTTCACCAACGAAGTACTCGTTCACCAACTTTCCAAAGCAAACAGGTCAGTAGGTAGTTTCGCGGAGAGCTCCAAAAAGTAAAATGATGGACGCATTTTCATTTTTCCGCATTAATATGGATTTCCCTCATTTTTATGCGCGGTTACCTTTTGAGGGTCGAGTTTGTCATAATATTCGGTTAAGTGGCTCGTTACGCCAAACATTGAGCACGCAAAACCGCGATTCTTAAAATTGAGTGACTGCTCAAGTCGAGCTCGAGACGCGAAGATGGATTCCATTTCGGTAATTGAGAATTATAGTAGCGGCCACAGAGATGGTATCAAGTAGACATGCCCATTTTTTTATTTTTGTAAAAAGAACACAAACAAATCGCATTTGCTACTCCATTAAAAATGAATTTTGAAACAGAAAACGATATACCTACGTGCGAATGGAACAATGTTTCGGACAGCACAAAAAATAAAAAAAAGCATTATGCGTAAATATGTGTGTGCGTGTGGGTTTACATTATTATGACGTTAAAGGCTTGATTTGTTGTATTTTTATGTCATCTAATATTGTAATATCATTATTGGTACATACCAATAGAAAAAAATACCTACAAAATACCATCGCAGATAATAATAAGCTTCTAAGGTAAATAGAGAATATGTTGAAGTCAATATAAAAATTCGACTTCTTCACAACTTTCTAAAAGACCTAAGACATCTACCTATCTTTTTAAAGAAAAACCATATATATCTAACGTGTGGGATAAATCGTGTTAACTATAGTAGTAAATTTTATACATTTCTACATAATATTTTGCTCTATGGTTAAAGTCAATGCGGCTGGTCGGCTCTCAAAGAGGATTCTATTCAGAGAACATTCTACAGTTTACGTCAATTTTATTAAGTACCAGCAGGAATCTATTTTTAGTAATGCATGACGGAAGTGTTTTACAGATATTACAAAGTTAATAATTCTAAAGTGCGTAATGGCTATTTTTTGGAAATACCATTGGCAATGTTGAACTTAATGTAATTCACTGTTGATAACAAGGTTTCTTTCCAGTTCCATTCACTTGGCCAGTACGTGGGGTCTATGACCTAAACTCGTTTCTCTCTGAGAGGAGACCCGTGTCCAACTGTAGGACTGAAATGGATTTATGACTACGACTAAATTCTACTTCTATGTAATGCATTAATCATAAATGACCAACTGTAAAGAATATGAGTATCATGAGAGAGACGTGGAATAGTTTTGCTTTTATATAAAAAAATACTTTCCCGTCCATATTTACTACTACTACTACTATCGTACAAAGAGTAGCCAATTTCCAATTGCAAATAATAGTCAATAATAGCAACAATCCTTATATATCTCGACGAAAGCATCAGGATTCTAGTTAACCATAACTTTGGAACCTCCTCTTCTGGGTACATCCCAATGCGCGAAAACTTTTATTGATTCTGTCGGAAATTCCCGCGAGATGGCGTGGGTGTGTAAACAAAGGGTTTCGTTAGTAAAACTAATGCTTACTTTCCCAACAGTTGTTTTGATATTAGTACTCGGTAAAGTTCATACGGAGTATAATGTAATGAAAATTGTTACTAAAATTGTATTGAATGTATTTTTTTTATAATAAAATAGTAGCAGACGAGCATGCAGTCCACTTGATAGTATGTGGCTACTGCCACCCATGGACATTTGTAATCAGCCCCAGATAGGATGAGATATTCCTACCTGAGGATGGCCACAAATGCGCCGCTACTCCTCAGGACTAAACTGGAACGCATCGGAAAAGTATGTCTCCCTTCTCCCTTACAACACCCTTCAAACACACAGCAGCGCTTAACACTGCTGTTATGAGACAGATATAGGTGTAGCGATGGTGCCGCCGGAGTCGAACCACAAAGGGTTCTACCACCTGCAAAAATAATATCTACTTACCTTATGTTATGAAAAAATAGTAAATAAGCATGCAGTCTACCTGAAAATGAGTTGTCATTGTCGCGTAGAGTCTTTTCTGAAGTCGGCTACAAATGCGTTGCCACCCCTGAAAAGTAAGCTTTGCATAAGTGTCATTCATTTCCTTTATACGTAATTTAAACCAAAAAACGTAAATATGGAAGAGATTTTTATAGGATGGAAATGGCCAAGGTCAGTTCTCCTGAAGAAAAGTAGTCACTCTCGCCCACGGGCAAATATAACCAACTCCATATAAAACAAGACTTCTCCCTAACGCGATCACAGGTACGTTACCACAGAATAAAACATTGATAGTGCAGTGCTCCGAATTTCTGTTGTTCATTTTGAAAATCCGTATACCAATTCTAAAATTACGTCGCCATGCACTGCGAACTTATAAACCTAAACTTTATAATAACAGATCTAAGTTTATAGAACAGAACAATGACCGCAACTAACAATTAGCACTACAAATATTATAACCGATTTTTTTATAAATTATCTTTTTATAATTAGTGTCTTAACAAAGAAAGAATTACAGAAGTTCATGACCTTTAGTCATAAAAATAAAATAATATTCATAAACCTTGAAAGCAGTTATGAAATAACATCCCACACACATTTCAGGTATATTTTACGACTAAAGCTTTGCATAATTTATATAACATTTATTAAGAAAACATGTAAAAAGACATTTTTATACAGATAGCGAAAGCGTGGCGCTAGGAAATTGATGTGAGAACGGTGTGAAACGGAAGCGACTCAAAATGAGACATTATCTATAACTAAAATTTATTCACATGATATCGATGTAGCATGTATAATCTTTTGGCAATGTTTTTTATATAATATTTTTTTTTTTTTTTTTTTTTTTTTTTTTTTTATATGTAACCTAACGATAAGGCAGACGGGCTGCCTGATGGAAAGCAGTCACCGTCGCCTATGGACATTTGCAACACCAGAGGAGTCGCCAATGCATCGCCGGCTTTGAAGGAGAGCTCTTTTTACACCCCTCTTGAAGAGCCCCATGTCATAGTCCTGAGGGAATACCTCAGGAGGAAGTTCATTCCACATTTTGCACGTACGCGGCAAAAATGATCTATTAAACCGAACCGTGGAGGACCGCCACGGGTCCAGTTGATGTGGATGGAACTTCATCCTTCGGCGAGTGGTGCGATGAAGGAAAGGCGACGTAGGCACCAGATCAAACAGTTCCTCAGAACACTCACCATTGTAAAGTCGGTAGAACACGCAGAGGGAACCTATGTCCCTCCGAAGGCTTAAGGGTTCTAACCGATCAGAGATCACTGGGTCATCGACGATTCGCACCGCGCGTTTCTGTACGGAGTCAAGTGGGTTAAGTTGGTATTGTGGTGCCCCTGCCCAGAGATGCGAGCAGTACTCCATGTGGGGCCTCACTTGCGCTTTATAAAGCAGCAGGAGTTGCCCCCAGTGAAGTACTGCTTGGCTCTGTTTAGGACGCCCAGTTTCTTTGAAGCCAACTTGGCTTTAACTTCCAAATGACTCCGATACTGCACGTCGCACGAGATGTCGACTCCCAGGATCCCTACACTTTTACCAATGGTGAGCGGGGTACTTTGGAACTTAGGCGCTATGACGAATGGGGTTTTTTTAGCGGTAAACGCGCAGACTTGTGTCTTCGAGGGGTTGAACTCAACAAGGTTAAGACGACCCCATTCCGAGACCCGCTCCAGAGAGTTCTCGATTTCAGACACAAGTCGGATTCTGCTTTCTTCCACGAATGTCCGAGAGGTGTTCGCACGGCCTGTGTACACAGCATCTCCCGTGCTATCATCTGCATAGCAATGAATGCCACCGATTTTCAGCAGCATATCATTGATATGCAGAATAATAAGCGTGGGAGATAATACAGACCCTTGGGGCACGCCAGCGTTGATGAGCTTCGTGTCTGAGCAGCACCCGTCAATTACGACCTTAAAATGCCGCTCAGACAGAAAGCTGGCTGTCCATGTGCACAACCTCTCGGGAAGACCGTAAGATGGTAACTTCGCGAGAAGGGCCCTATGCCAGACCCGGTCAAAGGCCTTAGCGATGTCCAGGCTTACGGCCAATGCCTCCCCGTTGCTCTCAACAGCCTGCGCCCAACGGTGAGTGAGGTACGCAAGAAGATCACCAGCTGATCGGCCCTTGCGAAAACCATATTGGTGATCGCTGATCAGCCGGTGCTCTTCCAGGTACCTAAGGAGCTGCGTGTTTACAACACGCTCCATAGCTTTTGAGAGCAGGGAGGTTATCGCTATAGGCCTATAGTTGGCCGGGTCGCTGCGGTCACCCTTTTTGGGAATAGGGTGTACAAGGGCAACCTTCCACGAAGACGGTACTTGTCCTGTGGTGTAGGAAAGCGAGAATAGGCGCGTTAAGACGGGAGCCAACTCGGGAGCGCACGTCCTGAGCACCACTGCGGGGATTTCGTCTGGCCCGCTCGACTTCTTGATATCGAGGGACAATAGAGCTCGCCTGACAGCCTTCTGCGTAAAGCGAATATCCGGCATAGAGCTCTCACACCGCGGGATGGTAGGCGGTGTGGCCCCTGTGTCATCAAGAGTCGAGTTTGAGGCAAAGAGGGTACCAAGAAGATCGGCTTTCCCCTTTGCCGTGTGGGCCAGAGAATCATCTGGTTTCCGCAGGGGCGGTAGTGAAGACCGGCAGAAATTACCCTCGACAGCTTTGGCCAGCGACCAGAAGGCTCGACTCCCGGAGGGGTAACCAAGTAGCCGCTCGCCAATTCTGCCGATGTGCTTAGACTTCGCCTTGGCCATATGCTTCTTCGCTGAACGGGAGGCAGCATTAAACGCGGTTCGGAGCTCGGGGGTTTTTGGGTCCTTGCTAGCGTGTGCTGATGCCCAGGTTTGGAAGGCCTCCTGCTTAAGGCTTAGCGCTTTAGCACAAGACCCACCAAACCAGGGCTGACTCCGCCCGCCGACGGACACGACAGAGTTTGGAATGAAACACTCCATACCCTGCCGTATCACGTCGGTTACAGACTCAGCACACGAGCTAGGGTCACCCGAGACGAAACATAGCTGCCTCCACGGGTACGAAGCCAGGAACTCCCGGAATCCGTCCCAGTCTGCTGACTTGTAATGCCAAACTTGTCGTCTCCCGGGGGGACGTGTCTCCACGGGGTACGACAAGGGCACAGTCGAACTTACCAAGCAATGGTCAGAGGATCCAAGGGGAGCCTTGACCATTACTTGGTAGTCCACCGGATGGGTAGTCAGCAGTAGGTCCAGCAAAGAGGCAGTATGGGTCTCTACATCAGGCACCCTAGTGAAACCAGGTACGACCTGAGAGAGCCCATATGCCAAGGAGAAGTCATATGCAGATCTCCCGGCAAAGTCGGTGGTCCGGGATCCCAGCCAATCAACATGATGAGCGTTGAAATCACCGAGAACCACCAACTCTGCCGAAGGACACTGCTGCAGCATTCTGTCGGTTGCCCACTGGACGTGCTCGAATAATCGAGTTGTCTCCACGTCTCCGCTATAGGACCTATACAGGCACGCGTAGACACGGGTAAGACCTCCGACGTCCGCGCGCAGCCACAACAATGATAGGTCCTTGTCTTCGAGAAAGCTGAGACGGCGATAGCAGACGTCCCCCCGAACATACACACATACCCCGGCACGACGCCTGAAGGCATGTTCTAAATTGTAACCGGGGTATTCCAAATACGATGTATCGTCCGGGGTAGATATCTGCGTCTCCGTCAAAAAGAGAAAAGCCGGCTTTACCGTCTCAAGGTGGTGGTGGACGGCATTCAGATTGGAATGGACTCCTCTGATATTGCACATATCCACAGTAAATGTGGAAGAGGTCGCCGCTGTGCAACTTTTCTTCTTTTTATTTGGCTTTCTCATAGTTGGTGGTTGTTCCAAAAAGGGCGGGAATTTGAAAGGATTTGCAATGCTCCGCCGACGCCTCACGGGACAAAGTATGAGTCTCGTGACACCGAGCCTACGGAGGTGATGTGGGATGCTGGCGCGGGGGACGGAAGGGCCCCCGGTCCCCCCCGTGCACGACTACCCGGCTCCACTCCGGTCTCTTACTCCGGCAAGGTAGCCGCGCAACGGGATTTTTCGCCGGTTGGCGGGACAGCCTCCCGGGCCAGAGGTTAACAGTGTTGCCCGGGTTCGGGTCCCCAACTAACCGGCGGGCGGCCAGCGGACAACCGTTTCACCGGGTCTCCCTGGCCCCCGCGCCAACACACCACGCCCCCGGGGGCAACGATGCTTAAAGAGACTCAACGGACCCGTAAAGTACGCCGTCGGAAGCACCACAGGGGGATGGGAAGGGAGGGATAAGGGGATGAACTGGCTCCCAGGCGCACTACCGAAACACGACGAGTCGTTATTAGCGGTAGACTCCGACCTGAGGGTGGTAGCTAGCCAGGCAGATCCCACGAAGAGATCTTACCACCAAGCGAGACACCTTCGGGAATTACGCCAGGCGGTGTCAGACCCAGCAACCAGTGGGACCGTCGCAGTAGGATGTTAAATGCCCGAGTAGACGCTGCTGCCCATCTACCCGGTAGATGCCCTTAGTCGGCTTCTACGACACCCACGGGCAGGTATGGGGTGGTCTATTCGCCGCCGGAGCCACACGGCACAATATAGGAGTAGCACACGAGCTTGCAGTCCACCTAATGGGAAGTGGCTACTGCCGCTCATGGACATCTGTAATCAAGCCCAGATAAGATTATACATTCATACCTGGAGGAGATACAGGTGCGCCGCTACCACTGAGGACTAAGCTGGAACGCCTCGAAAAATTATTTCCCCCTTACCACACCCTTCAAACCAGAACACAGCGCTCAACACTACTGTTACGAGGAAGAAATAGGTGTGGCGGTGATGCCACCGGAGTCGAACCACAAAGGATTCACCACCTTCAAACTAATCATCATCTATTTACTACTTCAATATTATAAAAAAACAGCAGTCGAATAAAGAAAGGTTCTTTAAATATTATATCAATACGTTTTGTTCGCTATTTCTTTGACGAGACCTTAAAATTTCTTAATGCCACCTTTTAACAACTTTTATTTCAAATCTTCATAAAGAAATAAAAGCTTAGCGGGAATCCATATTCCATTGCGAGCAAATTTATCGTCTTTCAAGTGACGTGTATTATTTCTAGACGTGGAATATTCCAGATTCGTCGTTTCAATTGTTTCTGGAATAAAGACAGTTATTTGGCTTTGCTGGGTAGGTATAACGGAAAAACTGAAATACAAATGTGAATGTCTTTTATATAGTGTGCCCATTTTTCCTTGGTAACAGACGCTTTTATAAAGAAAATACCTATATAACCTTTTGGAGCAGAAACGAATATTAATTTCGAAGACGATCTGGCTAGAAACAATGCATCTATGACCGATACATCTTGGTCTTACGTAAAAATAACTGTGGTCGGCGAGCTTAGTCCAAACGCATTTCGCAGCTCTAAGATTCATAATGCAGTGGATGGCATGACCAAAACACAAACACCTAGATCCGAAACATAAATCTGAATTCCTAATATACATAGATGTTGACGTGCCCAGCTGAGGATCAAAATCGATCGAGGCCAGAACCAGAACCCACTATAAAACAAATAAAGACTGTATGCCTGTCTGTTACAAAAAAAAACATTCATACGAAGCAATCAAACAAAAAAATATTTTTTCTTCGCATTTACAGTTAAATTGGCACAAAGTAAATGCGAACCATACTCCAAACACAACCGACAAGAATTAATATTCGACAAAGGAATAATTGTTATTCAACATACGTAGCTTGGTTCATTCATGCGTGATTTCAGAAATGAGCAATTGTTTTCGGTAAAAATAAATAAAATGATAATTGCCCTGGTATTTCTGTTTTAGGGAATCGTAAACGACGTTTTGTTCTTCCATTACAAAGATTTGAATCGTTAGTAGACTTAAAATGTAGGCGAGTTTGTTCCGTGTTTTTATATGTGGAATAAAATACATCTGCCTAACAAATATCTACCTAGAATACAGTATTTTTGCTAAAATTTATAACAGGACCATTTTAACTTAAATTTGTATATAAAGTACCTATTGAAAAAATGTATACCAATAATCACTATTGTAATATAATCATAGTATCATTATTATTGGCACTTGACTCCATATTTTTACTAATTGACATAAGTGTTATTTTATGGATGTACCTAACGAAAATGTCGACGGGCTATGCGATAAAAAGTAGTCATCATCACTGACGGACATTTGCAACATCAGGATAGTCGCCAATGTATCAGCGGCTTTGAAAAAGAGTTATTTTTGCACCATCGTTGCTCATGAAGGCATCGCTTACTTTTATACTTCTGTTACTAATATACTAATTAATGTACTTAAAAACTTCAGGTTCTGCCTTACCTTAAACGCTCGTCATACTTTAATATTGTCTTTGATTTACAGCAAATATTTAAGCGAGCGAAACCTTAGTCTATAGCTAGTATTGGTAAGAAGTGCGCAAATAAAACGTTTCAGGGCACTTAAAAATTAACGGAGATATTTTTCACGGCACAAACATAGGCTCATGAAAGGAGCCATTAAGGACGTTAAGAAATTCACCCCGCAATTACTGTCCATCGGGTCTCGACATGTATCCCTAATGAGGAAGAGCTCAGAGCTCAAAATCGCATGAAATAACGCCTTGAGATGAAGAAAGAAATCCGACAATTACTTTTGATTTAGGATACGATCGAGGGATACCTTTTGAAGTTTTAAAAGAGAATAAATTTGTGGTTTGAAATACTTTAGCGTTTAACCGTTTTTGTTCGCGGAAATTAACGACTAGAATATTACTTATTAGGCACTTATTATCTTCTGGCTTAGGTTTTTATAGAAATTTTACCGAATTGATATTTTTCGTCAATTAACCAGTCACTATTTTGTTTTATTAAAGCGACTATACGACTTGAGTATCGTTCTTTCATACTGAAGTGTCCTGGGTTCAAATAACTAATTACTTTAACAATAAAGAAAAAACTCATGTAGAAATGTGCATGCTAAAGAATTTTTATTTATAATATTAGCCCACCAGTGGGAAAAATTGATGACTATTGCTCGAAATGTAATATTCAACATTTCAGAAACCTTATAATGCTGAACGCTTCGGAATTCGATTATATTATGTCAATGGAAATCGTTATACATTTAGTTATTAGTTCCACTTGTCAATATTCGTCCCTAGTTCTAGTTACACTAAAAGTCCTTTATTAGAAGTAGAATTTTGATTAAAATTTTGTGTTCGTAGTTCCATTCGGTTCAGCTTAGGATATTCAGGATTTTGAAACTAATATTCTGGGGATTGGTTTCAACTTTCCTTCGTGGTTTTTCGTTTTACATCTCTGCATATTTGTATGTATTTGTTAGATTTCCGTTATAGAGGGCTTGGTTCATAAATTTTTTAACATATCTACAGACTAGTTTTTTTACGAGATAAGATATGTATATAGCAAAGGAACATGTACTCAACGTAATGTTTAGTGGTCAGTGCCGTCCGCAGACGTCTGTATAACTTCATAGGAAACAGGGGTTCTATTTGACGCCAATATTACATGTAGTGTCACTCCTGAGAACAACTATTGTCGCCTCATGTGTAAGTCATCCGGCACTCACACCCTACCACCGAACCGCAAGATAAGGTACTTCTTCTTCGCGGTACAAAATGGTGTGTATAGTCCGCGTAAAACTGCTAGTCCGCTCTGAATATACAAATGAATCGAGTCACCATACCAATTTGTTTGACTACAGCTCGCAACAACTTCAAAGCGGACTAGCAGTTTGTCGCGGACGTACCTTCCCGTTCAAACAAATCTTGTTCCTTTCAACAGTTTGTCTAAACTAAAGTTCTGTCATCTTGTCATCAAACTATTTTAGCAAAATAAATGCCAGATGTCAGAGTTACTAAACATTTTCACAAAATGAGCTAACGCATTAATTTGGAACAAAAATACTAGCTGGCTCTAATCCCTATAGTTTGTCGATGGGCTACAAACAGCCAACTAAAGCAGCGGCTAAGCACCACCCAGAGGCATATTATCTCTGACCAAGGTTCTGATAAAGGTAACCGCATACAAGAACAAAGAATTATCCATAATATTATGTACAATTATTTAATGCAATAACTCTCTGGCACACTATTTTCATTCTAAGATCCCATGTTAATTTGAATTCTAATTCAAGAAATTTTAATGTATGTCTTTTTATTATATTAACGAATGGAAGATAAATTTCTTAAATTTTAAATATTACTTATCCAGATATTAATTATGCAGATATTTAATATTAGTTTCAATATTCAAAGCAATTAATAATATGCGATTAGGTAATTTTATTTGGTTTAAAAACACTAAAATAATTTTAAGGATGCGAATTACTGTATAATATGAAATATTTTAATCGTAATTTCTGCTCTCATAACATAGAAGTCTAAGCTGCATTCTTTGAGTGATTCTTAAAATCCTCCATTGAAATACTAAGTTTATTTTGTTTTTAATTTATTGTCGCACATCTTATATGTGACATGAACAAATAGACACATTAATTCTGTAGATTATTTATTTCTGTATACGGTGCGGCTGCCCTCCATAAAGCCTACGCTATGAGCAATTGAGCATTGGTTCTTTATAATAGAAAGGCAAAAAAGATTTCAGAATAACGAGAGAAAACAAACGGTCCGTGAAGGCTCGTTCGATCCGATCATTCGACCATGATTTTAGGGTTCCGGCGGCCTTATTAATCTTTATCCCTGTATGTTACAAAAATAAGGAGGAACTTAACTAGAACTATCTGCGGATATCCGTTAGCCGGCACGCACAAATCCGCTTTGATTGAATCAGGCTACGTAGTTACTATTATGATAGTTACTATTATGATACGATAGAATGGCGTGGATACAATGGTTTCAACGAATACTATGTATATGAAAAAAAATAAAAAATACACAATTATGAATCAATCTTATGTGTTTCTAATCCTTGGTACCTATTAAACCGAATTATGTAGGGCTTTCATTGAACCGTAGAGGTTACTTTTCAGCTTGAAATACACATATATGAATTCTGTGGGAAAAAGTAAAACACAATAATATCACTAACACAGACCTTTTAAAATTATTAAGATTACCATTGGTCAAGTGCTCAAGCTATTGTTGTCGTCTTAACATCAATGAAGAAAAAAATAATATTAAAATAGGTAGTTTGATTACTTATATTGCGCGTAGTAGGCATCTAAAATCCCTATAAAAAGGCTGTGATAACGTCGGCCCTTTTAGACGGTTTGTAGTCGTATCGCAGACAGCTCGTAAGTAAGAGGAAACTATGTTAGATAAGTAATTGATGTGTTTAAGGTAAATATGGTGGTTATTATTTTAAAATACTAATAGTATTGTGTAAAAGCAATTAAGTAGAATGGGGTAAAACCTGTAAAACAAATATATATATGTATAGTATACCCGAAATTGTATTTTGATATAATATTATTTTATATTAATATAATATTATTTTATATTATAAGCTTTGTGAAGTGACTATATTTCGTATAAATAAATATGCTTTGTATCGATATTTTATTTTATACTAAAATGGGATAGTTAAAGTGGCTATAGGTTATTAAATAAGTGTGTACTAACTGTGTTTCTTTTACTATGTTTGCCCGATTGTAACACGAATGTGAAAATAGAGGTAGAGGATAATGCGGTTTTAAAACCACTCCTGTAGTTCTTACTCAGACCCTTTTATACCTCACGTTTATTCCTATAGTTTTATCAGTCTATTTTAATGATAGCTCTGTGTGTATTGGTACACTCATTAAAATTTAAAATATTTATTTAAAACGAGAACTTTAAATTTGATATACATACTCGTATGAACAACTTTCTTACTTTTCAGAAGTTTCAAAAGTAGAGTTTGCCACAAACTGCTTGAGCTAACTAAAAGTGTAAAAACATTTATGTAATATCAAATGAAAGAAAATACTCGAAAATTATGTTAAAAATATTATTTCCGTTTTTATTATTCAGAGTTCTAATAAGGGTAGCCATTGACGCCCTGCTTAGAGCAGTAATCATAATTATATGAATAGAGTACTTGGTTTAGGTTCGTTCCCCGGTCAAGCAGACATCTAAATGATATGTCGCCGTGAGAACGAAGATAATTATTTAATTTAACAAATTGTTTTGATTAGTTTAGATTTTTGATGAAAATTGTTATCATTGAAGGTAGTTTGAGGAAATATTCATTTAAATACCTGCACCTGTGTAAGCAGGTAAACCGTCCTCTCTGGTTTCGTCCCTATAAATATCGATGCTTTACGGACGGAGAGCATTCTACATTTGTCGCTCGAAGGAGTAACATCTCGTAGAATTACTGCTGCACAGTTGTAGACAATTATTGTTTTGGCTATTTCGTGGCAATAAATGGTATTCTGATTGAGGAAGTTGTCTTTATCCAAATGGACGACCGCCCTTCATCACCTATCATTGGGACTGGTGCCTAAAGACAAAAGGGAAGGACCGGCTCTGGGGATAATGATCACGTGGAGTCTCCCGCTCTCACAGATATATTTTATTTTATGTGTTACATCTGGGATCTGTTACATGTGTTCTTCTTTATGTGTATCAATGGCACCTGCGATTTAAAAAAAAAGTTTTATTTTAAAAACCTCAAAGAAATTAGAATTATATAACTCAAACTTGTAACAATCTAAAATGTGGCATACTAAACATTACCTCTGCATTAAATAAATTAATTAAATCTAGCAAATTTCGAGTGTTTCATGCCCTTCAATAATGACTTTTCATCGCCCTCCAAGTTAACAAGTTGTATACCGCTTCCATAAAAATGAATTTGAAAATGCCCTTTGAACCTACGTTTGTTAAAAAAAATCTCTTGGGAGCTAAAATTACCTCTTTATTTATTCATAAAAGAAATGATTAATACTTGTTTAATTTTATTCTTTTTAGGTGTTGGTATGTTGTATATTTCATTAGAGAATTCTTTGAATTATAAGCTTTAATTTTCAACATTTCTATTTATTTTGAATAGTAAGTGTGTATTATTTTTTTCGCAATATTTAGTCAAATTAAGTTCACTCTTTAAAGTCATAGTGTTTAGAGGATTCGTTAAATTGTCAGTTGCTCGGTAAACGATGTGTTGATTAAATGTAGGGAACAGCTGTTGAAAATCATTAGGCGATTGCTAACGTAGAAACAAGCCAGGTAGAAGCGACACGATACGCGGTTGGAATATAACTCAGAACGGTTACTTATATCTTTACAAAAAAGCGCACATGCATTTGGCCTTGCTTCACTTTAATGTACATTCACATCTTATATTTTAAATGTAACATATTTAAATATTTGTTTTAAACCACACAGATACGACACAATGCAATGTAAAAGGGCTGATGTAACGCTCATTACAACCTTGCACTGTAATAATAATTATACATAATCCATTTAAAAACGTTTTCAAAAGTATGTAACGTTTACCAATCTGCGCTTGGCCCGATAGACCTTAATTCTATATATTCTGATAGGAGACCTGTGCCTAGCAGAGGGTGCCCAGTAATGGGTTAGCAACGCGCTCCTGTCCTCCCCCTGTCATCGCCTGACATCCTGCCTATCTGACCCGCCTTAAACAAGGTTAGCGGAATGTAATGAAATTGGGAAGCATGAACGGAGGGAAGAAAACCAAACAATTGTGTCTCACAAAACAATATATGAACCTGTAACCATGTTAGGTATTTAGGTTGATTACTTTACATTTAATATGTGAATACTATGTATAAAGTATATTTAATTTGTAATTTTACTACGTAACGGGTACTTACAAAATGCGTTTTTTTATATAATATGGGAGTAGTAGACGAGCATGCAGTCTATCTAATGGTAAGTGGCTACTGCCGCCCGTGGACATCTGTAATCAACCCCAGATAGGATTAGATATTCCTACCTGAAGTAAGCCACAGATGCGCCGCTACCCCTGAAGACGAAGCTGGAACGCCTCGGAAAAGTATGTCTCCCTTACCACATCCTTCAAAACGGAACACAGCAGCGCCTAACACTGCTGTTATTAGACAGAAATAGGTGTGGCGGTGGTGCCGCCGGAGTCGAACCACAAAGGGTTCTACCACCTTCATGCTGTTAATTTTTTTACTGCCGATATTTCGACCCAGTTTCATAAATCGTGATCACGGCATAACTGAGTTTCTAAATTTCGCATACCGTGAGTACCTGTTACATAGTAAAATGTCTCAATTCCGTGATAATTTTAGTCTAAAATCATAAAAAACTATTTAACTTTACATACACTTATTTCCATAAAGAAGCGCCTATAGTCCTGCGGTTTGTGAAAATTATATATTAACAAAGTTAAGTAACATAGGGCGCGGTCGGAAATTTCATGAATAACCGCAAGTAACTAAACTCTATTTGCATTTCCGTAACTCGGAGGGTATGTTAAACTATTCGTCATGTAGTTACAATTGGATAGCCATTAAACGTTGTCGGAGGCCTTATGGGCGGTTTGAAAACACGACATGGGCTAGCCTCTGACTTGTGCCTTCCTCCAATAATACGAAATGGGCTGTGGTAGGCAAAATGCAATAATATTATTCTATACAATATGTATAAACGTATTCAATCTTCCAAAATCGGATAACACAGACACGGGCTGTGCCTGTCAAAACTTTTTAGAGAAAAGCATGATTCTGTTCATAGATATATTTCAGTAGGATAACATATTTATGATTTTATCTGACACGAATCATCTAATGAATCTAGACATAAATAATGCCTCAAAGTCATGCGACTTGTGGTGACAAGTCTTAGTGTAATGATTTAAAATCCCATACATACAACAAGTACCAAAACAAATTGGTCACGATTTGAATTGGGCAGTTGCCCTTTGTGTTTGGACGGAACATTTGATCGCCCGCCCGTGTCATTCCACTTCCTCAATAACGTCCAATTTACGGGAGTATGCTGATGATATTACCTACTTTGTCCCTAAGACAAATTTTGGATAATCTTGACTGTACTAATTGAGCTACTAAACATTTAGCTTAATTTACCAAAGTATTGTAAATTTTACTTGATATGATAACTCAAACAGATAAAAAATTAAGTAAATTTATTTGATTAAATAAAAGTTTATCATCGTCAAACCAGTAAGGCAGAAATTGTTTCACTACTAATTTCAGGTCTCCTCAGCCAGTAATTAATAATAAATTTCTAATACGCACGTAATTTTGAAAAATCTAAAATGTGCGCGTCCAGACTGAACCTAGACCCCCCGATTGAGAGGTCAAGTTTCAAGCTAGGCTATCACATTTTTGTTTTTTTTCAAAGCAAAAGCTTATAGAACGTCTTAAAAAGTCTTTGTTGGTTGTGTTGGTGTTTTCTGAGTGGATAAAAAGAAGTAATTTAAAGAATCAAGTAATCACTAGTGTTTATAGGAAATTAAGTAAGAATTAAGAAATTAAGAAAGTAAGTATAATAATAAATTGATGAGTTAGATTGGTCAATAGCGACCTTTGTAAGGGCGGAACTTGATCGTCCATCCGTGTCAACGTTTCCTCAATAACGTTCAATTTACGAGGGTGTGTTGATGTGTGAAGTACAGCCTACTTTATTGCTAATAGCTTTAGATATCCAAGGTTGGCGATATTCTCTGTGTATTGTTAGTTTCATTAGCTTACGTTATTTTAATGTATTGTGTAAAATCATACCAAATATACTGATATTTTTATCGTAAAATAGGTATAGTATATAGAACTAAATAGTCATTTGGTGGGTATTCATTAATTGTTATTTTACGATAAAAATGATTAAGTAGATAAGTTTAAGAATTATAAAAATATTTTAATTGTATTTTTACATAATATATTAATAAATAACATTTGACTTCTTAATAAAAGTTCCTAAATATAGTTATATTATGAGACTATTTTTTATTAAATTATATTTTATTTATGGATTTTATTATTCCAATTATTTTATTAATAACAAAATCAAGTTGACACAGTAAGCATATCAAATTTTAAAGAAAACATTTCACAATGTTGTCGTTGAAATGCTGCCAATAAAACGAGAATAATGTTACTTTGGAGTAATTTGATCGAGTACCGAAAGCTACGCTTGCAAATATCAGTTTTGTTCCTCCATTATATTTTATTATTATGATACCTAATTAGTTAAATTTCACAATGAAAGCAGCAGTTGCACTCATTGACGTAATTAAAAATAGTATTGGGATTAATTGAAGCAGAAATATATCATGAGTGCAGGCGTACGGTGGTGCAAAGCTACGCAGGCGCGTTTTAGCCTCTACATCGCAGTGGCGGATCTCCCATCGCTACGAACGCTCGTAGCGCGCTACGGTGCTACACTTTGACGTTCACGATCTAATTTCCTAAGTGACTATCCGTTTTTTTTTTTTGTAAAATTACTTTTGTATACTCCTTGAAATTACAAGTGCTCAAACTTTGACAACTTCAAGGACAACGGATGAAGTGGTTTGCGCACCTTTTGTTCTTTTAAGTGTTTTGTTACTAAGTGTTTTCAAGTGTTTACGAGCTGTTAAATGGGACGCGCAGTGATTAATTTGCGAACTTGCGAATTCATAAAGTACTCAGTTGTTTGTTTAAGATCTCCGATGACATTGTAATTGTTGTGAGTGGACTTCAATGAGTTCCGGAAATAATTTTAGGATTTTGTAGGTGAGTGTTTAATATTAAATTAAAGTTAAGTATTGTTGGTGTAAATAGTATATTAAGTCAGGTCAATGGATTAACGATAAATAAGGTATTTTATTACAAGTCAAACGACACAGTTGGCAGTTTACGACAATTGCTTCCTATTTTCAATAATGACATAAAATCGTAAAGTTCGTTCAATCTCACTACAGTCCGTAGCTTAAGCGGTAAGTCGTTAAAATAAATAGCTTTTACTTTAACGATAACGTTTATTTCAAATAGTGTGCTGCAATTTTCTGAGAACTATAATAAAGTTGATAATATAAATAAAAAATTAAGAAGATTTTAAAAAATAAGTTTCTTTCTAATTAAAAGTTTAATAAATACGACGTCTACTATAAAACACTTGCGAAACTTTAAATGAAATGTACTTTCTAATAAATAGCGTAAATTATTATCTGACTATTCAGATTTATTCAATGGGTCGTATATGCGGTTATGTACGTAACGTACTCATGAATACATTACTTCTACTACTACTAGGTACTGGAGTAGAGTTGATTATTTCAAGTGCTAATGTTACTATTTTTGTTTATCGTCATGAGTAAATTAACTAAACCGATTTTGATGAAATTAAATATGAAGAAATTTTCAAGGACATGGCTAGTTTCGAACATTATTTGTAGGATAGTTAGGTTCTTTGTTTCCAAGTGTGAAATGGTGCACTTTCAGATACTCGAATTTAACGTGAAATAAGTCCAGTATGCAAGTATATTATTAAAATACCTTCGTTTATATACAAATTGAACTGTATTACTCCATTGTGTCTTGAGTACCTAAGACGAACTCAACATAAAACCAAAAATTTAAAAATCTACTTTTTAAAAGTGTGCCTGATCAGACATCGAACCCGAAACCATTTACGCTACACACTCTAGAGTGACTTAAGTGCTCACTATATCAGGGAGAGCCACAATTATACGTTTAGCTATTTGAAACTGCTTAAATTAACGTTCAAGGATAATTGATAATTGATCAAATAATACGGTAGGACATTTTGTGGTTCGAGGATATAAGAGTCGTTCCTACTTAGTGCTAGAAATAGCAATGGTTTTACGGCCAACTTCAATTACGATTGCAATCGGATCTGAGATTGACGTAGAAGTCCACGAATAAGATAGGTCACTTATTACGACTTCACGCTCGTTTGCTTGTTATATTTCTATATCATATAAAAAGTAGCAAACTTGCTGACTGAAATGGTTATAAAACGGATTCCGTGTATTCATAGTGCGACTCCTAGGAGACGCCTATTAGCACAGCCACAAATGGCCATGCTTAGTAAGACAGCGATAACTGGAGCTACTTGTTCCGAGAGAGGCCCACTGGGAATTGCGTAACGCGAATGCCGGTGCCTTAAGTTAAGATCTCGAATTTGCACGCACTGGATCGCCAAAGGTTTTGGTGGGTGAAAACTCCGCGTAATCCTATTTCTTGAAAGGATCCAATACAACAAAAGAAACCCTATTAAAAATTCAATTTGGGGATGTTAGTAACAGATATTGTTTATTTTTTTACCCGACTGCCAAGGAAGGGTTATGTATTTCGCGCGTATCTTGTAAATTTATTTATTACTTCGGATCTTTCAAACGGCTCGATGGGTTTCGTAGGCGTCGTAAAATCATAAATCTTGAAACAAACACAATAAAATTTTGTATTAAAAATAATTAAACTCTCATTTCACCGTTTTTGGAATTTCTACTTCAGCCTTTTGTGTATACGGGTTTTTGATTTTTTAAATTATATGACTTGTTTTAAAATTGTAGGTATTATTTTATTAGGCATAGAAATAAAACTGTTCCTATGTTAAATGGTAAATCATTTCACAATTCGCCGGTAATGGCGGTGTTGCGACTCTTATCTCTGTGTTAAAACAGCGACATAACATTGCTATGTTCTTATTTGGATGTGGTGAAGCAGATACTTACTCCTTAGCCGTTCGGAGTAGCAAAGTATTAGTAACAAACTTATGTTAACACTTAAATACTATTTTTGTAGTTGTTTAAAGACGTTTATAAGAACTAAGAACGTTTATAAGTATTAAGGACGACTTTCTGTCAGATCGACTGCATGCTCGCTACTTTAATATTACAGAAAAAAAACATAACATACCTAAAACAAATATTAAAATATTCACACGGAAACTCCGATCCCCTTCCATATAATCACATACTATTTTACATAAACCATTCAGATTTGGAATACCGTAGCCTGATGCAGATTTATGCAAACCAGTATTAAAGCAGCGGTAATGAAGCGGGGCTTATTAACATTCGTAAGTATGGCTCCCATCGCATGTGTTAATTGTTTTATTGTTTTACTTCAGAAGTAAATTCAAATTGCTGTGAATAATCATTCCATCAAATTTACTTTGAATTAGGATTCAGAAAAGTTTTGCCGTTGTACTACTTGATGACTGTAATGAAGGTGTTAAAACAGTCCGGGTGCGATTGTAACACATATTTTGGGTTCATTTAACATATAAACTTCCGCGTTTTGTATATCACATATCGTCTTTTTTATATAAGACGAAAGTAGCAAATAAACATTGCAGTCCACCACGGTGGCAGTAGCCACGGTAAGTGGCTATTCACCGTGGTTACTGCCAATTTTTTTCCACAAAATATAAATAAATTACTCCGATATTTCTATGAAAGTATCGTTATAAAATATACGATACATTTCTAATCAACTTGTATAATATCAAAGAGAAAACCGCAAACTGACACAAAAAGATACCGTTAAAATATTTTCATTCAGGTCTTTTTATTTGAGTTAAAACAAACCTTTGTTCGTCTTTACTCGATCTAACATTTTGTGGTTATTTCAAGAACAAAAGGAGGTTTAATAAGAAGTTCACAATTAGATAAATTAAAATAACATACATACATACTAACATTATGTAATTATATATTATGCAGTATTATACATTGATCATGTAAAATAAGAATACCGGCTGAACAGTTTTTCATATTAACCATTCATTCTTTATGTGCGTATAATATGTTATGTTACCCTCATTACTACTATTAAAGTCAAAGATGGGAACTATTGAACAAACTTATTACAACCAGAAAACATTTCAAAATGATATGATGATAGGGGTTTTACAAAATAAAAATAACGCCAAACCAACAAAACATGGATTTTTCATGCCAATCCATTACTGTCCCACTGTTGGGCACTGGCCTTCTTTCAGAGTGAGAGGGGTTTATTACATAGATTACCGCACTGGCCAAGTGGACTACTCAAACCTTAAAAACTTTTTTGAAAGGACTCTCAGGGATAGATTTTCTTACGACGTTTTTCTTTACAATGGTAATATTATTCTCGCTGGCACAATTCACCGCCCACTTACATATTTTAGATTTTTTCGTGAACGCAAATAAATTCGTCAAAACTGTGTTAAAGTATCGAGTACCAATAAACAACAACAACAATTTTGTTAAAAATAGTGTTGTTTATAGAGCAGAATACAAAAAAATACAGAAAATGTTAATGCACGAAAAAAATTTTTACTTGTTTACTCACAATTTTTTTAATAATGAGTGTTGCCCCCCCTGGTTCTAATGACTTCCTGGAGCCTTTTCGGAAGTCCATCCATGATGTCTTGGATGTCTGACTGGGGAATGTTATGCCACTGTTCTTTTGTGGCAGTTCTGAGGTCTATCAAAGTGGTCGGACCTGGAACCCGTGCTCAGACCCTTCTTTTAAGGTTTGTAAGGATGGGATTAAGGTCCGGGCTACCGCCGGCCACGGCATTGTTTGAATCCCGACCTCAGTCAGGTACTGAATAGTGCTGGGAGCAACGTGGATCTTAGCATTATCGTGCATCAGAAGAAAAATTTCTCCAATGAATGGAGCAAAAGGCACGATCTTGCAAGACTTCATCCACGTACCGCTGAACATTTACGCTTTCTCTATCGATGATAATCACGTTGGTACGGGCTTCATAAGAGATTCCGCCCAAACCATAATTGAGCCTCCCTGATTACCGACAGCAAATCAAGCAAACCGCTCATTAGGGCGTCTGTGACGTCTATCTGGTGCACTAAGAGCAATTCTGCTTTCATCAGGAAACAGAACTCTACTCCAATCGTCCATGGTCCATCTCACTAGCAAATTGAATTCAGTCTTTTTGATAGTGGCTCAGTAATTGTGGGGCTTGAAATGGGCGAAAGCACTGCTTACTACTAAGCACTAATTTTCATGCAAAAAAATGCTTCCCGGCAGAAATCTAACCTACACTTCTATATTTAAAAATACTCAATTACGCCGCCAACGGAAAACTATGTCAATTTATTTCTATACTTGTTACTTTTTGATGTTTGGCATTCTAAGTTGACACACAGAAAGCCTTTTAGAAAACTGTATCGAGGTGACCTACTCCCGACTTTTCATTTTTCAGCATTGGAAACCAGTCCAAATCTACGTACAACTACATTCGTATTATGTCACATGGCGTTCATATTCTTGTTAGAAAAACTGTTTAACTTGCTTGAATAAAGATTGTCTTAAATAGCGATATTAACTCTGGATTGTCCTTACAATTTGTATTTAAAATCGTCATTTTGCAATACTTCTTTTTTAGACCGACTGACCAACTTGAGCGTATTTATTGTATGTACAGTGTACATAATTATGTATTTTTTTAGCACATATTGCAGCTCATTGGGCTTGTCAGATTTTAACAGGGGATATCACTGGATTCATCTGATGCTTGTTATTAATAAATAATCTGTCGAATTTTACCTACGAAGGATCGAAATTTGACAATTTCTAGTAAGGTTTATTTGAATCAAGTCATATTCATACATAATCGTACATATTTATACTCTAACTATTTGTGGCAGATGGCACGATGAGGTTGATTTCTCAGTAATAAATAAGGGTTTTTAATTGCCAATTATGAAATGAATGAAATAAACATGTTAGTTTAAGTATATACTTATCGTTTGATTAAAAAAAATACAAAATACATTGCCAAACATTTTTGTGTATAATTTAAGTGAGTTTCTCGCTGTATATTTTCTGTTCAGATCCAGCCAACCCATCCGGTAATAGTACGAATAAAAAACTGACCAATCGTCAATTATCGCCGTAGGCCTCTCCAAAATAAATACATTTCATTTCACTGTTGGTAGTGCGCAATGTCAATAGAATAATACGTTTAGTAAATTTCTGTCTATTTATAGCACTGATGAGCTCTCGTTTACGCAAACATTAGACGCATTTCATTTCTATTTACTTTTCATCAAGCAAATGTTTTGTTTAAAATTAGCATATGCACACAATGCTTTACATATTGGAGCTTCAAATGTGGGGTGATTGGCCTATTCATAGGTCATTTCAGAAGATTTTGAGTATGTGCTGAATAACTAGAGAATTATTATAAAAACGAAAACCACGACGGCTTAAAATATAACATACATATAGTCACAAAATATAGACACACATACGCTAGAAAAACATTACCATCCGTAGTAGGGTAATTAAAGAATAACATCGTTTAAATATCTAATATAATATTTTTTTTATTATTGAGTTGTAATAAGACTTAATATTTTTTTGTAATAAATAAAATGAACAATTATGTCCCTTGCAGAATTGCTCTTAGAACCCAAATGGACGTCACAGATTCTACTTCAACTTCTCAATTCTCAATCCTTTATCTAAAGCCCTAAGATTGTAACCATGATACTGGACTGCAATGCAGAAGAACCTAGATTTAATTTTGAGCAGACATCTAGTTCATTACATTTATTATAATGATTCTTTGACTATTAAATTAAATCTCATATTTTATACCTGTTATAATTAGACTATTAATTGCAGGTATAAAATATGTCCATGACACTCACACTACTCTGAATTTCGCTTTGGAGTTACGAGTGAAGCGTCAATTTTGATTAATGGTACATTCATGTTGAATTAGTAGATTACATTACCGCTGGCACCTAATTCGGTTACTTAGTGAAGGCTACAAACAATGGAAATCTCACGAGAAAAATCGGATATCGGCTATTGAGTTAAGTAACAAAGTTATTCCGTGGAGTTCGCAAAATAGTAGATCTCGTATTTTGTCTAACAAGTTAGAGAAGTTGATTAGTTTGTACTAGATTATTGAATAGTCTTGGCTATTTCCTATAACTCATTTATAATCACAATAACGTCACAGGAATTCAAGGGGCCTCATCAAGATCCGGAAAAGTTTAATACATGCCATGTAGTCCATTGAAAAGTTAGATTTGGGTATGCATTTGGCAGAGGACGCAATTTTATTTTTTTAATGTGTAGGGGGGGTCAGTAGAAGCTTAAGTTCAAGTTTGTGGGGTCGGCACCCTTGTCCCCCGGCCGCCATCTTGGAAAAGGGGGTGCAAAGGGTTTTCGCGCTGTATCTCGTAAACTACTTACCCTACAGAAAATTTAATCAAACATAAAATGTAGCAAATTAAATTTCCTACAATTTTATTTCTATTACTTTTTATCGTCAAGTGACCAACAAAAAAGTTATAAACAAAAATAAATGAAAATTTTGTAACAAATTTCCTTTTGGAGGTTATAACTTTTTTTCAGTTCATTTTACAATAAAATGACATCACAGCAATTTTGTAGAGGGTTTTTCAACGAACAATTTCCTCTACATAATTGTTTCATTTTATTTATTTATCTAGGTTTTACAGCGCTCCAAACTTGAACGGATTCTCGAATGCTCATAGGGATGCAATAAAAACTAAAAATTAGGCTTACTTTTCTATCTATATTTTTTTTATTCATACAATTTATTATGATCTTAATATTCTTATGCTATTATTAAACTATGTTTGACCCTTTTACCCACCACCTATGAGGTAATCCACGGGCAATTTCTAGACAAAATAATGTTATTTATTATTATATATTGAAAAATGTCTATCAGTTATTATTTTTTCATTCTCTTCGATGGTCCAGGCTGCGAGAAAAAATCTGAATCAGTATCCGAGGTGAATTTTTGTAGTATAATGGGAGTTGGTATTGGCGTCATTGTCGGTAATTCATCTTCTAATTCATTTTCTTCAAGTAATGTTGATATGTCCACGATGTTGCTGCAGCTTTCACCACCACAATGGAGGCAAACTGGTGAACATTTAAGGCCTGCTTTTCGGCAACCGCACGCACTTCCACAATTTCCTTTGCATCTGCAAAAGATTAATTTCATAAGCTCGGGGGGTGCTGGAGGCTTGGAAGCTTGGATTGGCATCCAAAATTTTCCATGCTCTTTCCAGCCCCATTCTTCTGGATCACAATATTTACCGAGCCATAACTGAATCTGGTGATACACTCGGAAACTGTGGAAACGGGCTGCATCTTGTGTTGGAGGAAGTGAAGAGAGATTAAATGCATTTTTTGTCACTGTCTTAGCAAATCGTTTGTATCGCAGAGTGTCTAGAGTATCGTCTTTATTTCCGCCATATAAAGAGACGAAAAAACGTTCGCCAACAACACTGAGTAACGATGACTCGACTTTCTCATTCATAAACAATTTAGTTCCACTTGCTAACTCTGGATGCTTCTGCAAAATTTTTATAAATTTGACTTTGCCCATGTTATACGCTGCTGACGTTGTGTCGCATCCTGAGAAGGCATGGAGAAACAGTAAATTCTCAGCTATTACGTGGTCATATTTAAAACTTGAAGGACAGTACAATTGTTCGGACGTACGCCCTTTTGAAGGTTTTAAAAAAAATACATTTGTTTGATTCCTTCCTAATGCCGTCAGCAATACAAGGATGTCGATGTCTTCTGCTATGATTGTCACCGAATCATATGACTGTGATGCAGCAAGCGCACAACGGACGATGACTGCATCTGCATCCGATTCAGCCTGGTCGACAGTAAAATCCACCTCTGATAGAGTTACCTCATAGGTGGTAGATAAAAGGGTCAAACATAGTTTAATAATAGCGTAGGAATGTTAAGATCATAATAAATTGTATGAATAAAAAAAATATAGATAGAAAAGTAAGCCTAATTTTTAGTTTTTATTGCATCCCTATGAGCGTTCGAGAATCCGTTCAAGTTTGGAGCGCTGTAAAACCTAGATAAATAAATAAAATGAAACAATTATGTAGAGGAAATTGTTCGTTGAAAAACCCTCTACAAAATTGCTGTGATGTCATTTTATTGTAAAATGAACTGAAAAAAAGTTATAACCTCCAAAAGGAAATTTGTTACAAAATTTTCATTTATTTTTGTTTATAACTTTTTTGTTGGCCACTTGACGATAAAAAGTACTAGAAATAAAATTGTAGGAAATTTAATTTGCTACATTTTATGTTTAATTAAATTTTCTGTAGGGTAACTAGTTTACGAGATACAGCGTGAAAACCCTTTGCACCCCCTTTTCCAAGATGGCGGCCGGGGGACAAGGGTGCCGACCCCACAAACTTGAACTTAAGCTTCTACTGACCCCCCCTACACATTAAAAAAATAAAATTGCGTCCTCTGACAAATGCACACTAAGGCCAAAAAAATGTAACATTTCAATGGACTAATGACGTACTTAAAAAAGTTAATTACTAATAAATACATAAAATATTAATTTGGATGTTTTTTTGATAAAACACACAAAGGTTCCACCTGCATTGGTACAAAAAAGACTACACAGTACACACATCGCATAAATAATTAATCGATATAACTCAGCAAGGCCGACCTCGCGGAACGAACTGCATATTTAATAACAAGTAAATTACTTTTAACTCCAAAAAGCAGTTCTAATGAGGAGTTTCGTAACGCAGTTTTGTGCAGTCGGTAACGGGGTCAAAACGATTATGTGGAGCAGGCGCGTTAGATAGGTCAAATGTCAACACGAATTTTCCTATTGAAATTTTATGCTAACATGTTTTTCCCGTTTCCACAACAATTGCAACTGTGTCAATTTGGTGTGTTATGTAGAGTTTGTGGAGGTTTTGTTGTCAACATCTTTGAAAACGGCTTTCCGTTGATAAAATGATGGTATGTCGTAGAACACGAAGCTGATATGGAGCGATACAACAGAATAATCTAGAATATGCTATGATCCGGAACTATACGGCAAATTACTACATAAATATAAATATACATCAATATTATTGTTAATTTTAAATTAGAATTAATTACAACGCAACACAAGCCTGCTACTACGTGGTTTTAACTATTTGAAAAAAGTTCTCAGCTAAGTCCGAAATTATATTTGAGAGTATTTGAAAAAATCGCTTTCGAAGTGTATCGCTTAAAATATAATGGATTGGATGTAATGCAGTACAGGACATAAAAACTGCAAATATCTTCCTAAATGTGTTTCGAATCCGAATAGTGAACATTAACTTCATGTCGTTTTTACAATTGGTTCAATTACGTAAAATGTTATGTGTTATTGAAACATTTGCATTCATGTGTACCTATGTTTCAATGCGTTCCGTTATTGTGCCAATCCAACCGACGTGTTACGATTTTAATTGTTTTTAGCAATCCTCCCGGATTTTAAATGTTGCAAATAGATTTTTGATTGCCCGGTTGGCCAAATATTTTTTGGTTTTCCGTATAATCTCTATGGTACATTTATGGAAAGTTATGCATTTTAGGTAAATTTAACGTACAAACATTGATTAGTTGTAGGCAATAATATGAAATGTATTATAAAACGCTTTGTATACTTATATTGTATATAAAAATGTTATTCCTTCTTCATCTTCAAAATTCTTCCTTCGTTTTCAAAATAACGAAAAATAGGTATATAATAAAATATATCTATTAATTTATTGAAATAAAAATTACCTTCTTATATGTACGTGTATATTACTAAAAAGGATTTGTTGTATGAAATGGCTGTAGAATATTGACGTACAAAAGATAATTTTGCTAGAGCTTCTCAGAATATAAAATACTTTGACTTACTTCATTTTGACAGCAGGACATAAGTATGTCAACGGGAACAACGAATCTTCATTATGATGGCGGTAATTAATTAATGGCGGACATAGCAGATTTTTGAAATAATATTCTTAATTACCACATCTCACATTTGTTTAATTGTGCACATACACCCTTATTTTAATTTTCCACTGATTCGCACAATTCTTCGAGATTAGTAATCAGAATCAACAGAAAACACTAAATTCTACAGTCCTCCATTAGCTGTCATTCCATGACAATCTATGAATCTACCCTTCCAATTTTAAAATGAAAAAAGTAATAAGATGTTCTATTGTCTTTGGTGCATAAGTAATATGAACTACCGTGAATTTTACTATGTCCGAGAAGTATTTAAAATATTAACAATTAATATTTTAGAATTAAAAAATACATATTTTCAGCAAAAGGACAAAGCGAAGTCATGCATTTATTAAAATTTTGGTCTCGAAGAAGCCCCTGCGATTCCTGTGACGTTTATTGTGATTATAAATGAGTTATAGAAAAGAGACAAGACTATTCAATAATCTGGTACAAACTAATCAACTTCTGTAACAAGTACCTATACACAAAATACGTGATCTTCTATTTTGCGAACTCCACGGAATAACTTTGTTACTTAACTCAATAGCCGATATCCGATTTTTCTCGTGAGATTTCCCTAGTTTGAAACCTTCACTAAATAACTGAATTAGGTGCCAGCGGTAATGTAATCTACTAATTCAACATGAATGTAACATTAATCAAAATTGACGCTTCAGTCGTAACTCCAAAGTGAAATTCAGAGTAGGGTGAGTGTCATGGACATATTTTATACCTGCAATTAATAGTCTAATTATTATAGGTATAACATATGAGACTTAATATAACAATTAAAGAACCTTTATATTGAATCTAATGAACTGGATGTCTGCTCAGAAATAAATCTAGGTTCTTCTGCGTTTCCGCGCAGTGTCATGGTTACTCTTTGGGCTTTACGTAAAGGTATATAGAGCGGACATTAAGAATATTCCACTTCCCGTTTGGATCGATTGACGTTTAGTATTTCAAGAACGGCTTATTACCTATTGGTAATTCATGGATGACACTTTTTCCATTAATTTCTGTCTATCAATTGCTTTAATATAACTGAACGTCTTTCACGGTAACCATTGCGTGCATCGTCTCAAAGTCGTTGTCTCATGGCTTTAGAGTTGTAATAAATTTAGGAGTCTGATACAGTAAGTTACATTATACATATTAAATCTCTTTGATGTAGGTGAATTTAGAAAGATTCCACTTTCTAAAGGTACTGATAATGAGCACTAAGACTTGATTTTTGAATTAAACTTTAAACGTATTGAATAAATAAAAGCTTGACACAAATATTAACAAAACGTTATCAGGTTTTTCTAATTGTATTTGTTATCGTATTTCATCCATCAAACCGTTTCTAATTGTATTTGTATTTCTAATCTAGTGTTAAAGTATTTGTTTCTCGAATTAGGTCACACCAGCTTCACTGGTGTTGAAAGGCAGAAAGAGCCTGAGACTTAGTCACTTAATTCTGTTAAAAGAACACGTTATGTCATCAATACAAGAACTCTCATTAAGTCAAGTGATTCAGCTCGGGAACGAGATAGATCACAGCAACAAAGCGGTTGCTAATGTCGCTGTATCTAGGCCAAGAAATAGGGACTCACTTTCAGAAAATAGTATGGAACAATGAAATTTTGAATAATGTTAAAATGTTAATAAGAATTGGATCATTATTGAATAAAGTTATTATTGGATTATACAAAGGTTACATTTATTGCCAACTAAAACAAAGAAATAATCTGAACTTGGAAATGAGTACTCGCTTTGATTTCTTTTCGTTATTTTTAAGTAACGTAATTATTAAAATACAAAAAAGTCGTTTAATTTATCACTAAAACAATGCAAATAATAAAGTTTATTCAATTTCAATTTGTTTCAGTCCACACAAACATAACAATTATAAAAACAATAACTATAATAGAAGAAAATATTTATAACGAAACAAAACTAAAACAAAAACACCAAAAACAAAAGAAAGGCACTTATTAAATATGATAAAACTAATTTGAAATTTTAGGTCAAACAGAGAATTCCAATATAATATTTTCAATAGACAAGAACGGTGACAGAATTTGTAATGATGAATTCTCCTACACAATAGCTTCGTAGGGTATCAAAGTAGAATTCTCATTAGTGCCAAGTGCTTAAAGTTTGCTACAATACATAAACTTTGATCTAGGACATACGCTTTATTTATAAGAGCCATTGTTAAAATTTTGGCATCGTTCTTAAAGAATCATGTTGAGAATATGGTTCTTAAATAATTTGACGTGAACATTTCTGGTGACTTCGAGTAATGGGTTGCAGAGAAATACAGCGAAGAAATAACAGAAATATGAACTTTAGGTTCATGGTTCAGATTAGACATTTGGATTAATCACTATAGTAGTTGATAGTCATTTTATTGGACTAAGGAGGGCAATGTTTCAAGCGTTTGTAACTATGAGGTGTCATTGGATTCGTCTAAATTATGGGAGTCACATAGCTATAGTTTTAAGCAGTTTTTTTTATTATTGATAAGAACACTAAGTTAAGCTTCGTATAGGATTCTGGGCATTTTTTAAAACTGGAACAGGGTACCGAAGTGTTTACAACACGACTGTTAGTGTGGTCACTATAAGGTAGAAATATATAATATTTTGTTGGTGTTACTTACACTACGAAAGGTTCTACTTACTTAAACATGTAGGTTATTTTGACTGCCATACCCCAAATATATATTTTGGATATAGAACGACTTTTAAACATTATGTAGGAATTATATAAATGTAAAATCTCTTATTTAAGCCACCTAAAATTTATCGCTGCCACCTTGTGCGAGCCACCTAAGATTTTAGTTCCTTTTAGAATTTTCTCTCTTTAAAATCAAGACGTAAATTTAGTAGAGTTACAACCGCTTAACTCGATAAATTGGTATAGATCTCTATACGATTTCAAAAGAAAAGTTCCTATAATACGGTCACGGTAAAAGGTTTGAGCTTTAATGCAGAAATAATGGGGTATTATTTTGAAATATTTCAAAGATGACACCACACCATCGCAAATTTTGGCCTATAGCATCCGCACCATAAAGATCATCATCTTTTTGTTGCAAATAAATACAAAATTGACCTCATACAAATATTACCTTATTTATATCTTTGCATGGCTATATACTACTGCATCCATGTATTTTTAGGTTGAATGTGTCATATGACCTATTTCTCTAGATTTCAATAGATAGTCGAGGTCATCAAAGTGGAATAATCCATGATCCAATCTAACCCTTGCTCCGCTGCACCGAATTCAAGATTATAACGTTATCGACGTTAGGTACCGATTTATTAAATGAGCCTATCTATATTGGATTCACGAATTATTACCCATAAAGTCATAATAATGTCAATTGTAAATTGTATAATATCTAGCTGGCTATTTAGCAGTATTTAATAACGCCTTAATACCTCTATAAGCAGTGATAGCCTAATGGTTAAGAAACTCGGTCTCTCGATCGAGGGGTCCAAAGTTCAAATCCCAGGCACCTCTAACTTTTCAAAGAAATTTATTATTATAAATTTATTAGAAATTTATTATTACTTGCTAAACGGTGAAGGAAAACATCGTGAGGAAACCTGCATACCTCAGAGATTTAAAAAAAAATATCTCTAAGATACCTTTGTGAAGTCTACCAATACGCACTTGACCAGCGCGGTGGACTATGGCCTAATCCTTCTCTATATGAGAGACCCGTGCCCAGCAGTCGGACAGTAATGGGTGGATGATAATACCATAATCAGGTCAAAAAACGATCTCTACTTCCTGCTATTGTTGGAGATGTTATAGATAAAGGTAAAAAAATAAAAAAATAGTCTACAGAATTAGACTTGCCTCCAAGTCTTTTATGGAGTTACTTATATGAAGTGAACTTAAACACGTAAGCAAGAGCCTTCTTTTCTTTTGAAGAAGAATTGTCTATTAACAAAGTTATGATAAGCCAATCAGCGCTAAAATACAACTTTATAGCGTTATATCATATCTGTTACGATACATGAAACATAAAAATCGCTGCGATATATAGCTAAAGATATTTTACGAGCGTATCGTTATTGGTCGACACCAAACTATTTGTTCTGCATTGTTTATGACGTTAGACTATTGGAATGACGTAATAAACTGTCATAGTGTTTCGATTTATGGAATGGACACTGTACATCTAGATACACACGTTTGATCTATGTAGAGTACACAGACAACGGTGAATAATAAATATTTCGTATACGACGAGCATTCGGCTACCCGTATATGTGTCAATATTCGGCACTAGTTCACACTATAGGCTTGATGACAATACGATAAATTTTATTAGGTGCTAACAAAGAACCGGGTTATGTGGTGTCATTTGATAACAGGATATTGTCTAAAGTCTACCGCTGGTCATGGGGCTCACTTAGAAAAGAGTGTGTTAGTATAATCTCCATGTTGGTAATCGTAAATAATGGTATATAACTTGAGAGGAATCGCTTCTGTCCATTTTCTCGATTTAATCCCGTATCATTCTCTTATGACTTTCGCCATAAGAAATTCACGCCTAATACCACGAACCTACCTACATGAACTATATCATTTACAATTGTAAGTATAAATAAAACTCAAGTCCCTTATGTTTTCGACGATATTCAATTATTATATTTATCCATTGCATATAAAAGAATGGAAGAAAAAATAAAACGTGCGTAATACGGTAGAAATATAAAAGCAATACACGTGTTTCTATCCGCGGCACCCACAATAGACGGAAACTTATTGAAGTAATTCGTAGTATTTAGTCTTTAGTACTTTATTATTACCAAGAAACAGATCCGACACCACTGATAACAGAGCTCTTGACGAAAGTGCTATTCCGTGAAACGACTCAAAATCAATTCGCAGTAAGCGACGTAATTCCATTATCGCAAACTTCCACAATTATTCTTATTCCCTAGTCATGTTTCCTGATCGGAATCATTATGTTGGTAAGATTGATTGGGCGGGCTTCCACGGAATAATTCCCTGGGGACATAAACGCTGTGGTTTTCCGCCGAGTTCTAACATACCCCAATAAAATAGTTTGACATTGTGTGATTTACTACAATGGAGACTAGACTTCTTTGAGATTTGACAAGCCTCACTTCCTTTACGTATTAAGCTTTATAGCAGCACTATCTAAACTGTAATTGTACCGCGCTGGTCTCTAAAAGTTTAATAACGCAGATCACTTAGGACTAAATTTATTCTTCTGAGATTTTCAATGCGTTGTATTTAGACCTAAACCTCGGGCTTAAGCATAAGAAGAAAATATAATTCAAACCCCGAAAGAATCTTCGGTAATAAAAGATATATCGAATAATGTTTTCTTTTAATTTATTTATTTCTTTCTGTTTAATAAATGGCACTAACTTCTTTATTATACTGTAGGAGTAATAATGAGCATTCAATCGTAGTTGTAAGTAATCACTGCTTCCCGTGGTCCAAAATACGGAATTTCGGGTGTACCTACATAAACTTTGGTAGCTACTTTTTCATTCATCATTCCTTAAAGATGTACTGTGTTTAACACTGGACACCCTTATAAAAAAGATTTTCTGTAGACCCCGTAGCAAGTTTATCCTGAAAAAAAAGCTGCCCATAGCCTTGATTTCGTTTCTTCGTTGCTTTCTATGAAAAGAGAAATGTTTATCCTTGAGCAATGCCTTCAGATTAATACCCAAATATTACGCACTATTACTTTCATATTATGATCTTTGTTTCCTGTTCCTGATCAGTTGTCCGTAGACTAATTGGGCGGTCAACTACGGATATTTTTTCCTGTAATTAACATGATTGTGGTGACTTTCCTTGGTTATATTACGTAAGTCACGCGGAAGGGCTTTGATTCTCTAACGGGGAGCAAGGAGCACAGTCGCTCCCTAGGATTCATCACCTCGCCTGGTGAGACATCTCCTTTGTTAGTATTAGTTGCAACTACCGTCGAACAACGATTACTATGAGTATTCAAAGGGGTTCTTCGTTTTATACCCGGCGAAGCAGACATTTAAATGTTTAATATAGATTTGGGTTTAAGGTGTTGATTTAGGTAGGTTCATAGTATTCATGATAAGGATAATCCCAGATTTGGGCTACGTTTATAAAAATCATTACATAAAACTAAGTTATTTACATATACATATATAGAACACCTATGTGTTATACTAGAGTGTTATTTAACCCAAATATAAGTTGAAAATAAAGTTTAGAAGCAAAGTACAAAATACCGTTAGCGTCAGCAAAGTAGCGGAGTTCGATAGCAATCAATCATTTTAGAGCGGGTTTGAGTGCCTCTCCGTTGATGCTCGGTCCTGGCCACACGCCACTTAACGTCGGACTGGAGTAGCAAACTAGTATGCAGGTGCAAAATTCTTTTTTGTGACATTAAACTGGGAAACGAGCGTCCATCTTATGGTTAGTGATCCCTACCGCTAGTGGACATTCGTAGCCAAATCCATACAGAACAAGGGTTCTACTTGATGCCGATAACAGACGTTCCCAATGTCGTAAACTAAGATGACCATCTCACATATAAGCCAGACGGAACGTTTCACCGAATTGCAAATGCTTGACACTAGAAACAGGTATGGCGGTGGCATCTTACCATTAAAACATACTAGTTTTACCACTTTCCATGAAGTAGAATCCAAATACACTAAAAAAGGCATTCGAAAGAAGCCCTGAAGACTAACAACGCCTCTTTACCTGAAGTCAGGTATAATTTCAATACAAATGGGTAGCAATGATCAGTTACTTGCGCACCCATTTTCTACTTGAATCAGTGCCAATTTAATATCATGTAGACTGCTCTTCTATAACTTCAGTGTAAGGTGTACTTAAGGCAGTGCATCTGTTAACTTCATAATGTTAAGCAGCAACTTATCTGACCAAATCCAAATGGGAATATACCAGTTAATCATAGAAGTTAATCATAGATGTATTGCTAACGTTGCGGATAAATTAACCATCGTTACTGCATAGTCCTGCAGCTTACGATATTGTAGCTCATTAAGCTAATTGATATACGACCTTATGGCTTGTTAGTGTGGTCATATTTAGTTATTAACGTCATTTTTTTATTTAGTATTTAACGTTTTACATGGAAACCCGAAAATGCAACTACATAGATTGTACGAGTAGATGTTTATGTCTGTCTGATTCTGTTAGATTTCGGTGAATTCTCATAGATAATATACTCTGTTTTTGTTTACTGGCTTGTAAAGTAAATGTACTTCTCCATACCATAAACTATGTAAACTGTCCGCATCACAGTTTTTATATGCAGTTTCAGTAATTTCCTATGCTGATATAATTCGTATCTTGAACAGTTTTCGCAAAGAATTAACGATATTAACAATTTGAAAACCAATCCCTATCCGCGTACGTAAAACAAACCAAGAAAAGTTGCACCATCAAAATTTCTTCTAGACTGTGATATTGGCATTGGTAGGTCGTAGAGCCTACGGGCTGCCCGGCTCCGAACAGATATGGCCGCTATTTGTGACGCCGCCATGCCGCGGGTTAGACCTGGCAGAAGGGGACCGGTATACTGGTGGTCCGACCACATCGCACAGTTGCGCGCGGCTTGCTTGCGGTCCCGTCGCAAGTACACACGCGCCCGCAGACGTCGAACTGCCAGTGCCGAAGAGACGGAGGAAAGGTACAGGGAGTACCGGAACGCGACCGTGGCGCTTCAGACTGCCATCGCTGATAGCAAGTCTCGAAGCTGGTCGGGACTCCTGGACGGGCTGGATAGGGATCCATGGGGACGCCCCTATAGAATTGTGCTGGGAAAGCTGCGCCCATGGGTCCCTCCGTTAACGGAAACCCTGGATCCCGACTTTGTCACGGTCGTTATGGGAAACCTGTTTCCTTTCACTCCGAATAGCCCCGACGCAGCGACGGTACCCTCGGTGCTGCCCGAATGGACTGAGGAGTTGGCAGTCAGTGAAACAGAACTAGGATGGGCCGTGAAACGATTGGCCAAGCGAAACACCGCACCAGGCCCTGACGGAATCCCGGGTCGGGCCTGGGTGTTGGCGCTGACCGTCCTCGAGGAGAGGTTACGGTCTCTGTTCACTGACTGCCTACGTGCCGGCCGCTTCCCAGCGGAATGGAGGCAGGCGAAGGTGGTACTCCTCCACAAACCGGGCAGACCCTTACACTCACCCTCGGCCTACAGGCCGATATGTCTGCTGAACGAGATAGGAAAGCTTTTTGAGCGGATCGTTTCCGCTCGTATCAGCAGACATTTGGCGTGCAGCGGTCCGGATCTATCCGACAGTCAGTACGGCTTCCGAAAGGAACGCTCGACTGTCGATGCTATACTCCGTGTTCGCGCAGTGACAGAGCAGGCCGTATCCAGTGGCGGAGTGGTTTTGGCTATTAGCCTTGACATAGTCAACGCGTTCAACACTCTGCCCTGGAAAGCAATAAGGGAGGCCCTCGTATATCATCAGGTGCCTCCCTATTTGCGTGACGTACTGACGGCCTATTTGTCTAACCGGAGTATTAGCTATCCGGGCCGTTACGGGAGTGTCAAGAAGAGGCGTGTCGTGTGCGGGGTTCCGCAGGGGTCGGTCTTGGGGCCACTCCTGTGGAATCTCGCATACGATGTCGTACTGCGGACGAAGCTCCCTCCTGGTGTGAGCGTCGTATGTATGGGCGGCGAGACCTTTTATAATATATAATATTAATTATTATCATGTTAATTTTGATTGTCAATGTGGAATTAATATTTAGATTAAAATATGGACGACTTCCGGTAGTACTTCAAAACACTTTGTTAGTCATACCAAATAAATTATATGAATTATAATAATATTAAAATATTTATTCTAGTATTTTTAAAACAATATTTTAAATATAATGTTATTTTATTAATAGTTAAATTTATTGTAAATCACGTCACTTGTTATAACAAAACAAGTGACGTGAGAGGGTAGTTCTTAGGCTGTTTGTCACTTGAGTAGTATTTAAGTCCACGCGCTGGTAGAGCGTGGTACATTCGCATTTAATCAGTCGTGTAAGCCGTTACTCTGCTCGAATTGTAAATAAAAGTGAATAAAAGTGATTCTCATATTAAAGTCGTTTCGTTCAGTTTATTAATAAAGTGCGGTATTGGGATATCGCCGACATATGCTACGCCGACGACACTCTTGTGCTGGCTGAGGGTGACTCTTTTGAGCGGACGGCGAGGCTGGCTGAACTAGGGGTGGCGCGAATTGTCGCAAAAATACGCGGGATAGGCCTTCGCATAGCGCCGAATAAGACTGAGGTCTTATGGTTCCACCGTCGAAGGCGGAACGCGGATCCACCCTGCATGTCAGTGCGGGTGGGTGACGCGGTTATCGAAGTGGGCAGACATCTCAATTACCTTGGGCTGGTGCTGGATGGTCGCTGGCGTTTCGACGAACACTTCGACCGTCTGGTCCCCCGGATTCACAGGGTAGCGGGTGCTTTGCACAAACTGCTGCCAAATCTCGGGGGACCAAGGGAGGAAGTCCGCCGCCTCTACGCAGGCGTCGTGCGCTCTGTCGCGCTCTACGGTGCGCCCGTATGGTCTAATAGACTATCGGGCTGCCGGCGCCTCGCGGCCAAATTGAATGCCGCGCAGCGTTTGATCGCGATCAGAGTCGCACGAGGATACCGGACGATATCGTATGAGGCGGCCACAGTCCTAGCGCGGTTTCCGCCCCTGGACATTCTGGCGGATATGACCGCAGAGATCTTTTTTAAGATCCGCGGTCTCCGCCAGACGGCCCAACCTCCCAACGAAGAGACGATCGAAGTGCTTCGCACGAGAGCCGGCTGGCGCGCCCTAAGGCGCTGGCGTGATCGGCTCCAAGAGCCACGGGGCGCGCGCCAGCGCGCGGTAAGTGCAATTCTGCCCAGCTTCCGAGCATGGTTGCACAGGAAGACACGCGTCACCTACCGGCTGACACAGGTACTCACCGGACATGGCTGCTTCGGTGAGTACCTGCACAGAATAGGCAGGGAGGCCTCAGCGCAGTGCCACCATTGTGGACATGCCCAGGATTCTGCGCAGCACACACTCGAGGAGTGCCCAGCATGGCAGCCCGAGCGGCAGATCCTGGTGCAGCACATAGGGCCGAACCTCTCGCCAGAAACAGTTGTTGCGGCGATGGTCCGTTCAGGCGAAGCGTGGAATAGCGTGGTCGCATTCTGCGACCGCGTTATGAGCGCAAAAGAGGACGCCGAACGGGCCAGGGAGCGCGCCGATCCCGCGCGGAGACGGAGACGCCGAGGGCGTAGATAGCGCCCTCCGGCGCGGTGTCCCTGTAGTACCGGGACCAGAATAGGGCTACGGTAACCCTTGCCTGTCGTAAGAGGCGACTAAAAGGGGCTTCCGGGGTTGCGGGCGGCAAGAGTGGGGGCTCAAACCGTCCAGCAAGCGACCCCGGGAAGGACAGCGGTTTGTGTGGTCGCATATCGCTGTAATCACCAGGGGATGTGAGAGGAGCGTAAATTGCTCCCCCCAGGGCAGAGCCCGATAAAAGGGCATCGCGTTAGGAGGACTCCGGTTGTGTTCCGTTGGAGATCCCGGAGTTCTCCACCAAACGCTGAGGACGGCCACCGGGGGGGTTTTAGTGTGATAAAAATCCCACATAACCCGGCGTCACTCCCATGGCGTTACCTTTGAAGGTTTCCCCCTCGTCAACAAAAAAAAAAAAAAAAAAGGTCGTAGAGCCTTTCGAAGTTCGGCTGCGGCAGCATTATCACTGAACAATGTTGACAGCGAATGTAACGCATCTGTAGTATTCCCGGTAGATTCCAACCCATGATTCCGTATCACTGTCACCGTCAAATAACCTATATCCTCGCGTACTACATGTTCATTTGAATGAAAGATCACACTATGTGGTTTCTATATCAAAACTGTCAGTGTTTTTTATTCAGAAAAACAGCAACAGTTCCGCTGAAACGTGCATATTCGTATCATCCCACGTGACGTCGCACACGTCACATCATATTTTCGTTATGCGGTATTCGGGTCCGTTTCGTTTCGATCTCTGGAATCGAGCCACGGTATAGGTACTAAAATACTTGAAAAATAGCGTTGACTTCGATTGAAATAATCTAGGCACTAACTAGACAGTGACTAATCAAAATTGTCGCAAACAATAGGGATTATCGTAATAAGTCATTTTATGAGAGTTTCTTCATACAAATGTTAAAATACCTTAATATTTTAATATTGAAATCGTAACGTGTAGCAATTTTATATAATTGTACAATTTTAGATGTTACAGAATTTGTGGTATCTGAAGTTACGTCTCTAAGGAGGAAATTCATATCAATGGGTAGCCTATTCCAGGTCTGCTCAAAAATTATAAAGATAAAAAATTGAAATAATTATATAAACATCCGAATATTGTATTTTAAACATTTGTTATTATGAAAAAGTTAATTAAGAGTGTTAAAGTGTTGTACATACACTCACTCACACACACACACACACACACACACACACACACACACACACACACACACACACACACAGACACACACACATACACACTTGGATTTTAAAACCCAGGAGATGCCCCACTGACGGCTGACTATCTTCTTATCCCACCTAACACCACAGGGATTATAGGAGCGGCTGAAAAACAGCGCTACTCGAATCCCTGATTCTGAGACAGCAATGCTGAGCCGAATTCCTTTTGTCATATTAATATTACTGTAAAATGTACATTTATTCTTTCTGTAACTGTGTTATTATGGCAATAAACGTTTATTATTATTATTATTAAAAGTACGATCTAAAATTAGGAATCTTGATGGCTAGTATAATTAATGATTTATTTAACATACTTCATAAGGATTATATTTCCAAAACATTGTCCCAAACACATAACATTACATTACAAAAATGATTTATTGAAGTGAAAATTAGTTTTTTACTTCCAAGTTAATGGAAAGTCACGAAAACCATTAAGAAATAGCAGAACCAATTTCGTTGACCGAGTGGGACCGTGTAAGTAATTACTTGTTTGTGGTATAATTCATAGTAGTTAAGAACATACAGCTGTAATTTAAGAATAGGTTGTATTACTTTTAATTTGGTGTAGGTATAACAGCAGCAATGATAGCCTAGTGGGCAAGAAACTCGGCCTCTCGATCGAGGGGTCCGAGGTTCATATCCCAGGCACGCACCTCTGATTTTTCAAAATTATGTGAGTATTAGAAATTAATTATCACTTGCTAAAACGGTAAAGGAAAAGATCGTGAGGAAACCTGCATACCTAATAGGTTTATAAAAAAAAATTCAAAGGTATGTGAAGTCCACCAATACGCACTTGGCCAGCGCGGTGGACTATGGCCTAATCCTTCTCATTCTGAGAGGAGACCCGTGCCCAGTAGTGGGACAATAATGGGTCGATGATGATAACGACAAAAAATATGCAAGGAAACCCAGTGCATAATAATACGCAGTTTCATAAATATTCAATTTCATAAAAATGTATTACTTATGTTTTTTTATGAAATCGTAGTAGCGTACAGCCATACAGTTTTGTAATTTGATAAAACGTTTTGTGATTCGACTTCGATAGCAACACTGTGATGTCTATTCCCACCTTATAACAGCAATTTCAAGCGCTACTGTGTTCTGGGTTGAAGGGCATAAGAGACATTCTTATTCTAGGCATTCCAACTTTTTTTTCAGCGGTGCCAATGAATCTATGGCCGATCCCAAATAGGACTTAGATGGGGTTGATTACAGACATCTATGAGTTATAGTAGCCACTTACCATTAACTGGACTGAATAGCAGTTATTTGTTATAAAAGTAATTAAAGTTCATCTGATAAAAAATCTTCTTTGCTGTGTGCTATATTATTGAATGAGATTGAAATTCTACTGATACCCTTACACTATTTATTTGGAATGCATCTGAATCAAATTTAACAACTTTATCCAAAATATTTGTATACATTTATAACAAAACGTAACGTGTTACAGTATTTGCGTGTCTCAGATAGTAAATGGAGGCTGAGATAGATGTGGGGTTTAGTGACCATCATATTTTAGCATTGTGAAGCCTACGTGTAGGACTTACCCTAAATCTTAGGCCCCGCGATTTATCAAAGGATGATTTGTTTTATAATCTTGAAAATTTATAATCCTTTTACTTTCTGAATAGTATTAGTATCTATTATAAGGTTTCTGATGTTATTTTAAGAATTATGCGTAAGAAACCCTTTATACTGTTACATGAGCTGCTCAATCAGTTATTTTTTGTAGGCATAGGTATTAGATGTTATCAAAAGATAACTAAATCAATAAGTACTTGAGTTACTACATTATAAAAGGTTTTCTAAATCTATCACATATTTTTGGCTTAAAATAAAAAAATGTTCTTATTTGTACTAAAATATTACGCGTGTAAAAAATACACGGATAAATATTCCACTTTGACGCAGATTTTTTAAAAAATACTGAGAATAACTCATCGCGGACAAATTGCTTCAAAGTTCAACCTTGATTTCATAAGCTTTATATTCTGCGAACCGGCGTACCAATTAATCCTTTATGTTTTTACAAAATAATACTTATATAAATTTTAATGAAGGTCGTTTTAGGCCATTTGGAAATTAGACGGTGATAATAATTATAATGTATACATAATATGAGCATGTATAAAGGAAGGGAAGGTACCTCTGTATAAAATAACATTATTGGAACTCCACCCTTATTATAAGGCAATATTAGTTGATAGCACTACAATAACAGAACCACGCTTATAATCCGCGCCAAACTGCTAGTCTGCTCTGAAGTTGTTGCGAGCAGGTGTAGTCATACAATTTGCTATTGCGACGCGATTCATTTCTATATTCAAAGGAGGACTAGGAGTTTTACGCAGACTATACCACACATAAAAATATTTAGTATAAAAAAAACATTGCTACAAGTGTAATACCTACGTCTGAACTGGATTCATAACTATGTCATACCGTTCTTATGTAATTTGATTCATTATTTATTCTTCTTTTATTAATTCCTCTTTCGAAAAAGTTATAGAACATAATAATATCAATTTTACCTAAGGTACTTAAGTACTCGTTTATTATGTAAATTATTTTATACAACATTGATTCCTAACTTATACGGCATTCCCTATCGAAATATTAAGATACATTAAATACTCGGCCACAGTATGATATATTACCATATTTTCCTGAACTATTAATCTCGATTGCATGCAGTAGGCATCTTATTTTCTCCCTAGCGTACCCAAACTAGGTCGGAATCGCTGTGTCGAACTCCAATTCTGAACTGATGGGCTAAGTATTTCCGGTCCACAGCATATTTGAATTTTGTCTGAATAAAATCTGAAACTTCAAGATAGCTTTCAACGAGTCCTTGTTGTTAGTTCGGATAAAGCTAGTTCGGATTCAACTGTCTCTGGAACTTGTGAAACTCCGTTCGTTTAATGCAACTTGGGTAATAAAGGCTCAAGTATATAATACCTGGATGCTTTTGTTTGTTTCTTATTTGTGACTTACTTTGCATAAAACATAAAATTTACATTTTTATTTATATTATTTGTGAATATTTTTAGACGATCAAAATACCTTTTTTTATAATATACGAGTAACAGACGAGCATGCAATCTACCAGATGGTAAGTGGCTAATGCCGCCCATGGACATCTATAACCAACACCAGATAGGATTAGATATTCTTAACTGAGGTCGGCCACAGCGCTTTACGCTGCTGTTATAAGGCAGAAATAGGTGTGGCGATGGTGCTACCGGAGTCGCACCACAAAGAATTCTACCACCTTCAAAATTAAATCTTTATGTTTTAAGCTAGTATTATATGTTTATTAAAGACGAAAATAAGAGCTTTCACCATATTTATTTAATAAAATAAAATGAACCTTATATGATGTTTGTATCTTCCCTGGCGAAATGTACTAACTGTATCACCTTACTATACTATACGTGTCTTACCAAACTTAAAACTAGAGCACAGCTAGATTTACACTTATACGTTATTCATACTTCCAAATCATGGGTTATTGGAATGGAAAAAACACTTACTTTTTATTGCGACAATTTCGGTGATTAGGCTACTTACAAACAAACTATTCAAATATTTATCCATACAGATAGAATTGGCTTGTGACAGCATACTGATGTAACTACCAGAACTTAATGGTTATATAACTCAGTGCTAACGAGCTGTAGGCGTGACTTTATGGTAATGATTATGGTGTTCTTGAAGATAAGTCACATGTAGCATACATTTGCCTCAGTTCATTACGACACCCGCTATCAAATTTAATAAAAGTTTTTTATCGTGTGATAACTTTTTTAAAAACCGCGCCAAAATAGACGAGAAAACGTGCAAAAATGCTATACAGAGAAGATTTTAAACTATATTGTTATTGTAATTAACAAATCGGAAAATTAATAATCATATTTTTTATTCTGACTGCAAATTGGCCATCTAGACCTCTCAGAATCATTTAAATGCTTAAACATACATGTAGTACCACATAGTATGTACCATAACTCTACTTAAATTAAAATCGTTTCGATATGACATCATTATAAAAATAATTTAATTATTTAGCGGCCTAAAGCTGGCATTGATAACAAATTCTATGGTACATTTATTTTGAGGAAAATAAAGTAAAGGTGAAAGCACCTGCAGAGACCTAATATTCTTATCGCCACAGCCTTCTGTTCTACAAAAAATATCGAACACCATTTATCAGGTGAGTCACTTTTGTTCTACGGTTACGTAGGCACCGTTCGAAGTAACACTAAACACGGTGAGCGGAAATTGATGACATTGTCCGCTTATTTATGGGCTATTGCCTATGGGTCGATGTATAACACATAAGCGTGTACTGAAATTGCATGATATATGTATATGATCGATCATGACATCGATGTCAAGCATGTATCATAACAACAAATACTACGCACTTAATACAACAACAAACTAGTAATAAAACAATCCGTTGTATTCAACTTACTTAGCTTACGATTATAGTGAGGAAAAATACACTGCAAGTAGATAATATTTTTTGTACGATGAAATATTAATAAACCTTTCCTAGAATAATTATGAAATTTAGTGTGCCTTCATCGCTACAGTAGATAGAATTTAGTTGAATTCAAAAAATATACCACCAAACTACTATTGCTTTATAAAAGTATGAAAAAATTGTTCTAGACTAGAAAATACGAAAAGTTATCGATAAAAATCTATCTCTATTGTAACATTTATAACCTACATTTTGTAAGTAGGATGAATATTACGACATGATTTCTCGTCACTTCTGCCAGAACTTTAGATTGGGTATCGATGGTCTTGCCTAAGAAATATTGGAAACATTTCTGTCTTATTTTTTACACTTACTTCGCGAAAAAATGGCCCTGCTAGATATCTTTAAACTGATATAGTAGATTTTATTTCAGTAGTTTTTATTTAATCAAAATTTGCTAATTTAGTTATTAAACCATGTTTTTTCGGTTTTAAAAGGAATACCATGAGACTGACTTGCAGAAAGGTCTAGGGTCAATCTCTGGCTAAATCTGGCATTTTTTTGGATCTTAATATTTTTATGAAAATTACGACAATGGGAATTCTAATGTAACATTGACTACATACCATCAGAAGGACTGCATGCACTTTACTACTTCATATTAAAAAAAACTTTTTAATTTACGTATTTCTTGATACAATACAGAGTCAAAACACTCATTAAATCGCCAACAATACGTAGGTACATAGTGTTAGTTTTATTCCCAGTTCGAATAGCGGAGTTTTCTTTGAGAAGTTATTAACACGGCCTTTGTTTCAGGCGCGATGAACCCCCGCCCTCGGGGTTGAAGAGTGATGGCGCGTACTACTGCCGCCGCCTGCCTCTTTACGGTCCATTTTCTCTCGTGCATTATTGGTGAGTTATTCCCAATTTTACCGTGTTCTCGGCGTATGGTACACGCGATTTTGAGCCCTTTCCGCTTTATAGCTCGGGGTTGTTTGAAGGGAGGTTGTTACGGATTTTTGCGAAACGAAAGGGTAAGAATGTTGCAATCAAAACACTGCCTGTATTTTTCTCCTTGATATAATGCTTACAATATTTTTTATCAGATTTTGTTTGTGTTACTTACCTTAGGTCTTACTACCTGTAAGATATAGATTGCAAATGGGTGATAGTGACCACTTCCTATCATAACTACTGGTTTATCATTAAAGTTATAAAAATATAGATTAGTGACTAACTCATTCGAAAATCATATAATTAGCTAACTCCAATTGTTTAAAGAAGAATGACATAACCTTAGATATTTTTTTAGCTTTTTACCTTAGATAAACCTTTAGTAACACGTAACTGATAACACGTGATAACACGTAAGTAAGTAGACACTAGTGATTAGAGGTATTATAACTATATGCCCGTTATTAAACTGTTCTTGCTGAAGTCTCCGACCAGAATGCCGCTCTCTGTTAACTCGAGCGCCGCCATGATATCATCCCCACTTAACATCCCCACTACATCTGTGTTTGAAATGTAGTAATCAAATGAGTGACTTATTATTTTAAAGTAGTATTATAAAAATGTGATATCGTTAATATCCAAGCTTTGTATTAACGATGATAACAAATAACATAGGTCAACAATTTTTAAATTTTTTTTTGTGCATGAGTTTTACTTAATATATTCTGATTATATAAGCAAATATATATAAAAAAATGAAATTACAAATCGATAATATTTGCTTTTATATAAATTAGAGCAATTTGACATTTTTTTATTTTCGAGTCCAATAAAGTCGGTCTTGGCACACTAACGCTGTCAAAAGAGTGGCAAGGGGGCGGAGTGTAGTGTTTCTTGCATCGCTCCTTGTGTACGAAAGTAAGTGATTGCTTATTTCAGTGGAATAACGTAATTCATTTTTTTTTTCGTTGTATCAGTCTGTACAAAATGACTTCGAGATGTTGTAAACGAGACGCCGACATATTTTATTATATTTGAAAGGAAAGAAAAAGGACGATTTATGTACAAATTTAAAGATTTCCGAGGCATACCAACTTACTTCCATCTGTATACTGTATACCTGTTAAAAATCAAGATAAAAAATGGGTCTCACATATTGTGTCAGGTAACACTTGCAGAAATATTCTGGACGGTGAGTTTATATTCATTTTTTTAATTTAATAGCTATTTTATAATAACTTTAATTAGGTTATAATATGGTACGTTTTATTGTAGGTTGGTACCGAGGTGAAAAAAGAGCAATGAAGTTTGCAGTGCCAAGATTTTGGAGGATACTCAGTAATCATCGCATAGATTGTTATTTTTGTATTGTGAATCCACACAAAGATAATAAAATCAAAGAAAACATATTATCCGGATCTACCAACGACTGTTTAGTGTTGATTAATAAGTACTTGCATTCTATTTTAAAATTTCTGTTATAAGAATGTATCATTAATTGATGTTTGTGTATCTTTTAATAAATCAACTGTGTCCATTTTTCATGTGTTATTGAGCGTTTCCTATCTTTAAAATTATATAAAACAAATTGTGTGTGATATATTATCGATCTTTTTTATTCGTTTGAAGGACTTACTGCTGCCATTATGTGTAGAATATAACATCGTTCAAATGTCCGCACGGCTTTTATGGTTATGGTCTGCAAAAGGCAGAGTTCTTATGGGCGACGGGAAATCGACTGTCTCAGATTCTAGTGCACACTCTCACGGACAGCGGCGATGTTTTCGGCAGATCTTCCGTTTCGTTGATATAAGAATGTTAGTCAATCATTTAATGACCCAGTAGACTTTAATTTATCCACCAGATTGCGAATAGTCCTCTCGGTAGGACGATTATGGCGACCACGCGGTAGCGGACGATTGTAGCACGCGTTGCCCGAACAGAATAGCTTTTTGATACAATAATTTTATTATTTGTTCATGTTGTTGAATGCTATAAACGTCCATGGTAATTTGGCAAAACAAACTGAATAAATTAAAACTAATTTGACAGATGTTGCTTCAGTAAGATGACCGTTATCAACTTTCAAAGTTCGGAAGTCCTTGTTAGAAGACCCTATATTTTCATTGATTTGAATTTTCCAATTTGTACACATAAAAGTAAATTCAGAACTATTTTCTGTTCTTTTTCTTATTTCTAGGTATAAAAGGAATAAAAATAACGTATGTATAACCCATGCTCAAAAATTCTGTAGACCGGTGTAATTGACAAAATAACTTCATGATTTAACTTTTCACGAGTGTACGAGAAAATATAATGACATTACTTTCCATAGTCTTATGAAAGTATCTGATTACTTGTTTGACTTATTAAGTAGCTTTTGTCTCAAAACTTTGAGCTTAGCGTCAGCTTGCGTGCTTATTTTAATAGGGTTGTATGAGAGCATCCTTAAATTAATTGTTATTTATTTACTAAATTGTACCTTAGAATCATATTACGTTCTCTTAACTTAATACTGATTGCAGGTAATTTAAAGTTAGATGTCTAAGGAGTTATAATGTAGCAATGGTAATAATATCTATACTGCTTGTGCCGATAAACGTTCTTTGTCTAGTATTGAAATGAGATAAATAGTTAAATCATAAAATTTAAATGTATAGTTCCCAATATTTGCTTGAAATAATATTTTTTTCCAAACAAGCTTCAGAATAACACTCAGAACAATACATACTGTTATCCAACTTTGTCATTACGGGAGTGAGAATTCATTACAGCAAAAAGTTTGTCTTTCCAGCCGGCAAAAAATGCCTTTCATAACTTACGAGAACGACTGCTAATGGGAATAATATAAGTCAGATAACACAGAAGCGACGACAGGCATGTCCGTTCTCAAAACACTAATTTCATGCAAGATGAGAAACAGCGCGCCCTTGCCATATTACCACTGTATGTTGCATATGAAAATAGAGAAATAGGTTATAGTTCCCAATCTTTGCTTGAGTAAAAAAATATTTTTTTTCCAAACAAGCTTCAGAATAACACCCAGAACAATACATACTGTTATCCAACTTTGTCATTACGGGAGTGAGAATTCATTACAGCATAAAACTTTGTCTTTCCAGCCGGCAAAAAATGCCTTTCATAACTTGCGAGAATGACTGCTAATGGGAATAATATAAGTCAGAAAACGTAGAAGTGACTACAGGCATGTCCGTAAATATAAGACACTCATTTCATGTAAGACGAGAAACGCCGTGCCTTTACCATATTGCCTCTGTATGTTTCGTGTGAAAATAGAGGAATGGAGCGTTGTTCGCGCCTGCCGTCCCTTCCGTTTGGTTTGTGGCTTACATGAACAAATTACAGATATGCGGTTTTTCCTCATGTCTTACGATATAATATTTTTCTAGAATTACGCCCAAGCCTAACCTACCGTGAAATATAAATCTGCCTATAATAATATTATTAACTTTGACGTATTATTTCTTTTGACAACGAAAAAGGAAACTTTAGTTTTCTCAAAGTTTATCATAATTAAACATTCTTATTGAGAAATCGTAGAACCGAACTTGTTATTTGTTTTGTAACATGATAAGATTTATTTTCAGCGACTCGTTCAGGATTCGTTCATTAAAATATTTAACATTGCCTATTTGGATTACGTTATGTTCTAATAATCTCTACTATTTAAGCTTTAAATTTATAATTTTATCGCCGTTAATCTCTTATTGTCCCTGTCATAGGTCTCCTCTCAACGTAACAACAGTTATATACCACAGTTATAACCACGCTGTCCAAGTGCGAATTGATAGACTTAACATACCTTTCAGAACATTCTTAAAGAAGCCACGTTCTTTATGATGTCTTAAATTAAAGCAAGTACGTTAAAAAACAAAGCATATTCAGATATGCTCAAATCTCAGGGTTTGAACCTGCGACCCAACGACGAGAAGACTGAGTTTCAACCACTATTCTGTCACTGCTTATAATTCAATGCCCGTGTGTAATTATAATATTTAATCATGACACAATTTTAATATATAAAAAATGGTATCATTCATCACGAAATCGTCCCCATATTTCGTTCCCATGACACAATCGTAAAACCTTGTCGCGTCTCTGAAGGATCGTAATTTAAAATTTAACACTTAATCAAGCTTGTGACGAGATTTATGGACTAGCTCCATCATCGGCTGTGCACTAGTAGCGAAATAAAAGCGAGATATATAAAATCATCAGTTATTTCTTAATATTCTTTACTGTAAAATAACTTTTCTGTAGTCTTTGACTAACCAAGTCGAACTAAAAATAAGTTCGAACGATTTTAATCGAAAAAAAAATCTATATATTTAATTAATACATTTAGGATCAATCAATGCTGTGATATCCTTATTTTGTTAATTTTATTTATATTTAATCCTCAAAAATTCTTGATTCAATTTTATATGAAAAGTAATATTATTACTACCCTACTATATCTGAATTATCATTTTTGGTTATTCAATGAATTCTTAGAATTCAACGTATTCCAAGGCAAAATTTTGTGTTACACTCGCTATGGGTGTGACACCTTTTACGCTAGTAGAGGCTTTCATTTTCCACACCATTTTTTTACGAGATCTGTGGGCGATTGAGCAATTAATTTATAATCAGATCGGCCATCATTCATTTGATACATGACTTCGCGTGAAGTTAAAATTGTATTTGAAGGTCGAGGCGAAATTTTCTATAATAAAGTTCCATTGATTTACTTAATTCATATATTAATAACGATCGATTAACCTTGATGAAAGTTAAATTGTTTTTATATATTGTTATTTTTGTTATATTTTAAAACACTACACTTTTTGAATTTTCATCCGATTTTCAAACATTACAAGCAAATTGAATTAAAAAATAACGATTTTCACAAAATGAGTATAAGGAAAACAAAACACGTGTGAATAATGAGATTTAAACGAATCGTAAGGCCAATAGAGCAATTAACTTTTAATTTTCGGAGCCGTCATTAATCTGACGGACGCGACCCAAAATTAATGAAGTTATAGCTTGTTTTGTTACGGAGTTTTGAATATTCCGGTGATTTACGATTTCGTTTGCAAAAGCGAGTTTCAGAAGTTAATTTCGTTTTCAAGTTGTTTGTTCGCTGTGGTTACTGAACTGAAACTTAGGGATTTGTTTCATTAATGCAGAGAAACATGGAAAATTTTGACAGCAGAATTACTAGAATGAGATTTAATAAAGGTGACTTTTGGGTTTGGGATGAATATACGAGTACGTATGATTCTTAGACGGCTGTGAATGTGATTTAATGCTTTTCTCATTCTTTATCCCTGTATCAATAAAAAATCCCCCCCTTCTAGCCAATACTCCTTTTTATCCCGGTTAAGCTTTAAGACGCCACCAAAACCCTGTGAAGCTGTTAAGGCAGCTAGGGTCTACAGCAACAACACATTTAGAAAAAAGAATATATTTTAGATAGTCTGATTACAACGAATATTAACCATTAGTGTGTTTTTCTCCATCAAGCGCGCTGTCATTATTTCCCCTCTCTAATCTAAGGCCAAGATGTCTAAACTGTACATCCATCAGCGAAGTTTCCACTAAGTCACATTCGTCAACTTCGACATTATGAGCCGTTGAGACAACTGTCAAATTCAATTTACAGAACTAAAAGCCACTACATGCTAGTATTATAGTAAAAAGGTTCAAGTAGAGAATAGGGTTGAAAACTTCTGAATATCCGAAGATTTATGAAGGTCCGGTTCCGATTTTGGAAGGTGTTAGTATTAGCTGAACAGCAGTGTTAGGCGCTGCTGTGTTCCGCTTTGAAGGGAATAAGGGAGACATACTTTTTCGAGGCGTTCCAGCTTAGTCCTCAGGGGTAACGGCGCATCTGTAGGTAGGAATATCTAATCCTATTTGGGGTTGATCAGATGTCCACGGGCGGCAGTAGCCACTTACCATCAGGTGGACTGCATGCTCGTCTGCTACTCCTATATAATAAAAAAAAACGAAACTTCAATTAACACACTACATTTCTTATTTACAAAGTAGCCCTCCTGATTCAAATGTCACATTCCTCAGTCAGACTTGTGTGCAATAGAAATTTTTAGTTCATTATACCCTAGATATGTAGAAACATAAATTGTGAACCAACACGACGGTGCTGTTAAGGTGTTGTGTCTCATCAGTAAATCAGTGCTATGTTCTAGTCTAGTGACTACCTCGTTGTAAAACAAATATCTCAATCGCGATACGATGTTTACGGTAAATGAAAAATACCCCGTAAGATAAAACTAATCTTCCAGCTGATAGCAACTGGGTTTCCAAAAAAATCTTGTACCAATAACATCTTTGTTCGCTTCTCGTTTAACGTGGTGTCTGTGGTAACCGAGCTTAAAATTTAATTCAGATATACGATGCGTTTCAACCGAACACAATTTATTTACGCTCTGTGTTTGTTTTGCTCTGCATCAACACTGGTAATGCAAATATTCTGTTTGCCACGCGCTAAAATATACAGCAATTTGGAGCCTGATTCGATTAATACAGAAAAATGCGCTTTTTCTTTCGTATGTGTTATTATTATAGATCCTAGATTGTCCATAGTTGGGCGTCTGCCCAAATATAAGTAGGTAATATAAGTCTTATATTATGACAAGAAAGAAGACTAATTACTTCGATAATTTTTACCATATATGACCATTATTAATACTCAATCCATACAAATTTCATTTTCATAACTTCCACCAAGGACTGAAATATATTTTCTAGCATAGTCAAAACTTGATAATTACTTGGCAAAATATTGGAAAATTTGATTATTAATACTAATATATATCCAAAAAATATTTCGTAATAATAAAACGAACATTCGCAATACGCTAACAAGGAACGAAAATCTAACAATTCTATTATTTTAAAATCAACAGAAGCATATCATTAAAATAAATTCATTGTCTATTCATAGATCGATGTTACTATCGGTCCTCAATCAAAACCATCGAACTGACAAATATCTATCACATTACCCGCAATCACAGACAAATCGCTCTCAAAATGGAGCCCAAATATTATTTGTAGGGAGTGAATCAATCAAATCGAATGGACGATCGAAGGTTACGTAACGACAGTAGGTAAAATATTGTTGCTCGATGATTAATCACATTTGCTCGATATAAATGTAGCATGTAGATAAGCTACGTCTATATTTTAGATTGATATACCTATATTATTATGTTACGGGGTTGACAGTTTATAGGAAAATGGTGAATACATAATGCTTAACGCATGTTAAAAACATAATGTTTTTGGCACCCCTATTTTTATACCCAGACCCAAAACACAAACCTTAATTTATTATCATCATCATATATTGCTGTGTGGGAATCATTTGATGTGCCATGGTAATTAAATTTGATTAAAAACATTTCCAAAAAATCTGAAATCTTGGATTGGACTCCTGGACTCCTGATAGACAGATTTGCTTTATTTTAACATAATATCACTGTAAAACTCTCGATATTATTTAATTTAACATGTGCCGTAAATAAGAAACAGAAATGATACATTTTAATACGACGTCATTTACTTTCAATAACATTACTTCACGTCCCGTTAATTTTATGCGAATATTTCGTCGTCTCCTCGGTGGAACAGAATGAATTGTCTTAATGGATGTGACCTTAACTAATGATACATAAGTCTAATTTCATTTTCATCTTTGAGTTATCAAACTCAAGGTATTTTCTAATCTTATTGAGCATCATTCCACGTAATATACCTTTCGTGTACTGACCTGACCTGACCCAATTCTTCCGCACATTGTCCTTACATCTCGCAATTGCTCGCAGTACAAAAATTTCCAGAAAATAATTCCACGGGTGTTCCCATTCCAGACTTATTAAAATTAAGTCTTTGTTTAATTAACAAAGACTTGGTGATTCTTTATGTGACATTGTATTTCAAACCTTCGGGCCATACCCGGCTTCGCAATAAAATACACTTAATTTTTTGTTCCTGGAACAATTACGTGGCTGTTTTTCCGCGAAAGGTAGTCTAGAAGTTTGTTATTTTAATTAATACCCGACTGCGGAGGTTTATGTTTGTCGGGCGTAGGTATGTATGTGTATTTGCACGTGCATGTATGTATATTTTATGTATTTATTTATTTATTTATATATTTATTGTAAAAATAACACACAGTTAAATTACAACAGGGCAGACTTAATGCCTAATGGCATTCTCTACCAGTCAACCCTCGGTGATGTATGTATGTCTCATTCTTTGGAATGACTTACAATCCAAATGGCTTGAAGAAATTAAACGTTTAAATACGATGGTGTCGTTTAAGGGAGTGGGACCGCCTACATGAAGTCATTTTAATTATGTTTCACGTACAAATATTTTGAGCGTTTTTTCTTCTTGTATTATAAATCGATTTAATAACCTTTTCAAGACGTTGAAAACAGAAGTTTATTTAACATTATGCATTTGGGTATTTCGGGTGATCGTCTCGCTAATGTGCATTCCCTAGTAATTTCGAAAATCTTCGTGTTAAACTGAACTTTAACAATGAATCAAGTCAATATTATACGAAGGAGATGCTACTGATAACTGTGTTACAACACCACTTTTTTCTTTACCACGACATCTGGAAAACCGAATGCAAAATTGGGTCGACAACGGTTAAAACTAACATAAAGCAGCTGAGTAATGAGTAAGTGAGCTAAGTATCGAGTAGGCAATAATCCAATCGATAGACAAAGCTTGCGAGCTGGATCGTTGTAAAAGCGCCACGAACACGCAAAGCTTGATCCGACAGACAACAAGATAATCACGTAACGCTGAATGAAACGGCTTAGGCTGTCTAGCATCTTAGTTTAAGCTCCATTATTGTATATTTGAGAATTGTTTTTAAACGATTTTCTCTTAATATATATGTTATATGTATACAATTGTAGTCCATTATTATACAATTGACATCATTGTATTCGCCCACGCCAATCAATCAAAACCCCTTTACAAATTTCGCTAAATTTTCGAGTATATTCGGTTCAAGAGATGCTTGTAACAGAAAGACAGACGGGCAGACAGCGGATGCTTAGTAATAGGGTTCCGTTTTTACCCTTTACTCTTTGGGTACGGAACCCTAAAAAGAACTGAAAGGTAGGAAAAAAGATGAAGGTAAATCTGATAGGTACATCAATACTTTTGGGCAGATAGATGGTGCTATCGTCAAGATCAATTATTTGTGGTAGGGCAGCGTCTAGCTGATTCTACTTTATAAATATAGCTGCCATATTAAATGAGCATGCGATCTATTTGGTATAAGGTGATCTAACTAATGTTAACATCAATTAGCACAGGAGTGGACTTACTTACCCAAGGGATTTAAATTGTAATTATATCTTTACAGTCCCAAAGGGAGGATGTTTACAGTATCTTCAGTATAGTTACAATTCAGCATATACACAGATAATTCAATTACATGTTCTCGACTTAATCCTCAGGGTTTCATCTTGTGACTTGATAAGTCTTCCATCTTTTAGAATTTTAGATGGCTTATTTTGTTTATAGTTTTTTTGCATATTTTGTAAATAAGTCCTTCTTTAGTTTATAGTTTATTTTATTACATAAAATTTCATATATATAGTAACAATAATTGTAAATAAATTTTAATCTTAATTAAATATTAGACTTTAGAATTATCAAGAAAATACGTTTTAATACATTATTTTATTTCAGTGTGCCGTCAAGACAGCGGTAACAACCGGCCACGAGATCAAAGTACAGTGTCCGAATCTTCCAGAAGATTTCGGACGGAGTTCTTAGAAGACTGGCCACACACACCAGGCTCGCCGTACTTCGACCCAAGCACGCCAGATAACGTGACTGGCCTAGTTGGACATCCCGTCACATTGTTGTGCAAAGTGAAGAATTTGCAGAATCGAACAGTAAGTTAACATTTAATTATATACAATTTTAGAGTGCGTGTGTTCATTGTTATCCTCCTAAGCATGAAATATTTGTGTACTTTTGAGCTCACCTGACTGGTTCCTAGCTAGAGTTAGATTCCGTAGTCGATGCTATTGTCGAGATCTACATCTACATCTTTTATTTATCTTTTTGCAATTATAACATATAGAATGGTCCAATTATTACCTTGCAAAAACTCTAAATAAGTATTTCGTTATGATTCAATCCGCTTGTATTTTGTAATTTTTGCCGATACTATAAAACATGCATATTATGTTCCATAGTCGTAGGCAATACATTTAGATCGGTAGCAGATTTACGATAATAGCCTGCTACGAAATACATGGTTATAGTTTTTAAGTTTTCATGGAGCTGAAAAATGAGCCTGACAAAAATTGGAAAATTCTATAAAAATTAATGAAAATTTTCCACTAAAGTCAGTGAAACGAAATAGGACAACGTAATATGATGCATATTGCAAATAATGCATTAAAATCATTTTATTTAATGCAAACAATTTTGTGTGGCAGCAAATTATACCACAATTTAACTGATTGACTTCGTGTGACCACAATGGAATAGTGACGCGTTGACCGTAATATCTATAACAATGAAATCATTAAAAACAATTTACAAAACATATTTTTGATACCATCTGCTTAAACCACATTAGTAATATCATCAGTACTATCATGAAGTTATTTTTTTAAATTATTTAATATGAAGCAAGTCTGAACAAAACAGGAAAAATAAGTAGTGGATTGGTATCGGCCGCGTCTCGATCTACAATAATCCTTTTTTCGTAGATGTCCTCTGAGATAAGAAATTGGAATTTGGGACATGAGTTGTAATCTCCCTATTATCACTTATTCTACGTACCTATTGTAGCTTTAACTATATTAATACCCCATTTTAAAGAGATGCCGTGAAATGAATAGAATAATAATAAAGTTATGACCATAAGAATTATAAAATTTCTGATTTGAAATTTGTCGGTGTACATTATTTTTAATCCAATCCAATTCCATATTTATTCAAAGTACTTCTGTCCCGTGAACGACATTCAGTATTTGCAAAACGATACGGGAGTACGGGCGGATGTCATATAGAATGTCATTTGTTTGATAAATACCAGAAGTACCGCTTCGAAATACTTATTCATGACAAACAATACGAATTCCGAAATAATTTCGCGATTTCGCTTACCTGTTTAATGCATGCGCATATTAATTTACATTACCGATGCCAGGATTGTCGCCGACAATATAAATCGGACATTTCTTGGCACTTGCATGTGTTTTGGCAGCCGTTCTGCTTCGTAGATTTCGTCGCAATAAGGTTTTCATATCCAGATAAGAAGGACATGAATCTAGAATTACCTACGCGTACTGGAACACGAAATAATTCCGTCTAATGGCTGTTTTCGTGCCAGCAGTTGCAGCTCAGATATTGAAGCCATTTTGAAGATAACACTGAGACATATCTGAAATGCCGTTGTGAAACAACTGCAGCATTTTATTAGCAATATTTGTGACCGAAGAATTTAGTTTCGAGACTACATAAGTTACAACTAAAGTTCTTTGGTTCATTATGCAGTCCAATTGGTAGTATCTGTAGTTCCTTACATTAATCACAGGTTCCTAGCTACGTTTGAGAAGTAAGATGGAATACTTCGTATTTGTACTCAAATGAGAATACATATTAAGCATATAAAAATCAAAACACAACATTGAATTAATAACCAATCAAGGTGAAATATAGTCACAGTGTGAAGTGTGGTTACACAGCAAACAAACCCAAAATAAACAAATGAACCACTTTGCAAGCCACCAATAGACACTTGGTCCTAAAGTTGTATATTATCAAAAAAACCGACACAACGATGGTTGTCACACACGGGTACAAATTCGAAAATTCAACTTTCGATTACCCGGAAACGGTTAACGTTAAATAAACTCGTACCTCCCGTGCCCCCATCCAACAATAACGACTCTTGTTCAATCTCTGGTTTCACGCGTTAAAAGTTAACGGGATCAGAAACCGCGATTCAGAATTGCAAAATCAAGTTTCAAAGTTATTTGTTTGTTTAACGTTTATTTTCTAACTGGTGTTTTATGTATTAGAAGATTGCATGCAGTCCGCCTAATGTTTTGTGTTCATTACCACTCGTGTACATCTGAAGTCGACCCAAAGTGGGTTTCTTTTTATGCAGATCCCCTGCCATTACATTCCAGACGTTAGACCTCTTGCTGGAGATGCCTCAAAAAGTAACTTCGAACATTTTACAAATCCAAACAAAATTTTTGTACAGCAATGCGAAGTTTATTTCATTACCCAATGTTTATATATTTTAAATAAAGACAGACATATGTATATATTATAGTGCACAGAATGTATCTAGTTACTCCTGAGCGTATTGACGGAATTTACCACGAAGATAGAGATGCACAGGAAGTAGCTATGAATACAGTGGACGACAAACGACATGTTAGCTAAACTTATATCGTTAACAGAAAGCTGTTAATGTCCTAGATCGTTTTCTTTGTCTAGACATGCCTTATCTAGTGTCGGGTTTCAGATAGCGAAGTCTAACAAACACTTGTCTTAAAAGCTTGGGCATTTATTCTTTTATTGGAAAATATAAACATTAGCCACACAATAACCAGACGGAATACAAGTGACGTCAATTTATCGGGAACTTAAAAAACATTACGTGATTTTTAAAGATTAAGTTATATAAATCCCGGAAACCTATTTTGGTCCCGAATTGCGAAGGTTTGCCAAATATGCTGATGGATGGAAGGTACTGTCGTTTACAAATTAGCAAAAAATACAAGACATAAAGGAATAATAGAAACACAAACTTTACCTTACAGTATCTGTAATAGTATTAGACTTTAAGACTGTGTTTTAAAGTAATATAAAACTCAATAGTATAAAGTTTGTTGGCGGAAGCGATTCGCTCTTTGATAACGTACATCAAACATGCGATGGCACTGAATTGTGAAGCAAATTTGTGGAGTATCGTGACCGGTCGATTCCAATTCTGTCCGGATCCTGAACACACACCGACCAACGTAAATATATATTTACTAGTGTTATATATGAAATTCTCGTGTCACAATTTTAGTAACCGTACTCCTCCGAAACGGCTTTACTGATTTTCACCAAATTTTATTTGCATATTCCACTACACTTCCAAACACTAGGTCTGAGAATCGGCTACTATTTATTTTTCATACCCATAAGTGATAAGGGTTGTTCACCCTTAACATGTTTTTTATTTATATGGAAACACAATGTTTGCCGGGTCAGCTAGTAATTTTCTAAATTTCAACTATATCTATTTCATGCATGCACTTAATTTGAATAAAGAAATCTTTTAAGTATTAAGTAAGCACTTAACATTGAGATCTTTCATTCAATTATTTTTGAAGTTATAGGGACAGGATGGTTTTTTTTATATAATATAGGAGTAGCAGACGAGCATGCAGTCCACCTGATGGTAAGTGGCTACTGCCGCCCATGGACATCCGTAATCTGACAACTAAATTGGAACGCCTTGGAAAAGTATGTCTCCCATCCCACACGTCATTAGGTCAGAAACATTTTTTTTGCAAGATTAAATAGATTCTAATTCAATGTGTTCTAATCCAGGAAGGGGAAACGAGTTTTACTTGCTTTCACTGAGAAGGGAGATGGAGATTATATAATTAAAATTGTGTATGGTGATATAAAACGTGTCATTCACAATATGGTCTTGCGAAATTACAATCATGTATAAGGTGCCTCAAAATTAATCATCCAATTTTGTTTTTGAATAACTTTCGTACTGAATAAAAAAAGCGATTCTGAGTTAGAAATCTTTACCAGGTCGTTAACTTTTTTTTGCTAATTAGAAAATATGATATCTGTTAAGTGTCTTCCATCAGCGTTGACACAAATTTGCGGCCGTTTTATCATATTTTCCACGACTTTCCTTGGGATTTCGGCCGATAACCATTCGTTCATAAGCGCCATTCGTTCTTAATATCAAGGTTCTCAAGAGAGCGCAGTTAACAAAATTTCCATGTACGAGTATTTCTTTTCCTAAATAAAGAATAACGTACCCACATCCGAATACCTTCTTGGCGTTTCACAAGGCAATCCTCACGCGTTCCTCACCAGTTGCTTGCGTCTACTCTGTTATTCACACAGACACGAGATCCAATACATAGCTAATGCTTCCCGTGGCACCAGACGGAATACCAAAGCAATCTGAATCCAAATCATCAAAAATGGAAGAGTCCATCACATTTTGCATCTGGTTCGCTGACGACCGGTCAATATCCAAACACTAGAATTTTAGTGTCAATGAAATTGATTTCATATTCCATACTATTTGTCGATTGCAAGTTGTCCATTTTTCTATATAATAAAACTACTTCGCAATTTTGTGTTCTTATTCATATGTATATAATAATAATAATAATTATATGCAAGTTTAAAAAATATTTGAATCCAAAAATTCTGAATCCATCCAAATCCTAATAATTTAAATTATGTTGTGTAGGTTCGGCATTTAACACATCTTTTGGAATAAATCACTGACTAGGAAAATGTCACGGTTTAGGTATTAATTTCGATAAAGCGAAATCTTTTATGTGCGTTATCATAAAAACTAATTAGTACAAAATATTATTTTAGTTTATTTACTATCTACATAATAACTTTTTTAATAATTACAAACATCAGGTATCATGGGTGCGACACCGCGACATCCACCTGCTGACGGTGGGCCGGTACACGTACACGTCGGACCAGCGCTTCGAGGCGCAGCACAAGCCGCGCTCCGAGGAGTGGGCGCTGCGCATCCGCAGCCCGCAGCGCCGCGACTCCGGCCAGTACGAGTGCCAGATCTCCACCACGCCGCCTATTGGACACGCGGTCTACCTCAACATCGTAGGTGAGGAAAGATTACATATTTTTCGTTTATAGTGTGTTTATAGTGTGGTGACTTTCCGTAACTCATCAAGAGATGGCGCCACACGATTCTGTGTTACGCTGTCAAAGTTTTCTTAACATGTTACAAGCTTAGAACTGAGACCAATGGTATGAGTGAGTACGCCTACTACCCAGATGTTTTCGCTGAGTTCTCATTTAGCTAAAACACCAAGATATGCTTTCCTATTACTACAAATCATATTCGTTAGTCTACAATATCACCTCTATTCACCACGCTAATCATTCAATTTTATTATCAAAAATTCATCAAACTTCGTTTTTTAGATAAATGTAAAGCAAGATACTGGAGCTAATGCTTTATTAATTATATGTAAAAATAATGGCATTTAAAAAAGGGAAAAAGAGGAAATAACTATTTTTAAAATTAAAAAAGACAAGCCCACTGAGTTTCTTACCGGATCTTCTCAGTAGAGGTCGCGTTGCGATCCGGTAGTAGTTTAAAAAATATTGTAACTGACAATTTGTAAGTGCCGCCGTAGGCCTATACAAAATAAATATATTTCATTTAAATTCATTGGTTACATGGTCTACCTTAAAATCGTAGTTAAGAGATTTTTTATAACATATATTATCATATCATTAGTTATCAGAAATATGAGTGGAATAAATTGTGTTTTGAGGAATGATCGTAAAACGTCTACTGTATGTTGTATCCTTAAATATATAACAAAGTATAGTAAATAAAAATTGCAAAGAAATCAGTCATAACACTTATGATTGCACCTGTACGATATGAATGTGTCTCCATATAGTTGGCGTGTAGCATAGCCTTTTATAGGAAAGATAGAAAAATCTTACACAAAGTAAGTGCAAAAATGGTCCATAAACAGAGACTTGAGCCACTATACCAAACACATAAGTAATCCGAAGTTGAAGTATGGCTTTTATGGATCATACACTATTAGATAAGCTAGAAAATTTTGCGAAGTTATTCGTAGCTGTAATGTAATATCTCAATTCGAAAAGTTCCTAACATAATTATTTGAAGAATCCCTAAAGTTGACTTCTAAGAGAATTATCCTCTAGGATAAATAGAATTTTGTTTGTTCCCACCATCGTCTATAACCCACGTTCCAATCTGTTTCGATTCCGAATCGATGTCAAAGAGTTAATCTTGCTACGAATATTTACTCTCACTTGTTTGAACCGAAAACGCCTGTTGACTGTGAGAATCGACTTCCTATTATGAAGTTAAATTAAATTGTAAGTGAATGTTAAAGTATGCATATACATAGATGTTTTGTTTTGTTTGATCACTACCTCTTGCTAAGGGACATTATATAAGTTGTTAAAATGTGTTTAAACAACCATGTTCTACAAATATGATATGTTGCTTGGTCATTATTTTGTTATATTTCATGTATCAATAACCCACCACCATATTTTCCACATTATTTTCTCAAATAAACTACGCTCAATTATACATTCAACGCTGCGCTCAGTTATTCACATACATATTTTTAATAATAAGGACACTACTTATGTGATGTAACTAAAGCAATTTATTGTTAAGCACAATAAGAAATACGAAGTAAGTTTAAAACCTTTATAACATTTATCCATAGTGTTAACAATGTCTTTTTTGGGTTTCATATTTTAAATTCCCTATTTGTTCACAGAACCAGAGACGGAAATAATGGGAGGTCCAGATTTGTTCATCTACGCGGGATCCACGATAAATCTGACGTGCATTGTGAGGCACACGCCAGAACCACCCAACACCATAAACTGGACTCATAGAGGAAAGGTACACATATTAGAAACTTTTAAACATGTAGAAACGTGTTTGGGAGGATTTTTAGCTTCAGCAAAAAGTTTAGTCGAGTCGATATCAATTTCACATAACTGTAGTCACATCCTTTGTTTTGTTAGACTATTTGTTCGGATTTGGTCTTACGTCCGCAAAAATGCCTTAGTGCGAAAGTGCCTTGTTCAATGATGGTTGGTAGGAAGATACAATTGAATTTTAGAATTATTTTATTAATTATGTAATAAAAACTTTTTTTAAACTAAATCGCCGAATACTTAGAAATGTATGTTTATGTCCCTCACACGATTTAGATAAATTCAACGACACCTTATTTATATTAAAATCCGTCAAGCCGTCTGGACTATAAGGTATGTAAAAGAATGAGACATAAATACGCTCGAAAACATTACCCTCCGGCACGGATCAAAAAGCAAATAATTTCATGAAAGTACAGTAAAGAAATAACCCAAAAGTGAAATTTTTAAGAATTTCCATTACCAAATGGATTAACTACATTTGAATGGATTGACCACTATTAAGACGATTACTATTGCAATCCCCAGTGTCACAATTAGTCTGTAAATTTGAAGCTTCCATTTCCAATAGCCTGCGGGAACCCGTTAGATATTCCATTTCTGTAAATTCAAACATTTTACATTCATAGGTGGGCCAACGGGCTTGTATACCTATGTGTAAAATTGGAATCAGAGATATAATATTTGTACAGTTACTGTGTTTTGAGCTTCTCGGTCAGTATTTGCTTGCAGTACCATTAATTATTCGTGATTTTTAAGTTCCTTCTTGATTAGACAGGCTTGTTTACTATCATATAGACATCACCAATTTAGATTTAAGATTTGGACAACAAAATGTATATTTAATGTAACACTGTTTAATTTCTTTTGTCAGTTCTTAAATGGATGAACCATAATTATAGTTGATGTCATTAATGCAGGGTAAAATATGCGTCTAGAATGAAGACATTGCCAAAATTCGATCTTTGGTATAGATTGATTGATTATTAAAAACAAGAATTATTAAAACTTCTTACGTCAGCGATAAATCTCAATTAATAGTATGTGACTGCTCCTCGCTTTATTGTTACTTATTTGAATAACATGATTGATTTGAATAACAATAATAATAAATCATGCGAACTTTTGTACTTAATATTTTTTATTTCGTTGATTGTTATCGAATTTAATATTAATTAATTGATAACTGCTTGAAATATCTTACTGATTGGCCGTATAACAAAGATGTTATGAGTAAGAAATTAAGAACTCAAGTGACAAAATAATAGAAAGCTATTAGTGCGTATAAAACATATATAATATTAATCGGTAATAATAAATAGGTACATTTATTTACAAACGTATATGAGACATCCCATACAATGTCTGGCTAATACAAAACTCGAATACACTGATAGTGCTTGACAGTTCCCAAAAGTTTGTCCGTTCCACTTTGTTATTATGTACAACATGTTAAACTAACCAAGTTAGTGTGTAATGTGTTTCTCTTTTCTGTCACGAAGTCGTGGTTAATCATACATGAGTATATTCTGGTTTATTTTACTTTTACTAACTTGAACTTTTTCTTTTTATTGTAATTGCCAATAGAATAAACGATTTCTACGCTTAAACTATTTGTACATTCAAAGCCCCACACTACGATTCCCTGTACTGTGGGTGCTACGGACACACACAGAGACAACACAAATACGCAAATACCCAGACCCAGAAACAGAAACCTAAATTCATTATTTAGATATCGGTCTGGACGAGGATGGAACCGAGACCCTCTGCCCATTACACTGGTAGGGTTACCGCCTCAATGCTGATAGGGTGATATTAATCAGGAAGTGTTTAGATACATTTTTTTATTTAGTAATGTTACGTTAAATTAACAGATCTCTGGGATGAAACAGATATTTTGATACGCGATGCATCCATGAAATGAGGATCTGTAAACACCAGAATTTTACAATAACGAACAATCATGTTTACTGGCACCGAAATACTAGAAGGAGCAACCAAAATAAATTTGAAAAATGCCGATATAAAGATGTAAGAATTGAAAAAGGAAGAGAAAAAGAAATTGGAGAAACTTTAGTAACTCACATGAAATTGCATTTGAACAGAGGAATATGTGGAGTTACCTAATTTCAATTCTCCACCACGCTAATGAAAAATAAATACCAAATATTATACGCCTACCACTACAAGCAAAGATTTCAACCGTTTCATTATAAATTGAAACCTATAAAAACTTCATAAAACTTTTTATCAGCGCAAAGCTTAAACATTGTCATAAAACCTACGTTATAATTTTGAGTACCTAAGTTATTGCAGCTTTTGTCCCAAAAAAGGCAATGATAATAACAAAGCAACATTGAGGCTGAATGAATTAAATAATTTCGCTGGAATATAATTCTAAGAGGCATGATGCTAAAAGTTAAGCCGCTAGAGGTCAGATCTGTATTAACTTTATACGCTATTCGGTTTTCATTACTCTAATAAAATGAGAATTTTATACCGAATTTCAATAACATCGATTCATAAAAATTACGATCCTCTGAACGTAACCCTTTTCATTTAAGCTTTCAACTTTTACACTGTACTAAATTTGGCTTATCTTTTTCCTTGGTAATTTAATATTCTGCTTAAAGTATATTAAAAATTACAATACCAATGTATAAGAAATTATACTTAGGAAAAATACCACCTTTAAAAGTGGTAGATCCCTTTTGGTTCGACTCCGAAGGCACCACTGAAAAACCTTTTTCCAAGGGAGATATATTTATCCGAGGCGTTCCAAGTTAGTCCTCAAGGGTACCAAACCATCTGTGGGTACCTCAGATAGGACTGCTATCTTATTTGGGTTCGATAACAGATGTATGGCTAGCAGTGGCCACGGACACGAACAATGGACTGCATGCTTGTTTGCTACTTTTAAACTATTCAAAAGTTACGTGAATACTTATATAATAACTATGATTTCTTAAATAAATGTTCTGCAGTTCTAATAAGTTATACAGTTCTAATAAGTCTACCACTAATCCACCTTTAATACTTCATAGATAACGTACCTACTCTCATAGTAAGAGCCTTTATACAACAGATCCAATAGATTCTAAAATGTAAAAGTCACGTTCCATCTTTAAAACAAACATAAGCTTACACTTCGTTTAATGTTGTTTCTTGAAATTAGCACCCGGTGTCAAATAATTTTCTTTAATGTTTGACCCAACAAGGCTTATTTGCTTTTATTATCATATAATTTGAGCCCAACTAAGCACTCCCTTCCCATTGCTGTTTCCCTCATTTATTCCATATTTCCGGCTTGCATCCAAAATTTGCGCGGAATTAGCTTCGTAGATTATCTCGAGGAAGTAACGTTTAATTCTACCGACTTTGTTTAACTGAATTTAACGGTCTAGTAAATTATACATTTCCGTAGAATAAATAAGTGAATTCATCTAAGCCATTGTAATACAAAAGAAGATACACATTAAAAATGGATAAAAATATAATGAAGCTAGTTGTTACAAAATCTTCTGAACTGCGCTTTGAACGCGCTTTACAAACACAAATGTTGAGTTTGTGACTTATCGTTACAATAATTTACTGAACGAAGTGATAGACTATGGTAACTTGTATACAGTGTCGTCCTATTAGATATACCTAAGATCTTTCTTAGTTTTTTGCAAAACATGAAGCAAACGCAAACAGTATCTCTAAATTTTAGCTAAGATTTACATTGTTCATTGTTTATTTAGCACTAAAATGTAAAATAAATATACTTAGGAGCCTTCATTTCAGACTTCGGTATTTTGAATATCTAATAGATAGTTAGTTGTTTATACTATAAACAAAACTTTTAATGAAATTAGTACAAACACAATAGTATATTTTAAAATCCTTTCAAATTCGAAAAATAGAGCTCACACTATCAATCTAAAAAGCTTTTTGGAATGTGTCCAGCAGTACTTTCGCGTATTTACTAAAACTTTAACAGTATTTACATGAAAGTGCTGACCTAGAGGTCAGTCTTTAAATTCTCTTTTATTCCGTCATATTTAGGTATAAGCCCCGTCTAGTTGAAAATAGGTCGCTTGTCATACTTAGTGTATTGTTGCAAAAGAAAGGTAAAACGGTAATGCCCTAATATTATTATGATGAATGTATACGATTTTTTGGGATATTTCTATTATACTGAATGTTATTTCTTAGTATAAATATTACATTCATATAATTTTCCGTTTTGTCCATGAATATATGAACAAACATTGAATTGCCTCAACTTGACGTATTATAGCTGTTATTAATAGGCCCAAGGTCAATGTTATGAATTATCATTTTTTTTTGAATATTTTTTAAATTATTCATCCGTTTTTAAACTAGCCTCATAACCGGATCAACCAAACCTTATAATTGGATCAATATAATTTTATAAATAAGTACGAAATACTTATCCATTTATCATCCACAGACAATAAACTTCGACTCAACCCGCGGTGGCATATCACTCGTCACTGAGAAGGGGATACACAGTAGCAGTAGGCTACTGGTACAAGCTGCGCGCACATCAGACGCGGGCGCGTACCAGTGCGTTCCGGACAACGCGCAATCCGCCACTGCGAGGGTACACGTTCTTACTGGTAAGCTTATTTTATAAAAGTAGGCTGATTACTAGTGTTTTATTAAATAGACCAATAAGTGTCGGAAAAGGGGATACACCGTAGCAGTAGGCTACTGGTACAAGCTGCTCGCACGTTAGACGCGGGTGCGTACCAGCGCGTTCCGGACAACGCGCAATCCGCCACTGCGAGGGTACATGTTCTTACTGGTAAGCTTAATTTAATAAATATGTACTGGTTACTTGTATTAGTTATTTTGAGAAGAGGATACACATTAGCAGTAGGCTACTGGTACAAGCTGCTCGCACATCATACGCGGGCGCATAACAGTGCGTTTCGAACAACGCGCAAACCGCCACGCAAATCGAAGAGAAAACGAGGGAGTCATCAAGAAGTCCGTACATAGTAGTAGAAAGTGTACACTGTACACACCTCCGATGCATCGGACGCTCATATAAATGCAAACCGGACAACAATCCGCAATCGCGATTGTACATGTACCGACCGTTATTTATTTGTTAAATAAACAGAAAAGGAAATCCACTGAGTTTGGATCTGAGAGCCAAGCCAAGTATTGAACACTTGAGTCAACGAGAAAGGCATACAAAGTAGAAGGATTCTCGTAAAATCGTACATATCGGACGCGGTCGCATTTCAACGATACTCAAAATATTTTTCGTAAAATAATCGTAAAAATTATTTGCATTTATAATCTCTATAGCAATGAGACGAATTTAATTATGATAAGTGAATTCGTGTTTCGAAAATAGTGAAAATTGATGTGTCGAATGGCACAATTTCCACATAGTTCATCTTGTATCGACGTCTTTATGATAGAATTAGTAAATCCAAATCGGTAATAAGTTAATTTCAATCAGATTTTAGTATTCTATCCGACTGTAAAAAATTAAATAAATGCTTTCGGAAACGGAACTACTTTTTAGTCCACACTCGGTCAAATCGTAAAAAATTCGCCAATCTACTGCAAAAATGGTACTGTCGAATTTATTGAAACTGTAACTGTAAACCATTTCATTTTTGCAAGGTATGTTCTGAAAAATAGAACAGGCAACGATATTGTCTGTATTCACTATATACATTGTACACGTTACACTGGTTAAAATGGTTTGAATTTGTAATTCTGTCATGGCCGAAATATTCTATTTCCGTTTTGAACTAACATTCAGTAACTTATGTAACCTTTTTTAAGTTAGTTACTTAAGTTAGTTGGTAACCTTTCACAGATTAATAATTTCTACTGTAAATATATATCGGTGGTAAATAATAAGATAAGTGGAGCGCGTAATAACTTTACCTAAGTTAGTCAGAATAAATACCCGTAGCACCTCCTTAACAATATTCTATATTTAAATACTAATACATCATTTAGACTTCTACTTGGATTTCAATTTCGACGATCTAACTAGAAAACTTTTGTGTTAATTCAATCATTAGTATAGGTATTACTAGATAAGGTGGTAGAACACTTCTAGATTCAACTACGACGCATTGTAACAGCAGTGTGAAGTAATCCTATTTTCTAGTTTAAAGTATTGCAAACAGACATATACAAAGCACTCCAACTGATCCCTCAGAAGCAGAAAGCTATGTATGGGCAACGTTAGCTGTAGTTTTAATCTTATTTGAGGATGATTATTTTGGCTAATGATGTATGTATTTACGTCTAAGGGTGAATAATTAAATTGAGTTCATCGAAATTGAACGCTACTACTGACGCTATTATTTTATTAATAAAAATAATAATTTATTATAAAACAATAACCGGTCCGCTTAAAATATCCTATGTCACTCCCACATTTTAGAAGAATCCAACAACACCTCATCAGTTAAATTTCTTAAAGCCATTTGCACTGTGGGGCATGCCAAAAAAATAAAGACACATACGCCCGAAAAACACAACAAAAACAAAAAATACGGCAAAACATTATTTTGCCTAATTTTAGCCAAAATTAAAAAACAAAAAGGTCAACCCCTCAAAATACTAATAGTGATATTATAATTCAATCATTATTTTGGGCGATTGAACTTGTTGATAATACGTACGAATACTAAATCAATTTTCTCGTTCCGTGACTAGAAATCATTAAACCACTTCCCAGTAACGCGTCAATCATTGCTTTTTAAGTGCTGGCGTTTGTTTGTTTTACGCGGCTGTCGAGTTTTTTAACCGTAATCTTTTACGAGGGGCCTATTGTTAGCCCGTCAACGCTCGTTATTTAAGGGTTTATTAAGTTTTCTAATACTGTTATTAGAAATATACCACTTTATTTTTAGGGTTGCGTTTTAATATTATGGAAATGTAATTGTGATACGTTTATTATGCAACACATAATGAAGAAGTACAGCAAGTAGTGTATATTTAATTCATTCATTTTAAAGATTTTAAAGACTACAGGCGCTACAGATGTGTAGGGTATATCACTATATTATATCAAATTAAATCAAATCAATTTTTTTTACTCAAAATAGGTTCTTTACAGAGCATATTTTGAATGTTAATACAACTATCATCACTTCACAAGGTGTTTCGTTATGGAGAAGAAGCGGCGAAAGAAACTCCATAACACACATCTTTTAAAAAAATGTTTTTTACAATGTTAAACTTAACACATGGACATGTGGAGCTGGAACTACTTCAGACCACACCGTTTTGTCAGTCAAATAATCACTTAGTTTATAGTACGCTTTTTTACATAGCGTTTGTTTAACGACATGTTTATTATATTTTTCATTATCATTATTAGATATTTTTCATTATCATTATAACGACTGATAATTAACTTCTAAAACTATAACTTTGAAAAATAGAGGTGTTTATAAACTGAACTATGTCTAGGCAATCACTGCCTGCTATTAAGCTATTTCTTTTTCGAACTCTCAATCTTTCGAACGGTATCACCTATGCTTTACTTTATCGTTAAATTAACCATTGTTTACAATTAACTGTATGTTTCTTACAGGTGAAACCCCAGCTGCCATGCAAGGCAGCGCGCAGTGGGCCCGAAGCTACGACTTCCCAACTGTTCTGTGTTATATCAGTGTTATCATAAACTGTGTTATGGTGGTATAAGTGGATAATCAAAGACAGAAGAACTAAGTTCGAATGTACAAAGTTACGAGTTGTGTTTGATAAGATTTTAAAATAATTCTAGGAATGGTCTTCCATCATTTATCGGCGCTAAGTTAGCTTTAGTCGGTTGGTTTTACTAAGCTTTTATCTGGTTTTAAAAGGAAAACAATTAAATTAAAATTGAAATATTATTTATTACAGAAAGTATTTTCGACGTCTTACGACCTTGCAATGGGTGTTGCAGTGGGCAGAAATCAGTTATTATTAATAATCGATCTATCCAACGTTTGTCTACCAAAGACTGAAATTTGTCAATTTTATAACTACTCCTAATTGTCGAATTTCGATCTGGGGTAGGCAAGACTTACCAAGATAAGAACAAATTAGTAAACATCTCAGGTCAGCTATTTTTCAGACGGTCTTAAATACCTCAGATAAGTTTTAACGACTGCTAACCAATAATTACAATCGAAATCCGCAGCCTAACGGACCTTCGAAGCACTAAAATGTGCATATTATTGTAACCACTAATAGAGTCACTATCCAACTATAACAGCTTTCAACTATTACAATTAGAATAAACAATTTGATTTTATACGCAAGTAAAGCGCAATTGTCTATTCGTAGAATCAACCGACTGCACCAGATTTTGGGCCGATAAATGAGGTGATACCCTAAGGTAACCGTGTTCTATATTTAATGAAGTTCGCAGTGAAAAAACTGTCTGTGCCAACGCATAGATTATATCCTAGGTATCAGGGTAACCGAAGATTCTGTACGTAAAGTATTGATAGCATTGGGAGATGCCTAATGTTCCATTCCACTTCATTGTTGTAAAATAAGTATTGTAGAGACTAATAAGGCTAGTATAGTCGATTGTTTTTCAGATCTGACGTTGATTTAAATAAAGAATGTTTTTAATACTGTTGTTTCATACTGTATGTGTAATTCCTTATTACCCGCTTATTGTTTTACGCTTTCTGCTTTCATAGTCCCACTTATACGTTGGTAGTCATATCGACTAACTATTTAAGGATTTTAAGGGTGCATTTCATTTAACTGTATTACCGTAACAAACTGTTGTTTTTGTTGATGATTTTCGTTGATTGGTGAGTTTATTTTAATTTCTTTTGTACGTTTACAAAGGAAATTAAAACAAAATTTATTAATAATGACTTTATATACAACTTTAATAAACAACTTACGGGGAAAAATTTTAAGAGAAAATAAATTTTATCTTTTTTTTTTTGTAAATTACACAAAATTGTTTCCCGTTACATTTGGTTACATTTAGACATTATTACCGTTTCATACAAGAAAATTTGGGTACGTTGCTATTTCCTTTCTTCCTTCAAACTTAAATCGTATAGAGATACTAGCTGACCCGGCAAACGTTATGTTGCCATATAAATAAAAATATGTTAAGGGTGAACAACCGTTATCACTTAGGGGTATGAAAAATAGATAGTAGCCAATTCTCAGACCTACTGAATATGCATATAAAATTTGGTGAAAATCGGTTAAGCCGTTTCGGAGTACACATTGTGACACGAAAATTGTATATATAAGATTTCTCTTATTACTACTTACCTATTTACAGTTGCATGACTCTAAGATAGTGTTTATTCGTTTGGGGACGCAGTAAAACTCCACATTTGTAACAAAGTCAGTGACGGTAGCTTGAGAGGTCGTAAACGTTTTATGGCATCTGTCCACGTTAACTAGGATAGAACATTGTAACATTGACGACAGTTTGGAAGTTAATTACTCGTGACAAGAGGACTTGGGAGAAACATAAAGAGTACATATAGTTGAAGAAACAAATAATTAAGCGACAGATCTCTTGGTGGTTAAATGACACATATTACACAACTCTATACCTATTTTTATAGTACAGTAGTAAATTGGATCTCTTTAGCGGGGTCACTACCGCTAATGGACTTCTGTAATCTAAGACCAACTAAGTCCTCATGGGTAGCAACGCACGTGTTACCGACTTCACGTAGAACTATAATCTTATCTGAAGTTAATTACACATATTTACGGGCGGCACTCGCCACTTACCATCGGATGGACTACATCCTCGTATACTTCTTCTATATCTATACATATAAATAAAATTGCAGTGTCTGTTTTTAATATTGAAATTACAGCTTTTTACTACATGCATATGAATATACGGTACATACACCAAAATAACATTTTTTAATAGAATTTTGTCTGTCTGTTTGTTCCGGCTAATCTCCGAAATGGCTGGACCGATTTTGACGGGACTTTTATTGGCAGGTAGCTGATGTAATAAGGAGTAACTGAGGCTACTTATATTTTAGAACTAGATGTGCCCCGCACCCCCATGGTTTCACCCACGTTAGAATTACTTTTTAACTCGGGTAAAACCGCGGGGCACAGCTAGTTTTTATATAAAAAAAACTTATACAAAGCCAGACGCAGGTGTGTTGTTGCCGCTTAAGCTTAACTTGGAAAGTCTAATGTAAATTAACTTACATTTACTACTTACCTTTCTCACCGACCAGATTACAAAAATGCTTAAGATTTTTAGTATAAAGCAAAATAAGATATAACTTCGCTACGTAAATTCGTAAGGTATTACATATATAAAGACATAGTGCGATAGCAAAGATCATTAAAACTTATGTCACATTTACTATATTATACACTTAGATCAGAGCTATCCATCGCAGTCATTTCAACATCAATTGACATTATGACTTGAGTTGGTGATAAATTTTCAGAAGGATATATTTAAATGAGAAAATCGGACTCATTCCTAGTTTAAACGATATAATCTCCCTCGCGCCTCCGATCTCTTTGACTCATTAACTCTGCTGAGATAAAACTGAAATATCATTTTGTATTATTTCCCAAAGCGTGTGGCCCGTTAAATAATTTAATGGAACAGTGAGATGAGATCCCTCATTCAAAATTTAATAGGTCCTCATTTCTGATGTTATATCAAAGGTTGTGAAATCGACGTTATATTAAGGGCATGTTTACACTGGGTAATATATCACATATGACGGTGGTAGACTGCCACACCTGTTTTTGCTTATTTACAGCAGTGTCCAGCGCTGCCGTGTTCGGGTTTGAAAGGTGTGGTATTTTAGTCAGTTTAATCCTCAGGGGTAACGACGTATATGCAGCCAATTTCCGATAAGAATCTCACCTTAACTGGGGTTTGTTATTAATGTCCATGGGCGACCGAAGAGTGGTTTCGGTCGCCACATCATAACTTGACTGACTAGTCCACGTTTTCCATGCCAGTAACTTTCAGAACTTTACTTTATGCGGCAGAACTTTAATTTTAAGAACGTAACAGTTCTTAAATATTAAATAAAGCAAAACATGTAATATAAAGTAACTAATCAATAACTTTTTACTGAACATTTTAGTTTCTTTCATAGTGCAGTTAAAGGAATGGTACTAGAAATGTCGCACAGATAATATTCAAAGGAAAATACAGCATAATTAAGGTGGGAACGTAATTTACATGAAGAAAATTGCTTTGTGTTATATCCGGAGAAAATTTAACGTATTGTGACGTTATTACGCTTCTCCGTCTCGTTCTTTCACGTTAAGACAAGTGAAACAGGTAGCCTATAAAAATATGTTTATGCGAAATATGCGGTAAGGGTATGATAATATTTTCTGTCTCATTTCCCGTGACTTGCTATTTCACCCATTAATTTGGTGGAAATCAAGTTTTTTTTTATGTAATATGGAGTAGCAGACGAGCGTGCCATCCACCTGATAGTATGTAGCTACTGCCGCCCATGGACATTTGTAATCGACTCCAGATAGGATCAGATATTCGTACAACCACAGATGCGCCGCTACCCCTGAGGACTACGCTGGAACGCTTCGAAAAGGTACGTGTCCCTTACCACCCCTTTAAACCAGAACACAGCAGCGCTTAACACTGCTGTTATAAGGCAGAAATAGGTGTGATGGTGGTGCCGCCGGAGTCGAACCACAAAGGGTTTTACTACCTTTGGTGTGGCAGTGGTGCCGGATTTATTAATTTATTGACTTTTCTAGTAACTTAGCTTTATAAAGCTTGTCGAGTTTTAAAAAGATATACTTAAAAATTCTTTGTAACTGTATCTTCTATTTTTTTTTTATTCAAATTGACTTTGCATTAAATAACATAAATAATGAGTCTTCTCTCTGTTTTATTACTATTCAGTCTAACCCAATATGCTATCATCACATTAGATATATGTTAACAAATAATCAGTTCAATGTCTTTCATACTAAGGATCAAGATTCATCATTTACTGCTTACTAGAAATTGTCATCAGTCTCATCATACATACACATACTGAAGATCATCAGTCATCTGAATTCGATCTTCAGTATTCAAATATTGGATAGTCAATTTTTGTTTATTTAACAAGCCCGAATTATTGATTTTCTTATTCTCTTTGCTTTCTTTAATTATTTCTTTCTTTTTCTTTTTCAATGTAATATCACAACTTAGAGGATAAACTTGTTTTGTATGTGAATATATCCATGTTTAGATATAAGCAGGTAGCTTCATATACACGGATCCGATGAATAATTTATTACTTACTCTTAAACTTCTACCGAAACCTGAATACTAGTTTTAAACTAATGAATCAATTTAAATATTTAAAACAATGTAACAAGTTCAAACTTGCTTACATTATCAATGTTTATAGAGCATTCGAAAATATTAACTTGGGAACTCGTTATAACTTAGTTAATACATATTATTTTAATGTTCTCTTATTTGAAACATCTGCGATTTGAAAGTAATAGACTTTAGTTATGATTTATTCGTTGCTAGTTATATTATTTTAGATTTCGTTGGTTAATGTTACTAGTAAATCTATTATATCCCAATACTGGGCACACATGTTCCGTACAAGTGAGAGTGGTCTGGATAATATTCCACTACGCTGCTCTCATATGCATTGATAGATTAAGGTCGTCGTGTTAGTTACTGACGAATGCTGTGTAATTTCAAAATCTCCATATGGCCTCTGACAAGATTAAATTACTGTTATCTAATAACAACATAATAAGAATTGATGGACCCTTCAAAGTTAGAAATCAATCATCGTAGGGACGTGAACCTGTTCTTACACATTTAACACAGATTGGACACTAACTTTTACTCTGGATAATTAATTCGCATAGCAGCTTCGCGAAGAAGCTAGAAACATCACCCGATTAAGGAGAGAGACCCGCCCAGCAATGGAATATCTACAGACCTATATTTTGTACTGTGTAGGTCTGTGGGAATATCAAAATATTTTCAAACAATCACATCATGTTATTTATCTGTAACGCTCGAACGATGCAAACATGAACAACACGAAAAAACTTCGCTATAAACCTGTCAATCAATACTGTTCCGCCCCGGAGTTTGTGCATTTTTCTCTTTTATTCGTGATGGTCAGCGTTGTAAACCGATAAGTGACAATGTTTGACACAATGCTGCATGCTGTACAGACATCCCTATTGACTGGCTGCAGTAGCCTTAGTATGAGTTATTACGTTTTTACAACAATTACTGTTTTTGTTTTTGTTACGTATTTTACGCCCATACATTTCCAACGGACTTTTTTTTTATAATATAAGAGTAGCAGACGAGCATGCAGTCCACCTGATGGTAAGTGGCTACTGCCGCCCATGGACATCTGTAATCAACCCCAGATAGGATTAGATATTCCTACCTGAGGTCGGCCACAAATGCGCCGCTACCCCTGAGGACTAAGCTGGAACGCCTCGGAAAAGTCTGTCTCCCTTACCACACCCTTCAAACCGGAACACAGCAGCGCCTAACACTGCTGTTATTAGGTAGAAATAGCTGTGGCGGTGGTGCCGCCGGAGTCGAACCACAACGGGTTCTACCACCTTCAAACTGTATCCAGTCCGCTAAGGCGCTTACAGTTTCTGATAAGAACTGATTGGGAATGTATGGAAAAAACGTAAAAAAATACAAAAGCAGTCAATTTTGTAAAAACCTAAAAGTGATACTAAGTGTACCGGTTAAATAATGAAACATAGTTACATACATAGGCCGTACCTGAAAAAATATTATGTACAAAAATATGATTTTGTCTGATACAACACTTTCAATATTTATAAATACAAATGGGACCTATTTCAACATATTGTGACAAAGTAAATGTGATTCTAGTCTAGGCAGATTTTTAGGGTTTTGTTGACATTATATAAATTTATATATTGGATTTTTTTTGTATCTTGCGGTACCGCAAATTTGATATTATGTTGGCTCCACCCATAGATTCAAACTTTAGCAGCTTACACCAATACACTGTAAGGATATTGCTAAGGTGGTAGTACTACGTATGAACAAGGTTTCACAAAAAATCCACAGCAAAAATTCCCTTGCACCTGTTATAATAATACAAAAACTTCATACATAAAATACAGGAACAAATTAAACGTCAAGCAACGTAAACATGAACTATGACTTTAGAAAGAATTTTAAATGCCATCAAAAACAATGCTTGTAAAAAGGGCCAATTCTCGCCATTCAGTTCTTCTACCGTAAAAAGTCTTGAGATCTATGTTAAACCAAGTCTGTAAATGTATGCAGTCCCTACTTAAGGGACCTTCTGTCTTAAGGTATTATCTCACTATCTAACCTAACAACATCTCATGGGACCATATCAATATTAAAAATCTTTTATGTTCTCCATAAATAGATTGACGTGGCAATCGTACTGCAAGAGTTCATATTGTATTTTCATCTTATCATATCGCATCACACAAGTAACATTAGTACGATTGCCGCGTCAATCTATTTATTGAGAACATAAAAGATTTTTAATATTGATATGGTCCCATGAGATGTTGTTAGGTTAGATAGTGAGATAATACCTTAAGACAGAAGGTCCCTTAAGTAGGGACTGCATACATTTACAGACTTGGTTTAACATAGATCTCAAGACTTTTTACGGTAGAAGAACTGAATGGCGAGAATTGGCCCTTTTTACAAGCATTGTTTTTGATGGCATCTCATTCCTTTTTGTAGATATATCTACTCTTATCCTTTCCGGTACCTTCTACTAGTTGAATCTCAACAACAGAATTTTTTAAAGCCAATTAAATTTTTGTAGGTAGTCTTTGTAGTTATGTAAATAATCTTGCCATTCATCATCACTTTCATTCGAACATGACAATAAATTAAATCTAAAAAAGTTACTATTTTGACAACTGGAATTATTCCCGTTATCCTCAGGAAAAAACATCTTCTAAAACATCTCGACTGATTGTGATTTATTTATTTATTTATTGTGATTTAACGTGTCTTCGTATTAAATAATCGATATCCCTTACTTTCTTCTGACTATCCGACAAAAATCATTGGTAACCTTTCACTGACTTCGTCGGACTCCGGTTCTTGATATAAACCACAGTATTTACTGCTCTTGCTCAAATTCGCTTCAATTTATAATAGACTTCTGACTTCTGAAATGAAATGAAATGTTTATTTAATAATTATAATATTCGTTTTAAACTTCTCGCATTTACAATAATAGTTCTGTTAGCTGTTTCAACCACAACATTTTGTTTAGGGGTATATAGTATCGCCTTCTGATGTTGAATTCCATTTGTTTATAAAAAATATTGAAAGCTCTATTACAAAATTTCGTTCCACCATCTATCTGATCTCATACATTTGTTCGACTTGCTAGTTCCCTTTTCAACACTTTATATTTTTGAAATTTCGTAAAGTATCACTCTTATGTTTGAGAAAATAAACATGTGTCATTCGAGTAGAACTCGAATAGTCGATAAATAATAACATGTACCTTGAACCGTTGAGTGAAGTAGCTTGCATGGGACCACATATATATATGTATGTACGATCTGCAGTATATAGTTCGTTCGCGTTCAGAGGTTTGGAAATGGTTTCTTACTAGTCGTCATATCCGTCGTAATGTTCACATCATCAAGACCAGTCATAATATTTTTTAAAATTCGCATATATTCCGGATTAATATGGGCTAGTCTTCTATGCCAATATTTATTTGACATTGTCAAATTACATATAGGTGATTTGACAAATTGTTTAAATTTATATATACCATGTACGTTGTGGCCAGTTGCGATGATATTATCCATAGAGTTACTAAAAGTGCAACCGTTTTTCAGGAAATTAACAGTAAATCCTTTTTCAGTAGGTTTACTCACCGCTAACAAATTCATACTTAAATTATTAGTCTGTATTTTTCTTCTGCATTTAACCTGTAGTTATTTTTAGAATTATTATTTGCAGAGTATATTAATAATATATATTTTCAGCTAGACTATATTTTTATTCACTTCTACTTAAAACTTAACTCACCGAACAATATCATTTTATATTTAGCTATAATAGATTACAAATATTTTATATTAAAAAGGTTTCTTATAATAGTCTTCCACGTTTTTTTCGGGTAGGTATCGACACAAAATAAAAACTAACAGAAGTAAATCTTCATACAAAGTGGGCTGGAATAACGCACACATAGACACCACCTACCGACTCGTTATCTCAGCGGGACTCGAGCGCATACGTGCGCGACTGTCAGTTCATTTCTGACACGCGTTTGTAACTGTTTTGTACAAGCAATGGAGCAAAAAAAATACCCTAATTGTGCAATGGACGGTTGTTTAAATTCAACATTAAACTGTGGATTTTCGTTTTTTATAGCTATCAATTATCAAGCCACCAGGAGCTGATATTTTTGGTAATCATGGCAAGAATATGTTATAAAGTGGTTATCTAAGCTCGATTTATATACCAGTTTCCTATTTCGAATCATTTGTAACGAACTTTTTTTTATATAATATAAGAGTAGCAGACGAGCATGCAGTCCACCTAATGATAAGTGGCTACTGCCGCCCATGGACATCTGTAATCAACCCCAGATAGGATTAGATATTCCTGCCTGAGGTCGGCCTCAGATGCGCCGCTACCCCTGAGGACTAAGCTGGAACACCTCGAAAAAGTCTGTCTCCCTTACCACACCCTTCAAACCGGAACACAGCAGCGCCTAGCACCGATGTTATTAGGTAGAAATAGGTGTGGCGGTGGTGCCGCCGGAGTCGAACTACAAAGGGTTCTACCACCTTCAACTTCACTAAATTCACCTTAACTAAATTTTTGTAATATTGCGTTGTAATATTACGTACCTAATATTACGTAAGTTGAAAACATTATTTTTTGTTTGTGTAGATATCGGTTTGTCTTTAATGCCATTTGGTAGGGTTAGGTCTAAAACGGATAGGGAAAAAGGAATTGTGTAATTAGGGTAATCCGTTTAGAAGTTATTAGGGATTTTCTATTGTTTACATGGCAAATTTTTATATGTAAGCATATTTCATACAGACATTTATTTAAGCGCAATAATTCCGAAATTTGCCTAAACACTCGTTTCCTTGGAAACAAACTTATTATTATTTTATAATACGGTGACAGTTGCTTTACCTCACGACAGTTATTGTATTTTGTGTATGTTACCGTTAGATTGTAGAATACGTTAGCAAACACATTAACTAGGCAGTCTTAAGATTAGCTAGAAAATATGCAGATTAACTATGTAGTTAAAATTCGAAACATCTTTTCAGACTTGTTCTTAGGGCTAAAACACATACCTACCTTTTTACGACACGACGACGTATCGTGACACATAGCGACATCGTACCGCAAAGCTATATTGTTTCGTGAAAATATACAATTTTTGTCGTAAATGTCGTACACGACGACGCCTCATGGCATGCACGGGTCGACGTCAAGGGGTGAAAATTGATACAATCTTCGTTTTGTACTTTAGGTAATGGGCAAGCTAATCTGCGTTTTAACTGATTTAGGCACATTAACCGTAACATCTAGTTTTTATTCTCATGACATTTGTCAGAAATTCGGAATGTTTTTGATATTATATTACTTTTTAGGGTTCCGTACCCAAGGGGTAAAAACGGAACCCTATTACTAAGCTGTCCGCTTGTCTGCCTCACATAGAGCTCTATTTCTGGAACCTTAATAGATAAAACTTAAAATTTTTACGGAATATGTATAATGATGGCCGCTTTAACAACAAGTACTAAAAGTAAAAAGAAAAACTTTCAAATAAAGGAGAGTTGCCATACAAGGACCTTTTTTTTCTTTATGAGGAGGAAATCTTCAAAAGGTACCCTACGACGTGGGAGTGACGCGGGGTTATGTGGGATTTTTACCACACTAAAACTCCCCGGTGGCCGTTGTCAACGTTTGTTGGAAAACTCTGGGATCTCCGATGGAACGCAACCGAAGTCCTCCATGCGCGATGCCCCGATCGAGCTCTGCCCTGGGGGAGCAGTTTTCGCTCCTCCCAAACTATCCAGTGTTCATGACGGTATGCGACCACACATACCGCCGTCCTTCCCGGAGACACTTATAGGACAGTTCGAGCTCCCACTCTTGCCACGCCCAACTCCGGAAGCCCTCTTCTAGTCACCTCTTACGACAGGCAGGGGATATCATAGCCCTATTTTAGTCCAGGAACTACAGGGACAAACATATAAGGACCTGCTATTTTTGGCGTTTTTCACTTTATCTATTGAACCGTAATAGGTGTTACAGTTGACATTTTCACACTGCATTCTATGGCTGCTATAATATCAATTAGTAAAAATAAAAAAAAAACACATGTTTTTTTGGTACGGAACCCTCAGTGTACGAGTTCGATTCGCACTTCACCCATTATTTGTATTGAAGTTAAATTGAAGTTGGAATTGAAAACTTCTTTTGTCTCGAGAATAAAAACAATTGACGTCGCCAATAATAGTAGGGAAGCCCAAGAGGGGATTTCGAGAGTGACTCGAACGCAGCAGATTAAGATATGGGAGATATCTTACATCCTATAGAGTATCTTAAACCATCGATTTGGGGGGTTCGCACAGGGAAAATATCGTGAAATCTATAGTAGCTTAATTACATGCTGAAAACAACAAATTTATAACAATCTGACGATTTGAGGGTGGCGTTAGGGAGTAATAAAGTTGCAAAAAATCGTTACCTGGACATACTTGAGCGCGGTATTTTTTTTAATATAAAGGAAATAATGCTAGAAAACGGGTAACATAATAATCATACCACACGTTGATGTAGTGAAAAAGCACATTCTTTTTTTTCAAATAGTATAAAAAAACCCCTCCACTAAATCGTCAGATGAAGGGTTATGAGAAGTAAAACATCAGCTGGAATCTTACGCCCTCGAGTGTGTCAAGATAACGATTTTTTTTGCATTTTCGAAGAGTCACTGACAGTCTTTCGAATCAAATCGTCAGTCTTTCGAATGGGCGACTCATCTGGGGTAACTTAATATTCCCTTTGAAAATCGAATGCACTGGTGTAATTTTTTTTCTCCATTTTTACCTCTCGTATGGCTGCAAACCAGCAGATAAACATATTTCCGGCATGATAGATGTATACTCTATCACTAATCTCCCGCGCCTTGAGTATGTTCGTCTGACTCATTTTTTTTTTACATCTTTTGAATCCTCTAGAAGCTATTCCCACCGTGAATCAAAAAAATATCAAACAAACTTTTCTTCACTCTAACGTATAATCTACACAATCGTATAGGTCCAGACGACGCTCGAGTTTCTACCCATTTAGCATCATGGGCTCCCCTACTACTCGTACATTTCGCGGACAGGAACACAGATTCATTAACTGCAAATGTAACTTTGTAATCCTATATACTTATATAGGATACAAAGTTATTTTATGTAGTTGGTGTATCTAGATAACCGGACAGAAATTGCAAAATATTTTAGTTTTTCCATGAGTTATATGCTAAACACTAATTGTATTCTCAATCTTAACCTTCTATGTCTGCTAGAAGTGCCTTAACATTTTGATGATCGGTCAGTCAGTGAGTGACAAAATTACGATATTTGACTACTTGTAATTCTTAAACTACTGGTTCAAATTGAATGAAATTGGTAATACACCGTGTCTATACAATGCTTGCTTGGCTCCTGAAAATTCAGGCTTCTAGCTACATATGCAACGAAGTTACAGGGGGTCAAAAATGGGCCGAATTGCTTCGAGAAAAGAATGCTACGGCCGTGCCGCTTCTTTTGGCTTTGGCTCGACTTGGCGGAGGCACTGCCGTGCCTCCAGATAAATCAGAGTCGAGTTATTATACAAAAGACTTTTACCTATATAAGGGTATATTAGTTTATAAGATATTTTTCTAGCATTACAATACCTTTTAATTATTTTATGTTAATAAGAGTTTATTTAATTTCTTGTGACTGCTAGCGGGAAACTATATAAAAACAAAGAAGGATATCATATTCTTTAGAGAATAAGATGTCACAGAATGGATTGTCAAAGCAATTAATAATGAATGGAGCTTTCAATGAATCATTTATTATATAAAATAGTATTATGAATAATCATCTGCCACATAAAATAAAGCAAAATTGCACGTGTACAGCCAAATAAGCGTTAAACTTTGGATGTCCATCAGAGTGAGGTGCTGGTAAAAATTTATGAAAATTCAACGCGGTCTTTTAAACACCTGTCAAACGACACTACTCTTGCTAGTTTATGAACGGGGTTTTGGCTCTTTGTGGACGGTTTATTAAAAAACGGTTCTTTACCTGTCGCCATATTTCTGTCTGAAAGGATTTTTACCGAAAAATACTAAACTGGGGCGGTTTAGAAATGGCAATATGGTAACAATGCCCTCTGCGTCCTCTAAGCCTACTTGTTAAAGTTAATTACTATTAGTACTAGTAAATTAAAATAAACACAAAAGTCATTAGTGCTGAGAAATAATAAATTGCAAGGTAAGTAAAGTATATTAAGTCCACAATTTAGAGTTTACAATACTAGGATACATATATATATTGGGCTTTAGAATCCAATGACCTCTTATATATTAAATTCAGTCAAGCCGTTTGGGTTGTAGTGTATGCCAGATATTACCCACGGCAGTTAGGTAAAAAAGTGAACCACCTGTGTGGTTTTCAACCCCAATTCATAGTGCTTAATGACTGTGAGTTAATCGAATCAGTTCAATATCCATTCATTGTTATTGTTTAATCGGTAATAATTAGAAATCGGTTGATGCGATAATAGTAATAGAGATTGGATATTTGGGAACCACGTATTTAAATGTTATCAAAGATCACAAATGATACCAAATACAATAAAATCTTGCGATTTGCGGTATCATCACACAATATACACGCAGTGAAAAACAAGCTTTTTGCTTATAGTCTTCAGGGGCAGCAACGAATTTTTGATCTGCTTTATCGGACTTCTATTTGGATGTAGAACCTTTGTAACCTTTGTTTGAACCATATGTCACAATAGCCACGTAATATCAAACGCACAATACATTAGTTTGTTATTTATATCAAGCGAAACAACGAGTACGGTTCGACTGGGGAACTTTTGGCGTTTCGGTTGAAGGATGTGTACCTATTGTCGTACATATGAGGCAACTATCTTATCTTAGGAATCAATACCAGGTTGAACAGGGTTCTATATACCTTGTGTATGGAGTTGGATACCAAAGTGATGATTTACAATCAAGACTTCAAACTTGTTTGCTATTACAACTTTATATAAAAAATGTTTTAATAATGATCACATGCTTTACGAGTATGTTCTACACCATAGGCCGTGTATTTTACACACAGCGTAGGTAAGTACATAGAGCGTGAAAATTCCCGACATTTAAACCAGCGAATTCATTGCGGAAAACCTTTCCAAAACGGTTCCGTTCCGTTTAAAAAGCCGCGGAATTCGCGACCGGCTCAACTGCATTGTGGCTCAAAAGGCGGCGCAAATGGTGAAATTTCATCCAACTTTACACTGCTTTCACGCCAAACCGTCTTTTCCACTTGACACGTGTTCCCACTTTTTATTTAACTCCTTTCACTGGCTTGCGTGTAGTCGACATACATATATATCTCACTCAACCGACAACGCAGTGTGAACCGTGTTTCGAAGTTTTAGGGGCGATATTGAAGTTCCAGACGTAACTTGGGTGGTTAACTGTACATAGACCAAGAGACTTTGCCCTCAGGCACACGCCACGGTTGAAAGGAGCTAATCGAAACCTAGTCAATGGAAAAGTGCTCTCGATAGGGCTGTCAACGGCTCCTATTTACAGGATTTTATTTTCCGTTACAAGTTGCTTTACAGTTAGAGAGTTTTGTGATTGGTTTCGAAGTTGCAGATTGTTCAATGGGTAAGGATTTTGTTCTTATTTTAAGGTTTTCCTCATTTATAGCATACATTTTTAAAACTTTGATCAAGCAGACCAACAGTCTGTTCTTTTTTTACATAATTTTGCATACCGTTATGTTTTGGAAATTGAAGTTAAGTGATGGTAACGCCACCCATTTAAAGACATTTGTAATGACTATCAAAATTAAATAGGACTGTTGTCGATACACAGTACATATACATTGCTGCTCCTTGGGAATAAGTTGTAATGACGTGTAAATGTCTCTTACCCATACCTTTTGACCAGGAAATAAACCTTAATTCTTCATTTATAAGGCAGAAACAGAAGAGGTTTTGAAAGATATAGAAAACTGTTTAGGTCCAAAATTTCTTAAATGAACTATTAAACTGAACTAACAGTAGCACAGCATGATGAGGTAACTCTCAATGATTTCTCTTACGGAACGAGCTATAGCATTTTCCAATTATAAATTCGTTGGTGACAGCCCTAAGCATCGACAGAAATCTAATGGCGTACAAAAAACGATGATTTAAAACAAAAGCAGCGTAAAATAGAATCTTACCGTTTTCCTATTTAAATGGTTTTCTCTTTCTGGTCTTTAACAGTTCCGTCTAGGAAACCTCTGCAATTACCTTTTATTAGTTTTTTTCTTTTTCTTTTAATTCTGATACTTTTTCTGATTCTGTTCTTCTTGATTAAATTAGGAATTCATTTGTGAAATACTTGGAGCACAGTTCATTTGGGTGTCCAAAAACATTAAAAAGTAATGCGTGAGAACTTTAGAATTTGTAAATTTAATGTAGCCATATATGGAAAAATTCATGTTAGGGCTTTCACATCAGAAGAAGCTTATGTATGTGAGGTGTAAATATTTCGGTGAAATCCTATCAGGAATTTGAGTTTAGTCCATTTGTTTGCTTATTCTAACTTAAATCAAGTATGCTATTATGTATGACTATGAGTATCTCGACCTCATCTCTGTAGTACCTTTTCTTTTTGTTTTTGAGGGGGAAACCTTCAAAAGTTACCACCCGGTGCCGTGGGGGCGACACAGAGTTATTTGGGATTCTTACCGCACCAAAACCCCCCGGTGGCCGTCCTCAGCGCTGCGTAAAGGGCTCCGGGATTTCCAGAGGAACGCAACCGGAGTCCTCTTAGCGCGTTGCCACTTCGGGCTCCGCCCAGGTGAGCATGCCGCTCGCCACACCGTCACGTGTTGTACACCGTGTTGTACACGTTCCCGGGGTCGCTGGCCGGTGGGTTGAGCTCCCACCCTTGCCGCCCGCAAACCCGGAAGTCCTTTTTAGTCGCCTCTTACGACAGGCAGGGGATACCGTAGCCCTATTCTGGTCCCGGAACTACAGGGACAATCTCTGTAGACAACTGTCACTTTTAAACAATCTTCTTATTAATATAGGCCAATAATGAGTTGGATTTCCGCTATCTTCTTTAAAATGAATATTTAAAACAAATTGAGGCAGGCAAAGAGGCAGACTGTAATTGTTTATAGCCATATCCCACTACTGGGCAGGAGTCTGTCTTAATGACTTGGGAAACTAGGACAATCTCCATGCTACACCAATACACATTCATCATGGACTATTTAATTACATATTAATTAGTACAAAACAAGAAAGTCGACTCTAGGAGTCAAATTAATATGCAAGGTACGAAAGCATGCATGCATGTACTGTACTGTTCTTTGGTCCCACGTTTTGGCACAATGGCAACTCGTATTCGTGAATGAGAGCTATTTGCGGAAACCGCTTTGTTCCCAACCTGAGCATTGTTTAAATTTTACAATACCTCTATCATTTATTCAGTGAAACATGTGTAAACGGTTGTAGGAAAGAAACGGAAAGTATTAAATAAACAGGTGTTGATTCCAAGTAATGTACCGACTAAAGTGGAATATTTATACAGAAATTTTCAAGTGGGTTTCTGTAATTTTAAAGTATGTTTTATTTGAAATAAAAGTTGCAAAAAGCGTACAGATCCCCTCTTGTACGTAATCACTACCGCTAGTTACCTGTAGCTGCATCGGTAGTTAAATTGGTAAGAGTCCTACCGATTGTTACCCATAAACGCATAGCTTGTGGACCCTAGTCGCCTAAGTTTAAGAGCCAAAATTTTAAAGTTATACTTCTTTAGACGTATTTGGGAGAAATTATGAAAGTATTTTTTTACAACATCGCCATCTAAAATAGGCGCCATAAGATGACTATAAGTAAGTAAGAATGTAGTAAATGTCGAATGTTTTGTAGAAAAGCTACCGATGTGCCAAAGAAGTCAACTTTGTACCACGTGCGTATGCAAGTTTTTTTTTATAACATAGGAGTAGCAGACGAGCATGCAATCCACCTAATGGTAAGTGGCTGCTGCCGCCCATAGACATCTGTAATCAACCCCAGATAGTATTAGATATTCCTACCTGAGGTCGACGACAGATGCGCCTCTACCCCTGAGGACTAAGCTGGAACACCTCGGAAAAGTCTGTCTCCCTTACCACACCCTTCAAACGGAACAAAGCAGCGCCTAACACTGCTGTTATTAGGTAGAAATAGGGGTGGTGTCGGAGTCGAACCACAAAGGGTTCTACCACCTTCAAAAGTACACTACGCTTTTTATATTCACCGACTAGAAAACGTCATACTACTATTTGCTTCTCGCCACAATTTTTTTAAGCATAACTATATTATCATTTGTTTAATTTCGGAGACAGAAAAACAGTTTCGAGTATGTGAATCCAGTATTTTGCTTGAAATAGCCTAACAGCGTCCCGTTGTTTGTCGAAATCTCGAGCTGCGTAATCTTCCGCTGTTCGAGGTAATATATCACCGAGATGGGCTTATTTCATGTATGCTAAGTGTAATTAATATCCTGGAGTGTATAATACTGCCGAATAAAATACGTAGCCTGTTAATAGAACTCCTGCGAAAACTCAGCACGTTATACTTGTCCCTTGTTAATTATACTAAGAAGTCTTCTCTGTACATCCCCTAATAAAGATACGAATCTGGAAAAAGTAAATTTAACTTAACTTAATAAAATTGCTGTTTAGAGACCCTTACAATAAAAGGGACAAGTGTCATATTATATATATTTTTTCATATAGTCTATCCGTAACAATAAATGTACCAGATATGAACTGTGTAAAATTAAGTACGAAACTTTAGTTATCTGTAACAGATCGTAAGTGTACCAGGTAGGAAATCCACAAGATTAAGGACGAATCTTTAGATATCATGCCTACAAACCAGACCTTTAGAAACAAAACTGTTAACTAATGGATAATGGATAGGCATTGGGATTACATCGATTAGAACCACAAACTTAAACTAATAGGAACACTCCTTTCCAGGCAAATTTCATACTACGGGAGAAGAAAGTGCCACAATTTTACTTTTTAATTGAAAATGGTCATTATCCCAAACACCGTCGTTAAAAGGAAACCCTATTTACATGTTTTTTTTTTACTACGGAGGTCATATTATTCCGTTAACGAGTTGATTAGGGCATGATAGAACCGCACTTTGGTATCGTACTACGACGCAAACCTTATCAATCCTATGAAACTTTGCTTGTGGCCTTGCATTTCAACTATACAAGTGTATATACCAAATTATTGTATCCACTTGAGCAATGAAGGACATCATGTGGTCGTGTGACGACCCACGTGGCGGAGCGGTCACGTCAAGTCAGCGGTCAAAAGGTCCCGGGTTCGATCCCCGGCCAGACAGATATCTAAATGATGAATTTAGGTTTATGTGTCTGGGTCTGGGTGTTTGTGTATTTGATTCTGTGTGTGTCCTTAGATGCCAAGATAAAGGGAATCCTAATATAGGACTGTGAGCCGAAATGTTAGAAAATCACTCAAATATTATTTTAGCACGCAAGGTCCATAATTAAGCCCTTTTATCGGGAAAGACATATTATTCCAGAGGGAAACCCAAAAACGTCGGCATTTACATTTATAATCCTCTACAGAAAGATATAAGGGTTGTATCTAACCGGTATGGCGAGTAATATTAACAGAATGATTCGGGCAGTAGCGGGGATTCCGTCATTTTTAATCCACGTTTTATCTTTACAAAACAAATACAATGTATTGTAGTAAAAAAGCATGAACTCTAACTGATGGTATAATGAGCTGCCGGTGTATTTAAATATTAATTTCAACTAGGATAAGTCATACATGGGGTTTGCCACCTATATGTTGCTACACCAGTGCGGAAAGTTGGAAGATCAAGTACACGTTTTTCAAATTTGTATACAACAATATACACAACTGGTATCTTACAAACGTATAAAATAAAATCCCCTGTGATCCCGCTTTCAAAATAAATAATTATAGTTTAATAAAAACTAAAAACCATGCTAAAATCACGCAAGGAAAATCGTTAATCCTGATTCCTGACGATCCTGATGGGGAAAATGGGATAAAATTAGTAAAAACGTGTATTGTCATGAGTTCTTGATAATTGTTCAAAATTTTAAATGTATCGGACGTTCAAAGTGGGTAAAAATAGAGTTCAAAGATTCCGTTACATACAAACATACATACAACTCAAGCTAATAAAAGCGTGGTAAAAATGGTCCATAAATTTGTATCACACGCGTGAGTTCTGAAAATCGCATATTGGCGGATTTAAAAAAGGGCACTAACCACAGTATACAGCTAATTAATGTCCCATTCAAAAGACAAGCCAGCAATATTAACAAGCAAGTTTTAAATTTAATCTATTATCTATTCTGTTAAGGCCGAAATGCGTCGATCTGAAGATTAGAGTGAAGTGGCCCTAATTTGAAATGCTTTGATTTCAATCAAGATTTTGATGTCTGTGGCAGCTGACACTGATAAAGGAATCACGACGATTAAATGACAGTAAATTTAATAATAAATTAACTAATTGATGTCTGGGTAGATTCCCGTACTACCCCGTACATGGTTAAACTTTCTATCTTTACACGACCACGGAAGGTAATGTTTTACATGTATCGTATCTTTATCACATCCTATAGCTAAAACGGCAATTTTAAGATAATTATGAATCATCGAATTCGTCTATATTGTCCGAATGACATTGCAGTTAATTTTAAGCAATCGTGTTTTTGTTATTGTTATATTTGTAAGTCATAAGTCAAATTACGATTTTTCTGAAGTTTAGCTTACCAAAACCGCTATCTTTTATTTTAAATTCTCGTGTCACAATGTTAGTTACCGTACTCTTCCGAAACGGTTTTACCAATTTTCACCAAATTTTATATGTATATTCAGTAGGTCTGAGAATCGGCTATTATTTACTTTTCATATCCCTAAGTGCTTAGGGTTGTTCATGTTCACCCTTAACATTGTTTTATTTATATGGCAACTCAACGTTTGCCGTCAGCTAGACTTTTTATAATTTTATAATATTTATAATTAAAGTATAAGTAAAATGCTTGTCTCATTTGAGAACAGGAATTTGGACAATAGTAGGTACATCACAATGGTACTAACGCTGATTGTCACTATCTATGCTAATATTATTAAGAATTTGCATGTATGTAGGTTTCATTACAGTTTTCGTTTAGCAGTAAAACGAGACTAATTCGACTCACTAAAGAATTGTCACTAAAAAGTCGTCTCAGATAAAGATGACTCCAGAAATGTGTTTAGTGGCTTTTTATAAACCTAATTTGCTATTTCTAAAAAGTATATAACTATTTTAAAAATAATAAACCCGTTGATTTTCTCGTCGGATTTCTACGGCTATTAAAAGTATAAGAAAAGTTGTAACTGACAATTTGTATATGTCCTGTACAAAATCTATATCCCTAAAATTAATTACATTTCAGATAATTCAGTATAGTAAGTGCGCAGCCAGACCGCTAATATTGCTACCTACGCTTCTTCATTCTGCCGAATCACAAATGCCTTCACAATTGCTCTGTTGAAACGCAATTTCACGGCGTGTGATGCTAAATGTATCACGTGTTTGCGCAATTTCAAATAGCAATTTTCCCAAAGTAACGCTTAGAGCGCGATATTAAAGTCCGAATCTAAAATTTCATTTCCGAGAAGAGGCGTCATGTGCATTTCACTGCATTTGTCTGCATTTATTTCTATTCTGTTGTTTGGTGGAAATATCTCTTGTGATTGTTTATGCGTGTAACTGATAAGGTCGCCAGAATTAGCATTGCGTCTAATATCAATTATAGGTAGCGAATTGCAATGACATTTGTACCGACTGTGTTGTGGTTTGACATGTATAAGATGAGCAACCCATGTGAATCGGAGAGTACATTAAGTCGTCGATCAAGGTTATTACCATTGGATCCATTAAACATTACCAGAGGCCTTGTGAGTTATTTGATAACGTCAGCCAGAAGCACTGGAAAAGTGTATTGGAACATATTTGAGAGTTGAAGCTAAAAAATAGGTTTCTAGAACAGAAATAGCTCGCAGATTCGCCGCAGTCAAGTCTCAGAGCTTGGTATCATTAGACTATTATGCTTTAATACTAAAACAAGTAGCGCGGATCCTCCTAACAAGCACTCCTCTAATTAGCCTCCCCACAAGCGTTTTAGTGGAAACTGCTTTAGACTTTACTCTGGAACTTTAAGGGAGGTAACATGCGCACGACAGTAAGCTAATACCAGAACGATCGCCCGCGCTAAAAACAGTCGCTGACGGACACCGACTGTTGCTAGCAGTCGCTAATGACAGTCGACGGGAATCAACGCCGATTGTTGACGGCAACTCGCGACGGGTAGTTGAGGGTCGTGAGCGACCGCGGGCGAATGCCGCTGAATGTTGCCGCTTATCGTTAGCGACTGCCTCCAACTGTCGGCAATAGTTGCCGGCGAGGTCTGTCGCTCGTATATTTAAGCCCTAAGCAAATCTAAATTTAAACATTTTACAGATACTAATGACTTCATTATAATAACTATCTAAGCTTACTTTCTATTAGCGTCTGCGAAACTTAATTGAATTAAATTTCAATAAATATACATTATGGAAATATTATGCTGAACAAAAGCAGAAATGCTTATATTCTATTCTTCCTTGAAGTCTTATAAAATATTTTAAGGGACACTCTAGTTAATACAATCTCTTTAATGCAAAAATAACAAAGCACTTAATATGGGATAAAAGCTGAGTTGAGTTAAGAATAACAAATAGGTTAAGTGATTTCGAGTCTCTAAGTAAGTAATCTGCAGATATACAATTTTCGTAAGCTTTAAAAAGTAATTATATCTGTCACTAGCTAACCCGGCAAACGTTGTGTTGCCATATAAATAAAAAATGTTAAGGGTGAACAACCCCTATCAGTTAGGGGTATGAAAAATAGATAGTAGCCGATTCTCAAACCTACTGAATGTGCAATTGTGTATATCACATTTGGTGAAAACCGTAAAGCCGTTTCAGAGGAGTACGGTTACTAACATTGTGACACGAGAATTTTATATCTATCATTATAAGGCTTAGAACTAACGGAGCGGTTTTCAGCTGCGTTTGCTTTGAAAACTTTTACGGTGACGTCTGATTTGCGGCGACCTCAGGTAGAAATCTAATCTTATCTGGGGTTGACTACAGATATAGACATCTGTATGTATCCGGCAGGTGTAATCCCTTACAATCAATGAATTGCATGCTCGTATGCTACACCGGTATTATTATAAATATACATATATGTTTCTTTTATATACGAAAGATCCTCAATCTTCAAGAGAATTAACTTATTATTCCTATCACCTCAACTCATAACGTAAAGTCGACGTAACAAATGAAGTCGTAGGTATAAGCTAGTATAAGTTTAAAGAGCAGACATTAAACCTATCTCTAAAATTATAGCCTAGCAATGGGAGGCAGATTTAGTACTAATTTTCATGAAACCTAAATTAAGGGAATGAATCAAGGGTTCAAATTAAAGCTAGAATGAAAACAAAACCTATTAGGGATTTTCTACAATTGTGAAAGGTATTACGTCTTGTTAATACAAATCCTAAAGACTAAATTAGATATTATGTGAAATATATTTCCTTTTGGTAATTATGTTACCTTTTAAAATAGCTTACATACGTAACTTTAAAAGCATTTTTAACTATTTATCACTGAATTTTTGCAATATGTATTTCGAATGTAAATCAGATAAAAATTGTTTCAGACTAAATTGAGTTGTAAATATCGAAACAATTAACTAAACCAATTTTATCGAGTACTCATTGCCGATAAATGTTAATATTTTCATATTCGAAACGTAAACATTGTCCTAATGAAAATAAAACACTTTTACGTATCACGTTTGTTATTTTTAAACATATGTTTTATTTTTAAATGTACCACAGTTTTTAGTTAACAACATTGACACGTATTTTATATACGGCAGGAATATTAATACTTTATGACGGAACGGAATTCAAATGAAATATAATTTTGTTTGTTTCCAATAATACTAAATAGGTACGCAGAACTAAGTAAAATAATAAATATATATAACAGCAGTAAGCTGACCGTAAATGTGTTTTACTGGTAAACGTCAAAACGACGCAAAAAGTGTTGGTTAACAAACAGATTTAACTATTTATACTATACCTACACCGAAATGCTCCCAGTGGGAAATAGAAAGAAACTGGGTTACGTAGTCGCCAGTTCTAAAAGGCTTTTTTGCACAGTACTAATTTCCAGCTGAGTTTATCTTCAACTACTATTTGATTGTCGGTCACATATTTTCACGTCGTGAAACCCTTTTATGTATATAAAAGAAAATATGTAGCGTGTTAATATGAAAGTTTGTATAGTAACTGAAGCCGGTCTCACTGTTTTTTTTTTTTTTTTTTTTTTTTTATAATATAGGAGTAGCAGACGAGCATGCAGTCCACCTGATGGTAAGTGGCTACTGCCGCCCATGGACATCTGTAATCAACCCCAGATAGGATTAGATATACCTACCTGAGGTCGGCCACAGATGCGCTGCTACCCCTGAGGGCTAAGCTGGAATGCCTCGGAAAAGTATGTCTCCCTTACCACACCCTTCAAAACGGAACACAGCAGCGCTTAACACTGATGTTATTAGGCAGAAATAGGTGTGGCGGTGGTGCCGCCGGAGTCGAACCACAAAGGGTCCTACCACCTACATACTGTATTGTCGATTCCTTTAATATTCCTTACTAGGAGGGTAAATTCCAGTTTAAAAAAGTTTCCATTCCCGTAATACACTGGAGATAAAACGCATATAAAATCCTTACAGAGAAAGACAATGTAATGTGAAAAAATAATTAGTTATGGTTCTTTTCAAGTTTTGTAGTCGCAAACATGATTCGTTTATTAAATTAATTTAACATAATTATTAAAGAGTTTTCTTACATCATAGTTACTAGAATTGACAGTTGTGGGTGCCATAGCCACACACAACAGTCATTTTTTTTTCCGCGGAGAAATCCTCGTGGATCCTCTCCCGCCCAGGGGAGCAGAAGGGGTATGTCGGACTCCTACCGACTAAAACTCCGCGGCGTTCCTCTAAACGCTCGGTGCCAGGTCACGAGAAGCGTTAAGCATTACATTCGCGGCCCGGCAACGTCGGCCGGGGCTGTTGTTAACGCCAGCCACGTCCCGAGAGGGAGGGGCCCCTCTCAGTTATGTCCCTCAAGAGATGAGCGTGCAGAACGCACACACGACATCTCGAGCCTTTAAGACCGGATTTGGATTCCCCCGAATCCGCATCCGAGGGACTGGGAAAGGGTGGCTTTCAGCGAAAGCCGCCCTCCGGCGTCCCGTGTGTCTGCGACGAAGTGCCTGGGAAGATGCATCATCCTCCCTGGCTCTCTTCGCCGCCTCCTTCGCGAACATTACAGCTTCGCAAAAGGATCGCACCGCCTGCCACGACCTGTCACTAACGACCATGGCGTGAACCACGGTCGAAAGCGAGAGGTCGGCACCCAATACAGAGCTGAGCACGTTGCGCTCCGCATTCTACGCAAGGCATACCCCCAGCACGTGCTGGGCCGTCTCGTCGAGACAATCGTCGCAATACACACAACAGCCATACAACAACCTAAACCCAAAGCAGAGATTTCATTTGTCGGGATGTTTTCCTTCACCGTTGCAACAATTGATAATTTATTTCTGAGAAGCACATAATTTTTAAAAATAAAAAAGTGCTTGGGATTCGAACATTGAACCCCTCGATTGAATGGTCACATTTCAACCACTAGACTATCACTGCTTAACGCCGAACATTCCAATCTAAGCATCATACGTAGATCATACGTAGGTAACTATTATGTTACCTTCACTATGGCAAATACCGCCAATTAAAATGTACGTCGTATTTTAGGGGTCACTTAAAAATAAATTAAAATAAACTGAGCTATATATCCTAATAAGCAGATCGCGTTGCCCATTTATCAGATGCGCCATTATTCAACCGGCTATTATGCGCGTATCGCTAATTTGCGTATCGCATGCGACGAGCATCTATCTTACAGGCCGAGAGGCGTGTCAAGCAATAATTACTATAAATTATATAGACTATTAAACGACAGCCGGGATAGTATTCAAACAATCTCAGCTAATAAATTGTGTAGCTAATAACATATAATCCTCTATCTATATTTAGACGTACTATAAATCTCCCTGTCTGTTTGTGCATTCTGATCTTAGAAACTCCATAAATGGTTTTGATGTGATTTTCACAAATAAATAGGATCTTAAATCTTAGATGGTAAATACGAGTTTTGTTTAAATTATTTAACCTAAAACATGAAATAGGGTACGTCTCAATAGATCTACAAAGTAGCAGGTACAGCTCGTTTAGAACATGAATTAAAATAAACAGAGCTATATATCCTAATAAGCAGATCGCGTTGCCCATTTATCAGATGCGCCATTATTCAACCGGCTATTATGCGCGTATCGCTAATTTGCGTATCGCATGCGACGAGCATCTATCTTACAGGCCGAGAGGCGTGTCAAGCAATAATTACTATAAATTATATGGGCTATTAAACGACAGCCGGCATAGTATTCAAACAATCTCAGCTAATAAATTGTGTAACTAATAACAAATGATCTTCTATCTATATGTATTATATACTTGTACTATAAATACCCTGGTCGCATTTGTCTGTTTTGACTGTGTGTGCTGATCATAGAAACTTTGGCACGATTTTCATACGTTGATTTTTATGTCTTAGTTGATAGATATACAAGTTACTAGTGAACTACTAGTGAATCACTGTTTTATAAAGAACATAGATATTTTTCTTATGTTTATATCAACCCATATAAAGACAAGCCTGACATCTAAAGTAGTATCCATTACTGATCAATAAATAATCAATCAATCAAAGACGTTCTCAAATTTCGATCTTTAGTAGGTAAAAATTTCATTTTGATTATTAATAACTAGCTTAAATGGTTTCAGACTTACGTCATCAAACACAAATTGAGAGGATTTAAAACGAAACAGACTTCAAAATGATGCTATGCAAATGCAAAATACGGAAACGATACTGCTGTTAGGCCGAAATAACAGTGGCGCTAATTTTGTCACAGTTAAACCCTTCATTGACATTTAGTAAATTCTAGTTTTACCAAACATTGCTGTTTTTGTCACGAAATGTTTGCCACTGCAACGTCGCGGTCAAACCACATACAAAATATAGTTTCTGCTTTTCAACTAATAATTATAATAAAAATAACGAATTTATTTGACCATAAGGATGATTGCGTCAGATAAACGCCGGCCAGAGGCATCACGACCTGCTAATCCTCCAGATATTATCCGACTAAATAATGCGCGTTCGGGGACTTACTCCAAGGATAAGAAGCCCTTCACGTTAACCTTGGAACCTTATTCTTATACCACTTTAACTCAGTGCCAAACACAGGCCGGTAATTAAAAGTAAATATAAAGCTATTCGTTGCTCCGTTCGGTAAATGCGTTGAAATTAAATTCCGCTTTGGGCGTGGAAATGCTTTCAGCGTTCCGTGTTTTTCATAACACCTAATGAAAGTAAGCTGCTTAATGAAATTATAAGTTAATAATTAATGAGAAATAGAAATGTCACGTGCAAATAGAAGTAATGGAACTCGCCTAGAAAAATAAATTTGATATTGTAAATATTCCAAATTAAATATTGTATATTTAGTACTTACGTATTTATTTTCTCTGCTTGCAATATGTTGCAATTGCTTGTGTATTGAAATTTTCCACAATAATACATCTTACTTTATTTTTTTCTTTCAAACTGTATTTTTTTTATTGCATAACGTTGAATCAAAAGTTATTGTTTTCAAACTTAATACAAACATTTCGGTGCATTAATTATAATGAACTGAAACATAAAATAATATACTGAACATAAGGTAATATACGGTTTTACACCAACGACTATATTATATAACAAGAAAAATACCATGAAAAACCACCTAAGTCAGGATAAAATCGAGGTAACTTATATAACATACTGTAAAATATCGAACTTACGTCATACATCTGTATATGAAAAGATGAGACAACTGTAATAAAAAAGACTAAACTGAAAAAATACTTTGACTCGAAATCTTTCGACGGCACTTAAGCTCGCATTTTGGAAGAAAAGTTTCAAGGCACGAGTGACAAAGGTTGTCGCGGATTTTTTTAGAGTTTCAAATAAGCCAAACTGAAATTGAAATCCCGAGACCCACTCCATAATACATGCGACTGAGCAATAGTCGCGTCGCAAAATCGCTTAGAAATTGCGCATAGCTATGCAGCACTCCGCGGCTTTCAACAATGCCTTTGACTAGTTACATGAAACTTTCTGCGGCGAACGCTGGGTTTTAAGGTCTCTAAGTTCCTAACTGACTTTGTTAGTGGTATTTTGAAAGAAGCTTACTCTTTTTAATAAAAGTCACGGGCACTCGAGGAATAAGTTTTTGTTTTTTTTAATATGGAGTAAGATATTTTAACTGTTCTGAATGTGATATTTTAACGATTGCATAGAATAATGTAAACTCGTGGAGTAAGTTTTTCTATTTTAATATGGAGTATGAGCTGAATGTGATATTTTAACGATTGCATAGATTAAAGAAAAAAAACAATAACACAATTATTTCATACATACACAGGAAATGGGTACTACTTGAGGGAAATGTACCTAAGTGTAAAATAATAACGTTTAGTTATTGCTTCTAAAACTATACTCCTAAACTTATGATTGACTAGTCACATCTCATTCAAGATGCGGTAATTATCTACATTTTATAGTAGATTGTTTTGATTATTTGTAAGACAATGACCAATCAATTAATGACTATATGTCTATTAAGGCAAGCGTGAGTTGCGCTGACTACAATGGAAATTCTTGAGACTTAAGTTCAATAGATACTTCTAAGAATTTATTTCAAAATATAAACATTCTAATGAATATCGTACTCTTCCTTTTAAAAAATCTGATGAATTCCATAAAGTTTTTTAACATCCAATATCATAAGCCTTATGATCCTCAAGCTGTTGTTCCTTTTGAACAACTTGAAGAAATCTGAAGAGCTGAGTTAATAAACATTTTATAGGTTCGAATTTACCGACTTCATAAAAACGTCGAGGTAAACATGCTAATTCGTTACCAAGCTATCATTTTATGGGATTGTGGCCTTTCTTACATTGTAATAAGAATTGTTATGGTGTGAAAAACCAAGTGACTTATAAGTAACTGTTTTGGCGGGCCACATAACTTCGCGGAAACATCGTTATCGCAGTTCTAGTCAATTTCGAAGTCGTTCCCACTTTTACACTGGGTTTCGTTTATGTGTAGGGTTGGCTGAAGTCTAAAAAATACTTCCGGTTTGAAAAGTTAATAAGATAAAAGTTTTAACAACTTCACATTTTAAAATTATCAAATAATTAATACTTAAAGCAACTTATAGTAAAGTAATTTAATAATTTGAATAAGTTCCTCTTGTTGACACCACTCAGGCCTGTACAGAACCTACATCGAGTAATTATCTGTTGTTTCTTCAGATTGTCACTAGCCAGGAAAAAATCTTTATTTCCTTTGCCTTGCATAGCCGCCTAAGCATAGGACTTTTCTTCCTCATCGAATATAAACATGGTTCATTATGCGGTTTAATTATTAAGGTATCAATAAATAATAAACCAAATTAATCCTTGTATGTTGTAAGACAGGAATGAGCGTCTTCATGTTTTAGCTATATTTTTGAAATAAAAGCTCAGACTAAACAGCTTTTTCCACATTATATATATATTGAGAAATACGTTTGAACTTACACGTCAGAAAACTTACGAGTACTCCAAATTACCGGTACAGCTAAGCCAATAGAGAGGTCTGACAACTTTATAACTTCACAATATCAGCTTCAATCAATACAAGCCGAGGAAGCAGCCCTGCTTGTACATTCACCACCGTAATCTAGTCGCTAGCAAGAGTTTAATAGTTCGAAGCATTCTTTCATCAACTCGTAAATTTGTGTCCGGAGATAAGCCGATTAATTCGGCTTTGAAGGGCGCAAATCAAATTAAAACTTTTTCGATTTGTACCCGAACCAAATCAAAGTCAGGTTTGTTTTTCCAATTAGTCTGAAATAAAATCATCATTATTCCAGGCTGCCCACGTAGTTAGCCCCTATTTTTGGGAAAGTGTTCCATTACATTAAGGTACGATTTGAGGCGAATTGATTGTCAATTCAAATTGGATTATTGTTGTGAAACTAATTTAAATATATGATTGAAAATTAAATTCACATTTGTTATCGTGAATGAAAGAGCTTATTATTGTTAAAGATTGAAGCCAGTATTGTTTCATTAAATCAGAGCAAGTCGCAGAATAGTATTGTTCGTAATATAATCCAGTTGATTTTGATAGGTAAACGTCGATAAACTTTGTTAGAAGCCATAAGATAGATGTTAAACTTGATGATTGTAGGCAAAACTTGCTACATTGGCAAATTGGTAACAAAATTTAACAAGTTGCATACCCTATACAAATGTAATTTTTTCAACGTTTTTATAATTGTTATCTATTAAAAACAAAAAAAAAATACTAGCGTGAAAGTAATGCCATACTGATGTGACGTTAATTTAATCGGCAAATTGTATAAAATCCATGCATAATTAGTATTGCCCTAAAAACTTAATAATAACAAAATATTTTATGATAAATGCATAACAAAAATATTGTCTATGCGAAACAAAAACGACTTGCACTTGGTCGTTTTTTAATCACAGACAAACGCTGTTTCATTTGTATAAACATAGCACAGCTCCGCAAACTCCCAACAAGAGGCGAACAAAGATACCCGTATTGACACTTACTAAAAAGTTTAAACAATTACATTATGTTTTACACTTTTTATCCCCGCGCCATGCGGGCTCCATGTTCGGTAATTCAATGCGCAACAGTTGTTTTCCATACAAACCCCTTTTATTAACAAACCCATCTGTTGGCTAAAAATCGTGCATTTTATTTTGTTTTTAAGCTTTTGTTCGCGTTACTTGAAATTTGGAATGGCAGGGAAATCTGGCATGGTTTGGGGAACGTGCTGGTTGTTGTTTGTTGTATAGAATTTTATACGAATATTTGGTTTAAATGCAAAGTGCTAGGTTGTGCAAATAAAGTTATTTGTTATATGAAATTGTGGAATAATATTACAATTTCAACGAAAAGCTACTAATAATATAAATCAAGTTTTATTAAGGTTGCTTGACCTGAAATCAGCAAACTTGAACATTAATGAATCTTGAACTACAATTGAATGTTTTAAAATTCGAGGCTGAGATCCTTGACTGAAATAACTAGCGTTTCCAACTACTAGCGTTACTTAATTCGCTACACTCGTCGCACTACGCAACTCATGCTAATTTCGCAGGAAGACTTTTACGTACAATGTACGAGTAAAATGAAACGAAGTAATCTTTTAAAAATCCACATAGACACTGTCGTCAGCCGGAAATTTAATTAAAATTAGCGCAATACGCTTCACAACGCACGTATTTCATAACGCCACGTTGTCGTCATGCATAATTTATTGACGTCACGCCGCCAGGTCTCGAGATTCATATTTACCCAGCAGCGAGGGTTATCTGAGTCAAATGTAATATTTACAAGTGCCAATGCCGTGATTTCTAGATGTGGAAGTTCTGAGCTTTGAGCTCAACTGAGGACCTGATATTTGAGAGCATTTGATAAGAAATATTAGTCGAATTAAAACGTTCTAACTGTTTTACACGCGCATACCTCGTACAGTGCGAAATTACTGCAGTCGACAGATATCAAATTTCAATCACATTAAAAATTTAAATGTAAGTGTTATTAAGGCAAATCTAGAGGTGGTAAAATTATTCATGGCTTTATTTATTTTATATTAAAGGTTTTGAACAACCAGGCATAGATCCTAGACTGAAGTTACTGGTGTTTTCAACTACTAGCGTTTCTTTATTCGCTATCTCAATCTAATTTAGCAGAAAGACTTTTACGTACAATGTACGAGTAAAATGAAACGAAGTAATCTTTTAAAAATCCACACAGACACTGTCGTCAGCCGGAAATTTAATTAAAATTAGCACAATACGCTTCACAACGCACGTATTTCATAACGCCACGTTGTCGTCATGCATAATTTATTGACGTCACGCCGCCAGGTCTCGAGATTCATATTTACCCAGAAGCGAGGGTTATCCGAGTCAAATGTAATATTTACAAGTGCAAATGCCGTGATTTCTAGATGTGGAAGTTCTGAGCTTTGAACTCAACTGAGGACCTGATATTTGAGGGTCATCATACCCTCAAATTATTTTGTCGAGTTAAAAATATGTTCAGTACCCACCACTTAAACAAGTACTCCCACCACCACGCCGTGTAGTAGTTTACCAGTATGTAGAAAAAGCTGCAGCAAGGGTCCATAACTGAATGTGAACTTGTGGTTTGCGTGATAGTAACATGATTTGAATTACAAGTGTTCCTTTCGATGAATTCCCTATATATACAATACTATACACAATTAATACGCAGATTGATTTTAGCTATGAATAATATGCTAAGTAGACAAATACGAGAGAAGGGTGACCACCCATTACATATTTTTAGGCTAATCCTTGATATAGCTAAAAAAATAAGGTATAGGGAGCAAATGCACGTGGAAACAGTAAGTAGGTTTGAAGTCCTGAGGTATCGACATACTCTGTAAACCAAGTTGATATGACTGTTATTTCTGCTTTACCACACACCTGAAACCATAACGAGGTAGCGCTTAACATTGACATCAGGCAGAAATAAGTACGACGGACCACTGTCGTACTTATTTCTAATATCAATCTCCAGAGACAAACCATCTACTGATTTTACCACCATTAAATGCCCCTACCACTCCAGCCAACCAACCAAACTTAGTACATTTTATTTTAATATCTTTTTATAAAGGTGGACTGTCTATAGATTATTTCTAAATCTAATTACGTATTTTTATAAGCACTAATGAAGATACAAAATCACTTTAAACTACTTAACAAAACTCTTAATTTGTTATAACATGCCACTAAACATAGTTACCAGCGACGTAATGCTTCGCAGAATTGCTAACTGTCCGACAATGCGACAGATCCAATCTGCCCATTTCAATCTAATCAATTTCACACATGAGCCATATGGAGCTAATTGTTGGTGAGGCTAAATGACCTTTCACATTGAGGATATTACAAATTAAATAAAAATATATATGTTTTTATACACTTTTTAAAATTTGTTTTAGTATTGTATTAAAGAATGTATCTTAAAATAAGAGAAATGAAGTGCGAACAAAAAATAATCTTTTATGTCACATGTGGTAAGTACATCTTAAAATTATTATTCCGAAAATATTATTTAATAATACAGCGTAACAATTTAACAAGCAAATTTTCATCTATAAATACTATATTGTAGTATAATAGCATTATTTTTTCATTATTTACTTAATTTTACAACGATTTTAATAGCTAGTAAGTATCCAATCATAACATTAAGTCGTCTAGCAAAACGTTGTTATTAATTTAATATACAGTAAACATTTATTAAACCTTTTATTTAAAGTGAGGAATGGTACTGACTTGATTTTATCGACAGTTTAAGTGTAACAAAAGTTACGTTATTTAAAATTCAAAACTTGACGAAATAAAATTGTATCCCGTATTTTCGTGAACAAGTGTGCGGACCCTATTATAAAGTGATACACAGTGGTTGAATTGCGCCTACATATGGCACGTCAATGAAATGACAAGTTGACGTCTTGACGTATGTATGTGGTATGGATTATGCCGAGCTTGCGTTCCGATATTGGAATAATGCATCACGTTATCTGTTGATAGTTCGATTATTGGTGTTCTAAGTTATCAATTGTCTAACGCTTCACGATGAAATAGCAGCTAATGACAGGCGTGTAGTTGTCATTGTGTACCAATACTGTCACGGGTGTCTTTTGCACGACTGGGAAACTGAAACCTACCACATTACACTGATTTTGATTGGTGGAAGAAAGTACGAATAAGGGCCAACTCACATATAATAAGTAGGTTTTGCATCGTCAAAATCTGCAACACAATTTGTGACATACTGCCTATACGTAGCTAAAACGTTATTATGGGCTCGAACACAAAACTGCGATGCGACGCGATGCGAATTCGCAACGCAGAAAATTGCGATGCGAATTGCTGCGATGCGATATCGTGCGGCGTAGCGTCTCTCAGGGTGACCAACAACAACAACCACTGTGCGATGCGAATCAATTCGCAAGTTCTTGCGATGCGTCGTGGGAGCTCGCAGATTTTTGCGATGCGACGTCGCATCGCAGTTTTGTGTACGAACCCTATATGCAACGGCCCTTAGTGGGCAATTTTACTTATTTCAAATCGTGGTTTGGCTGCAAAAAAGATGTTTTTTTCCAAAAAGAAATAATTGAATATGTAAGCACATACCTACTCAAGAATATTCTTAGTGCAATATAAAATAAATTTTACAGCGATGGAGAGACGTACATATGGACTCACATTTAAACTGGAATTGACTTGGTGGAGCGCCAAGAAATCTGATTGAACCGGTTCAGGAGGATGTGTGTAAGAAATTGTTTTACAGAATTTGGTTGATCTATGTTTGGTGCGCTAGGCAATGACAGCCTTATGAAATCCGGTTTGTAACATTTATGTGAAGAAAATTCAGTTTTCATTCATGAATTTATTTATCAAAACAAGGTTTAGGTCATGAAACATTTTGCTTTTTGAAGGATTTTTTTAATTTCAGCTTTACTAGTGTCAAGTGTTACTTTGTTTTAAGCTGAAGAGTAGGCAGCGATATTCCCATCAAACGTTCTTAGTCCTCAGGGGTAGCCATATACATACGAGTATATGGCGACCCTTATGTAGAACTTCAATCCTATTTGATCGATTACTTGATTGCAGAGGTCCGCAGGTGGCTGTGACTAGTCACCATAAGATTGACTGCGAACTCATTTACTATTTTACTTTAATGGAAAAAATATTATATCCAGAGATAGCTGTATAGGATGTAGTTACATATGATTGTACATTAAATTTGAATAATAAAGAGTTGTTACATTTATTGTAAGTTGTCAATAACTAGTAACTCAATGTCTGTCATATCAGTAACTCCATCAATACTGCTCAAGTCATAGATGTATAAACTAATACTATGTCATTGGCTCAAGTCTGTTTAAATTGTCAGAATAACATAGAACTCAAAGTCAGTAGTTACCAGTTAAATAGTCTTGGAATTTGTAAATGAAAAGCAACGCTATCTAATTTAACGCCACTTCTCTCTAATCCGCGTAATCCTTGAACAGACGCTTCCCGGCCTAAACGGCACAGGATATAGATTAAATTTAATGAAGTGATCCCAATTTCGGCTTTTAGGCCTCGACAACTTAATGCTCGGTTTATATTGCACGACGGACTGGTTGGTTATTTTATCTTATGTGTTATGATTGGAGAAAAATATATTTTTTTATATGAAAAACAAGATTTTAGTAACCTCCTTTTGTTTTTAGAGTTTTTTCAGAATACCATTTCATTTCAAACCCATATCATTGGAGCATATCGAATATACAGCAGTGATAGCCTAGTGGTTAAGAAACTCAGCCTCTTGATCGAAGGGTCCGAGGTTCAAATCCCAGGCACCTTTGATTTTTATTAGTATTAGAAATGAATTATCACTTGCGTAAACGGCGAAGGAAAACATCGTGAGGGAACCTGCATACCTAGGAAAGCTAAAAAAACAAATTTTCAAAGGTATATGAAGTCTACCAATACGCACTTGGCTTACGCGGCGGACTATAGTCTAATCCTTCTCATCGTGAGAAGAGACCCGTGCCCAGCAGTGGGACAGTAATGGGTTGATGATAATAACAAATATTTAGTCCACCTTCTTGGGGCGTAGCCATATTAGCTTTAGAATAACGCCACTAAGCTAAAGCTCCAAACCAATCGTGTATGCATTTCAGCTGATTCGTCGGAGTTAACTGGTTTATAATTCAGTTAAAAGATTTAACCATCAATAACGTACGAACTAACAAGGCAAGTTTAATAAAATATTGTGAAACGAGCTTTTGCCCGCGGTTCCGCTCGCGTTAAGAAGTAATATTTTGTTGGGGGTAGAATTGATCAAAATCCTTTCTTAGCGGATGCCTACGTCATAACATCTACCTGCATGCCAAATTTCAGCCCGATCCGTCCAGTGGTTTGGGCTGTGTTTTGATAGATCACTATGTCAGTCAGTCACCTTTGAGTTATACATATTTAGAAGAAGAATGCGAACCTAGAGTTTTCAAAGTTAGTTTTACATGATTAAGTAACCGTATCAGTCTGACACATAGTTGGTCCTGAGTTCGATCCCCGGCCAGACAGGCATCTAAATAATAAATTTAGATTTCTGTTGTGGGTCCGAATGTCTATATGTATCCATATCACCCATAAAAGGGAAACCAAGTGTCTTTAAACACGCGACTTTAAACACAACTCCAATTTCATTTAGGGTTCACTATTGATATCCATGAGTGGTTTACCATCATTGAATTTTACTCAAATCAAACTTAAAATATAGAAACAAACATCATACTAGAGCACTAGCACACTTGTTTAGTATTTCCTATTTTGTAAAAGCGCTTCTATTTGGAAAATATTGAACTCGAAAAGGAAGGACGAGGTGCTAAATGCCCTTTACGGCCATAAATTGTCGATTTAAGCCCGCAATTGAGTGTCGATCTTCTAAAACCGCTGTCGATATAAAACCTGCGAATTTACAGCAATGTAATATATTAGAGTTTCGAACAACCGCGTTTTTATCGACAAATAAGTATTTTTATTGCAACCATTTATTGCAGTGCTGTCTAGTGATTAACCCTTTGTATATTTCACTGCTGCATATAGCTCTCTTGCCACAACAAGGGCATTCCTGCATGCTTAACAATGCTCTTACAATACAAATTGATTAAGAGTGTTCACTCAAAAGATATTTGATAATTGCCAAAGATTTCAGGCTGATTTATTACCAAATTGGTAATGTTGATGACAATTTTTCTCGATCTAGATCTGGTCTATCACTACTATATACTTTACTTTATTTAGTACTCTTTTAAAATAAATTTCATTACTTACGGAAATCAATGTGATAACAATAAATCTATCCACTTCTTCTAAATAATACATAGTTGATATGATATAATTTATATATTATTAAAATACTACACTAAAAATATTATTTCTATTATAGTTTATTACGAGTGCTTATAAATAATCATAAAAATAAAACATAAATAATCCTGAACAAATTTTACTTCGAAGCAAACGTACACGCTGAAATCATAACAACGTATTGAACATCATAATTTATTCGAGCGTTTAATATGCAAAAATTAATATATAAACCTATGAATTTATACGCTTTAATTAAATATTGACAAGTTCAACGATATTATTGTCTACTTCAGTTATTTTATTAGTTTGCATTAATTTTATTATTTATATCCCTGCCTTTTGATAAAATTATGATGTTTATTTTCTACAAAGCCCTTTTTGAAATGCTGTCTTATTTTAAAATGTATGATCATAATAGATTATAGATTTTATATTTGTTATTTTAATTCTACCTGACGCGATTCTATCTTATTTAATGAAGATGAATAATAAAATACAACCTTATCAACAAATCTTATTTGAAGTAAATACATATATTTAAGTTGATTAAATTAAAAGTCACTGAATAACTCGCATCAATTTAAAGCCCTCCTTTTAGAAACAGAACAGTTTTGGAATTTTTACAAAGTCACTGTAATAATTTCAAAACTTACCCGAATATTATTAAAAAATTACATTTCAGAGTTAAGCCAACAGCCACAACAAGGAACTTTTTGAGTTACTCTTGGTAAACTGTGTCAAAAGCATTATGCAAAGCCACATATGCTTCCTCGGCTCTTGATTTTAAATGCACTTGCTAAATAGGCACTAATATACGAAAATAACTGTACTAGCACCAAAACTAAGTATATAATAAACACAGTATCGTATATTCTAAGATACAATAATACCTATTGTCCCACTGCTGTCCCACAGGTCCCCTGTCAAAATTAACTTAGGGATTTGTCTACCATGTTTTTTTTTTTCATTTTCCAAAAGTCGGTTAACTATCGCGATTGCTTAGAACAGTCCAGAATTCGACGTAAAACGCCAAAATTACTACCATTAAGTAACACTAAGCACTTTGAACTTTTTTGAAAATTCTTAATTTACCTCTAGTGACCCGTACAATCCTTTTTAATCTCCCCTAAGTTTTCCTTCAACGTAAAATATGTTGAAAGTCTGAATTTTTCAATTATAAACTGAAAATAGTCATATAATGACCCTAAGTTTTTTAACTAACTCTGAAAAGCATCCACCGCAAAAAGTTTTGAACTAAGTCAAAGGCACTGTACTCTAACAAAACCGCATATGCAGCCAGCCGCATCAGCCACTTTAAATTTTCAGTTTCATTATATTTCGACAGTAACTGAAATTCATATTTGGATTTCAGCGGTTTCATATAAAAGTTGTTAATGAATCACTAATTCACTTATTAAATCTATCATAAATACTCGAGTGATTTTTATGGTTCATTCGATAGTACCAAATTTAGGTATGACGGTACCACTTTCACATTTAATTCTACCCTGTTGTGGTAACGAACCAAAGGGCAGAAAGCGAGGCGCAAACGTAAAAACTGAAGCAAAGTCAAAGCAACTTGCACCAGTAGGTATATTTGTTTTAGTCCGCGTAAATTGCTTGTCCGCTCTAAATATAGAAATGAATCACGTCGCCATAGCGAATTGTATGACTAAACCTGCTCGCAACAACTTCAGAGCGACTTGCAGTTTGGCGATAACTATAACAACATACTTCTCACTCTAACTGCATAACACAATCGCTTTATCTGACGTATAGTATATGCTGTTAGTAATTAATAAGAAAAATGGTAGTAAATAATATAATACTAAGATTGATTTTTACTTGGATCGCAAAACGCAAACTACCGAATTTTTACTCAAGTAGAATGAACTGAAATCGTAAAATACAAATGAATACATCTTCGTAAAACAAAAAGATATAAAAAAGCCAAATCTGATTCAGACTTCAGTTACGCCAATGATCTAGAAACCAATGAAAGTAACACCGCACGAAAGGTGTTTTTTATGTAATATGGGAATAGCAGACGAGCATGCAGTCCACCTGATGGTAAGTGGCTACTGCCGCCCATGGACATCTGTAATCAAACCCCAGATAGGATTAGATATTCTTACCTGAGGTTGGCCACAGATGCGCCGCTACCCCTGAGGACTAAGCTGAAACGCCTCGGAAAAGTATGTCATCCTTACCACACCCTTCAAACCAGAACACAGCAGCGCTTTACACTGCTGTTATTGGGCGGAAATAGGTGTGGCGCCGAAGTCGAACCACATAGGGTTCTACCACCTTCATACATACATCGCAGCCAAGTTTTCAATTATAACTTGTTTATGCGGACGTTGCTAAAGTGGCCAAGTAATTAGTTTCAAGGGCAGTACCTAATGGATCCTTATCCTAAAACGAGTCCCTAAACGCACATTATTAGCTCGGATAATAATCTCCAGAATTAGCAGGTCGTGGCTTTGCCGTTTATCTGAAGCGCCATTATTTACTATGTCACTACATAGCTACAAATTTTTATGTCAGAATATGCGAACAAAAGCGTGAAAATAATATAGGTAGGTAAGGTCTACTCCGGTAGTTGCCTAATAGTAGCAGTGATAAGCGTAGCTGTGTTCCGCTTTAAAAGGGGATGGTAAAAAAGAAATACTTATCTGATGCGTTTCACCGTACGTCTCAAGGGTAGGTATAATATACATTAACAGCCTTAGTTAGGAAACTGATCTTACCCGGGGCTCATTATAGATGTATATTAAATGCAGTAGCTACTTACTATCAAGTGGATTGTGTGCTGGTTTGCTACTTTATAAAAATATACTATAAAATTTCAGCTCGAATCAATTGGATATTTCGAATTGGATCAAACAAAACTTAAAAATATAACTTGCAAGATTTGACCCATACATTTAGAGTGAGGGTATATGAATAAGAAAATTAAGAAAAATAAAAGATCAAATACTTGTAAAACTGCAACAAATTCAACAACAGAAAAGTGGTTTGGTCCAATCTTCTTAATCAAAAGCAATGGATTGTAGCGGTGTTGGTAAAATATAAAATATGATTTAAACCTTCAAGTAAATCTACACCAAAATACATTTTGTATTTGAGCCAACGAATCCTACAGAGTTTTAACACAGTTCATTACACCTAATTAACTCTGGTTTCTGTTACGGGAGGAATTATTATTCGGAATTCCATAAGGAAGCTTAATACGTTTTTTGACCTTTGTTGTTCTTTGATTGTTTTGCTACAACTACCTTAAAAATGCAAGGCTTTTCTTGCGTACAGAATCTATTTAAATAGCTTTTTTATTTTTATTCAGATGACTTAAATAATGAAAGCAAAGCAAGCGAATATGTACTATTATAACATAAAATAGAGATAAATCAAACAATACAATAGATTAAAGTAACATAAAATGTAATGTAAGTCCTTAAATATAACTACGATTACGATAATAAGCAGGAAAATCCCTTGAAAAAAAGAAAAGTAAATTACCTCAGGCATTAGGTTAGGACATGGATGCTGTAATAACAAAAAGAAAATGTTTTCTTTACCTGGCATATACAGGGTACGGTAAGCACTGGTCTCGTACGCCTGAGTAACAATTTAGTGGACTGTATTATGTAATATGTTAAAAATGTAAGGGATATAGATAATTCTGATCTAAGCAACCTTGTCTTCTAACTAGATCTGCTCAAATCTTGAAGAAGAGATCCGCACACTGCCACAGGGCTCAACGAATAACATTGTCATCGTGAGAAGCTAGTATACACTACACAAGGCACACGCGCTAGCTCGGTTAGCAATCACGGAAAAGAAGAATGAGAAGCCACATTCGGAACTAAAACTCGCCGAGCGCAAGACGACAACAGAACAGCAAAATGCAAATTCGGTGGAATTTTTAAAACTACCCCCTGGTTCTTTTTACTTTCAAGGTGACAAGAAATGAGTATACAGAGTAAAAAGTTATACGGTTATATCACAGATTAAAAAATAGTTACTACGTGTTATATATAGTTTATACGGCTTTCTGTGGAATGTAGAGCAAATGTTTATTTAATCTATTGGTGAAAACTAAACATTCGCACAAAATACATTATTGAAGGATATTCTAAATAAATTTTAGGTTAAGTATAATAATAGAATCACCTTTTCATTATTTCTTATAAAATATCAAAGTAACTTTGGTCCCGCCTAAACAATTCTGTTATTTTTGCATTAACCAAAGAGGATAGACAAGTGCGTCGGTCAACAGGCTTTTTGAATTCAAGAATGATAACACGATCCGAGCACCATTTTTTTCAAGCTCTCTGAAAACAATTCGCCCGAAAATTGATATTTCTTTTTTATATAATCTTGTTAGAATTTTCTATTAAGCCAAAAGAAATATATTTAAATAATTCTGTAACCCTAGACGTTAAGAAACACATCATGAAAGAAAACATCTGGAAATTATGTAATTTATACGAGTATTTAATAACTTTATATATATGAGTGTGAATAACTTTATATATAAGGAAAACATTGTAGAGAAGTAAATAAAAATTTTTGAATTTTTTTGAAATTTTTGAAATTTTGAAATTTAGCTTGAGGTGTTTATTATGGGTTACAGTTAGTTAAAATTATTTTTATCATTTTAGATTGCAGTAGCAAGCGAGCATGCGGTACATAGGATGGTAAGTAGTCTCTATCACCTTCTGCAACAACTGAACCGACCACGAATGCAATGCCACTGGTGAGGACTATATACTAACTGTATACATGTGCACGAATAAGTCACTCATGTAGTTCACTTTTCGCCACCACCAAATCTGCTTTCAGAGTATTATAAAATTCCTCTCTTAGGCAAAAAGTTATTTTGTCGTAGCTCTATTGTACGCTGATACAATAATACTATCAGCTTTATTTATTTAATTTTCCACCAACCCCTGACATTGTTTAATTTGAATTTCATAGCAATAAAGAAACCAATAGTTGTTTGTGTACGGGTGAAGGTTATTTCAGTCAACCGCATTTCGTTGGCAAACAGTGACAATGGATGACAATTACTCTCTTCTGATTTAAATAAGAGTCGATCCAATTTTACTTTTCACAACCAACTCCATTTCACAGACACACGTATTGAAAATGTTAGTGAAACTGAATTTTCTGAACAAGTTTCAAAATGTATTTTTTATCGGATAAAATAAACGACTTCTTAAAGGTTCGCATTAAGCTTTCTAACATCTTTAAATTTAATTTGGATCAAAGACGTGCTATCTTCGGGAATATTGTTAGGTATTCAATTGTCGACTACATTCAGCATTTAAGTAAATTTATTTCTTTAGACATTTCTAACTGAAACTTCACAATAATGTATTTCAATCCCAACACGTTAATCCACCAATGAAACAATGTAATCCGTTTTTAATTAACTCATCGAATAGATTAATTATGGAAATGTTAATGAAATGTCCTCTGCCTAGCCATATCTTTTAATCGGGTAATTAAAATTTGTATTTAAATGAGAAAGCTCATATCAGTTTTCATATAAGTTTATCATATTATTCAAATTGAACTAAAGGTTTTATTGACTCTAATGTACAAATTTTCTTCACAAATTAACTGGCAGAAAGGTGTTAAGTTCATCATTTGAATGTCTTAGAGTGGTTTCACTTGTTTAATAATGGCCAATCACCATTTTTTTTTAAATTTTGTGATGAACACCGCGCGTCAGTCCAACAATCAGACCTAAGTCCGAATTTGTATTGTTTCTACTTCTTGTACAGTATTTCCAATCAGATCAAACTAGGACGAAGCAAGATGAAATAAGCATCACGAACCCCTCAGTTGCCGCTTTTATTTTACTTTTGACACGTGAATTATTCATGTGGTAGCTACCATGACCAAATTCTTCGTGACGTCAATACACGATATTGCTATCTTCTTTTTTTTAAATTGTTTAACCTAACGATAATAACGCTACCTGATGGAAAGTAGTCAACGCCGCCTATGGACATTTGCTACACCAGAGGAGTTTGCATGCATCCAGTGCATCGCCGGCTTTGGATGAGAGCTCTTTTAGCATCTTTTTTGAGGAGCCAAATGTTATGTCTTCCATTTTAATTTCGCAACTATCGACAAAATCAACTTCATACAAGCTTCACCAGCTTTACACAAGAGTGTAAACCAGTTTAAATGCTAACATTGTGAAGTTCGGTTTCCAAGAGTCAAAATTGTGTAATGGACAAACATTTATACAAGCTACGGGTTCGTCCCCGTTTAAAGTGTTTGTTTGGAAAACCCATATCACTGGAATAGTTTGGGGAACATTTAACAAATTTATTATTTATGAAATTACGAGTATATTTTATATAGTTGGGTGTTAAACAGGGTAATTGTGATTTTGTTTTTGTTATTGTTATTATCTCGTTAGCTATAATTTTAAAGTACGTCGATTCCCAAATGCAAAGCTTATGTTTTTTTACGAAAGCGTTTAAATTTAACTTTTAATCCCCTAAGCATATAGAATATTTAAGAGCGCAGTAAGTGATGGATTAAGAATGTTTTAGTTTGAAATACATTGTTTAAATAAAATTTTACAACAAAAAAACTTTTTGTCACTGATTATTAAGTACCTACTTACTACGACAGACTGAACCTGCCTGGTTCGACTTTAAGTAGAATGACAGTATAACAACATGACTTGGACTCATCAAGGACTGATGGATGGACAGATAAATGAATATTCATATTTGAAGGTGGTAGAAACATTTGTGCTTCGACTTTAATGGCACCATACCTATTTGTACGCAATGACAGCAGTGTTCAGCGATGCTGTGTCCCAGTTTGAAGGATGTGGTAAGGGAGATACTTATCCCAAGCGTTCCTAATTAAACCTTAAGCAGGATTTTAAAATTATCTGCGGTTGATTATCTATGATATGAGAGGCAGCCACATTACATCAGCTGAATTGCATGCTCGTTTAATGTAGCAATATAAAACAGAGCTTCTTGCGTAAGTTAGTTTGCGATTAATAGTAAGAAATATAACTTGACTTGAGCAGGGAGTTATCTAATAAATATCAAAGTCAAGTCAGACCTCTAGTTCCTTTTTATTTACAGCAAAACCGTCAGTACGCCGTCAGATCTCGCATAACTTGATTAAACTGTCGATCAAGATTCTTATTATGGAAATACGAAAAATAAGATAAGAACGTACGTCAGTCAACGCTAGTTAGGTACTTCAGTGTACCTTATTATGTATGAAATGTATATTGCTACTGGCATAACATATTATGAAGCGGAACTTATATATTGTGTATTCATCAATCATCAATCATCATCAACAACCCATTACTGTCCCACTGCTGGGCAAGGGTCTCCTCTCATAATGAGAAGGATTGGGCCATAGTCCACCGCGCTGGCCTAGTGCGTATTGGTAGACTTCACATACCTTTGAGATTTTTTTTTATAAATCTCTCAGGTATGCAGGTTTTCTCACGATACTTTCTTTCACCGTTTCGCAAATGATAATTAATTTCTAATATGCACATAACTTTGAAAAATCAGAGGTGCGTGCCTGGGATTTGAACCTCGGACCCCTCGATCGAGAGGCCGAGTTTCTTAACCATTAGACTATCACTGCTTTGATTATGTGTTATTATTTCTTAATCTAAATATATATAACTCAAAGGTGACTGACTGACATAATGATCTATCAACGCACAGCCCAAACCACTGGACGGATCGGGTTGAAATTTGGCATGCAGGTAGATGTTATGACGCATCCGCTAAGAAAAGATTTTGATCAATTCTACCCCCAAGGGGATAAAATAGGGGATGAAAATATTACTTCGTAACGCGAGCGAAGCCGCGGGCAAAAGTTCGTGATATGATATGTAAATAGCACGAAATGATATTTTGTCTTATTATCCTGTCAACGTTATAATACTAAGTCGCAGACTTATGTCAACATTCGAAATTGGATGAAATGGCTGGCTTGCAAAATACATCATTCAATTTTAACAAAATATACCAAAATCGTCAAATCCTGGACTGTTAAGTAGAAAGGGGACTGTAAGCACATTAAATGTAATTAAGTTGTAGGCATCGGGATATTCAATTTATACTATGATGTAACTTACGAATCTAACTATCTCCAATGCACCAGTTGCACCTTAATTCGATTACAGATGCATTGCCACTCCATTGTATCAGGACCAAAACGCATAATGGTTTCATTTTAGAAAAGGATCCGTAAGGTACAGGTACACTTTTTTTTTTTGTTTACGAGGGGGAAACCTTCAAAAGGTACCCTATGCCGTGGGAATGGCACGGGGTTATGTGGGATTCTTACCGCACTAAAACCCCCCCGGTGGCCGTCCTCGGCGCTGCGTAGAGGACTTCGGGATCTCCAAAGGAACGCAACCGGAGTCCTCTTAGCGCATTGCCCCGTCGGGCTCCGCCCAGGCGAGCCCACGCTCGCTAGTCCGTCTGATGTGCACGACGGTATGCGACCACACATACCACCGTCCTTCCCGGGGTCGCTGGCCAGGCGGTTCGAGCTCCCACTCTCGCCACCCGCAACCCCGGAAGCCCCTTGTTGTCGCCTCTTACGACAGGTAGGGGATACCGTAGCCCTATTCTGGTCCCGGAACTACAGGGACAGAGGTTACAGGTACCCAGTGGAATCATACTGATTGTAACCACTATTCAGACAACATTTTAAACCTTAATCTCAAAAAATACAAAAATTATTCTTTATTAATCTTAAATCTAAACAAACTTAATAGCAAATTATAAAGCGGACGGAGTATAATAATTATACTATTACGAAACAAAATGTTGTCACGTCACGAATTACGGTAATTACACCGTTAGCGCGTTTAGCTAACAAAACCTAACACTATAATTTACGGTCACCTGTTGCAATTGTTGTTGTATACTATGAGACAACGGGTAATGCAATAGGAAGTAATTAGCTGTTATAAGTACATTATATTTAAAGCTACTTTTAGTCGTATAAGATAAGGTGGTAGGATCCTCTGTGGTTCGACTCCGGCGGCACCACCGCGACGTCTGCCTAATAACAGCAGTGTTAAGCGCTGCTGTGTTCTGGTTTGAAGAGTGTAGTAAGGGAAATATAGTTTTCCGAGGCATCTCTAGGTCCTCAGGGGTAGTCGGTAGGCGCATCTGTGGCGAACCTCAGGTAGGAATCTAATCTTATCTGGGGTACTATCTTTATATATTTCTTATATATCTGAACTCCTCCTAAACGACTGGACTGATTTTGATGAAATTTGTTGTGTGTGTTCAAGGGGACTTGAGAATTGTTTATATTCACAATTTAGTCCGTGGGAAAAGGTTTTTTTAATTAATTTTTAATTCTTAAGTAGTGATCGAATCGGAATCTATGCATTGGATCAAGTGATGATCTTTAGCAAAGTTGTTGTCCAAGAGCCCACGAGGGTTTGGGAGTTGGTAAGACCAATTTTCGACAGATGGCACCACTGCCATTCCAATGCAGGTACAAATTTTCCGTTTTATGTATGTCATATTATTTCTTTAAAATGCGGGCGAAGCCGCGGGCACCACTAGTTGTATTATAAAAAAGTAGAGCATAAGAACCTATGTAGGTGTTATTAATGCCACCGGAGTCGACGGATCACAGCGGGTTCTACCACCCATTGCGATCCATGGATATTGGAAAAGGATCGAACTGAAATCTGAGATTGATGCGTCTGCTCACAGATACAACTTACAATGCCGCCGATGCGTTTCTGAAGACTGAGTTGAAACACGTCGTGACGTTTTTAGCATCCAATTTAACTCCAACTTACTCTTGACACTCAACTAAATATAAGTAACGATAATGCGTTGTCATAAAAAATATTCCAAAGCAGTATCCGATCTAGATACAATATATTTAAAATAACAGTTTATAAGAAGAATTTAGTATTTGAATCAAAATTAAAACTTTGTAAAAATAATAAAATGAATCTTTTCTTCAACACTTTTACAAGATCTGCAAGTATACTTAGTTGAAACAAAGTTGCGCACTTGCAATTTTTTATGTAAGTTCCTCGCAGAATTATTTCTGAGAATACTTTATTCTTCATTTTTTATTTCCTTTGAATCATGGAACTTTTTAAATGGTTCTCTTTTTCATCCGTGATTTATTATAGTTTTTTATTTTTATTTATAGAATAAAATTTTGTTGAATTGATATTAATAGTTGATAGATAATACTAGCACTTATACTGTGATACTAGTTTACGTCACCTCGAAATGAATATGACAACTACGAGTATGTTTATAAGTTTCAGTTGATAAGATTTCTAGTAGACAGAAATTGACAACATTTGATAGGAATAACTTTGGTGAAATTATCTATTACTAGCTGACCCGGCAAACGTTGTATTGCCTCATAAATAAAAAAAAATGTTGAGAACAAAGGATGAACAACCCTTATCACTAATAGGGGTATGAAGAATAGATAGTAGCCTAGCATATAAAATTTGGTGAAAATCGGTAAAGCCGTTTCGGAGGAGTACGGTAACTAACATTGTGACACGAGAATTTTAAATATAATAATAATAAAGGTTTAACTACACCAGCACGTGCATGTCTATGTCTTTAGCGAATTCTCCTTTATAACAGTTGTGAAAGCCATATTTTTTTGCTTTCAAAGTTAGTAACGCTTGTGCTTAAAAGGAAAAATTTTAACAGATAGTTACAGCTGTATTATAAATTGCAACTTAACGCAAATTAGTCTTAATACACAACAAGTCACTATACAATATGTATTTTAATATGCGCTCTGTCACAAATAACCAAATTCGAGCCACTACCTCTACTACCTACGTACTACCTATAATAGGGCAGAAATATAATTTTTAAAGAAATAATTCTATACGATATTTAGTATGAAAAACACGTACTTTCTCAGAATGCTTTTGAATCTTTCCACTTTAAGGCCAGAAGTGGTTCCGCCTTTTCACTTTGCGGGTAAAAAATGATGACATCAATTCGAATCCACCAGAAGTGCAACCGACCGTTCCAACTTATTTCCTACTTTATTGTGCTAGATATTTCAAGGAAAGTAATCGGAAATGTTGGTGTAGCTTTCTGTCATATTAGAAAAGTTATTAAAATATTTTAATATTTAAGACCTAGAAACGTCTAAAGGTCCGGAGTACTTTAAGGTTAGAAGTTTAAGATACGAGTACGTCATCAAAGTTTTCATGCGTCGCCAGACGATGACGCAGGAAAGGGAGGGTGGGTCATAGTAGTTTATTAATTTATTTTAAAGTGATTGAGAATGTGAGACACTTAGGGTATTTAGTATCAGTGATTTCCATCACCTTCAAAACAAATAAAATAGCTTAAAAAAATTAAAAGTCCGTGCCTGGGATGGAAGTATAGATACAACGTTATAGTTCCAATCGAGTTTGATAGCGCCTAATTTAATAATGTTTAAATACATTTTATTTAATTACCTGCGCTAGTTAACAGAATATTATTAATTATTACTATTTAGTTACGAGAGAGTAAATATTGGAAATGATCCTCTAATTAGTATGAATCACATTATATTGTTAATTAATACAAAATCAGTAATTTTATTGCAGTGCTTCTGAATTACTTATGTTATCGTATTTTATTTGTATAAAATTCAAATTGAATATTAAATCGAAATCGAATTTAATTAATCATTTCATGTACTAAACCATTTCGTGAGAAGATACTCATTAAACTCTTTTAACTTTATTGGGCTGTTGAAGTTTGTTTTTAAAAAAAAATGTATTCTGTAATATCAACGGCGCCTATCTAGAAACCCACAGAAGATAATTGGAATATCTTTTACCAAATATTTTTCCCCTTATTTACATTTCAAAAGTTCAGAAAACATGTGCTCATTAATGTACCTTACTGATCTATAATAACCATATTGTATATTATGGTCATAATTGCTGACTTTATTATTTTCTGAAGTTTTATCGGTCGGTACGGTCTTCTACTGGAATACTTTCAGTAAATGGCTGAAATGTTTACAGTCACTACTCCCGGAATTTCCTATGAATATTATCGAGATGTGGTCAAACTTATGTTCTCACAACTCGAATCGGTCAGTGCAATGGCTCGTACTGGAAAGTTTGCTCTCGGCGGAAAGTTCCCGAACGTTTGTGGTACTAACGTTCTGTCTTCAGTGACTTGAAGTAAAGTACTTTTTATCTGTTTCCTTAGTCTGTTATATCTATAATTTTAAAGTATATTTAGGGTGCTCTGTATCATGTAACTTTAACATCTACAAAAGCGTAACCAACCGTCAAATCCGTTATTAAAAATACATTAGTTGCATCATTTTAGTTGACGTTGAAATTACGCTAACACTTAAAATTAATCGCTAGATTTTGATCAGTTAAAGTGACAGTTTTTGTCATATGTAAACGTCGACTAAAAATTGTGAAGATAGTGACACAAATGACGTTAATGACAAATAAATTGGTGCAATACATCGCTATCGTCAAAAATACTGTTATCTTAAACTTTAACCGGGCTTTCGATGCAACCCGCCAATAAAAATGCAATAAATGGCTGAAATGTTTACTCGTACAATCAAAACTCCCGGAATTTCCTATGAATATTATCGAGATGTGGTCAAACTTATGTTCTCACAACTCGAATCGGTCAGTGCAATGGCTCGTTCTGGAAAGTTTGCTCTCGGCGGAAAGTTCCCGAACGTTTGTGGTAAGTTAACGTTTTGTCTTTAGTGACTCCAAGTAAAGTTACTAACTTTTTATCGTTTTCTTTGGTCTTTATGGGTCTCCCATAAACTAATATTAATATGAAGTCAACAGAGCTAAGCTTTATTTATTTATAAGGCGACGAGGCTACCTGATGCTACTGTTCAATAGCCAATGGATATTTGCAGCATCAGAATTGTTGCCATGTCACCACCGCCTTTATAAGAGAGCTTTTTTTCTTGATCATTTACGTTTAACTATGTACATAATATATGTAGATCTGTTTATTTTGACGCAGCTCGCCTTTAATTGATAATTAATTGTATGAATCATGGACTATCTGAATCTATCTGTAACCGATTCCAATTAGAGCAAAGGTTCCTAATGGCATTCAACCTGTGAGAACTGATATTAGCTATAACCTTACCATACCCATAAACCAAGTTACAAGTAGATTTGAACGATAGTGCGTCAGATCTTTCCGTGAAATATGGAATCGTGAAGTTTCGCAAACTTATGTTCTTGCGGTCAGCACAATCGGTGGTACGGACAAAGTTTTTTGCGAGTTCGAAGTTTGCGTAGTTCGGGAAATTTAAGTTCGTGGTTACCGATTCCTACGATCTATTTATACGACAAATTTGATTTGTTCAACTTCTCAATTGTTTCTGAGTAGCTTTTGTTAGTCATTTGTTATTGTTATCGCAAATTAATAAATCATTATATTTTTGATGCAACATGTCATGAAAATGATTGACGCTTTAGCAATAAGGAAGTATAGTTCAATTATTGGTATAGAAATAATAATACACGGCAGCGGAGGCATAAAGGAAATAGAATTTAGCAAAGCCTTATTAATGCAAATGCGTCAATTTCAGGGCAGGAGTTTAGTCAAGTGGCAAATGCTTTCAAGCGTAAAATGCTAACGCTAACGTTTGTCAGAAATGTCGATTGGTCACATTTATGACGAATCTCGTAGAGCGTACATTTTGATTGGATGAATAGAGAGTTATGAACATTAGCCACTATAATGGGACGAAAAGAGCTTTCCTCCAAAACTGACGATGCATTGGTGACTTTCTGTTATTGCAAATGTCCATAGTGACTACTTTCTATAAAGTAGCCCGTCTGCCTTATCGTAAGGTTTAACTATAAAAAACAATATATTTTTTTAATTAATTTATGTTAATATAAAACGGCCATTATATTATGTGCTATAACAAAGTTTTTCGAAAAAATATGGATTGTAGCTTTAAAGTCTTTGGTTTGAAAACTGCTATGAGAGCGAATCAGCTCGAAGCGCTGAATAAAACAACTTAGAAAGAAGTGAATTAAAGAAACTCGGGGTACTTTTATACCTACGTCAATGTTGTCAGCTTCAGGTAGAACTTTCATCAGTTTTGGAGAGGGTTAAAGTTCTTCTCAGGCCACTTTAAATAAATACTTACTAATCTCGTTATACAAATAATTGGCCAAGTGCGAATCGAATTCGCACACAGAGGGTTCCGTACTACCAAATTTTCATTTTTTTTTTAGTATTTGTTATCTTAGCATAAACTTAAATTTAAATCTTCTACCTACTACTGTTTTATAAATAAATAATCTTGTATGGCGATAACTATTAATTTTTAAAGATTCTTTATTGTTTCAAGTGTATATCTATTACAGTTCAAGAAATAGAGCTCTGTGACAGATGGACAGACGGATAGACGAACAGACAAGCGAAGGCTTAGTAATAGGACTTAGAACCCTATTATGTTTTATACTTTGGATACGGAACCCTAAAAAATATTATACGTAAATAGCAAAGCACATTTGAATAACTTTGAATCGAGCTATGCAGTTGCTATATTAGATGCGGATATTTACCGCATTTGTATGCTAATCCATATGCGAGGTTTTATGTAAATAGATTCAAAATGATAGTGGGTTTGCTAAATAATAGTGGGTTTGCTAAATGAAAGCATACGTATTCCAGAATTAAAATATGTGTATTTTTAATTTTTCCTTTTTAACTTCTAGGTAAGTAACCTGATTAGAAATCCCACATAACTTAGCGTCGCTCCCACGACGTCGGGTACCTTTTGGTTTCCCCTCGTGAACAAGCAAAAAAGCTAAGTAACTGATACCTAAGTATCGGTTGGTATCCCCGTTGGAGTCAACAATGGTAGTCAATTCATCGATCGCACTTACTTGCATATTTCGAAATTACGTTTGCATTACAAATTGATCATTATTTACCTGTTATCTAGAAGGCTCTAATTAACCTTTTGGCAGATTTGTGTGCCCACTAACATAAATAATAACTATCCAACGATAATAGCAGTTTTAATATAAATGATTTGTATTTTAAAAGTCGGCAGCATAGTTCACCGAGTTATAAACTGGATTAATAAAATACTAACTGTATTAATTTTCTAACCGTATGCTGTTGGAATAGTTTAACATTTTTCGCTTTTTATATAACAGACACAAGTAACATCCGCGTTAGCGTTGTTCTGATGCCAAGTGATGAATATAAATAAAATAACTAATCTATAGGTTTAAGAATCATCCATAAATTAACCGCCGCAGTACTACCGGCCTAATTATTTCTGCCTTATTACATGCATTCATGACCCATGCCTCGTAATTACTATACCGGTCCGACACGCAGTGGGTTCTGAGATCTATCTCGACCTGACACATATCTAATGTAGAATTTATATTCCTGTTTTGAAATTAGGTAGGCTCTTTAAGTGTGTCTGTGGCACCTACGACACAGGAATCCTTGTTATGTCTAAACATAAAAAGCGTAAAATATGTATGCAAAATGCGTAACTAAGTACTGAGATTAGTATCTGGATCTCGTAAAGGCCGACCAAAATCCATACCACTAAGCTATCGCCGCTATCTGGATATAGCAAAACCCAATTAGGGTAATTGTCCCTCGCGTCGTTTGTATCTTTGAGCTAATCGGGATTTTGGCACGTGTTCAGGTTTTTTACATTGGAATTGTTCGTTTAGTCGGAATTATGTTAAATATTATATCTTTGATACAACAAATCTTTGCACGTTAACACATATCAATTCTCAGAGACATTTTTGAAAAGATGAATGTTTTTCATGAAGTTGAAAAAGATAAGTATTCAGTCTACCATTTAGGTAAGTGGCTTGCACCAGTCGCCACCCTATAAGATTGATAAATAAAACTTAGTGAGATGTTAAAAGTTAAAATGCTTCGTTTTTATCTAACGAATCTTTTCAAACCAGAAAGCGGCGCTTAGCAAACCGCCTTCAAATTCGTTTCTAATTTCTTGATTTATATTAGTGGTAAGTATATATAAGAACTATCATTTCTGTAGCACCTGATAACAAATTAAAGATTCGAATGACAATATTAATGATACTGGAATATGGAAGTATATGAAGTAAGTACTGCAGTTTCACTTCATGTTTCGACAAAAAAATCCAAATAATTATTGCTGTACCGACAAGATCTCAAATTATGTCACATTTCAATTTGTTTTGTTTCATTTCTTTTTATTTTATTTCGTTCCATTACGTCTCGTCTCGTTCCATTCCATTTCATTTCATTCTGTCAGCTCTAATCCTATCGCCATTAAGCTTACGTTAATGAGTACGTAGGAAACACTCTATAACTGAAGGTACTTGAAAGATTTTTGAAAGTGGGTAAATTTTCCCGTTCATTTTTAACCTAATCGCATTTTTGGCACACGCTCAAGTTTTTTATTCCGAATGTTCAGTGACCTGGTAGCACTCTGAAATACTTATGAAGTTATGCTTAGATTTGGCAAGCCTGAAAGGGAATGTTTGTAATGCGAACTTTGTGTATCTCATGAACCATCGTGGTTTCCGTCTCATTTTTTTTCATTTTTGGCATGAATGTATGATATATTTTAAGTGATTAAATATTAATACATAAAAATTTCAAAATATGTGAGTTATAACGTTATATGTTGTTGTATATCGATGGGATTTTTAAAACAGCTCGTAGCACTCTTCATGATTAGGCCGCGGAGATACTAGATTATATAATATCGTTAAGCGTGATTTGGTAAGCAGTGTCTTAGTTATAAGAGTATCCTAAAGTGTATTTCTTAGAGTTTTGGTTTATATTATTACCATACATAACGAATTCTATTGATATCAGCATACCACTGTGTCCACTCCATGACTTCAGGTAGTCACCGTTTTTGATGCCATAATAATATAAAGTCATTAAGTAAGTATTTTCATATATATATGTCAACTTATTTCATAAGGCCTCGAATATTTCGTACTTCATACGTACATACGAAATTCCTGATGTAATGTTATGTAAGAAGTTCTATAAACGTACGAGCAGTTAAGTGAGGTTGAATTTAAGACCGTCTGATAACAAAATTTTGTATGACATGACGTCACAAACCTCATAGCACTAAATTAATTGTTCTCATATATTCCTATCTGGAATCTAGACAATTGGTTTCCCTCATCTTTATGTGTTACATAAACAATGTAATGTCGTAAAGACTTTATTTCGCGAGTAACTACTCGAATCTTTATAAGATCTCATATGTCTCTTCAAGGAGAAATCTAAGGGCTCTAATATATGAGCGACAGCCTGCGTCGATGAGGGCATTTATCAGTAAGATTGGCTACTCACACACCTACCGCAGAGGCAATCAGGGTGCATGGCGGTCGTGGTGATATCGGGAGTATCTCTACACACTTGCCTGCTGTGCAATGTTGCAGAAGATGACCTGTTATGACGACAGAGGCAATCTAGGGTATCCCTGTAGTTCCGGGACCAGAATAGGGCTACGGTATCCCCTGCCTGTCGTAAGAGGCGACTAAAAGGGGGCTTTCGGGGTTGCGGACGGCAAGCGTGGGAGCTCGAACCACCCGGCCAGCAACCCCGGGATGGACGGCGGTATGTGTGGTCGCATATCGTCGTGAACACCAGATGGTGTGGTGAGTTTCAAGCTCACCTGGGCGGAGCTCGACGGGGCAACGCGCCAACTGGACTCCGGTTGCGTTCCGTTGGAGATCCCGGAGTCCGCTACGCAGCGCCGAGGACGGCCACCGGGGGGTTTTAGTACGGTAAGGATCCCACATAACCCCGTGCCGCTCCCACGACATAGGGTACCTTTTGAAAGTTTCCTCTCGTCAACAAAAAAAATCTAGGGACCAAGGGTGGTCTCGGTTTCCTGCCACCCTACCGCACTTATGCAACTATAGAATATAGATCCCAGAGGTATCAATACATCAAATATGTCAAGAGACTCAAGGGCCGATCTTAAATAGCATTGTGCCTCTCTGGGGTTGATGAAAATATTTAATTCCTTGACGGAAGTTACTACCTGTACTTGAGTTACCACATCTTTGTATTACTGTCAACTTATGTTTTATAAACTAAAATAAAAATATATTCCAGACCGGTGATACACATCAAAGCTCAGCCCTACAAAGAAAGTACTTATCATATTGGTTACAGTTTACATACCCTACCATTATTGAAAATCTATTAAGCCTATTCATAATATATGTATACCATAAGATGTTTGTATGCCTCAATCTACCAGTTGTCAATCACAAACCCTTTAGGCCGATGTAATCCGCTCTGGGAAGGACCTCGACCCTTACGGATAGGGATAATACATGATCAAACTTGTCAAAGAGGAAGTTGTTTAAGACTTTCTTCGATCTTCTTTATTATGTACTAGTTGGGCTTGCGATTTAGGTCACATAAGTTGCGATCGTTGGGGTCTTAATGATGTGACCTTTACTATATTTTTTGCGGGGTTTTAGCGGGGGGGTTTTAGTGCGGTAAGAATCCCACATAACCCCGTGTCGCTCCTACGACACTGGGTACCTTTTGAAAGTTTCCCCCTCGTAAACAAAAAAAAAAAAGGTATCAAAGACCATTCCCTGTAGCGAGGACAACAATAGGAAGTAAAGGCGACTAAAAGTGGCCTCCCGGGGTTGCGAGTGGCAAGAGTGGGAGATAGAAACGTCCAGCAGGCAAACCCGGAAAGGACGGCGGTATGTGTCGTCACGTACCGTCGTAAACACCAGGTAATATGGGAAGAGCGTAAATTGCTATATTACCGAAAATCGACATAAGTATGTCGAATCTGATTCGGTTGTCAAACTTAGGCAGGATTTAAATCCATGGGCGACACTACCCATTTATCGAATAAATTTGCATCAATCGCTCATTTGCATTGTTCAAACGTATAAAAGTCTATTTACAAAGACCAAGTGGATGAAATTAACATAACAGAACATACCAAGTTAGCTTTCTAATGGGTCGACGAGTTGAGCTGTTCGAACGATCGAATGTTCGAGTACGTCGAAGTGTCCAGGAGTACTATTCTATAAGGTCACTTTATACTTAAGCTCGAAAATCATCTAATAGCAAACTCGTATTCCTTGAAAGTCGAAAGTCCTGATGATGAGTAACTTTCGCGAGTGGAGATGATAGGAACACATGCGTGTAATTTCAACAAGTCAGAGACATCCTGTAAGACACTTAACGTCTTGAAGTTATATTTTTATTTTTGAAATACAAGTTCACTATAATGCTTTCATTTAAGTTGTTTCACAGAAATCGATGAGGATGTTTCGAGTTTCGTGTGAGAATGTAACAGAATAGGCCACCAGGATTTAACGTGTCGTGTTCACTGGGGACGTTAGTGTGATTTGCACATTTGTAAATTGGTGTGATATAAACCAATACGGTTTGGATTGCGAAGTTCTAATGTAATAGAAGTACATTTTAGTCGACAACAGTAGTCTGACGCGCAGAAGGTTTCAGGTTCGATTCCAACCAGCTAAAAGGAAGTCACTCAGTGATTAATTTAAAGAAACATGTATACATATACAGAAAGATCTTCGATGCATCAGATACTTTTTGACAATATCGTAAATATTCTAACTCTTTATCCGTATCTAGATAAATAAAACTCTTAAAATAAGAAGTCGACTTACCCCTTTTTGCGTCCTTAATATAGAATTCCCGAGCTTCTAAGTTTTCTTACAGTATTGTTCTTGTTATTAATAGAAGAACTACGATAAATAAGAGGTAAAAATAAGTTTCGAACCTACACTTTATCGTGGGCGGCTAAACTTATTTCAAGGGCTATTATAACTGCCCGCCTTCTTTAAGATAATAATAAGATATCAAAATATAGTTAACACGTTTAGTGCTGTAAGTATCAAAAAAAAGCGATCGTGTAAGTTACTCAGGTGCGGCGTCGATAACCTCGGTCTGTCCCTTCTTGCGGGGACCATAAAACCCACAATTTTTAACATCTGAAAGAGACAAATATATGGTTGGACGTGATTTCTCAAACACTTTGAAAATACTGTTTTAAATAAACGAATCATTTTTAATACTAACGCACTAGATAAAAAAATAATTACTCCAGTGCGGTACGTATCAGCTTTTATAGTTTTACTTCAGTGCTATACGTATCAATTATGATACGTACCGCGATTTTATCTGGGTGAATAAAAAATAGTGCAGTGCAAAACGATAATTACTTCTGACTAGACCTGTTGTGTGCTAATTTCATATATTAACAAAATGAAACGATCACGTAGAATATTAGAACTTGTGTTTGAAGGAAATGAAAAAGCAGATTCGGCTTCTGCTTTAAGTTCTAAGGAGTCAAAAATTAAAATTTTAGAAAATAGGGTAGTCAAAGCAGCCCAGATCCATGTTCCCGAAATTTTAGAAAATAATCCGGGCCCTTCATACCACAGTCCTAGTACCGGCAAATGTATCACTGTTTCAGAAAATGCTAAATTTAACAGTCAAATTGGGGTAGCTAGTCGCTCGGATTCTTTTAGCGATATTTCTGTATCGAGCCTAGTACCACCATTTAAAAAAGCATTGTTTAAGGCCTTACCATAAAGAAATTTAAAGATCAAAAAGTGGACGAAGCGAAAGGTAAAAAAATACATACATTTGATAAACGATAAAAACGAAAACGATGTGATTTGTGTTATCAAGAATTTAAACAAAGTATGACAAGTCGGAATGCAGAGCTAAAGGCCAAACAAGTAAATACCATTTGTGTAGAATGTGAAAAACCAATGTGCCTTAATTGCTTTAATAAATTTCACCAAAATATTGACGTCGCCTAAGTTTTTTTTTTTCAAATATACCTTTTTATAAATACAAATAATGTAACTTTGTTTTATCTTTTTCATTAAATCGATAGTCAATATGTGCTTTATTTTGATTCCCTATTCATTCATCGATAAAGTTTAAATAAGTGCGGTACGAATTATATTTAATACGTAACTTTGATACCTAATAATTCAGAAATTACGCTTAAGAACCTTGTGCTATGAAAATGATATATTGTATGGATCAATAACATTCTATTTTTGCAGTTTAAACACCAAAAAATATATGTTTCATTAAAAAAATAGCTTACAAAGGAAGGTATAGTTACGTATTGAAAATGATACGTGACGTACGATCGGCAAGTCTTTAATGAATCAAATTTGATACTTACCGCATTTATGGATAGTTTTAGATATTAAGACACGCATTCAACGTGTTAAACTAAAATAGCATCACGCTGAAAAGGTTCAAGCCTAATAAGTAAATAGTAAATATACTTATGCGGTATTCTTTCTGAAAATATTCTGTGTGAAATATTTAATTTGATATTAAAAAATATTTTAATAAGGTTTTCCCTGTTTAGATCCAGTACGAAATTTAGTATCTAGTTTAATCTCATATACCTCTAATAAGGTTTAATTTAGGGTGTTCTGATCTCTCGCGTTAACAGTGACACAAATACCGTCGTAAGTACGGGAGGAAATTAAATTCTCGCCTAGATAGAGTTCAGAGAGCCTCTGAGCTAAGAGGTTACAGATACTTTAAGAGGTTAGGAAAGACATACTATTCCGAGCCGTCCGAAATTAGTCTTCAGTGGTATCGGCACATCTGTGACCAACCTCATGTAGAAATACTTAATCGTATCTGGGGTTGGTTACAGACGTCCAAGGTGGACTGCAAGCTCATCTGCTCTCAAAGAGAGGTCTCCGATACATTCCGTTGGACTTCCTTGAGTATCTATATAGCGGCCAGCGGGAAGATGTTATAACAGTAAGTATTTAACAAAATCCGGTGTTTCTCCTACTTAGGAAAGACATCGGATACCTATACCTCCTAAGCAAAAAAGTGTTCACGATTTGTTAAATAATGAATAAAAAAGAAAGATACCAAATAAATTGATGTCAAAGTCAAATCAAAAATATATTATTCAAAGTAGATTATTTACAGAACTCTTTGGACGTCAATATGCCAACTGCCACTTCAGAAGGCATTCCGCAATGTGTAGTAGTGTAGAATATATATTGTAATTTCATTTATATAATAGTCCGTAACTTAAAACTGACACTTGCCCATAACCTTCTTATTGTGAAGGCACAACAAGAACAAGCACTAAAACAACAGGCACGCTCAATTCAATTACACGAAGACGTAACAAATGTACCATCTGACTCTAAACTAATTAGACCCAGTTAATTGGGTGGTGATTACAATAGATCAGGAGCACAATTATACTCGACTAGCGCGCCATCAAACCTCATATTCAATAATAGTAATAGGCGAACCTTTCAGCATTATTGCCAGGAACTTCTGAAAGTACCGAAACTATTAGCAATTATAGCGCTTAAGGCAAATACCTTAGAGACGAATACTTCGAGCACAGCCATAATGATAGTGGTCAATAGTTTTTGGCAAGGGCGGTCAATAAATTTTAAATAATGCGAGGGTAGTTCGCGTTCGGAGCCGTTGAGGATTATTTGATCCTGCAACTTTATTTTCATGGCTGGCTTTATTTAAAGGTAATCGTTGGTTTGATTTCTACTGATTGTTAGTGATTGAGCTGATTTCTTTTCGGTTTTTTGTATGAAAATAATGCAACGAGTATGCTGTTCATCTGGTGGTATTTATCACAGCTACCAATGTAACATATACAGGGTGAATTTTCCAAATAGGCCTTCAGGGCCTAATCCGAAACTATAAGGATCAGCGAAAAATGCTGAAAGGAGTTACGAGGCTGATTTTGATAAAAACTAAAACTGCATTATTAGTTTTTTTTTTATTATTATTTTTTTCCGTAGCCAGGTATCGAACAAGTTCATTTTTAAAAAAATACATCGTCTATTTTATTCTTCTATCTGATAGTGTTGCTTATAAGGATCATTATAGTGTCGGATTTGGCCATGAAGGCCATTTTTTGAAAAAATCATCCTGTATAAATCAAATCGTCCTTCCTAAGGTCGAATGTAAACGCAATGCTTCCCTTTTGGACTAAACTTGCAATAAGTAAGTGTTGCTTACCATATCCTTATCAGAACGTACTAAATTACTATGTTTAAAGCTAAGTTTAAAATTGTCGTTAAAAGACAAGAATAGGTGTGGCAGTACATTTGCAGTGTAGTTATCGCGACATCAAGTTTAAACAGCAAGTGTTTTTAAGTTCCAGTTCCCGAAAATATTTTTTAAAGTTACCTCCCCAGAAAAGTTAAAGAGGGTAGCGAACATACTTTATTAAAGTTTTGAAGCGAATATTTCACTAACTACTGACCTATATAAAGTTATTGTGCAAAACATTTTAAAGACCTTAAATATTCCTCACGGTTATGTGCAATGGAATTTTTGACATAATTACGTTAAATTCGTGGATTACCACATACCATTCTATAATCTATGGTTTGTAAATATATCTTCTCTTTATCAAGAGGTCGGAGGTTCGAATTCACACACGCACATGAAAGATCTTAAAAAACAAGTTCTAATATGTATGTACATTGTAAAGTCTACGGATTAATCATTCTCAATTTGTAAGAAGACCCGTGCCCAGCAGTGGGCATACGGATAGACAAACATAACTAACTTATTAGTTCTGTTCTGTTCGGATATTTTTTGCGCTAAAATAACGCTAAAATGGAGTGCATGGATACGTTATTACCTAAGTAATTTACATCAAAAATTCAGATCAGTAAAATATGACTTCACAAGTACAATTTAACAAAGAATCAATTTATAGCAGAGTAAATACGCTATGTAGCCTTTTGCAAGAGAAATCATTTACCGGCTGTCCTTTTACTGTTCTTGGTCGAACAAATCGGTAACGACTTGTTATGAAACTTGTTTCAGTTTATTGTTATCAGAAGAGGATTTAATTTTGCCATTGCGGAGACGATACTAATACTTTGCTTTTTTATTGGCCGAGATTTATTTTTCATCAGAATCTAATTGGAATGGTTTCAGTCAGAGCGATCGATTGGGTCTGTGGACCAGGTTTATTCACAGTCTGAGAAACCCCGCTCCTACAAAACATTTTCCTTGGACTATTACTGTGTCACTGTCACGCTGGGCACGGGTTCTCCTCAAAGTTTAAGCGAAGTTAGGCCATACTAGTATACTTCACACAACTTTGAGAACTCTTTTTGAAGGACTCTCACACGTGTAGGTTTTCTCGTTACGTCATTGATGTTAAAGGCTGTGATAATTAAATGTTTATACACATCTTCAACACGTCATCATCAGTCACATACGTTCTACTTTGGGAAGTCAGAGCCTGTCTGGGATTTGAATCTCGCACTCCCAGATTAAGACATAGAATTTTAAATCACTACGCATCTGCATTATTATTACTACCAGAGAAATAATACTAAATTTATAAGCTCAAACCGAAGTTGAACTAAAGATGCCTATAACAAAAGTTGTCTCCGCTAAGTTTAATTAATACATTAAATTAATAAACGGATACTAGTTTATATCCGTTTTGTTACTGGTTATATTAACGTCAGAAATGAAGTAACAAATTTTGATAGTGGTGGAACATTTATTTGGCGCTTTCTGACCAAATTCCCAATCAAACTGGTAAACCTAACTTTAAACAGTTAACCTAATTTGAATTTTACTAAAATATAGTAGCGCTACCTTAATTGTAACAATAAATCTTATATATACTTCTACTGTGCAAGATCTAGATCACCCCACTCACCACACTACTACAGTACGGTTGCCTGGAGGACACTATTTCTTTTAATAGCATAGAAATAGAAAACAAGCGTGCAGTCCATCTGATATTAGCTAGATCAGATCTAGTTACTGACGCCCGTAGACATGTGATTGTGCAAACGCCAAATAGGACGCGAAATTACACCTCGTTGGAATACCCAAGTGTCTCCCTTACCCCACCTTCGCACTAAACCACTATAGCGTTTGAGATTGCTGTAATTATGCAGAAATAGGTGTAACGGCCTTCTAAGTAAACCACGAAGGTTTCTACCATCATAAATAAAAATATTACTTACCCAAACTCCAAATACAATCCACTTTTTACCGTAAGTAGCAAATCCATGATAACCGTGATAGACGTTCAATAATACCTGTAACAGAAGGAAGTCAATGTTCGAATCAAAGGCGGACATGATTGAATCGTTTGAACACGGAATATCGGAACGATCAAAGATATTTGTGTGGAATCTGTGAAATCGTATTCCATTGTTAAAGACGATCAATAGGTATAGGTACGTTTCAATCTTAAGCTTAGCGACAATCTACTTATTACTTAACGCCAGAATATTATTAACATTATGACTTTGTTTTACAAAAGGTTTCAGAAATATTTTATGATTTCTAATATTAAGATTAATGTCTCACCAACTCCGCCACACGAGAAAAGATAAAAAAGTATCTACTTTATATTTTTCATTGTTTAATTATCACTTGCTCAGACGGTGAAGGAAAACATCGGTTAGGAAACCTGCATACCTGAGAGATTTATAGAAAAAAATCTCAAAGGTATGAGAAGTCTACCAATACACACTTGGCCAGCGCGGTGGACTATGGCCTAATCCTTCTCATTCTGAGAGGAGATCCGTGCCCAGCAGTGGGACAATAATGGGTTGATGATGATGACATTATATTTTTCATCGTATGACTGTTCTTGTACATTATTTGAATAAATAAATTAATTTCTCCAATTTTGTAAATCTGAAAACAATTGAACTTTGAAAATATATAAATTGTTCCTTCTATATTAAAAACGTAACAGTATCCATGAATATTCAACGGGATTCTAATAAAAACCCTGATGACGTCACGCCATATTTCATATTTTTAAGCCATCAACATTTTTATTGGTAGTCGTTTATTCGGATTCCAAATTCAAATTTGCTTACGGGTCACGTTGCCGACCATTTGTATTCTATGTTTTGTTACAGCGAAATTAAACAAAAACGCTTTTCTGCTGTGAATTCGGAGAGTTCAAGCTGTTTTGCGTTTAATTTTAATTTGAAACAGGAATACAATTTCGGAGTATTAAGGGAGTGTCGAATGTTTTGCAATATCGGACTAAAAAAATCGGGAAAGCCACGCTGAATTGAAGCAAAACTTATATTTTTGTGAGTGATTTTGAGCGCTTTTGTAGATTCCGTAAAAAATTGTAATGTAAACTTCTTTCTTAGTCATTTGGCATAACTTAGGCCTGTCTCATATATACGCGCATTAAAGTTCTCGTGTCAAAGAAAAACATATTTTTATAAGTATACAATATTTTGACAGTCACGGCCCGTGTGCGCGCGGTATCATTATGTAAGATACGTTCATATACATTGTGTAGAACGATATTATTTTGTTTTACCATGTCTAACACGTATCATTTCTGTCTAAAGATCTATGTCTAAAGATGCATCGTAAACTTTCTGTCTAAAGATCTATGTCTAAAGATGCATCGTAAGATGCATCGTAAACTGCTTTTTACTCAGGGCAATCTTGCTACTTTGCTACTTTCTTTATGTTTCTCGATTTCTTTCAATAGACTTTATTTGGCCTTTTCAGTAACTTCGACTACACATCACGTGTACCTTAATTTTACGATTACGATAAAAATCGTCTCTAAGTCGATATAAATCAATACCGTGGCGCACCTTGTGGAATGAAATGGAAATTTCTTTTAACTCCCACAAGTCAATCTTTTCTCCAACACTGACGACATAAGAAATCTACATTAGTGCAAACCTTTCGCAGTTCTAAAGCCGTGATTAAGAAATCGTTAGCATAAAATTGTTACCGCAGTTAACACACTTGTTTCACCAACAGCACAAAAATACATGCGATGACTTGAATGTCAATTTATTTGAAACTAGCTGACCCGGCAAACTTTGTACCCTCTAAATCTATTTATCAAATATATTTCACATATATTTTATGTTTTATATGTTACTCGTGGATGTAGCTTTCGAATGGTGAAAGAATTTTTAAAATCGGTCCAGTAGTTTTTGAGCCTATTCATTACAATTAAACAAACAAACAAAGTTTTCGTCTTTATAATATTAGTATAGACAAGACAGCATTTTATTTATATTCATTAATAAATACACATAATTTACTGCAAGTTAATAAATATAAACTTGTATAAATTTATAAGTCTCCATTCAATGTGGTAGAACTTATCATGTAATTGGACTAACAATATTTAAATGTAATGTAGAGTAAAAAATAAAAATATTTGTTGTTGTAATTTAAGTAACTTGCTATTAGATTTACTCCTGAAATAAGTTATTAGTGTTCACAAATGTTTATAGTTCACCTTTAAAATCAAACATAATCGTTTTCCCTATTTATAAATTAAAACATTGTGCGCACTACATACAGTGTTCACCTCTGTAACCGCTTAACCACGAACTTAGGCGTCTTGCGGTGTGTTGTAAATAGCTAATTTCGGTGCTTTGATCACTTTGACCTCGGAATCGGTAGTAGAGGAAACGAGAGCTAGGACCAGAAGCGTAATGACATACATAATATACAATGCGGGTTATGTTGGCATCTTAGTCCTGAAAACTTAATAGAAACATATTCAGTCCACTAATATCCAAAAGATTCTATGCCAGGTTTTTGACTCTCGATTCGTACGTATACACATACACGAAAATGTGCATATGCGTTCGTATGGTCTTCCGTGTGCATTTGCGCTTGGGTGTAAATATATGCGTTTGCTTTTGTGAGTTGTTGTCCGCGCACATACATATTTGTGTGTATTTACGAGTGGGTTTGGATACCCTTAATATAAGAAACAATACCTAATTATTGGTACTTAATAAACAATCGAATACTTACACAAATGAAAGTATACACCATAAAATAGCGTGATACAAAATATTCATCGTTTATCGTTTTATCGCCGTCAGTGAAACATTTCGATAAAGTCACGTTAGCACAAAACTGTTCCCGCAGTTTACATAACGAATTCAGCGAATTTATGAGTGGAGTGGCGGAAGTACGAAACGCTAAATTCCGAATTGTTCGCTTATTGGATCTTGCACAAAATTGAGTTTGTTCTAATTAAATAGAGAGCTAAAAGATACTGGTTTATATTCTTAAAACTGAGCAATATTTTTTTATTAATAAATCGATTTGAACTTATGTTTAACTTATGAAACTGACTGTTTTATAAGACAAAAATACTCGCTTCGACTTTTTATATAAAATCATGGTCACCCTATTCTGAGCTATTAATTATTACCAGAACGGGTTACCTGATAGGGCATTAAAATAAAGAATTAGATAGGATAGTAAAATATATTTTTTAGTATTGTTTTATATAATAAATTAAAATTATAACAAAACTTATGTAATAGACTCTTGTAGATAAGACCTTAGGTACTCAGTAAAAGTTTTAGTAAGGATTTTTCTATGTGTTCACGATCACGTGATATTTTTTTACTTTGTAAAAAAAACTGTGATGAATCAAAAAGAAGACGGAATTTTGTTATCACGAACAAAGCCGTGGGCTTCAACTAAGTTATAAATGTAGGAGTAGTCGTAATTAATATTTTGTACGACTTAGCATCAGTTCATAGCATGATTGAAGGTGGTAGAATCCTTTATGGCTCGGCTCCGGCGGCACCACCGCCACACTTACTTATGGCTTATAACAACAGCGTTAAGCGCTGTTGTGTTCTGGTTTAAAGGGTGTGGTAAGGAAGTCATACTCCTCCGAGGTGCTCCAACCTAGTTCTCAGGGGTAGCCGTGCATCTGTGGCCGACCTCAGGTAGGAATATCTGATCCTATCTGTGGTTGATTACAGATGTCCATGGGCGGCAGTAGCCACTTACCATCAGGTGAACTGCATGCACGTCTGCTACTCACACATATTATAAAAAAATGGCCTGCTTCCAATTAAACTTCCTACGAAAAAGTTCAATTACATTTCATATTCAGTTAACCAAAAAGCCTACCTATTTATTTTAGCTATTAATTAGTTAAACTTCATAAAATAAAAGTGCCTTTTTGCTAACTTTAGGAGAGCTGTTCAAAATTTGTTGGCCCGTAAGCAATTCTCAAAACAAACCCTTCAACAGCTTAAACGTTGCCAAGTACTTAGATTTTGCTTCTAGAGAACAGTTAATATTATTATCGTTTTTTATTACCATTTAGAGTCAGCTTTTAATATGTATCGCCTTTCTTATCAAGATGCCTTTGACGCGCTCGTCTTAGCCACGTATACTTAAAAAATCTCTATCTTTGCTTACTAGATAGAATTAATTTGACGAGAAACCTGACTTTGGAGAGTCAGACGTGCATTGAACTAAATTCCGAATATAAAATTCATACCACGTGACTGTCACAAAAAAAGTGAGTATAATATACTTTCTTATTGGACAGATAAAAGCTATTATTAAGTCAAAGTACATATTTACACGTACATGTAACAAATAGGTGTGAAAACATCTTCCCCATATTCACAATAGAACTAAATTTAAAGCAAGTTAACGCGAACTTAATTATTTGTTTCACTTACCTACGAGGCCAACATCTAAAAATGTAATGTAAGATGAAGGTATAATTCTTGGAAGTGGTAACTGGAATGCACTTCACATAGGATCCCTGCTCTATATGGAGTTGATTACAAATGTGCATGGACGTCAGAAACGACGTCCTCCTCCAATCTGATAAATAAAATACACACACATGATCCTACGCATAACAGTCAACATTATTAATCATAATACAAAATAATAAATTCTATAATTGATTTTTTTACTAAGTTTGTAGGTGTGTAAAAAGATATTAATAAAGTCTTCGTTGCTCCTTTTTAGAAATAAAGTACTCACTTCTAGACAAAAGAGATGTAAATTTCAAGAAGCTACAATACTGAAAGACGTTGGAAGCGCATCAGGCAGAACTTAGTTAGATAACTTGATAGTTTAATATAAACTAAGTGTAAGCGTAGATCCAGTAGTAAATTATTGGAAGTACTATTAGTTCGCTCAACACACAAATTGGCTGGAGTAATTACGGACGTTGCAAGTAAACACGAGTTCGGTGGACCAGTGTTAACTAATTAGGTTAGAACCAGTTCCTAATTTAGTTTAACAATGTGCTTTCTATGTTCATAATCCTACACTAGGATTGTAAATTATTTGTCCGTGTGGTTCCGGGACCAGAATAGGTCTACGGTATCCTCTGCCTGTCGTAAGAGGCTACTAAAAGTGGGCTTCCGGGCGGCAAGAGTGGGAGCTCGAACCGCCCAGCCAGCGACCCCGGAAAGGACGGCGGTATGTATGGTCGCATACCGTCGTAGCACGCGAGCACCACGCTCACCTGAGCGGAGCCCGATGGGGCAACGCACTAAGAGTACCCCTGTTGCGTTCCTCTGGAGATCCCAGAGCCCTCAACGCAGCGCCCAGGACGGCCACCGGGGGGTGTTTTAGTGCGATCGCTCCCACGGCACCGGGTACCTTTTGAAGGTTTTCCCCTCCTAAACAAAAAAAAAATTGTAAATTATTACCTATTTATTTAGTTGTACCAACAAATAACTTATGAATTAAATTAAATTAAATTAAAATAAATTAAATGATTAAAATGGAATTTCTTACTTCAGATATGACAGAATTTAAATTTATCTAAGCACTCATAGATTTTGGAAAATTTAATCATTTAACGCAAATACAATGTGAAACAATTGTATATCTATAGCATGCGGAATGAATAGAGGAGTGATTTTATATGTTAACTGTTAACCTGAACTTGGGCTATTAATAAAGATATTTCAGAAAAGAAATGTGTAACTAAATACAAATATAATAAAATTTTATTATTATTTTATATTTTATTTTATTTTTGTATTTATTTTGTAGAGGCCAACGGCTGCACTTACAAATTATCAAATGAAAAATAAGTAATTGAAAAGGTGGTAGAACCCTTTGTGGTTCGACTCCGGCGGCACCACCGCCACGCCTATTTCTACCTAATAACAGTAGTGTTAGGCGCTGCTGTGTTCCGGTTTGAAGGGTGTGGTAAGGGAGACAGACTTTTCCGAGGGGTTGATTACAGATGTCCATGGGCGGCAGCAGCCACTTACCATCAGGTGGACTGCATGCTCGTCTGCTACCCTTATATTATAAAAAAAAGCAAATTTGCAATCGGATACAACTCTTGGCTCAACTGAATTCAAGAACATTCTGAAATGTTTGAATCGCTTGACGCAATCCAACGCCAGTCGGGTGCCTACTTTGTGAAATGCAATAAGTGAATACGTATTCGTTTACGCTCTGACACTCAATCCGTGAACGATAATGTATCGAGTTTGAACTGTGTAATACAACGACGGTATTTTAAATAGAATACAATTGTCAAAAGCACAATCGAAACATTTAACACAAAAACATTTATCTCTTAATTTCCGTCCTTTATCGATTTTTACTTACCAAAGATCGAAATTGGACAGGATGTAGATAGATTTATCATTAAACGGAGAATAATAAATTTTTCACCCAAATTAGTGTAGTGTAGAGACAGAGTAAGATATAAATAAAATGGATGCAAATACATCCATTTTTAATGTATTGGATCCATTTAATGCTTAGTTTTTGAAGGAATAAGAAATTTTAACAGTTTAAGGTGTGTATATAAAACTTACACACCTTAAACTGTTAAAAAGAAATTTTAACTGTGTAATTAAACTGTTTAAATTTCTATTTTGATTGACTAATAATGTAAATCATGAAAAATAAGTGTAGAGCTTTTGAAAACAAGAGTTAAAACTGCAAAAATATTTTGATGCCTTGAAATTGCATCACATCATCACATTGTCACTTGTACTTCTACGAGGAATCTCACAACGCAATATAAAAGTTAAAATACATCACGCTACTACCGTTCCAAAGAATAAGACATGCATACAGTCCTACATACCTCAGAAAACTTAACCCATCCTCCATCGCAGTAAGTCAGTTAATTCAGATTCTTCAAACTTACATACATTCAACACTTAGTTCAGACGACAGAATTCCCAATATGTGGTCACTTGGAGAACGTTCACGAAGTTTGAATCCACGATTTGAATCGCTCGACGCAATTCGACGCCAGTCAAGTGTTAGTTAGATTCCGGTTGCAACCATGAACGGTTTTAAATGGATTACACGTATATTCATTTACTTGTCTTTACTTCTATTGGATCGAATTGAAGCTTTATCTCTAAAAGGCTGTATTAGTTCTTGCAATTTTTGTTACAAGACTTTTATGACAAATTTAGATAACTTTCACATTTTGTTAAACTTACATTACCTTAGGTACAATACAAATACAGGTATGTGGTTAAAATATTGTAGATACGAGTATTACAAGGTAAGTAAGGTATTCTATAAGACCAAAACAAAGGAGATGTTTCATTTTCGGCCATCTCATGTACACTTTATCTAAAAAACACGAATATTTTGTATAATTGAAGAAAAATACACATATATTTTGATAACCTAAAGTATTCCTGTTTAAAAATATTTAAAATAAGCATTCCTTATTGAAATATTAAATATGGCGGAATACTGTCAATGTCAAGTTTTCAAAACTGTCGATGTAGGTCAGTTAACCTATGTGTACCCCACACATAGGTTACTATACTCTTTGGATGTCGGGAATTCTGTATTTCGCTGTTTTTGTCGTAAAGTTATTGTTACCTTAGTACTTTACAACCTGGCTTTTGTTTTGGGTATCCCGTCATTATTTCTGAATTTAATTAATTATTTATAATAATTATAACAACACCACCTTTTAAATAGTATCTGGTTTTATAGATTTAAGCGACATGTCAAATTAAAAAAGAAGGAGTTGTCAATTTGATATGTGTAAAAGTGGATATATACATATTATATAAGAATAGTGGAATCCAATGTAAACGTTGAATAAAAATGTACTGATGAGGAGATTCCATTTCAATCCTGAATATGTTTCTACTCTGTGCTGCTTACGATTTTGGGACTGATTCTACCTTACTTGTTTACCCAGCTTATGTTTTATGGACTCTTGTGATTTTCGTGCGATCGCTGTGGATTGTGTTGACAAGGATTCAATATCATCAGGTAAAATATACATCAGTTATTTGTATTAGTGGTGAAATAATCGTTAATAATTTTAGACTAGAGAAGCTAATCTTTTTACATTTCGGGATTTTGGGATGACAAAATAATCAGTTATTATTGCAACTGCATCGCTGGGCAACGAACCGTACTCGTAGCTAGCCGCGTTCACATTATGACCATTGTTTGATGTTTGGGCTAAAGGTTAAATCATTGAAATGTTTCCAAGAAACAAAGGCTAGTAAATAACAATTTAAAACGAAACAACCAAGTTTGTGTGAAGAGCTTTAAAAGAAGACTGTAAACGACCGCGCTCATATTTTAGTCAAACTGTCCCTATTTCAACCTCCGAGTAAACGCGCTGAGAAAATTCAAAGAAAATGACAATTTATTACAACTTACATTTTGGAGAGAGTGCTCAGGAATTGCACAACTTAATTCCACTTAAATCTAAAGTCTAGTCTAGACGTATCCAGTAGAATTTAATCCAAATTAATATCCGTAGATATTAATTTAGCGCTAACAAAGCAATTTGCTTTATTCTAACTACGGAGCGGCACACTACCGACGTTAATCAATTTATTTGCTCCTTCTATCGGTGGAATTACCATCAAACACCTGTCCCAAAATAAATTTAAAGCAAGTTAACATATTTCTATAACAACAGTGCGAAATATAGGGGTACATTTCCTGTCGCGGGTGTTTATTAATACACGCGCGTCCCACCGACTTATATAAACCAACACAGTGAGATCTCTCTGAAAACTGTATGCTTGGGTATTTGAAACGATTTGTTGCAAGGGGCACGCATGTGGTCGGGACGCGCGTGAGTGCGTAAACACGCGCGACTGGAAATTTGAGCTAAATCGGTATTTTTTTAATAATATAGGAGTAGCAGACGAGCATGCAGTCCACCTGATGGTAAGTGGCTATAGCCGCCCATAGTCATCTGTACAACCCCAGATAGGATTAGATATTTCTGAGGTCGGCCACAGATGCGCCGCTACCCCTGAGGACTAAGCTGGAACGCCTCTGAAAAGTATGTCTCCCTTACCACACCCTTCAAAACAGAACACAGCAGCGCCTAACACTGCTGTTATTAGGCAGAAATAGGTGTGGCGGTGGTGCCCCCGGAGTCGAACTACAAATGGTTCTACCACCTTCATAATAGTACAAACCCTCTGCGACCGTATACGTAAGTATTTGAAACGATAGGTTGCAAGGGACACGCGTGCGTTTGGGACGCGTGTGCGGGCGTAAACACGCGCGACATTCACCTGAATCGGTATTTTGCAAAGAGATACTTATAACGGGCTTACTTAGTCACATGAAGAAACATGTATTTATAGGGCTCCTGACTGACCTAACTATTTGAGGTCGATTATGTTTTTATTAGCAGCAGAAAGCAACTAACGTCTAACCCATACTGTTGTACTTTATTTTCCTTTGACTTGAACCGAAGTTTTATTATAATCACCCTTTGTTCTACTTACGGATAATATTGTATAAACAATAACGACAACAATAAATAAAGTTTTGTTTGACAAGTTTAAAAATCCATTATTCCAATACGCTTAAGGGTTCAGACCTTTACGTAAATGGATCAAGTGGGTCACAGGGTCTTTTCAGCTTTCAGGGAGCTTTTTCATAAAAGGTAAAAAGTTTAGGCGACGTTGGATTAGCTGTTGCCAATGGGTGCTCGCAAACAAGTTTAAATAAGCCTTCAGTGGTGATTTATAACAGAAAAAGGTATAGTAGTGGCGCTTAATGTTAGAGCTAGAAATAATAAAATGTGTAAGGTTTCGTTATTTTACTGGAATGGTATCATCGCTACATTTATCTAACTTTAACCAATAATAATACCAGTATTAGAAGCTGTTTTGTTCTTATTTTAAGGGTGTAATAAGCAAGAGATACGAGTTGATCTGAAATAGTATTCAAACGATATGGACTCTTTAGGGATCAACACAATTTGGGGTTGATTACAACCATAGACGTTAAATGTTTATTCTATTTAATAATGAAGTCTCCTGTATTATGACATTGAATTTGACATGTTAATTAGTGTAAGTGATTAATGTATCGTTCTAATTAACAATAAATAAATAATAAATAATAAATAAATTGCCATCAACTAAACTACACCCTTTTTTGATATATTTTTTTAATACTATTATACTACTCGTACTATGCAAGTATTAAGACAAGGCAATTTCTAAAGGTGTACGTAATAGGTGTGCCTGTGATTTTAGATTGCACATTGCCTGTGTAAGTAATTAACTGCCTCTCCCTGAAGCTGAGACAATGCATGCACTACTTGGGGACAAATTAATGTGGTGCGGATACACACTAGCTCTGAATACATTCTAAACATGTCATAAAATAGAGAACACGGTTTTAGGGCTTCAGATGTCTGGTATTAAATAATCTTAAGTTGCCCTCGAAATGTCTTGATCTTTATAATATTTTTAAGAAGGTTTTTTCATTGTATTGTTTCATTTCTTTTTATTGTATTGTAAAGTTTGAAATTTAGTTTTGAAATATTAATAATACGTAGTAACACTACTGGGTATTTTTAATTAAGATTGAAGATGACAAACGAGTCATCCTCATGATGTCTCTGCTGCCCATAGACATCTGTAACCGAATCCACAATATATAGCAGGGCTTCTAATTGAAGTTACACATAAGTTAAGTTATACATAAGTTTTTACACCTGAGGACTAAGATGGACGTACCAAATCTAAGTCAGCTGACATCCACACCTTTCTGCTAAAACACAAGAACTGCCTTACGCCCCCATTGAATCATATTTATTATACCACCAATTCTAATCTTTTAATTATTATAATTTTTATTAATTAATAATTATAATTCAGATGTTCGATATTACCACACTAAAAATTGAACTAGTACACTACACTTGATAATTAAACATTCATTCTATCCGACTATTTGCCACATTGTAACCGTATACTCCGAGCCAGTTAGCCGTACTCCTCTCGACCCTACGCCTGCACGTATGAACATGCCCTTTGAACCGCGTAATTACTAGTTCGTGTGAAGGGCTCTTTACCTGTAAAAAGAATTGGAGTATCCTTGAACGAGCTTTAAAGTGCTGCAATTATTTTTCTGAAGGATTAAAATATTAATTCTACAGAAGAATTAAAATGAAATATGGAAACGAAAAAGAAAGTATATTTTTAAACCTCAAAATAATTAGCCAATTTTTTGCACACGAGTATAACTCAAATTTTATGAAATTCTAAAAAAATAGACGATCTTCTGACTTTCGACACATATACCTATTATGATGCGATACTTATGAGATCTAATTGAAACACTTCATTAATCATTGAATATATAAATCACTTAGTTAATTTAAATAAATTTAGGGCTAGTAAAGTTATTATAGACTTCGAAAATATACCTCCATATAATCTCATAAAAAATAGTAGCTTAGGAAATTAAATGTCTCATACGTTTTAACGGATCATAACACCACACCGTCTTTTAAAAGGTAAAACTGAAAAAAAATAGAAAAGGGAAAGAAAATAGTAATACAGATCCCATATTATTTATTCATTCTCTAATCAATGGTAACTGCAGTCTGTGCACGGTAAGCCTCTTGGCAAATAAAGGGGACTTAACTCGTCAAAGGCTTGCTCGCCAGTTTTCTTCAACGTTTATAGGTCACCTCGTTAGGCTCGGCTTAGAGCAAACTGTTGATGCTGTGGGTTTTATAAGCATGCGGACTTATTTATGTCTTTTCAAGTTGTTAACTAATTAAGAAAATCGAAAAGGAAATAAATTTATTAAGTTGGCGAATAATAGTCATTTATTAAAGAAATGTACTCAACCAACTAATCCATCACTTTCTAACAATGGCAAAAGTGTTAGAAAATCATTAAAATGATTTTGTTGATTAGCATTTAAATTTTAATTACTAAATAACTGTTATTCACCACTTACTCACACACTAATGAATGGTAAACTACTGCAGTCTGTACACGGTAAGCCTCTTGGTAAATAATGGGGACTTAAATCGTCAAAGCCTTGCTCGCCAGTTTTCTTCGACGTTTATAGGTCACCTCGTTAGGCCCGGCTTAGGGCAAACTGTTGATGCTGTGGGCTTTATAAGCATGCGGACTTATTTATGTCTTTTCGAATCGTTAAAGATAAAAACAGTGCAAAATATCTAACTATGGCGTAGAAGTGATAGGAGTTTTAGTTTTGTTCACGTCTTCTTACCATATATGAAAATATAAATACAACGTCATCAACTCATCAACGTCCGGTATGAGTGAGATTAGGTCATGGTCCACAGCACTGACAATATGCGGATTGGTAGACTTCACATACCTTTTAAGAACATTTTTTAAGGTATCTCAAGTATGCAGTTTTTTTCATGATGGTTCCCTTCACTGTTAAAACAAGCAATAATTATTTTTTATGACGCAGATAACTATTAAAATTTGAGATGCCTGGGATTCGAAACTCCGACCCCTCGATTGAGCGACCGTGTTTTATCCACTAAGCATTTACTCCTATAAAGACAAAATAATTTAGATATATTCGGTATTAAGTTAGTATCGGACGATATTTCAATATTGAAAGGGTACACAATCACACTATCTAATATATTTGGTGACATCAAACATTTCTAAAACGTACACACGTCTTAATCGTGACGGATAAATCAACATGTATTTAAATACAAGCGGATTCACTGGAAAGCTTTGTATATAGTAGGGTTGTCACTGCACTATAATTAAAGGGTGTTAGAAACCTTTACGGTTCAACTCTAGAATCCGGTCTAGGTCCGAGTCCGAGGTTCAAATCCCAGGCACGCACCTTTGATTTTTAAAACGACGTGCGTATAAGAAATTAATGATCACTTGCTTAAACGGTGAAGGAAAACATCGTGAGGAAATCTGCAAGCCAGAGAGATTTATAAAAAAACATCTCAAAGGTATGTGAAGTCTACCAATACACACTTGGCCAGCGCGGTGGACTATGCCCTAAACCTTCTCATTCTGAGAGGACACCCGTGCCCAGCAGTGGGACAATAATGGGTTGATGATGACTACATAGTACTGCTGTGTTCCTATTTGAAGGGTTTTATACGGAAGATATACTTATCCGAGACATTCCAAATTTGTCCCCAGGGTTAGCGACGCATCTGTGGCTGACCTCAGGTAGGACTAGTAATCTTGTCTGGGGTTAATTAGATACGTCTAAGGGCGGCATTTGTCACTGACAATCAGGTGAACTTTGCACCTTTGCCACTTCTGTATTATAAGAAAATATTATATAGAGCATTAAACTATACATGTTTGAAAGATTATTAAAAGATCGAAGGAGGCAAAAAATATGTATTCATTCAAATTAAAAAAGATCCCATTACAGAATTCGATAATAAATAAAAAATATTATGTAACACTTATGTACAATTATTATGTACAATTATGTAACACAAATAAATATTATGTAACACTTGAGCATTTATACTTTTTTCTTCTCTATGTTTACTCATAAAATAACCCTTTGAATTTTAACTTATTCTGACAATCTATAATAATTCGATGTTGGTAACCCTACAGTATCGTTTCTCCAAAGTCTGTTAGTTTAGGACCACTTCGCTTGCCGCCCGATCGAGTCGTTTCCAAAACACTTTACGTCAGGAGATGCTTTTGACGTAGCTAATTGAAATTCGCAAGGTCTTCTCTATCGGCTATTAATTGGAATTAAGTAATTAAGATAATATGACCCAGCAAGACAGACTATAATGGATAAACTGTCTAGCCTTCACTCTATTGACAAGAGAATATAAATTTAGTGTAATAATAACGTTTAGGAATTGATTACCTATTTAGTCTTCCGAGTTCGAATCCCAAGGATTTAAAAAAATGTGCGTAATAAAATTTAATTATCACTTACTGTAACTAATAAACTTCTTAAATGAGTATCTGTCTACCAATCTGCACTTGACCAACACGGTGAATCACTGTCCCGTGTATAGAAAACCAGACAACCAAAGCCCAGCAGTGGGACAATTATGTTAACGTTGCTGAAGCAGTGAACATTGTCTTATCATTATAAAAGAGTTGCAGTAGTGCTTTTTCAAAAGTTATTAAATGTGAGTTCATTTTTCCGTACATAACACAAGGTGTGAATTATTATAGGCACGTCAGAATAATCATGATAGATGCGCGCATTAGTATCGATTCTGTATAACTTCCGATCACGATAACAAAATATTATGGTACACCTGTAACAATCCGATTTCCTCATAACCGCAGTGTTTATGTGGCTGTACTATGGTTAGAACCACTCCTCATCTTAGCTAGCTATTCTGCAGATAAGTCTGCATATTGTAAGAATATGATGAGACGGTAATCTTGAGTCTTTTATCGGTCAGTCTGTACGACTGAGATACGCATATTTGCGTTTGTTATGTACATATAAGTATATTTTAACTATGTAGTGTCAAAATAAATTTAACGTTAAATGAGACGTACATAACACGGGTCAACATGAAATTTGACTTTGATTGCAAAGCATTAAATTTCGGTAGTTTAGGTCGTAATAAGACGGAAAAAAAAATATATGGCATGAAAAACTTTGCTTTTGTGCTTAGAAGACTGATTGAACGAAATTTTTAAAATCTCGGATTTTAATTTTTGATTGAAAATAAAACTATTGAAATAAAAATGTTTATTATTTTTATTAAGTTTTACTATCAAATTAGCTTACAGAAAAGTGGAAAATAACTTAAAAGTGCACACTTTTACTTTTTCTTTTATGTTCATAGCTACTTTCTCTCAATAAACCCCAAATATAGTCGCCCATCATGTTTTCATTGTATTGGCCTTGATAGCGTTGTTCAAAATTCATGATGTCACAAAAGCAAACTTTATACCGAAAAAAGGTATTTTCTTTTCGTTTTTGTGCATAACTAACTGGAAAATAATAGTATAAACTTTAGGACAAAGAACGAAAATTTTTTTGTAGAGTCGTGTAATATATCGGAGAGTAAATTTTAAATAAAATAAATAATATGAATTTATAAATATATATTTTTTATCTATCGCTTACATACTTATCGTAAAGTGAACTGCAAGCTCGTTTGCTTCTTATATTACATTTATGGCTAAATTAACTCATACATATAAAAATACAGATGTAAAAAATATTTATCTGTTGACCATAAAGTCGGCAGCTAAACAAAAATTAAATAAAGATAGCAGTTTTCACGGAGTTTCATGAAGATAAAGTATGGACTATACCTAGCTAATTATGATTTACGCCTGCATTAGCATCGCTACTATGTATTTTCTGCCCCTTTTCTCTGGTATAATGTTTTTTTCGTTCCATTTCAGTGACCCATAACCGGGGGATGGAGCTGCTGTATGCCTATTCACTGACTGAAATACTTATGAAAATAAATGTTACCAAGAATATCGCAATTTTATTGACGTATACATCGAGCATGAAGTCTTATGGTAAATGGCTACTGCCACCCCGATTATGATTAATATCCTACCTGAGGTCGGCGACAAATATTGTATTACCCCCAAAGACAAGTTGGGAAGTCTCGCCGGGAAATTTAAAATTTTATTGAATATTTAAATTAACTATCTTACAAGGTAAGTAAATAGAACAAGGTAGAGGGGGTAACCATGATTGATGCCCGCATTAGTGCCACGCCTCGCATCTATCTCGCTTAAATCGCAATATCGCTATCGATGTCCCGTGATCTGACTACGGGACAACCTCATTATAGCATCAACTTCTCATACTTTGGTAACTTTGAGTCGTTTGAATAGTCCCTTTATAAAATGCAAGTTTAATTATATAAGTTTTTAGATTACGTTGCGTTTAATTGATTCGTTGGTTGCTTTTATGTTTTCTCGTTGAACATAATTGTTTTTTATTTAGTTTTTGTATTACAACCTTAGGTTACAGTTATTTGTGAACCTCTAAACATTTTACATTACGTGCATCATATGTTTCTAAGTTTTATATTATATATTCTTTTGTAAGTACGTGTAACAATATAATGATTAGACGATTTTACTGGTTTCATTTATTATTATAAAATAACAACTATAATAAAAGGTAAACGTTGTTAGTATAAGGTATTGCCGGAAACTATGATTGATGCCCGCATTAGTGTCGCGCCTTGCATCGATCTTCCTTAAAACACAATATCGCTATCGATGTCCCGTGATCTGAATACGTGACCTTCTCATTATAAAATCAAATTTTTATCTTAGGAAGTTGGGAGGAATGATTTAAAACGGTCCATTTTGAGGATAAAAAAGTTTTAACGTAACAAATTCTTTCGAGAATACCGAATTAAAACTGTTTTGTAGGTCATGTAATAGGTTGTCCCTGTAGTACCGAGACCAGAATAGGGCTACGGTATCCCCTGCCTGTCGTAAGAGGCGACTAAAAGGGGCTTTCGGGGTTGCGGGTGGCGACCCCGGGAAGGACAACGGTTTGTCTGGTCGCATATCGCTGTAATCACCAGGGGATGTGAGAGGAGCGTAAATTGCTCCCCCCAGGGCAGAGCCCGATAGAAGGGAATCGCGTTAGGAGGACTCCGGTTGTGTTCCGTTGGAGATCCCGGAGTTCTTCACCAAACGCTGAGGACGGCCACCGGGGGGGTTTTAGTGCGGTAAAAATCCCACATAACCTGGCGTCACTCCCATGGCGTCGGATACCTTTTGAAGGTTTCCCCCTCGTCAACAAAAAAAAAGGTCATGTAATAGGTGATAAGACTAAATTTTATATCCATATATTAACATTTTTATCCATGGAGCATCTTTAATCACATAGAAGTGTAATGGTTCCAAGCTTAAGTTGCAAAAATTAACTTTCTGTGAAAGCTGCCTTGGCGTAAATTGTCCAAAAAAAGTCCCTTTTCGTAGCCTAGTACTTCGTACTTAGTACTGCTATATGCTATATAGACGGTCACTGCTATTAAATTAGTATAAATGCGCCCTTGCCTAGAGATGCAAGCAGTAATTCATATGGGACATTCATTAGCGATTTTAAAAGCAGGAGTTCCCCCAGTAATATACTGCTTAGCTATCTTCAAGTCTTTGCATTCGTAAGTTATTATATATGTTTTGTATTCTTGTCTAGGCCATTAAGTAAAGTTTCAAATGTATGACGCATATCAAGAAAATGTAATACTTTTATATTTAACAGTATTCCTTCGATTATACGTTTTTGATAATGCATATTTATACGCGGGTGTAACCGTGGGCACAGCTAGTTATTTCTAATTAAACAAAATGTATATAATTATTATTTAAGTTTTCTAATTTTTATTTTGTATAATCTTTGTCAGACTTATTTATTATAGTAAGGTTTTCTACTACATTCACTTCAGTCTCCAGTAGATAAATAAATACTGAGACAGAAACTATAAGAAAACAGCAGGTGTTGACAATAAAAGGACATAGCTGCGCTCGCTTCGTGTTTTATCGCACAAACAGCATCTCCGGATAAACACTCAATTGAAGTTGTATGTTTATTGAAATTCAGCATTTAACTTTTATCTTCATATTATTGTATTATATCTTAAGGAACATATTCATCTAAAATATTATTGTTTGTCTCTTTAGCCTCTTGTATTTTCAGTATTTTTCGTCTGCGATACATCTATATTCCAGCAAATATTCTACAAAATGTTTTATTTCAACATTTAAACACAACATAACTTGGCAAAATGGTTATGGCTAAATCTACAAAACAGTGACAAATGCTATCAATTTGAAAGACATGACGCAAGCTCATTAAAGTATGTATAGTCTGATTCATAATTAGGTGTCCAAAATGTAAACAAACAAATGTCACTGTCAAAAATAACAAGAAACAAAAACTTTAACAAACTCAACAAAAAACGAAAACTTTACAATTATTCACAATTTAATAAACGCGCTATGAAAACGATAATACATTCGAGTTCAATTACAATCACGAAAATGAATAACATCAGCTACGAAACTTAAAAATGGCGGCTCAAGAAATGTTCTGGGTTCCGATTGTGGTACCATTATCACATTTTAATTTTCTACCATAAACCTTGTTTTTTTATTATTATTACTGTATGGAACGAAATTGAGGTAATACAAATATTAGAAAATGTCAATTGATCTTAATGTTTTTTAATTATAATTTTATTATTGTTGTAATAATTTAATATTGTCAAAAATAAGAAACTACCATTTGAAACGTATTTTCTTGATAGGTCAACACCTTTGTTTACATTTGGGACACCTAATTATGAATCAGACTATAGATGCATTTACGCCACCATGTTTGTTGTTGTTAATTTGTAAAAATACAACGGGATGAATACTAAAGAAGTAAACAATGAAACATTCGCACTTTAAAGATTATGTATTGTTATGTACTTAACTAGAGTATTTCTATACATATATATATATATATATATATATATAATATTTCCGTATAAGTCGTAAATCGTGACGAGAGGTCATGAAGTGACAAAAGATATAATAAAAGTGACAAGTATATTTAATTCACTATAACTTTTTTAAAATGACAATATTTAAACGAAAATTTGTCAGTAAATTTATTTGACGTGAAATATTAAACATTATTTTTTGGTTAACCGTATAAGCATAACATTTCCGCAAAAGTCGTAAACCGTGACGAATGCTAACAACATGAACGACGTGACGCAGACTCGTAAAAGCGTATGCCTTTACGTCACTTGTTGTGATACATTTTACGGCACTTTATCCGGACAGATAGTATAACTTTCGTACGATACAAGGAAACGGGGGTCGTGCGGTAGATAAAATATAAGGCCGCTTATTATTATATTTTTCGTGTAGCAAATATTATTTATACATTCATAGCGCTACACTAGCATCTTCGATGTTGTGAAGGCCAAAGTATGTCTGGTCGAGTCGCAAGGAAGTTCCAGCATCTTCACTGCTTCTATCTATTCAGTAATAAGTTTCAAAGCTGGCTGTTAATACATAAATCGGGGTTTCCAATATAGTTCCTACAATACCACGATATAATTCTATAAGCATGCTTGTAATGTCTAACCAAGTTTAGTTTACAAGAGATAACAGAGCCACGGCCCATAAAGTACGCCATCTAAACAACTACCACAACTATTCCCGATTCGAAATTGACGCCCTTAATTTTGTCCTAGGTCTGGGCATTCATTTATATGTCTTATTCCAAATCCTATTGTGAGGCTATAAATATATAAAGCGTTTTCTTGAAATGATATACTTAAAACGCACCACAATTTGGAATAAACAAGCAAGCCATTTGAATAGAAACTTGAATATTTCATTATTCAAATCCAGCTGAGTTGTTGTGCAGTTGAACTGTCATTTCCACATTCTAAGTAAACGGAGTTTCTTAATAGATTGCGAGAATTCATTTCTCAACAGATGCAGAAATGGTAACAAAAATTACGAATTGTGACGAGTTTTTTTCTGAATGTGTATAATGAAATTGTAATATGGCACGGAATGTTACGGAGACTTTTATGCTCGTTACAATTAGCTTTTTCTATGCTATGCTATTTAATATTAACTTCTTAAAGCCGTAATTCATTTTCTAAGAAACACGACAAAAACGTACTGTACTTTAGCGGTATTAGAGGGAAGTTAAAAGAGGCTAAAAATATAACGTTAACTGCAAGCAAACTCCATTTTAAACCTTCTGGAGAGTTAGACGACTTAGATCAAAAATTAAAAAGATGAAGCTTCGTGAAAAACTGCATCAAAGGGCAACGCAATGTGTGACTTTCAACGCAATGACGGATTGATGCCAAATCAGTAAATCTAGACGCACAGTAATGCGTTTACCAAATTTGGGGAACACTCGCAATTCTAGATATTACTTACATTCATTGATATTTTCCTATTGAAGTCATAGTATTTTATTTTTTTTAAGTTCAAACTATTATAATAACATGAGATATCTGATATTTTCTTCATGCTAAACTCAATCATCATAATTTTAATTGACATTTTTCCAAGCCTAATTCGCGTAAACAACACAAATTTGGCATCCTCATTTCGTTGTAGAAGTTTAGTCTATTATTTTTAGTCTGACTTAAACTAGTATTTGTTTTATTTGAATAAATCACTTTTCCCGGCAGTGGCAAGCGCATTTGTTTTCACTTAGAGACCACTCGACGCGAGCGAACGCCACTTAGATTGAGGTCACGAAAAAAGGTTTTAGAAGCCAGCACAAGGCTAAAGGGATAAGCACTTGTATCTACTCGTATTTCTTTTACTTTGTATGGAGGAAATGAAGTTGGATGTGTGTATGATCAAATTAGGAAGAGTAGCACACGATGCTTTGTATTCAATGAATAGTAGTGCTCTCTAGTGATTTGTTTTGATGCAAACAACTTTTATCTTTAACCGAAAAAATATACATATTCAGACACTAATTTATTAATGTTATTTTACTTTTTGGGGTTTCGAACTCGAAGTTCTGTTCGTCTGTCAGTCTGTCACAGGACTCTATCTCCTGAACTGTAAGAGAACTTGAAAAATTTGTTTGTATTATATCACGTTAGATGGCGTTATAAAAACTTATGCATTGACAAGAATAGAGAATACACGTGTTTTTAAGAGAGCTATCAGAATCTAAACAAAAATAGAGAGAAAACATTATCTAAATACAAAAAATCATAGGAATCAATAATACTGTTTCCGACAAACAACAAGTAAGTTTGTATTACTTACAAGTACATATATAGTACAAATACAAAAAAAATCAAATGTATGTGAAGTTTACCAATTCGCGTTTGGCCAGCGCGGTGGACTATGGCCTAATCCTTCTCATTCTGAGAGGTGACCCGTGCCTAGCAATGGGATAGTAATGGGTTGATGATGATGATAATGATGATAAAGTTGCAAGTATAAATACAAAAAATGTAGTTTAAGAAGATTCATTAAGATACGTTTACTTTATATTTTACATTACATATACCTATTATACCAGGCAAAAGGAACGTTAAAAGTCAAACATAAAATCTTAACTATTTCAATACAGTTACAAAGCAAGCGTTTAGACGGTAGATGGAAATAAAACGTTAGGAGTATTTAAAAGGAATTTCATTTACAAATCGCATTCATAGGTTCCTTTTAAGTCAGAACGTCCATTGAAAAGCGAAGTGGACAGTTGAAAGAGCTTTAATTTGAGAAGGTACCCTGAAGTAGGTACTTTATTTTTAGAACCGTATCAGAAAAGACATGAAGATTAATTAATCAATGTCACTACTGTGCTGTTATAAGGCACAAAGAGATGCCTCGGCGATTCGGAGAGTTTTATAACTTTTGGGTATCTGGTTTGAAGAGTTAATAGATACATTCATGTACATTTAAAAAATAAAGTAAGAATTGAGCTTGCCATTCACCTAAGTGAACATTGTCGCATGTAGATATGTGTGTTTAACTTCAATGTAGATTATGGTTTACTAGAGGGTACATTTGACCACTGGTGCATTTGTACCCCTAAAGACCAAGTTAGAATATTTTCTGTAGGAGGTACTCGCTACCACCATCAAACAAGAACACAGCAACATTTGACACTGTTCAAATTTTCTAAGCCTTCAAAATCGACTAACGTCTTCTACATCCTTCGATATATTTCTATTTTAACGTAGCCCGTTTGTGTTTTCTTAAAATTAGTTATTGCTAGTAATAAATAATATTTAAATTGAACTAAAACGTTATTGTACTCATAACTTTTAGCTTCTGAAAATATATACTGGTTCCCGTTGAGAGTGTAAATCACAGACAACAACATGTTGCAGTTAATCGCTGTCTTCTCTGGTCTTCTGGGCACGTAGCACGTAACTCGATGATAATAAGAAACTCCTAAGCTAGCACCTTTACTATATCATCGTTTAATGCTTTTGTTTGTAATAATTTTATAAAAAAACTATTTGCTATTTTTTGTTTTAATTTATAACGGTTAATTTGTAGATGTAGCTTCAGACGTGCGATAGGAGAAAAAATAGGAATTTCATATGCATTGTTACATATTTATATCTTCCGTAATAAGACCACGGAGAAACGTTCAAAGTCTTTAGATAAAAACGGGACCTAATTTCTCCTTAGTAGTTTCAAATATGAAAAAAGCTTGCGGTCTACTAAATGTGGCTATAGCATAATCATCTCATTTAAGGTCGGCCAGATGCATAGCTACCTCTTGGAAAGCCTGTTTAACTGTAATGTTTTTAAAAAAATAATGTTCATAAAATAATTTTTTATCACACGTTTAAATGAATTAGCATTTGAAAGAAATGTGCATAGTATTAAATCTCTCTCAATCAGTGTCCGTGGTCGATTCTAGGTACACACCTTAAATATTTCAAAACTTTTGTGCGTATTAAAAGTTAATAGAACATAGTAATGTACTTTGTATTAAAATTAGGAGATAAATAGATATTAGTGTTGGAATTCACTCACACTCTTGCACTCGCAATACCACGGCTACTTCGTTGCAGTTGTTCAGTGTCTTCTCGTACAAACCGCAAATGAAGAACGTGACTTGTTTATTTTCAGTTATTAAGCTATATATTTACTTTACTTTTTATACGTCAGCAATTATGTACTTATGTATGGACATAAACAAACACGAAAATATAAAAAACCAGACCTAAAACAGGAATCGGAATTCATATTTTCAATGTCTATCTGGCCAGGGATGGAACCCGGAACGTGCCAGAACGGAGTTTTAATAATAATATAGAGTATAACCAGACCGATATATTAACCGTGAAATGTAATTAATAAATATGTTTCTTTATTGTGATCCACCCAGACTAAAACTCACTCACTTTTCTTACACTAAGTCATACTTCATTTATAAAGATGATAGAGTGCACACGTCTTTAATAAAATTACGAAAATCTCCTAGGAACTAATTTTTCACACAAGTTTCAATTAAAATCATAATCAATTTTGCAAACTTGGACCTCAAACTGAAGAGTCCTTCGTGGCTAAGCCAACTATAAGTACTTCAAACCTTCAAACTTTTGTCCCGTAGTGTAAATCAGGTTACATTCCGCGCCGAAGTTAATCGGTATACTCTGTCCGAACGTCCTTAAAACGTGACTGGAGTATCGAGTTACTATTTCTTAGCTTCTGCAGCGTGTAACGACATTTGTTTAGTAGTTAAAAGATGACTAACGTTGCCAGGGCATTATTGGTTTAGACATTTTGATAAGTTATAATGAAAATTAATTGTCACGTGCCTTAACGGTAAAGAAATACCAACATCAAACTTATATTCCAGAGAGTGGGAAGTTACACAGAAGTTCTTAGGCAGCAGTTGTTATTTACTATCAGTAAACTGCACGCTGACTATTTAAAACAACATCGAGTAAATAAGGGCTTTTTTATAGAAGTAAAAAGATGTTAAATGTTTACTATTGCTCATGAACATCTGTCACCATAATTATAAAATTTACTCCATAATTATAAAGTATAGATTCTAGCTGAAGTTGAAAAAAGATGCATCATCATTATTGAGGATTATGATACTTATTATACGAAAAGTAAGAAAACACTTGAAATAATTGTGAAGGTAATGGCTCCTCAAGCGAATTATATGTACTAGTTCAACGAGTATAGTTAGATAAATAATAATAAAGTTATATAAACAAAATAAGATAAATAAAAATAACATAGCATACAATATATGTAATCACCAGCTGCGTTGTCTAACAGCTATCTCCTTGAGAAAATCATTAATCGTCGTATACTCGAGCCTTCCATGCATATACAAGTGGGTATGGAGCTCGGGAATTCCTGCAAATTGTACCGTAGTACGAGTTCTTGGTATGTACGGACTTAGAGCAGAGCAGTAATTTGTTTTCCCAGTATACTAAAATCTAAAATCATAAAGTAACGAAATCCTAAAGCATATGTAAATTTGAGAGAATTTTTATGAGAAAAACTAAAAAAACACACTACTTTAAGAACCACCATCAGTTTTTTCTGAAACATTTCTATCATTATAAGAGCGGTAATGACAAATCATTTATTCCTTAATTAGGCTATTATTTCAGCTTAAAGTTAAAACAATAAACTCGTATGCTTCATACAGAAAAATAAAGATAACATTTTATTCTTCCCACTTCACCGTCCTAGCTCCTCATCCAAATTACAGATGGAGTACAAATTTAAAACGATTGTAATTCTCGTAAAGAAGTAAATTTTTTAGCCAATCGTAAAATTCTGCTACCGTCCAAATTTACTCCATTTACTACTTGAAACAGTCATAATTGCACAATCAGGTCAATTTGGCTCGAAAGCTCAATCGTTCCCGAAAGCTCATAGCGCAACGGAAATTCATTTATTGCCACTATACAGCGAATGGTAAATCTGTTAAAGCAATTTTGTCTCATTATTGCGGTTATTTACCCCAACAATGGCGGCTTCGTTTATGTTCACGAATTGTCTATTATAATGACTGATCATATTATAGTAATTGGCCTTAAAGTTTAGCTACAATGATATAGTGAATAACTAATAACAGTACAGGTCTGGGTTTCAATAATCGTACGAGTACGAATCTGTAAACCCTACAACACGGGACTGAAGTAATTAATTCCATGAAATCGGAATTTAATCCGAGATGTAGTGCGTGGTTGCATACCGTCGTCCTTCCCGGTCATCGGGTACCTTTTGAAGGTTTCCCCTCGTAAAAAATAACACAGGTTGAAAGTGATAGAACCCTTTGTGGTTCGACTCCGGCGGCACCTATTTCTACCTCATAACAGTAGTGTTAAGCGGTGCTGTGTTTCGATTCGATGGGTGTGGCAAGGGAGACATACTTTCCCACGACGGAGGGTTGATTAGAGATGTCCATGGGTGGCAGTAATCATTTACCAACAGGTGGACAACATGCTCGTCTGCTACTACTATAATAATATTATAAAAAATATATATCGGTTTAAGCAGTGCGTTGTTTTTCAGCTTTAGTTTTGTAGCTGGTACTACTGGGTGCGAAGAAAATCCACTAAGTAAGAAGGCCTGGATCTTTACAACAATCCCTTTTATTTCATCTATATGCAACACTACACACTACGCTACAATTTGTAAAACTTTATTTTTAATATTATATTTAGGCCTCCATACGCCACCAATTGAACATTCAGTTTTCTTATATATTTTTCGGTGCATAAAAATTTAAATTAAATATATAGATACAATTTTATTTACATAGTTAGCATATTAGTGGAATTAAGTACTTTGACCTTATAAGCTCAAGATTGTCAAACCAATTCATGTAAGTCAGTCCAAATGGCGCGTAATTTACGAGGTCGGCCATATTGTTATCATTATTAAACTTAAATTGTAATTTATGGACAATCCTATCACTTGTAACTTGTAATGTATTACAGTTGTAACTACTCATTATTACTAAATCATGATTTATTCATGTAAGAAGCCAATATCGGAATGGTATCTGTATTAAAACATGGAACATCTGTTCTAATAATTAGTATCTACCAAAGGTAACAGCACCCAATACCGGGTTCTGAATTTGGTACTAACTTCCTAGGCATATAGATAAGTCCCTGTAGTCGGGAATAGAATAGGGCTACGGTATCCTCTGCCTGTCGTAAGAGGTGACTAAAAGGGGGCTTCCGGGGTTGCGGGCGGCAAGAGTGGGAGCTCGAACCGTCCAGCAAGCAACCCCGGGAAGGACGACGGTATGTGTACGCATACCGTCGTAAATACCAGATGGTATGGGAGGAGCCAAAAGTGCTCCCCAGGGCAGAGCCCGATCGAGGCATCGCGCTTGGAGGACTCCGGTTGTGTTCCCTCGGAGATCCCGGAGTTCTACAACAAGCGTTGAGGACGGCCACCGGGGGGGTTTTAGTGCAGTAAAAATCCCACATAACCCGGCGTCGCTCTCACGTCGTCGGGTACCTTTTGAAGGTTTCCCCCTCGTAAACAAAAAAAGGCATATAGATAAACCATACCACTACCGATAGGACACGCAGTGTATTCCGGGTTCCATACCCAGCCAGACAGATATGTAAATGATGCATTTACATTTATTTTCTGGGTCTAAATGTTTTTATGTTCGTCCTTGCATATTGTGTTGTGTTCACGACGCGCATGATATAGAAAAAATCCTATTGTGGGGCTATAACTGTAGATAGAGGTAGCATCATTGCGTTTTATTTAAATGTATTTACTGTTTGTGCTATAAGTGTTTGTGTGCTATAAGTGTATAACATCTTATTTTTCAAGGTGTTACATTAGAATGCACTCTACAAACAATGAGTGTCTTACACTCCAGCTCCACACAACGATAAGTGCACAAACTATCAGCTCAGACCAACATGACGACTGTATGTCGACGACCTTAATGGTAAGTGACCTCTGCTTCCATTAAACACGTCCTAAGAATATGGTATAAATTAGTCTGTATTACCCCAATCAGACTAGAACACTTCAGTAAAAGCTACTGATATTCCGTAAAAATTATGTCGTATGCATCGTCCTAACAAAATCACAAAATAAGCAAAATAAAGCTACGAATTTCTCGAAACACTGTATAATTTAACTTTACTTCGTGGAAGGTTAAAAAATATCAACATACAAAATATCGCCAAGCATTCAACGCGGTTGAAAAAAAACTAAAAATAAAAGCTTTCAGCGCATATTAAAAAATCTTCGAGTTGGAAGAACCATATAGCATTTCTTTTTGGCACAAGACACCTGAAAAAATATGCCGCAAGTGAGGTGTGCTCCGCTTCAGCCGGGCTTTTAACCTAATTGGAGATGAAATATGCCACTAGTATGTTTATGTTGATAACTTCTTTATTTATGTTCGTAACCAGTATGTTGATAATTCTCGCAATCGATGTTTATAATGGCGGTTACCCACGGTCCGTAGTTTTACGAATTCATGCATAGACGTCTTACGACTACGGACGGCCAAGGACCCCATTAACGCTCGTTCAACGAATTGAGTCATTATGTTATTCTTAGGATTCGAAGTTATTTTTCATTCAAAAATGCAAAGTCGTCGTCAACCTATTTTTAACTCGCTGCTGGACACGGGTCTTCTCCGAGAGTAAAAAAGGAAAACTCTACAGTTCATCACACTGGCCAAGTGCGAATTGGTACTATTCCATACCTCGAACATTTTTTTAAAGAACTCTCTAACCGTCTGGCCACAGCCAACAGCGGTACGACGAGCGGGGCGGCGAGCAGCGCGGTGAGCGTAGAGCGGCGAAAACAAATGTAGGACAATGTAAGAAGCGGCGCGGCGGGCGGTGCGGCGAGCGACGCAGCATGAGTCAAGCGGTTGAAACAATTGTTCAAACAATAGATTCTGTATTCATAACGCTCACCGCACAGCCCGTAACTGTGGCCGACACGTAATGTGTAGGATACCTTTTGACATTCCTTTCTTCGCCTCTTTTGTATCGTTACAAAGTGAGAGTACGCCCCTCACCTTTGAAATTCCTCGCAGCAGATCTGACGTACCGGTATGACGTCCTCCCTACCATAGACGATGCTGCGTACGTCACGGTGCGTAAATGCGAGCTGGTTCACTTCCATCCGTAATATCCCCGATCACGGGAAGCCTGCATAATTAATACTTTTGTTAGCATAATTAATTCGACGTAGCACAAACGACGTTGAATAAAAAACGTGGAACACATTTGAGTACATGTAGAACATATTTATGTAATAGTTTATTTTATAACATTATTCTTTCAAACAATAAGACTGAGTTATGAATCATTTCATTATGCTGGAAGTAAACTAAAAAGTCCAAGAAGATGCTTAATTAATGAAACCTTAAACCTTTTATTTTTAAGCTTTGCATGCGGGTCACAGGCGGTAAAACTGCGCGCTTCCTATTAAATTTTCAAATTAAAAAGTGAAGCAAATACAAACTCTATAAAATTCACCAATTTTAAAGACCACATTCAAAATGGACTCGGAAAGTAAAGTTTTTTCATGATTAATTCATTTATACCTAAAAAGTTTTTCAATTTCCTACGAATTGAAGTTGTCGACACTAAAAAATAAATAAACATTGCATAATGTAGATTCCAAGAGTTGAAAATTGACATAAATATCTATTTATTACAATTGAATTACCATATTATTTATCGACTTACAGATTTTACACTATTATAGTAGTTCAAAAACTGAATTAACTGTGTTTACATAAATTAATGTTTAATGATTTATTAAAGTTTTTAAAAAAAGATGTGTTTTTAATGAAAACTAAACATCAGAGGATGGCTTATAATATATTTTTGAGTATTTCTCTTTGACTCACGCACTGAGGGTTTCGTACAAATATTTTATGAAAACGTAACCCTATTACTAAGCCTCCGCTGTCTGTCCTTCTGGCTGCCTGACGCTCTGTCATATGGTTAGTGTCAGGTTTCCATTTTTACTATTTGTATACGGAACCCTAAAAAGGATCTTTGCTCTACATTAAATTCTAATAATAATAACATTAATAATATCGGGTAGATAAATAGATAAATCCTTCACAATACTACTAATAGTGGTACCCAATTCTAAAGAAATTTAACATGAAATTTCAAATCACAATTATTTTTCATTATCAATATCAGACAGCCACTCGCTTCTCGATTCCGTTGAAACAAAAACCTTACTTAGAACGAACTTTTGAGTTCAATGCTTTTCTTTTTCCTTCCATTAATGTCCAGCGATTTTTCTAGAACCGTTGCAGCGATTTCAATAAATCTCCTTTAAAATTACGACTATGCAATAGATTGCGCTCGAGGAATTCATTTTAGTTGGAATACTGAATTTTTATGACATTGCAGTTTATTCAATATTACTTCAATCACTTTGCTGTTAAATCACTAAGTTTTTTACTAAGTACTTATTTTCGTTTTCTTCTTTCACTCCGTTCATATGTTATTCTTAACCTTGTTGCTTCACTCAAATTCCAAATGGTGAGTTATCTATGTATTTTATTTATCAGTTGCTCCAATGTACGTTATTAAATTAGATAAAGGTAGGTACGGGTTAACAGTCAACTCGGGTTAAATATTTCCCTAACTTTTCTTTCTGACTTCGTCAAAACCTCAACCCTTTGTAAATGAAACGACTTATTTAAAGAAAACGGTATTTTATGCTTACTTTGATATATTACACATAAGCAGAAACAAACACACATTACTCGTACAAACATTCCATATTATCATATTTTCCACCCGAACAACTGTATACGTATTACAAATTCACGAATGAATTGAGAACCCTTACACATACACTTGCCCTATATTTTTCCAGAGTTTTATGCTCCGGTAGAAACCTTTCCATTTCCCTCACTTTAAGTGGACGCTTACAAATTTGCCACAAAGGCTACCCTTTTCATGACATGCTTACCTCCACCCTTTCACCCTCACACTTACACTGAAGACAGCTCGAATTCTGGATCAATCAAATTAAGTAAATATACCGGAAAAATCCATATAACCCTTATCTAAGATACATGTGAACATAAAAACAATTGTTTAATATAAATTGTTACCTAACATTATTTTGTACAGACGAATAAAATTAAAAATAAAAAAAAGAAAGAAAGATCTATTATTTATTTAACGTTATAGTCATTATACCCTTAAAAGTATTAAAATTAGAAAAGGAAAAATTATCAATCTTAATTTTTTGACACAACCAAGCCGTTAAATTAGTCGAACTTTAAATTATTGCAAAAAGTCTTGAAAAGACAAAGTATTTTTAATTTTGATAGTTACACAAGTGCTCATTGGCATAATTGTCGCATGAACTGTAGTTACTGAATTGTACTTCACTGCATAGTCTCTTCAATGATAATGTTGACATGTAGTACACCGCCAGTCGTCAGCCTTGTGTCACGTATATTCAGAGCTAAAAACCTCGAATTCAAATAATTTAAAACAATATCCAACCTACTTATAGCGCCCCCTACCGGTAAATGTCATTATCGTTTTTCGTGCAGCCTGTGTACATTTATGATTTTTCAAAATAAGAAATAAAATAAGTAATTTATCGTAAAAATTGTTAATTTATAACAAATATTTCAATTAATAATTTATAAAAGACAAGAAAGTAGGTGTGATATATTGTGCAGAAAAGTTACAATGGAAAATAAAGAATTTTGACGAAATTATTCTGAAGACTTGTACTAGGCGGCCATTACGAATGCAGTCGCAAATTGAAAATGTATTATTTTCATTTATTAAAGATAAGATGATAATCTTATATATTAATGAGGAATGACAAGGTAAATTTTTACATATATATTTTTCCAAGCAAAGGATTTTTAGATTACCATATTGTTCTGTAGCAAGGAATTTGACGTCTTATGTTCATTAACTAAGCTTGTCACCTATTTAGGTGATCTCGCTTATTTAAATCCTTATATAAATCTCGCTTATATAAAGCTATGAACATAGAAATAGGGTGCTATTTAGCCCCGTGCATGGGTACTAACCCGTTTATACTGAGTATTTACTCACATAAAAGAATCTACTATTGAGTAGAATATACCTAATAGGTATTCACCCGTTCAAATAAGGTTATGACCCTTACATATTGGATATTTACCTACATTACAAGAAATAGGGTGCTATTTAGCCCCGTTCATGGGTACTAACCTGTTTATATTGAGTATTTACTCACATAAAATAATCTACTATTGAGTAGAATATACCTAATGGATATTCATCCGTTCAAATAAGGGACCCTTACATATTGGATATTTACCTATATAACAACTATAATAAGATACTACTATTAAGTAGACGGATACAACGGATATTCACCCATTCTAATAGGGTATGATGTCCTTCACATCGGGTAAATAACCCATATAACAAAATACTAATAATCAGTAGATAGACACAACTATTACCATCAATTGGGTGTAATGTTTTTAATGAATGAACATTTTATTGAAGAATCATTCAGATTAATAATGTACATGATATAGAGATGACAATTTATATCCTTTTGTAATACTCTAGAAGAACCTAAATTTGTATTAACCATTCATAAGAATTTGGTATCTAGGTAGATCAGCATATTAAAGAGTAATTTACTAAAGGAACTATCTATCTATCTAGATGGTGATAGATAGACTAAAGGAAAAAATAGTTTAAAGGAAGAACACTAGCCTCTAGGAAACTGTGGGACGGATAACACATGATTAGACTTTTGACTTTTGAAAGTTGCACAAGGCGCAGTTACTATTGTAGCTGTAAAGAGTCAAAAGCCATGCCACATCAGGTGAATGCTTACTGCTCTCGAGCATTTGACATGATTGTTTCTTAATAATTTTAAATTATTTGCCTTTATAAAGATAATTTGCTATCAATTATCTTATTACTGGTGCTGGTCATTTATTATGTATAATAAATAATAAGAAGAAATTTCATAGTACAAGTACTGGAACAAATGATCGGCAAAATCGTTTAAGAAACAATGATTGTTCAATTCATATATATATATAGTACAATATTTTATAATAACAAATATAATGAAGATATTTACACTTCATCCTATGATAAACTTCATCCAAAAGTTTGAGATACTCATACCAAATAGGGTCATTATCTGACTTACAACAGGCCTCATGCACAAATACCTGTATCACAGAAAGGCTTGATCGAAGTTTCCTTTGGGATAAATCTTCAATCACAACAGATTTTTTAGGTGAGTGGTTAATAATGTGGTCGATTATAATTATAATTTTAAAGACCAGTTGTAACAAATAACTATTGACCCAAGTTTTGCAAGTGGTTAGCTTTAAGAGTCTATTTGTATAAACACTTAAACTCATTATTCTCAAGGAATGAAGATTTTTTTTTCAAAATATACTCGGTATGTGTGTAGAAAGACTTCTCACATCAGTGGTAACATATTGTTTACTCTTAACCAATTTTTTACAATATTTTTACTTTACCAACACCTGATGATGGTGATGTTGGTTTATATTGAATATCTTGGTCTTAATCTTGAGCTTTAAATAAAGCCTGGCATTCCACTCACTACTTACTATTGTTTTCAAGAATGCATATTTGGATACTAATTCATGATTACCTTAAACAGTGTTTACATGTCTATGGTTAAATGGAAATTCTATGCATTTCAAGTTCTTTCCTTTGGTTTGAGCAGAACACTATATTTATGTTTTTACTAACCTTTTAAAAGATACAAGACCATACATAACTGATTAAGATCTAGGGACATTGTGTCAGTTATATATTTATATAACATAGTTCCTATTTGAAATGTCATAATATTGGACAAGGAACAATAACGACACTTAGTAATTTAGGATCATAGACATAATAAGCTATATCATTCTTTAGGATTTATTGGTTACTTAAAAGATAGTTTGATAATTGGAAATAATACAACTGTTAAGGTTGTTCATTGAATTATACAAGGAATAAATAAATAAAAAATCAAATTGCTTTACCATTAGATAAAAGATTAAAAATCAACACAAGGGTGAAATAAAAAGAAAAAAAAATAAAAAAATATATATAATAATAATATTAAAAAATAAAAATTATAATAAATGCAAAGATATGTATATATCACACAACAATTTTAATAATGTTTATCAAAATACTATCCCTCTTACAGATAGATATAATTACAGGTGGTAGTTGTCATATTATTTTTATTATCGGGACACAATCAGTTATCTAACATATGGTCATTATTCTCGGTATTTTTGTTATTTGATTTAAATAACAAATCCGATCAACTATTTAAAGTTAAATGCAGCGTTACTTGTGCTTAAATATATTTTTTCAATAATCATCTTCAACACGGTGAAACCCTAATATGTGTAGGCAACTCCACAGTTATTTCATATAGAAACAGCATGGTGTTTAATACCCACATTTAACTGTAATATCAAGGCACATATTGGATTTATTGAATACCCAAAAAATGTTTTTATTTCCCTAATACATTCAATAATTTCAGAATGAATTTGCTATCACTAAATCAAGATTATACATTGCGAATTAACACTTTGAAGGTTTTTAAATAGATTTATTTACTAGGAAACCTACAAGAAGTATGACTTACATGTCATGACTAAGGTTATACTATTTAAATGGAAATATTCATTTTATTTCTAATAAAATAATTGTTGTTAAAGATTATCTCTGAACGGTTGGGGAGTTTGTGGTAGTATCAGACTGGTCCAGACAGTCCTAAAAAATAGTATTAAAAAAAATAAAATAAAAATAAATAAACCTTTCGTTTTGGAAGGGTTGTATTTTGGGTCTCATATGAATTTAAAAAAAAAAAAAAAAAAAAGAAAAAAAGATCTAGATCCATTTGTTTTTCGTCAACGCTTTACCCTGTATGTTACTCGCTTCCTCGAGGAGCGTTTCGTTTCTATACACGAATCTCAAGATTTTGTTGCTCTACAAGCAATGTTAGACGCAATAATGAAAACGTGATGCTGGTGCTTATAATATTTTGGCCTAAAGAGTGTAAATAACTAGATCTATCTGTAGACTGGTTACAATATTCTTTTCACTTTGATATATATATATATCTAGAATTATTTTTGTTCTTAAAATGCATATTTAGGTTTTCTATCCTCCATATCCCAAGTATGCTATTAGTTGGGATAGTTACATCTGATGTATAAATATTTTTAGCGAGTTAAGTGTAAAATATTATATATTATTTAGTGGAGATGAAGAATAAATACTATTTACTTTTTTTGGTTATTGTAATTACTCATATAGTAAAAAGAAAAAAAAAAAAAAAAAACAATAATATATGAGTAATATATATATATATATATAAGTCATATATAAAAACAATAGATATCGTATATATTATGACGTTCACTTGGTGTAAGCCCGTGAATGCCATTATTACTACCGATTCGCCTACATCTGAGTCGAGACTTCTAAAAAGTATACATAAACATAATAATAACATTATTGTATATTAACCAAATTGCTTGGCGGAAGATATTGTATATTAAATTGCCACATGAATTTAAACCTTACTATAACCAGTGTTCAAACAATCTAGTATTACCATTATTTCATAGTAATCATAGTATTTGTCCAGCACATCCTTAATAAAATTACCTAGATAGGCCTAGTAACACTTGAGAGTTACAAGAATAAGTTTATTTCTTTTATGTAATCTTATAATACAGTGACCTCCCAGACGACAGTTTCTAGATTTTACCAACCACGGAGGATGATGGCATTGATATATCATTTTTTACAATACATACCATTAGAGAGCACGCATTACCACGCTGCTACGCTGACGTCTAAACATATGAGTGTCAGTTAAGACCCTCTTAGAAGGATAGCTGAATGGATCAGATCTAAGTTCAATTTTGTAGTAGAGACGTTACATCAAACGTATACTTGATAACTGTAATTAATATTTAAATAGATATATTAAATTAGGAATTTTAAAAATAATAGGATTTAAATGTTTTTGTATCTTGTTTAATAGGCTCGTTATTTTACAAATCTCTAAACATCTACATGTCAACATTATCATTGAAGAGACTATGCAGTGAAGTACAATTAGAAATTAAACGAACTTACCTAAGTGAAGTTCCAATTTCAATTGTACGAACTGCATAGTCTCGAAATGATATTATAACCCACCCACCCATACTTATATACGATAAGTATTACCCATAATATCATCTATGTTGTAAAATAATCGAGCTAATGAACTTACATCTTGACCCCAGGATCTCTAAACTTAATGACATTTACCGGTAGGGGGCGCTATAAGTAGGTTGGATATTGTTTTAAATTATTTGAATTCGAGGTTTTTAGCTCTGAATATACGTGACACAAGGCTGACGACTGGCGGTGTACTACATGTCAACATTATCATTTCGAGACTATGCAGTTCGTACAATTGTAATTGGAACTTCACTTAGGTAAGTTCGTTTAATTTCTAATTATAACATAAACTATATGTTTCGGTATCAATCTTTTACCATATTTTTACCCGAGTCCAGATAATCAGGTTTTTCGAACGTGTGCATGTATGTATGTATCTCAGATTTTTTGCCTCGCATTGCAGCCCAAACGGCTTGTCAGATTTTAATATGCTATTATTGGGACGTGTCGTTGGACTTGTTCGGTCGTGTCAGTGAATAACTCTAATCCAAGCCTCAAAAACAATTTTGGAATATTTTCAATTCGCCGACAGTCAGAGTCTAATTTATATAAAAATCCAAATATACGGTACGCAACTACAGATTGGAAACATTTTACACCGACTATAAAATCTACGCTGAACTGAATTTAATCTCTGAAAATGGCAACATAGGGACACAAAGCCCAACAGATTTGCAGATTTGTATTTTGATCTAAGTGTTGATCGATACTGGCCATGTGTATTCGTGTGTAATGTAATAAGATTTGTTCAGTACTCAAAGAAAATAAAATGAAGCTGAGCATTACTTTCCTAGACGTATGTACAACACATTTTTACGTTGTATGCACGCAATCTATAGTTTTGTCCGAAGTTTCGGTGTATTTTTAACGTATCAATTTTATTCACATGGCTTGGCAATTGGCAATGATCAATTTAACAAAATATATAATTTGCCCGATGTTTTTCCCGTCAAAAATTAACATTTAATATTGTCTGTCTACTAAAAGCATCAAAATTATATTTTTGGTAGGTAAAAAATGGACAGATTGATTATTAATTTCAAACGTAAGCTGTTCCTAAAAATTTAATTAGGTATTTCAATAAAACGTCACTTCAAATAGTATTAAATAAAAAGGCACTCTTCTGAATATTCAATATCAATTATCCAATAGTTGCATTTTTTACATGTAAATGCGGTCAGTGCTCAGCTTTACATATTGTGTTTCGCGCAATCCTGTTAAATAATTCTATGAAATAGCACTAGAACTGCAAAATTTAATAAATCCTGGCTATTTTTCTTGCTATCTCGCACTTTTAGGCCGTAAAAACAAAATTCAATAAAATTTGAATACCATACAATCAAAAAATTCATTTTAGATTTTGACTAACGTTAATATAACGGGTGGATAACAAAAAATGAAATTACAGAAGGGTCCAGGTTCGATATCCAGTCAGACAAAATGCAAAACATCAAAAATTTACATCTCAGTTCCGGATGCTTACACTTTATATAGACATACTTTTCCGAGGCGTTCCAGCTTAGTCCCCAGGAGTAGCGGCGCATCTGTGGCCGACCTCTGGTAGGAATTACTAATCCTACTCGTATCTGGAGTTGATTACAGATGTTCATGGGCGGCAGTAGCCACTTACCATCAGGTGGACTGCATGCTCGTCTGCTACTCCTATATTAAAAAAAAACTCAACACTACTAGAACTATTACAGTCACAAAACGTGTTTATCCAAAATGTTGAAACTTTAATGCTACATTTACTATTTATCCGACAACTCGCTCGCTCCTCGGGGAACACTCAAACACTCTTGTCCCGACCTCAGGCTATTTTCGAGAATACCGGAAAACTTAGCATTTCCTTTAAGTCATGTCGATTATATGTTTACTTTCTTTAGTAAATGTTTAAATAAAATTAAGTTACCTGGATGTTGCCCGTTTTAGCATTTTTCTGTCAGGATATAGATTTTGATTCTCATTATGATATATAGATTCTGTTAAGATGTTTTAGTTATTTTTTATCATTTTTATTGTTTGAAATATTGTTAAAATTTTTAAACTTATTTGGAGCCGATTTATAGATCTCCATTTAATGTTAGATAAACGAAGGATGTCGTCATTATCGTCAGTCCATAGCTTTCCCACTGCTGGGTAACTTCTCTCAGAGTAAGAGGAGATTAGGCCATAGTCCACGTCGGCCAAGCGCGGATTGATAGACTTCGCACACCCTTGAGAGCTTTTTAAGAACTCTCAGGCGTGCAAGTTTTCTTAGTATGTTATCATTTACCGTTTAAGCAAATCGTAATTACATCTATTATACGTACTATTATACATTTAAAAATCAGTAGTGCCTGGGATACGAAACTCGCGCCACCAAATTGACTTAAAAAATATTAAAGTTGTTATATCACTGCAGTCAAACCACACAGAAATCTAGCACCTTTTTGATATAATTAAACATATTAACATAAAGCCTATTACACAACCAACTCTGCAATTCATCAATATAACTTATTCATATTCTCCATACCATGACTGCACAATTTGTGTAAGGCCCTTAAGCCGAAGGAAGAATTAAAAGAACTATGTGGTGGAACAGAAAGAATCTGACATCGGCTCACCCGAGGGACCTCTGCGCGGAGAACTTAATAAAATTCAGTTATCAACTGCCAGCTCTTAATAGAGTTGCCGTTTTTAACCTTTTTATCCAACTGAATTTCATATTCTTGTTAAGGTAGCTTTATAGGTGTGTGATTGAAATTTTATTGCATATAAATCTGTTATATTCTTTCTTAACTTAACTATCTTCAAGTATTTTTGAGAAATATTTAATAAAAAATATGATTCCGAATACATAATTGTTTATGTGATTAACTATTTAAAAATATCCACAAATCATTTTTTCTTATTCCTTTGCCAATAGATCGACGGAATAAAGACAAACATAGAACGTGTAGTATTAGATAAATTCATATTTATCTATAAAATTGCGCCACAGTCCGTGACTGACACATACGATGTCTGTAGATGTAGGAGTAGCAGACGAGCATGCAGTCCATCTGATGGTAAGTGGCTACTGCCGCCCATGGACATCTGTAATCAACCTCAGATAGGATTAGATATTCCTGCCTGAGATCGGCCACAGATGCCGCGCTACCCCTGAGGACTAAGCTGAAACTCCTCGGAAAACTATGTCTTCCTTACCACACCCTTCAAAACGGAACACAGCAGCGCCTAATACTGCTGTTATTAGGCAAAAATAAGTGTGGCGGTGGTGTCGCCGGAGTCGAACCACAAAGGGTTCTACCAACTTCGATTTTAAACGGAATTAGACAATATAATTTTGAATCTAACATTAAACCCAGTCCAGACAAATTCAATATAGGAACTTTGAAGTGCAGTATTAAAGTTTTATTCAAAAGTCAAGTTTCAAAAGTTGTAAAAGAAATTTTAAAAGGACGCTTAAGAAAATGGACGCTTTTCAAGGCACTGAACTTTAAACAATGATCAAACTAGAATCTTGTTTGAGACGAATTGGTCTTAAATTTGAGAGGACTGCTTCAAATGCTTCTTTTGAAAATTCCTTCTTCAATTAAATCAAATGATAAGACTTTATTTCAATATTATGAAGATTCCTTTTAAGTTTTTACGAGGTTCCGACTTTAATGCTCAATGGTTTTTACTTATGATTGAAGAAATAATTTTGTAAAAGACTAATGTCTACAACCTTCAATTTTCTTTATTTATCCATATTTATTGGTTTACGACCAACATTATTTTTATGTGGTCAAATGTAACTTCATAGATTTTACAAATGTTCCTTGGTTTATTCGTGATTATTATAAATATTTTGGGGTATTATATGTAGATCTTTCATCTATCAGAAACTCTTGCCTCTTGTCACAATTTGAAACATCTGATCAATAAAGTATCTTTACTGTTATAATTTATTTTTATTAATTTTTATCCAACGTTTTAGAGATCCAGGTTTTAGAGCGTATAGGTGTACGTATATCTCATTCATTGGCTCGCTGTACAGCCCAAAACTAACCTAACAGATTTTAATACGTAAGGTGCCGTTGGATTTGTCATCTGCAGTAACATGGGCTATGGTTTTAAACAGTCGGTTTAATTATTTTTGTCATAAAATCTCTTATTTTTTTAAAATGATGTATACGTAGAGCTACCCCAACACCCTATATAACTATCTTATAAAACTTACACCGATCACTAGCGACATACAACTCCCAAATCAAAAGTCAAAGTGCTTTCCACAGTTCAAAACTCTATTCCTTTCATAACTCGCGTTCTCCCAATTTTCCAACCCATCTTTGTACTACAAAGTCACATATCAAAGTTAGTGCTCCTGTCATAGCATCGAACAAGTTGCCTAACTTAATTAACGCCTCTGAATCCCCTAAGGGAGGCGGCACATTAGAGAAATGTTATCGCGAAACTAAATTCTTGCGAGTCACCTAGAATTTGCTCTGGAAATTGTTCTGCGAATTTTATTGCTCATAATGTCCTTAAAAATTGTAGATCTATAGTCGTTTATAATCTATAGTCTTTACACTTCTTCAATTTCTATTTTTTTTTATAATAAGCATTGTAACGAACAGAATCAAAGCGCTGGCGCAGCCACTAACCGCGATAGCGAGCAATGCATGTAGTTACCGCACCGACTAAGAGATGGCGTTGTACGAAAACTGAATCGCGCTATCGTTTGTATCGTGTAGCTTGTATAAGTAGGGCGGATGACTTTAGTTAATTTGTAGATAAGGTGGATGTCGATACTGTGTGTATACGTTTTAGTTACGGATTCCCGAGCTAATTACGGATCGTACAGTATTACCATTGTCGTGAGAATTTCGTATGTGGTATCGGATTACCGGGCCATAACGGATTGCACGCATAGTAATAGGGATCAAGTTAATTGTATTAACAAAATAAAGTATTATCGTCCCATCACCACGGCGTTTGTCTTCGCACCGCACCACACCCCTCCGACCCCGCGCTACACTGACGCCCAACGTCGTGCCTCATACTGAACCCGGGACCGTGGGAAGGAGGTCTGCGATCAAGAGCAAATGAAGCCTGAACCATCTACGTCGGCTGAAACTTCAACACCAGTAAAGGCCAGACGACGGACATCAAGACCGAAACTCGTAGTAGCTAAACGTGCTCCTCAACACCAGAAGTCTCGTCAAACCAAAGCCATGGCTGTATCGTTCTCTGAAACCCAGTTCGAGAGATTATTAGCTGCAATGACGCCCAAATCTGGATCTCTCACCACCTGCAAAATAACGTATGACGGGCGCAAAGAATCCGATATACTTGAAGCATTTCTGGCCGCAATCAATGTATTCAAAAGCTCGGAGCGAATAAGCGACGAGGATGCATTAGCCGGACTTCCTCTCGTCCTTAAGGAGGAAGCAGGCATATGGTGGCAAGGAATGAAGGGCAAAGTACACACTTGGGATGAATTCCAGACACGCCTTAGAAAATCTTTTGCGCCGAAGAGACCTGCATACGTAATCTATCAAGAAATAATGTCCTCACCTCAGGAACCAGGCGTTACGACGGAGTCATTCATAGCTCAGAAGCGGATGCTCTTCTCCTTATTGCCAAGTCCAGAGCTGTTGGAGTCCCAGCAGCTTGATATGCTTTTTGGTCTTCTAAGTCTGGAGATCCGTGAAAGAGTATCTCGACACTCTTTCAATTCTTACGATGGGCTACTCGAAGCCGCCGAAGGGGCCGAACAACTTCTGCGCACCAAACATAATGTACCTGCTCAAAAACTAACTACTCATGCGGAGCCCTCTTCGAAAAAACCTACAAAGATCAGGTGCAGGTATTGTCGGTTAACGAATCACACAATAGAGACCTGCACCAAAAAGGCAAGCGCGGACGCAAAGCGTTCGGCAAATACACTTCATCTTGCAGCCATCCCATCAGAAGCGACGGCAACGCAGAAAACGCCAACTACAGGAAGACAGTTCTCGTGCTATGGCTGCGGAGCTCCCGGCGTAGTGCGCAGTAACTGTACCACGTGCCATAAAAATAGAAAATCCGACGGGGCACCAAAAGAAATAGGATTTTGTACACTCGGAATCAAGACGGATGCCAGAGCCAGGCCCGTTGTGTTTGTCACAATCGAAGGAAAAACTGGGGCAGCCTTTATTGACACCGGCGCCAAATCCAATATAGCCTCCTATGAATTATATTTACATTTGCATAAGGCTGGATCCACCTTCTTAGAAGAGCGTGTCGTGGTCACTCTGGCAGACGGGATCCGGCGTAATCAGAAGGTACTTTCTACAATGGTTAATGTCACTATCTGCAGTCGCACCATCAGGACAACCTTTATTGTTCTGCCGGAATCCCGGGAGAACCGAACCCTTCTCGGCGTTGGATTCATCCAGGATGCCTTAATGGTGTTAGACCTTCCCCAATTTACGTGGCACTTCAGTGGTGACGAAAACAACCCGCAAGAGTTGTACAGCGAGGACTTCATATCTTTTAAAAACGAAGTAGCCATCGCAAATGTTGATAAGGCTGAAACAGCTGCCCTACCGGAAGCCAGCCAAACTGCTGCTGCTGCCCAAGTCGGTAGTGAACGAGCCTATGGCCCACTTATTCGACTAACGCTATCGCCAGCCAAACGAAAAGGAGTCCCTTTCGACGGTGACTTATCTTACATGGATTATATGTTCGAAGATGCATGTAAAGCTACCGAAGATTACCAAGCTGAGCTAACACCGGAATCTGAGGGCCTATTTCCACATACGGACATAGCAACTATTGGTATAGCAACTATACACGCCGAACAAATGCAACGAGATAAGATAGTCGGCGTATATCATGCCTCAGCTTTAAGGCCCTACCATGGAGATGTCTTTCCTATACCAGACCCGATTAGACCTCTAAAGAAAAGGGGTAGACCACGAAAATCACCACAATAGGATAAAGCACTAACCTGGTATGTCTCCCTCGCCGGGACGTCTCCAGGGACATAGGGGGAGCCTGTAACGAACAGAATCAAAGCGCTGGCGCAGCCACTAACCGCGATAGCGAGCAATGCATGTAGTTACCGCACCGACTAAGAGATGGCGTTGTACGAAAACTGAATCGCGCTATCGTTTGTATCGTGTAGCTTGTATAAGTAGGGCGGATGACTTTAGTTAATTTGTAGATAAGGTGGATGTCGATACTGTGTGTATACGTTTTAGTTACGGATTCCCGAGCTAATTACGGATCGTACAGTATTGCCATTGTCGTGAGAATTTCGTATGTGGTATCGGATTACCGGGCCATAACGGATTGCACGCATAGAAATAGGGATCATTTAATTGTATTAACAAAATAAAGTATTATCGTCCCATCACCACGGCGTTTGTCTTCGCACCGCACCACACCCCTCCGACCCCCGCTACAGCATTTATTTAAAAAGCGAAAAAATAATAATTAACAATAACGTAAATAAACAAAACTTTTAAAAAAGCTACTGCACTTCTGCTTCTTAACGAATTTTTTTACAGTGTTACTTACTTTAAACTATTTTTGATTAAATTTGAATTGTAATATACAATATGGAACCTACGAGTACTACCTAAAGTGGAACTAACTACAGTTCTTTATCAATAACTCGTTTAGTTAAGTTTTTAACAACTCAAGTCATCAATATTTACTTATGCTACTCATTGTGAGAAAGAGTATAAAACAATAACTACAATTAGCCACAAACTCCACAGTCAACAAATCATGACACGTCGTTAATCAGCGTCACTTCTACGCAATCGAAAAACGTGAGTCTGTCACCACCCTAAGTGAATACTCGCTTCTATTAAACTCGCCAATATAATCTGACACGGCGACAGCTGCCTTGCAAGAGAGACACGGGCTCATTATTTTTCCGCTACATTATTCATCTTGTCTGAGGGTAATTCTTTAGGCAATGCTGCACGCCTCAGATGTGTGAATTAAAAAGGAACCTGAGGGACATTGGGATTGTCGTCTTCTTTTTTTCTAATTTCTTATGTAGTTGCTTTCGAAGCTGCGCTTCTTTTGACACGTTAGGAGGAATAATTGTGACAGCATAACCCAAGTGTGTATTGAGTGGCATAGTCCAGTATACAGGAAATTGCGGGTGCAAGAATGGAAGCTCGAACCGCCCGACCAGCTACCTCGGGATGGACAGCGGTATGTGTGGTCGCATACCGTCGTGCACACCAGACAGTGTGACGAGCGTCGTGCTCATCTGGGCGAAGCCTGACGGAGCAACGCACTAAGAGGACTCCTGTTGCGTTCCTTTGGAGATCCCAGAGTCTTATACCCAGAGCCGAGGACGGCCACCGGGGGGTTTTAGTGCAATAAGAATTCCACATAACTCTGTGTCGTGTCCACGACACCGGGTACTTTTTGAAGGTTTCCCCCTCGATAACAAAAAACGTAGATATTTATTATTCTGTCAACACATATGGATGTTATGAACTTAAGTTACTACTTATTACACCTTACTGTCTTTATAATCACATCTAAATATATATAACTCAAAGTTGACTGACTGACATAGTGATCTATCAACGCACAGCCCAAACCACTGGACGAATCGGGCTGAATTTTGGCATGCAGGTAAACTTTCTTAGCAGATGCTAAGAATCATCAAGATCATAGACGTAGGCATCTGCTAAGAAAGTATTTTGATCAATTCTACCCCCAAAGGGATAAAATTGGGGATGAAAGTTTGTATAAATCTTCTTAGTTAATAATCTTCGTAACACGAGCGAAGCCGCGGGCAAAAGCTCGTCATTTATATTTACGCAAATACTATATAGACATCCGTATTTCCTAACTATTTGATACCTATTTGATAACATTAGTAGTTTATGACGAAAACTTACAAATGAAGTAGGGCAGTAAGAAGTCATAACGAAGTTTAACTTCCCTTCCACCGCAATTCCAGGTCAAGTAACTAAATCATCTCAAGTTACATGCTACATTTATTTTAGTAATATTTCTTTATTATAGCATTTCTATGGAAGTATTTTTTTATATAATATAGGAGTAGCAGACGAGCATGCAGTCCACCTGATGGTAAGTGGCTACTGCCGCCCATGGACATCTGTAATCAACCCCAGATAAGATGAGATATTCCTACCTGAGGTCGGCCACAGATGCACCGCTACCCCAGAGGACTAAGATGGAACGCCTCAGAAAAGTCTGTCTCCCTTACCACACCCTTCAAACCGGAACACAGCAGCGCCTAACACTGCTGTTATTAGGTAGAAATAGGTGTGGCGGTGGTGCCGCCCGAGTCGAACCACAAAGGGTTCTACCACCTTAAAGTATTTTGTCTTTAATCACGATCTTCGGCTATCCAACTTAGTTTAATATTAACATAACAGTTTCGTTAGCGGTATATTTACAATAGCTATTTTATAGTACGTCTATTCATAAGTTTCGAAATGGTTTGCATTTCAATAATTTTAAGGGCAGGGGATGTAAAATTTATCGAACTTAAAAAAGAATCCTAAAGAATCGATCACCATGTATCATGTATCCAAATGTTGACTAACATTTGGAACGCCCCAATACGACCTACGAGGGTTTAAAAGGTGATCAAGTAAGTACAAGATACTCTATACAGATAGTGAAGTGGCATTTTCAATACTAGGAGAATCCCTAATGCATCGACTTTAAATGCTTTGAAGGAGAGCGCTTTGAAACATTTTTTTAAGAACTTCGGAGCACTTCGCGAAAGATTCTTAACCTTAAGATCTCCTTAGGAAGGTTCTTTACTCACGTAGATTATTTATAAGGAAACTTTTTAAAAAGTTACATACTTTTTGATAGAGATAATGTTAGCTTATGATATATATCTATAGCTTAATTCTTGTTACCCGACTGCCAAGGAAGGGTTATGTTTTTCGCGCGTATCTTTTTGAATTATGTTTATCACAATAAATAACAGCGTATTAAAAAAATCTCAAGTTAATACATGTTTACGACTTCCACGGTACACGTGAAGCTACAAAACTTTAAATTAATAACGTTAACTTATCAAAACGCGAAATATAAAATTCAAAACTTTGTAAGCAAGTGCGCCGCAAGACTAGTTCGTGAAACTTATAATAAGTATCTCATTTACCTTTTTCTATGAGATTCTGTATTCTACACACTGTGTGAGCCCAGCTTGAATTTACAAACTAAGTTAATGAGCAAAACCTTTGAAGTTTTTGCTTTCACCGAATTTCTCGAAGATAACTTTGTGAAAATTTCAACACACGCTTTTATGTAACATTTATAATGTAATCTGTTTAGACTTGTATCTGACATGTGTCTATAGACACACTTCTACTTGTATCTATAAATAAACACAAGTTATTTTTTTTTACTTTGAACTTGGCCAGCGCGATGGACTGTTGCCTGAACCCGTCCCATCTTGAGAGGAGTCGCAAAGCACGAGACGAATATACTATACCATGTAAATTCTCACTATTGGGCAAGGCATTTTTCCAGGAAAAGACTTTTTTTGCTATCACGCTGCCCCAGTGCGGTTAAACACAGCACTTTAGGTAGGTGTTATAGACAGTTCAGTTACTTATATAGCTTATATATATTAATTAATATACTTCACACTATTTTCTACATGCTCACACAAGCAATATAAATACACTAAACCCTACCCCGCACTACCTCTCTACATTTGTTTGTTTGTATAAATCCTTAAACCAAAAACAACAGTGTTAGTGTGAGTTATTGGTGTGGAAAGTGCCAAGTAGTGTTTTTGCTCTCTGTTTGATAAATTAAGTAAACAATGTTGATCCTAGTTTAATATGGTTTGCACCTTTATGGTGATAGATCATATTATATTCATAGATTAGTAAAGATTACTCACGTCTAACAAGAAAATGTACCCAGTTTTGAGAATTGAAATAGTTGCGTAAAAAAGTTTTGCCACGTCTCCGTGCTAAAATGTCCCTAAAATATTTGAAATAATTATTTATTTATTACGTAAATTACGTAATTATTACGTAAATTAGTCATTTATTCGTAAATTTTCTCTAAAAATGATTTTATTTGTTAAGGATTCAAAAAAAGAACTTACTAAAATAAGCCATTTGTGGCTTCATTCAATTTCAAGGCGGCGAAGTATCTTTACTAATCTATGATTATATTATAGTCTTTTGATCTGTTAATATTTTGAAGGTGATACGAGTAGAACTCGATCGACGCGGACGGCACCTCCGCCACATCACAATTTCTGCCTTATTGCAGCAGTATTAAGGGTTACTTTCTGGTATGTCACGAGGCAAACATTTCCGAAGCATTACAGCTTAGTCCTCAGAAGTCAGCGCATCTGTGACCGACCTCAGGAAGGATATAATGTCCATGGGCGGCAGTAGCCAGTCACCATTTGGACTGCATGCTCGTCTGGTATTATGTTATGTAGATACCGCGTCTCTACGCGCTATCTATATCTATATGTTGTAGGTAGATTTCATTAATAATGCGGTTTTCATATATTATTGTCGGTATCTCAACCAGTTCCACGGATCGTGGTCACGATGAAACTCAGTCGCATGATTTGAAATTTAACGAAAAACTATGCTTAACACCCATTTTTTCGTTAAAATATCCTTGCCGACGCGGTCTACTAAAACGTGGATGTAGAGCCGTATATTGTTAATGTAGAGTCACGCGCTCGGTCTTCAGCCCAGGTATCGTGTTGGGAAATTTGAATTAGCTCGAAAGCCTAGAATATTGTGCGAAAACACCTGCGAGAAATATAAAATATGATGAGATGAGGTGATTTTAAGTCACCACATAGGTAGCATAGCGGTTTAAAAATTATCTATTAGTATCTTGCATTGGATATTCCGGGATCAGTAACGCACGCATACCAGATTTACGAAATTATAGATTATGTTAGATTCTTCACGTTATTACTTTCAATATCTTTTTACATTCGCGATAAATTAACATTAAACGCCACTTAAAAATCTTAGAAGCGAATCTTCAATTAAGGTTCATAGTTAAAATTTATTTAAAACTCACACTAATCTTAAAAATAGCTACATGATAATCTTAAAAAAAGAAATTGTTCTTAACCCTATTCATCAACTTTTACATTCCACTAAAGGTCGATAACAGGTCCATTATGATATTCTATTAAATAAATGTTACTTTAAAAAATTTATAGGCTTAGCTCTTCTCTAGTCTCTGACGTATATTTTGAGATAGCACTCTTTATTCGACACGACACGTCAACGATACTGCCGTCAGTACTAAAACTGTCAGTTCTTTCAGTACCGGCCATAGACACAAATCTAAATAGATAGCGCATTTATCACCAACTGCATAAAACCAAGCGTCCAGTTATTTTTTACATACTGTGACGTCCTCAGGACGTTTTAGTGATTTGGTTCCCGAGCGAATCGATTTAAAATAGGAATATCGGTCTGAGATAAATAAATAATCAAATAATCTATTTTACGACGAAACATATCGGTGACTTATATCGAAATAATGATTACTGAATGGGTTTAAGTATATAAAAAGAACTGTACCATGTCTTATCTATAAATGAATATATCTATGCTCTTACTTTATATGCAAAGTTATTTTTAATAAACGAAGTACGTACAATTGCCGAGTCTCTTTACATATTATTATGTCGCGGTGCCGGTGTCGTGTCGTATCAAAGAAGAAGAGCTCATAGGCCCGTTGATTTATAAGAATTCATAATATAACAGGATATAAATCTTGCACGAATTCTTTTCATTTTGCTCCTCCGTAATTTATGTTATCTAAACTACCTCTCTTGGGATAACGGAGAAAAAATTAGATGATGAATCTATTTTACTTAAAAAGGTTACATAGTAATTTATTAATATTTAAATATAGTTGCTTAAAATATCAATGTCGACAGCAAACTAACATAATTATATAGGCTGCCTTAGTACAAAAGTTATTCAAAAATAAAATGGGGTGATAAATTTTGCGCTACCCTATAATATATTCAGTAAAAGTCCGGCATTCTGTTCCTCCGAGCAGAAGGGGATCCGTGAGAATTTCTCCTCGTTAAAAATAGGCCGAGTTAGATATATGTAGTCCATCGCATCCCTGGTCGGCCCCAGAATCCCTGGAATTGCTTACAAATGTCCTGCAATCGACTTTAGATAGTACCTCATGTTCTCTACTTCAATACAGATAACAGTGGACGGCAGATACCAATTATCATAATATGGACTGCATATTCGGTAAAAAATACCATCATATAATAAACCACCCTGACCCTTTCATTCACCCCCATTGAGCTCGCGTGTTCCACAAAACAAAGATCATTCACTTTTAAAACCATCAAATATCTCCATTAGCCTAATGGAAAAAATAAGTAGAATGTACTAAACGAAACCCCATGTTTTATTACCCGAATAACGACGAAATCTGAGAGAAATCCATGTAGTACTTTCTTTGAACGTCTTCACAAAATTAATTCCTCCCCCAGACAAAATAATGTGTCTGGATGACGTCTTTGGTAACTTACACTGTAATAACATTATAAATCTTGCTAATGACGCCTTTAATATTCCAGTTACTTTCCTTTGCATATCTACATATTTTGTCTAAGGACTTCATTCTTAATTCAATTTTCTCTACATATAATTCTATCACACTGCTTAACGATATATGAACGAGGCAATCTTGTTTAGTTTCGGATATTGCAGTGATTTTGAAATTAAATATTTTGAAAAGGAAACTATGCTTCTTGAGTATGCAGACATTGGCACATCTTTATAACATCATATTATAGCATTGTGTAGTGCTCCTCATGCACATGTTTTAACTATAACCTAACTGTATGCGATCTTAAGCATCGTTCTTTTAATGCATAACCAGTGATGGCAAGTTATCCATAAAAGGTGGTAGAAATCTTTGTGGTTCAATTCCGGCGGCAACACCGTCACATTTATTTCTACAAAATAACAGTTAAACGCTGCTGTGTTATGATTTAAAGGGTGTGGTAAGGGAGACATACTTTTCTCAGGTGGTCCAGCTTAATCCTTAAGGGTAGCGCCGCTTTTGTGGCCGAACTCATGGAGGAATGTCTAATCCTATCTGGGGTTGATTACAGATGTTCATGAGCAGCAGTAGCCACTTGCGATCAGGTGGACTGCATGCTTGTCTACTACTTCCATATTGTATAAAAAGAAACTGTGATAAGGACTTTTTTGATTGACCTATGCATAATTGGCTCTTCACTCTATATCACTAATGACCTCGAGTGAAGGGAGAATAGTAATTCAATTATAATGATGTCCAGTCTGTCATAATATAAAAAGCTATAGTAACAAACCTCAAAATTCCTGTCATCATGCAAACACCCAAAACATTTTAGCAAGTCACATGGCCGTGAACATTAAACAACTTACAATGGGATGAATAGAGTTCTTATATTGTGGAAAGTCAAGCTACGTTTTAGAGTATCATTGTTACCCTGTTTGGGGGAGATCCGCATAATTTTCAACTTAACTTTAAGATGTATTAGACTTTTATTAAAAATATTAAAAAACGTTTGCCATTGTATTATAAATATACACGATTTATAGATTTTTGTTAACATCATATTCTTCTTAGGATAGCGAACTAAGGATTCTATCCCCCTTGCTATTCTTGCGTTATGTCATTGTAATGTTTTCGAACTGGAAACATTTCCATTTTTTCTATATTGTTTTTTTCTACTCGCCCTGGCTTCTTTCTTTTTTCCTATCAGGTAACTTTTGTGGTTTACCTCTTTGTAAATGATAAGACGGAACCCTTCGAAAGGTACCCGGTGCCGTGGAAGCAAGCCGTTGGATTTTCAGCCATTAATACCTCCCCAGTGTCTGTTCTCAAGACTACACGTAAAATCCGAGATATTGTATCACAGATAACACATAAGAACGCTTTTTTGTACTTGCTAGTAGCCGACCAAAAAACAATCTGCTTAGCATACCCTGTAAAACGCCATACCATAGTTTTACATCTCCTTTCGTAAACAGAAATGGGTATTGATGCTGTAGTTGAACTACAAAAAATCTACCATTCTTAAAACACCTTACAACAGAATATAAAGGAATAAAACACACATTTATCAACCGAACACGTAGTATAACACTGGTTATATAGAGATACTAAGTTACAAAACCTATTTCAACAAACTCATATGAGTTATGAATGAAATATTAGCTGTCTCACACGCCTTGCTGTTTTACATAAAAGATTTCGATATCTGAGGAGCGTTTAATAAACGGAGCAAATATATACAGTCAGCACTATAAATATATCAGCAAAACAAGATTTCAAAAATACAATAAAACGTTCATAAATAGGTGAACACCACTAGTGTCATAACTAGATGAACATCGTAAAACGTCAAAATTAGACAAACACTATCACGTCAAAAGTACCTAGCAGAACACCGACACCCATGTCCAGAATGACTAACGTCACTTATAGGCTATGTGAACTTGGCACCCGACTTCGGAAAATTAAACTTTTTTTTATGATTCCTATAGACTATGGTAAGTAGTTGTTTGTAGTAAAACAAAAGCAGTTGTTTGTAGTAAAAAAACGATTTTTTTTACTACAAACAACTACTTACCATAGTCTGTGGGAATCGTAAAAAAAAGTTCAATTTTCCGAAGTCGGGTGCCAAGTTCACATAGCCGTCACTTATATGATATGTCTCTGTTCTGTACTTTTGAAACTTTACGATGTTCATCTAATTATGGTGCTACTTGTGTTTTGCTACTCATGAGCACTTGAGTGTACGAGTATATTACTGTTTTTGAAATCTTAATCTGTTCATCTACTTTAGGAGCTGACTGTACATAACTTTTTGCCCGTAACTTCATCTGTAGAATATTCTAACTTGAATAGACTACGAGCTCACTAGAATCGTAATTGTCTTAAAAGTTAGAACACACATCATATCTCAAAGTTTTGTAACTTAGAATAAGCTTTTGGACTTTTTCGAATGCGATATGAATAAACAATGACATTGGTCAACAGAAATGTTGTTAAATATTCATGTGAAAACTACGAGTATTTCAAAGTTTTAAAGTTGAAAAGTTTTGTATTGTAATGTATTCCCAACAGATTACCGGCGTTATTACCTATTTGTATTCATTTATGCGGAGCTTTGCGATATTTTGTATCAGTTTCACGAATAAATATTAGATTAATCTGATCGGAGCAGTATGTAACCACCGAACTGTATGTATAATATTTCTCTTTTCCAATATAAAATTATGAAGACATCCAGGAAATAACTTAATGTTGTATCAATTCATCTTCTAAACCTTGTTCAATTGCGTCAATGTGGGAATGGAATGTTTTTTAAAATAACAATAAACGAATATTCAGTCTTTATACTACATCAATCAATTTAATCACTAAATCTTTATACTATATCAATCTAAAGGTGGTAGAACACTTTGTGGTTCGACTCCGGCGGCACCACCGCCATACCTATTTCCGCCTTATAATAGCAGTGTTAAGCACTGCTGTGTTCTGGTTTGAAGGCTGTGGTAAGGGAGACATACTTTTCCGAGGCGTTCCAGCTTAGTCCTCAGGAGTAGCGGCGCATCTGTGGCCGACCTCAGGTAGGAATATCTGATCCTATCTGAGGTTGATTACAGATGTCCATGGGCGGCAGTAGCCACTTATCAGGTGGACAGCATGCTCGTCTGCTACTGCTATATTTAAAACTACTAGATATAGTTTAATCTACGTGTCTGACAATACCTTGAAAGCATTGATATCTGATATGTTTTCTTCATAAATATATGTATTGCAGACATCTATTCTCCAGGGTGTTTTAAGTTATCTCCTCAATTATGCATGCCCAGTCGCGTTGAGGCTTCAGTGACGTGAGCGCTTTGCATAATACCCAACGACCTGTGACTACTGAACTCACTAGATCTTACACCTGCCTCGCTAAACTTGTTATTCGATTGTACGGTACACTAATAATCAACATTGTGGATTAGAAACTACTTTGGGTACGTTAATATATTACTTTCATAAAATTAAATGCTATTTCATTGAATTTATTTATTAATTAATTTATTGTATATTTTTGTGTCTACGAGGACACTCATAATTGATAATTAATATAAAATAGATTTTCTTATATTACTACTGACGTAGAAAACGATTTTAACGGATAGAAGATCCGGGAACATACTCAACGAATTTATCTTTTTTCTCATCATTACCAATGCATCTTTTCATGACATATTTTTTCTTACATAAATGTAGCTAATACGAATCCTCCAATACCATTATACCATCCATCTATTAAAGGCATATTAAATTAATTTTATTTTTCGATGTTGTTCATCTTGATATTTTTTTGTTTACCATTTTCTTCACATTTTGCACACTTAAATTATTCTGATACACACAACATAATTATATTTGCATCAGAATCTTTTTCAGGCAAAAATGCACTCTTACATTACCATTTGCCATTAGATAACTTTCCATGGCTTCATCAACGTCATTAAAAACCCAGCTACATTGCGATCAATTTGTCACAACTCAACATACTAAAACTATCTCGAGCGGCTATTCAGGATATCCTAAGTTATTTCCTCACTTATGTATGCCTGGACGCGCTGAGCGTCAGCTACGTGCGCGCTTTGCATAATTCCTGCCTGTGTTCTTTTATGCCATTTTTTATCTTAAAAGTTCTTCCGTGCCTTAACTATAAAAATGATTGGGAGGAAGTCTAATTTAATTCCTATTCAACCAAAACTTTGCACTGTTCTTCATAAAACTGTAGTAATGGTTATTGTAACTACTTATTATACTTTATGCCGTTGCGTTCCACCTGATGATATTTGGTTACTGGCATCATCCGTGATCATCTTAATCAACCCTCAGTGGGACTAGAACTACCTAACGTCAGCCAAATATGCATGTGCCGTATCATCATATGATATCTCTATATGTAACTTACATGAGTTGTTAATACCGCAGTAAAAATAAAAAAAGTAGCGAAGATCTACAGTTCTAATATAACCCTAAGGCCCTTAAATATCACTAAATTAAAATTGAACAAGAATTTATAAATAATACAAGTTCAAAACAACCGTTACGGTAAACCTTGGTTAAAAGGTGGTAGAACCATTTGTGGTTCGACTCTGGCGGCACCACCGCCACACCTATTTGTACCTAATAACAGCTGTGTTAGGCGCTGCTGTGTTCCGTTTTGAAGACAAGGGTGACAGACTTTCCGAGGCGTTCCAGCTTAGTCCTCAGGGGTAGCGTCGCATCTGTGGCCGACCTCAGGAAGGAATATCTAATCCTATCTGGAGTTGATAACAGATGTCCATGGGCGGCAGTAGCCACTTACCATCAGGTGGATTGCATGCTCGTCTGCTACTCCTATATTACAAAAAAAAACCATGACGTGACCGTTGCTCTCCTGATCTTACATATAGAGGTTTATCAGTTTATCCCCGGTCAAATTGACATTTGAGTAATAGTTTTATGTTTCTTGTCTGAAACTAGATATTTTTTACTTATCTTGGTCGACAAAAGCATGTATCGAAAATGGTCGATACATGTTTTTGTCCAATGGTACATCGCAAACAATTTTGTATCACTTTCAGCTCATACAAGTTATAATAGATACACTAGTTCTGTGGTTATTGGATTTAATTCCAATCCTATAAGCAGATAATAATAAGTACACAACAATTATAATTAAGCTAAATAATTGCAGTCATACCACTGACCGCAATAACAATTATCATTATACTCAACTGGAACTGCACTAAACTAAATGAAAATATAGATATCCTAAATTGATCTACAAAAGCATAATATTAAAAAACAAAAACCCGACTGTAAAACAATAATTAACTTAAAAGGTATGTAAGGTAAAGTCACCTATTTCCGCGGTATTTTCACCAAAACTAGAAAGAGCGTCAAATATTAAGCATTTACTACGGCTTAATAAGGAAGTAGATAATTTTATCACAAGCTTTATTATCTGTACTCTTGAAATATATTCGATATTTTATGATTGATTTAAATGTGTATTTAAAATGAATATGAACCGAGTCAGAAAACCCTAATTCCGATGTAAAAATCCTTATTCCGATGTATTTGGTTCCTAATTCCGAGTATACAAAATAAGGCAGTGAAAGAGAAAGAACGACTGCTACATGGTGTTTCTACATAACTAGTAAGTGACATAATTAGTTATGTTACATACTAGTTATGTGACATAACTAATTATGTCACACAAAAATTGATGGCGTAGGGGCAAACGGTTTCGGTTCGGTTACAGTTCCGGTGGCCCTGTGACAGACGGACAGACAGCGAAGTCTTAGTAATAGGGTTCCGTTTTTACCCTTTGGGTTCCATCCTAAAAAACGTTACTCACCGCAGTCCAGTAAAAAGACACTGCAGCAACTTTACAACAAAATAAAATAACCCTTTAGTTAAAGTAGTTGAAACATTGATATTTCCGCTACAAGTTCTTTGAAGTACCGGTTTTATTACCAACAATAGGCGAGACAGTGTAAAAATGAATTATTTATTTTGTAACTTGTGAAGTTCCTCTTAGCATTTTCGCTTTAGTATTGCATCGCTTTTCCGCCTGAAAAGAAGGACAAGTTCTCTAATAATTATCACAATGTCAATTAATGATCATTTGACATTAGATATTTTTCTACTGTAATTTTATAATAATCGTAATTGTAAATATATGAGGCCACATGATGTATGCCTCCATATGCATTATGCTATATCACAGATTAATTAATTAATAATTACAGATTAATTAATAGTTACTACGTAAGCTATATCTTGTAACATACATCAGCCACACTAGAGTTGCCAAATTTATCGCCGGCTTTGAAAGAGATATCTTTTTTCATTTTCCTTAGATATTCTTATGCAAAAGAATTTCGCGTGCCTCAGAAGAAATTTCGTTTAAAATATGCACTCCACTAACAAGTAACAAAGTACTAACGAAGCGAATTGTAGACGTTCTAATAATATAATACGTTTGATGTATTTGCATTTTTCGAAAATATTTAGAAAGTTTTCGTCGCTCGTCACTCACTTCGTTCCAGTGAGACTGCTCAGTAATGCACCTGAAACTTTTTCAAACCATGAGCAAAGAAAAAGTTTAAGTTTTAAAGGATTAAATGAAACTAAATGTGCCGTAAATATGTTAAACGTAGCGACAAGGAAAAAGTGGAATTTAAACAGCGGAGCATACGAGCTATGTACTAAATGTGGGTTTTTGTGACTCACTGCAAAAAATCTGAAATAAGAAATGGTCTTAAAATTTGCAGAATGTTTTAAATTATATGACCATTTTCCAGTAAGGTAAAGATTTGTAACTGTTGGAGGCAAGGGACAGAACTTCGTTCTAGTATTCTCATGCTAAGATGTTTTATTGACTCAGAACATACAATGTAACGACGCCTTTTAACTAACTTTTCATATTGATTGATGATTATTAACAACCTTTATAGTAGATTTATGTAATACTTTACTGAATGGTAAAATATGTATGTATGACAGACGGATAGACTGCTAAGCTTGACAAATAATTAGAGCTTATATGCTCGTATCTTACAAGTATGAACGTTTAAAAAAATGATGCATTCGCGTGAGTGGAAAGGACATGACCAAAACTGGCTTGTGGAGTAACAGATCATAAACATACCTTTATCGAAGGGAAAATAACGAAAATTTGCGAATAACTCTAAATCTAGACGCACGGCTGTGCGTCCACCAAATTCTATATTATTTACTTGATTTAACTCATTACGACGCTACATGTAGGACTATAAGTATATATTAACACAAATTAAACACATTCTAGAAATAGATTCTTAATCGAAAAAGTATAAAGCGTCAAATATTATGTAAGTAAAGTTTTGTAAAATATTACAAAGCGAAGCTTCACTTCTTTGCTCATTATACACAATCTTGACCCAGATGTAAACTGTTAGTTATAAAGTATAATATTTATTGTAGATTTAATATCTTCCCGCGGGTGCAATTTTACCAAGTACAAAGTTAATTTAGCTCATACAATGTTACAGGATAAAGTTGCAATCAAATACGGTGTGTTCCTCGAATTGCGAAATCTGCTTACTAACACCCACCCACCCACTGTTAAACATGTTTGACTATATCCATAGAAAACAGGTTCTACCTGAAGCTACAAATGCGTTTCCTCATGTGTCTGTCGTCATCCAGGGTTCCACAAAAACGCAGAATTACTCCACATTTATAATGGTTGTGGCAGTGGTCAAACTATACCACAACCTTTAGTTTTTAGTTAGTTCCACAACCTTTCCAAAATAAAATGTATCTATTTAATTATCACCATGTCAAAAATACCCAAGTATTCAAATAAAAGGTTAAGAATTATACAACGGAAAGTTTCTATAGTTACAATTTATGAGAACAGATAAATATCTAAAATCCAGTGATAAAACACTAGCTTCAAAATATCAGCTTCAAGTAACGCCAAGTGAAAGATGTCTCCTGGGGTTTCACAGCATTAAGCTAACACGGCTAACATAAAATGTCCTGGACTTTGAAACGGAAGACTACAAAGAATACCATATTAAACTTTGCTCAAGGGTGCTTGGAGACTACTCGTACACAAGAAAAAAAGTATGAAAAACGTGTAATTTACGTGCGGTTGAAGTTGGTTTCTGTTTTAATTTAAAGTAAGAAACGTACGTACAATCTACTTGCAACAAATGTGTTTCCCTTACAATGCTTTTCAGTGATAAATAAGTGTGGCTGAAATGCCGCCGCACTCGAACTACAAGTTCGTTACAAGTTCAACACACAATGTGGAAACTAAAAAGGTCTTACATTATTAAACACTACATTATAATATCTGATGATAATTAATGTATACATTTTTTACGTACTAAAGATCGAACTTTAATTACGATCTTTTCATAAGCATAAATTGTCGAAGGAAGGCATTACATTGATCATTTATTGATAAAGTAAATCAGAAAAAAGTGACACACATCATTAATCAATGCATACGTAATAATCAACGTTTACTATCAAACGACATTTTTATTCCATCTAAACTGGTAAAACATCAAATTAAATACGTGAAATCAAGACAACACGTTCAATACTCCGCACAATATGCCACAATACCCCACAACAACAAGATACAGCAAGAATATCCTCATAACAACAGAATACAAGTCTACATCTACAAATGCAATTTATCAACTAAAAATATTTGTGATAAAATATCGCTCGAGAGATGTCCCTCGGCGTAGCTCATAATGACATTAAGGCAACCCGAGTAGCACTGAACTCACAGAAGTACAGAAGAATACAATAGGAAATGTTATTACACTTCCCACGTATTGTCCAACGTTACCAATAAAATAAGGTTTGAAAATTAAAATGCTGTGTTCCGGTTTCATAAAAGTAGGTAAGGTATTCGATGCATTTCGACTTAGTCTTCAGCTAACAAGCATGGGTAGCGGACCTCAGATAGGACTCTAATCTGGGATTGATTATAGATACTCATACCATACTGGTGGACTGCTCGTTTACTACGTCTTAATTTACCCGTACAAGGCACATATTTCATATTTATGATGTCCCATACAAGGCAGATATTTCATATTTTAACATTATCTGTAAATATAGGCTATTATGCCTTTGATGTCCTGTAGCTGGGTAACTGTTTCTTCCTGTATCTTGTGGAAGCCTGGAGCATAGATAGTCCTCCACGCTGCTCCAATACTGATTGCTGGAGGATGTGTATATAACTAGCTACTTAATAATGTCTTGATGTGTTTTACAATATAGGCTCCATTTTAACGAGCTGAATTGCATAATCATAAGATTAATATGGGCTTAAGAATAAAATTAAAAGAAATTAACGATGACATTGAAATAGAAACTACGTTTCCTGTCTTTCTTTCTCTTAGGTATTATTCAAAATATAGCCGGAGATGTTGCGGGTATCTATTGTTTCTCAAATTCACGTAGTATTAAATTCACCAAAAGCTTAATTTTACTTCAAAAAAGTATGCTTATTTGACCTAAAAAGCTTACTGTGGAGTAGCACTCGCGTATCAAGGGTACCTAAATATTAAACAGTTGAAACTGCAATGGTAATTTCTGACTTAAAATGCAACGTTACAATAAGGCTAATAAAATTGCAAATCTAACCACTTCATACAAAGAGATATTTAAAACCGCGACCCGACCGCAGAATGTTTGCATCAACAATAATTTGAATATTATCACGCAATAATATTCACTTTTCGGTTTTGGGTAAATCCCTTTTCTATTATGTTTTCAGATTACATTTAATAATGTGGATGCCATTGGCATTTAATTTGATATCGGCACAATTTATTTGTAGATTTACACACGAAATATGAAAACTTATTTTATTTATTTATTTAAAGTTTATTGTAAACCTAGTTACTAAGGGCGAACTTAACCAGTTAACCCTTGCTGATAAAGAAATGTTTATTCGCATTAAGAAATCCATTAGGGCATGAAGACAGAAGTCGTTTCAGCTATTAGAAAACTATAGATGAAAAGTTGATATTGATGTTAGGTAATGAGAATTGAAGCGCTCATGTACTCCAGTTGAAGATTGTGATTGATTTTAAAAGTTAAACACCGTCGGGCGGTAGTAGATGGTCGAGACTTGATCGCTAATGGCTATTTTTATTTCAGGCGAAGTATGAGAACTTTATTGATATCTATTGGATTTTAATATATCTTTTACATGCGGATTCAAAAGTTCGCATAGAGGTGAGAAAAGAGTTAGGGATACATTGAACTAGATGTCAATCCATGTATGGAAGGCTTGTGTATGGTACTTGTATTTTTTAATCTTTTATAATCACACATACGTTGCCACTCTTGATGACTAAGATTGTCGCTTCAGTAACCTCAAAAACACAGGAACAGCTTCTTTCTAGATATAAGTGTACCGGTGATACGTGTCTGGTCGAATCTACTGATTCTATATCAAAAATATATTTTCCAAGCTATGGAAAGCCGCTTTGGATTAACGTCATTATTGAGACAAGTTACACAGTAATTATATCCCAACTTCATAGTTCTAATTCCACAAACACAAATTGGCACAACTATCCGATCGCTCGAAAGTCTCATAGCGAAGTCAAATTGACGTTAGCAACCGCTGGAGTCTACGCGATTAGTCAGTGGAATTGTGAGCCGAAATAGTAGATAGGGCGGATGTTAGCGACTGGCACCCAATTAGTTTGCGGCCGGTGCCCGTTCCTAGCAAAGTATTAATTAGATTAACTTCGTAGTTATATCAAGTTCGACATGGAGTACCCATAGCTTGCACCTATTGATTAGTAGTTACGTTAAATGTAGTAGTGTGGAAGGAGTAGTGTGGAGTAAAGTGGAGCGATGTGAAAAGTTTGTGACTTAAAAAGGCTTAAAGTTATTTTTTGTGATATTTTTACGTCAATAAAAAAAACAATTTTATTAAGCTATTGCATAGCTTTTATCGCGGGCTTTGAGCGCGGCGACCGAATCGAGAAATTCCGTAACGAAAATTAATAACACCTTTGTTGGATATCAAGTCTCCAGAATTGAAATTGAATAAAGTATTATTTAACATTCCTTATTATTTTATTTGATAATCTTAATTCGTCAACTTGAACACAGATGGCAGTAATACACATTTTTTTAAAATCCGTGCGGAAATCTTAAAGTTGCGTGAAGTATATTTTATATTCCCATTATAAATTCCAAATTATATTACCATATTATCCAAATAATATGTTTTATCAACATAAGCTATGTTGAATTCTGGATTGATAAAATAACGTAAAAGAGTGTTTGTAATTTTTAAACGTACAATTACAACTGACAGACTTGACAGTATATTAAATAATAGTCATCTTGAAGGTCTTGAAGGCGTGTAATCTTATAGTCACATAAAAGGTACAGAGTAACGATATAATAACTATACGTAAGTAAGTTCACACTAGTGATTAGAAGTATTATAACTACACAAGTATCTCCGTTATTCGACTGTTCTTGCTGAAGTCTCCGACCAGAATGTCGCTCTCTGTTAATTCGAGCGCCTTTAAGGTGTCGTCCCCACTTCACCTACCCGCATCTGTTTTTATACTGTAGTATCAAATGAGTCACTTATTACTTTAATGTAACGTTATAAAAATGTGATATCGTTAATATCCAAGCTTCTTATTAACGACGATAACATTCGGCCGTCCTGCTCACACGTTCGTCCTCGATCGTGTATGGTCTGATGCAAGAGCTGCAAAAGAAAACCAGTTGTTTAATGCCTAAGTCCAGAAGAGTTACACATTTTCTTGTAATACCGACTCGCACGTAAGAGGCCCGAACTGTTTATCAAAAACATGGCTTAAACTATACGCATTTTCTTGCAATACCGACTCGCATGTAAAAGGCCCGAACTGTTGATCCGAACCAAGGCTTAAACTAGGTGATGTTCATATAGAATCACACTAGTTGTGTATTACCTAGGTTATAAATCTGCCCCAACAGTGTTCACCACGGATTTCTGTTGCAGGCATAGTTCATAAGGACTCTTTACATGAATGTCATATGCGCGACAGGTATTGAAGCGAATGCATTAGACCATTGTTAAATAATAAAAAACACGGTTATAACTAGGTGATGTTCATATAGGATCACTCTAGTCATGTATCACCGCAGTTTTTGTACCTTGTTTACGATAACATTCGGCCAGTGCTCAACTCAAATTTACTCCAAAAATGCAATATTCACTTAATGTCTTCAAGGTACTCGATGCCTTGGGTCAACCCAACCATATGCATCACCAAGAGACACCCGTGAACATCACACTGCTCGAGGCATCTGCACTAATCCATCTTAACTCCAGATAAATAAAAATCAAACCACAAAGTTTCCTACACCTACAGTAATGACAACATCTAGCTGCCCACTTTATTTATGCCTGGATACTAAGTCCAATAGTTAAATCTCTAACAACTATTGATTCGATAAAGTTACGCATCAGAATAACGACGATTATCTTATTAGTGCATTTCGGAATGCTCAACAACCTGTTCAATAACTGTTATACTGATAGATAGATAGATATATAGTTGGCCACTAAATGAATCTGTGCGACTCAAAATACTATTATAACATTATTATATTACTACTTAGTACTTCTTTTAATTATTACAATGTTATTTTATACAAATAGTTGCCTTTCCAACGTACGTCTTTTATCAACTGATGAAGCAGTATCAAAATAATAATATATCGTTTATATTTGAAATGAATTATATTAAAGTTAAAGACTAAATAATGGTAAACCATGAATTTCACACAATATAACACGTAATAAGTTGTATGAACCCATTTTTTTTACGTTATTTATCACAAATTCAAATTATTTCTTTCAAAGTAGGGCTACATAACCCACTTGAAAGTCGAAAGAAAATTCAATTCATTAAATTGAATTTATATTCGGTTATAATAATACATACTATTACATGAATTTAAAAATTTAATTAACAAAGCTTAACGGACCCATGCGTTCACGTCAGCGACATACTTGTCAATTGTGCAATAATCTTAACTACTTAACTTTTTTTTTTATTTCACCAAAAGTTTTAAATTAATATTCCCATAAGGAAATTATGGTTTGGGGGCTATTTTATTGTAAAAGTTATGCATTATACTAAGAAAGATTTGCTAGACTTTACGTAAACGTCGTTTTTTTTTTTTTAAAAAAATATCAAATAATGTTATGGAAAGAATAAACACATTAAAATGGTTCGTTAATCTAAACGGAGTTTAAACAGAGCTTGTCTTACATTGAGTTCCTCGGAAGCGGATTTTTTTTCCGTAGTTATCAAACGGATAGTGTTATTGAATACATACTCGTAAACTACCTACCAAGAAAAATGACTTCAAAAACCGGCCATTATTTAACTATACTTATTTGTGTCTACAATTGATAAAATATTTTTTTAAACACACTTTTATTTTTGCCACGCTTTTATTAACTTGACCTGTATGTATGTAACGGAACATTTGAATCCGATTTTTACCTACTTTGAACGGTCTGATTAATTTAAAATTTTTGAATACTTATGACATGACTTGATTTTAATAATCTTGTCCAATTCTAATTTTGTCTCATCAGGATCGTCAGATTTAAAACTATAACTGTTTTACATAACATGTGGCTCCTTATCAATCACAACCTAAAATTTCTATGACCTGAAAAAGGTATTTTAAAGTTGATCATGATTTTATACCAGCCAGCCAAACAAACAGTTAGTCAAACTATCTTATGATGCACCTTATTACCGAACAATTCATACTTATTATATATATTTCAAACGCCTCGGCTTCACCTGACTTTTATATAGTTTGTAATAAAAATTATATAAGTGCGTAATATCTGTATATATTATATTAATATAATATGTATCATTTACAACCAACACTCTCAAGGAGACGCTCGATGTATCTATAGAGAAAACCTAGACATGACGCAATTGTGAACCGTATGAAATTTATATGAATAGTAAATTATTGTATAAGAAAATCCCATCGAAATGTACCTATGCTTTTATTTGATTATATTATTAAACAACATTATTATTCATTTGGCTATGATATACCTATAATAAGAATGAAATCTTCACGTGTTTACATCGAATATATTTGAAAAAGAATTTTTTTTGTCGGTTTGTATGTTTGAAAATGCATTAAAACCGAAACTACGAAGTTGATATCAAAAGTATACATTTTTTTAAACATTATATGACCAGGTAATGGAGTATTCCAAATTACCAACGTACTCCGTGATCTTGACAGACGGCATTGTATAATTCACATTATATTTTGAATCCACATGAACAAAGTCGCAGGCAAGACTCATTTTAAATATGGTATACAAGAGACTATCTAAATTTATGTAGGCTTCAGTGACCGTTTCTCACTTAATACGTATAATAACTTAATTTCTGTTACTTGTAAATAGAACTAAGCGCAAGTTATAAAAGCATCAATTTATTATTATTATTATTATTTTATTTAAAATTATTTATTCTGAATCCCATACAAAGTGGATCCCGTTTATCATTTCGTAAGTGGCTCACATAATTGATAATATCGATAGTCTAAGCGTCTCAACGTTTAAGGTACAAAACTTCATTTACCAGTATTTGATAGTGCCCAATTTTCAAACAAAAAGGACGTGTAATGTTTCAAATTCAAATTTAAAGTTTTCAAATTAAGAGATGTAATGAAATATTAATACAAAACGAAGCGTTGCATAATTAATTTTAAAATAGACATCTAATATTCTGTATAAGTGAGTCAGTCAGAAGTAGAATGGGAGACTTTTTTTTTTTAAATATTATATTCCAAAGACCGCAGCGTATAAGTTTCTCAGTTTTCTTATAGATCATTAACTGATGTGCATTTATACTTTATGGGTGTCAAAACACAGTAGTACACAGTACTGCGCGAGATCGCCTAGAATTTATGGAAAGCTCAAATTTGGCGACGTACTCCTTGCTTCTTTCATAACAAATACGTATCAAGTATATGAGATCAAAAGGAAACTTTCATTGATCTATAAAATGAAAATGTGAACAATGTAGATGTGAATGCCAGTTTATTTTTAAATAAAGCCAATTTATATCCATATAAACATAAAACCTTAAACTCATTGACCATTTCCCTCGTGGGTACAATCAGCCACTCAATACGGTGGTCGTGATACTTATTTGCAGCCAGTTAAATATTTACCACGTAGATATTATATATTTCTGTACAATTATGAATAATCAAAATTTTGCAACCTAATAAACGTGTCAGTTATATCAAGTAGGTATACTGTACTCTGTAACTGCACTTGTTGTTACCGCATAGTCCCTTCCATACAATAATAACAAACGCATATACGTAAATCTAGTTGATTCAACATTAAAAGTTATCAAAAATAAATACAAGTCTAATCTGTATGCAATTTATGGCGTACATTAGCCTATATTAACAACCATTAGGTTCCCATATATGCCTCTCTATATCTATACAGCCTGACATTTAAGAATAAAGACCCTTAAAATATTTTCATAAGTTGGTGTATTTATATATATTTCATAAGTAGGTGTACCTTTAGACCAATTAGGATTTACTTTTCACACCACAGACTATAGCCAAATGATCAGAGTTACCACAAGAACTGCTTTGCAAAAATTTTTTTTTGACACTCACAGAAAATGAACTTATTTTGAAGTAAACTCTTCAGTTTATAATGTTAACAAGTAATTTGAGAAGAGTAAAGTTTGTATTGTTTTCAGAGGGTATTAACATATCATTTAATTATTAGTTAATTTATGTAACAATTAGGACAATTCGTTCCAGTATTAAGAATTATCGGTATGCACAATTGTACTATATGTATATTTTTTAATTGAGCCTCCAATTATAATAGCAACAATAATTATATTAATCAATTATATCTTGTTTTCAACATACTAGTCTCAATCTATCCATTCAAATACTTTGCCCTTACATCAAAGACATTTATCTACCTTCATTTTTACTTATTACCGAGATTGAACTCACATATGACAAAGTAATGTTTTAACTCACGGTTTTTAGTCCTGTGTCAAGGATGTTCGTACTTACGAATCGCCGTTCATGATTGCGAGCTGGATTCTTCACGAGCACTTCTGATATTAAATAATAGTCATCTTGAAGGTCTTGAAGGCGTGTAATCTTATAGTCACATAAAAGGTACAGAGTAACGATATAATAACTATACGTAAGTAAGTTCACACTAGTGATTAGAAGTATTATAACTACACAAGTATCTCCGTTATTCGACTGTTCTTGCTGAAGTCTCCGACCAGAATGTCGCTCTCTGTTAATTCGAGCGCCTTTAAGGTGTCGTCCCCACTTCACCTACCCGCATCTGTTTTTATACTGTAGTATCAAATGAGTCACTTATTACTTTAATGTAACGTTATAAAAATGTGATATCGTTAATATCCAAGCTTCTTATTAACGACGATAACATTTACAAAATCAAAACGCCATTATGATTTATGGTACAAATAATTTGTGTACAAAGTGTTTTAAATATGAATAAACAAAGTGCATTTATTAATGAAAAATGCGATGTACCTGTAACATTCGGCCAAATGTTACAGGCACATCGCATTGATCCATTTATATTGCTGATTGTTAATCTTTACGTCACTTATTAAATACTTTTCTATTTTATATTTTAGAATGTTCAGTCTTGCTTGGAGTTATGAAATGTGAGCTGATATTTGCAATGTCTTATATAATAGAGATATGATAAAATAGTGGATAAAGATGTATTAATGTAAATGTTGATGATTATGGAAGAATATATTGTATTTCGTGAATTCCTTCTGAGCGTTTTCATAGCATAAAAAATGCTATGCAATAGCTTTACCGCGGCAGTCTCCGAGTGCCACACGTATTTACACGTATTTTTTTTTAATGTTGTTTAGTTTACTATATAATAGAAATTAATCTTTTGTATACTTTATAGCTAAACATCCCAATCCCAATCGGTCCTAATATTTTTGAGAAAAGAAAATTTTATGTGCCTTCCACCGAAACACCTCCTAATTTTAATTGTTCATTACCGCCCGCAGCAGCTTTTGTACGACCACAGATATAATAAAAGACTTTAGATCGTTTACAGACGATGCTACCCCGGACTAACTTAGAACCCCTTACATTAGTCACGCAGCACAACTGCTATTAGTCAGTGAAATTGTAAGCAGAAATTGTGCATTGGGCGGATGTCGCTAAGCACCGACCAATTTGTTTGTGGTAAGTTCAAAATTTGTCATTGTAATAAATGTACAATTATACTATAGGTAACTGTACTGTAGGTTCCTTAATCTGCAAATGATATTTGCATTCAATTTGATTATAAATATAATTGTGGTTCTAGTTTATTTTTGTGGTACCGAAATGGAATAACACGAAATCACAGAGGATATTAGGCTTATATTACTTTTTATCCGGAATATGTTCAGAAATTCCATGTAAAAAATTAATAGGTATAGATCAAGGGAATTCACTCTAACGTAATATATTATATTATAAATTAGAAATATTTTTTTTACCTGAGTGCCAATAGTTTTGGGCATTAAAACAAAATTTTAATACAAAATTATAAAAATTATATCGAAAGACTTTCCGATATAGTCGCATTTACACTCATGACCGTTAAAACATACCTAAATATAAGGTTTACGTATAAATCAAACCCATAGCTATCATTCTGGGACCCGTATTAGTCAGTGTAATTGTAAGCAGAAATGTTAGAACAGGCGGATGTTAGTGAGTGGCGTCCAATTTGTTTGCGGTGGCCACAGGTGCAGTTCGACTACTGAGTTAACTAACGGACCTTGTACCGAATTTTCTGTGGATAAATTTATTAATTACTACTATATTGTGGTTTCAATTAAACTCTTTATGTAAATATACACATACATAGTTAATTAATGTGCTCAATTAGCTGCGATCTTAATGTCCCACTGCTCGCATAGATTTGTTTTTTCAACCGGGGAGAATGTCTCTAGAGTAATTAAATTTATTTATAAGTATGTATATATTTTTTTTCAAAAATGAATAATTCAAAAGTAACCAAGAGACTGGAAGGTATTTCTTCTACTTGGACAACGTGAATTGTTTGCTTCTTCTAAATAAGTATCCTTTGTTCCATCCATCATTCCATAAAATACTCTACATAAAACTATTTACAATTTATACAATATGTACATATAGTGATTCTTGTGCTGTCCCTTCTATTGTGATTGGTGTACCCATAAAGTTGATTGTATCGTTTCAAATAGATATCGTTTCAATTATATTGGGTGGGTTTCGATAAGCGAGGCCCATTTTGTTAGCGGTCTGAGTCTATTACGACGAAAGCTTGAAACTAGTAACTGGATTTACTGGATTATCTCACGTTGTGGCGATATTCAGTACATTTGCTATTGTTCAAAGTTTTATTTTTGGTTTTCAGATGAAAATTGGAAACACGTTTTCGTACAATCCACTGACATTTGTATCGATTACGATAGCAATAGTCAGACAGCAGACGAACAATGACAAGTTATAACTTTTTCTCTAAACTTATCGAAGAACCCTATACACACATGAACAAGGTAACACCGTATTAAAAGTTTTTCTTACCATTGCGTACCCGTATAATTTTCTTTCGTATAAAATGTTAGATTTAACAATGATTAAATCTAGATATGGTTATTACGAAGTTTATTTTCCTTAACTTAATAGCAATTATATTAAAAACGGCAAACAAGGATACAACGCTTGATGTTAAATATATGCCTCATTAGAGCCATATCAATACTTAAAAAACTGTAAATAAAATAAAGATACTACACGACTCAAATGAAATCAATAACAAGCAGTAATACTTTAAAGGATTAAGTTGGAGCGTTTCATACTAATATCTCCATCTGTACCATACGCATCAAACGAGGATGTAACAGCAATATTAATGGGATGTTAATCCTAATAAACATAGTGATCAAATAACGAAGATTTCAACAAAGCCAAATTTCCGCAGAGACTTTGGGTTTACCATTACAAATAAAATGCCAAAAGCCCTCATCAACCCCAACAAAAGGCTTTGTTTTATTAAAATTTGACTTTGTCGGAATTTTTGTTATTTCAATTGTTTAAATTAATCGTACTATAACCTGTATTTAGGCAGAAACAGGTAAGTAGGATGGCTTTGCGGTTACACCAGCTGCAGGAGCAAACCGTGTTAACAGCTTAGATCATGCAAAATGCTCTTAATTAACTTCGTTAGTGACTCGTTTAACTATTTCCTTTTCGAACGCTGAACCGTTCCCTTTACTTATCCACCAAAATACAAAATCTTCTACTAACCTAATGAGGAAGAAGGTTATGGATATTTGAAATAATTTTCAATACGTCACGGTTTCCGACAATTTTATGTCAATATTTTGTCTCATCCTGTAAAGCATTAAATACTTTATATATGATCTTTAAAATAACAAAAGTAAAACCTGTGAAACTGCTATTACGCTTTACGTTAATCTTTTTTGTATAATTTAAACGGATTTTCCAAAGTTATGTTCATATAAGAATTTAATTATCATTTGTTTTAACAGTAAAGGAAACCATTGTAAGGAAGGCCTTAGTGTTCTTAAAAAATTCGACATCGCAGTGGACTATATCCTAAATATCCCTCACTCTCAGACAAGACCCGTACCCATCAATAGAATTAACGACGTGTGCAAAATAAAAATAAATAATTCACTAGTCATAGGCTTATTATCATTTCTTTCAAATAAAAATAAACTCATATTTCATTTATTATCTTTAATTTCCAAAAGTTTACTTAATATATTCGTTTCTTTGACTATTTTCCTTGCCTTCGCTTTTCTACGTCCTCAATATTACTCATGATCTTTAAATAGAATATTGTTATTCCATTTGTAAACTAATGTAAGCGGAGATTCCATTGTTTTTACTCCTTATTATATTTTTTTCGATTCAATGCTAGTTTTCAACATGACGTAATATGAAAATGTTGTTTTCAGAATCTGGAACAAAAAAACACATTTGGTAAATTCTTGGTTCTCTATGATGACCTTTGTTGCAATTATTATTTATAAGCTCTGTTGTAATAATTCACATCTCTCACAAATTTAAAATTTCGTGAGTAAGCTATAATTATCTTTAGGTAAGCAGGTAAAAGTAAAACGACCTAACTCATGTATATTTTTCTACTTTGAAAGTAGACCCATCCTCAAAGAACATAATTAAAGCCGCTTAACCTTAGCTATAGCACTGGTATTGAAATGGGGAGACAATTTAATTAAAATAGGAGCATGTACAGATGGATATGTATCTCAAAAAAGGATGAATTATCAGATTAAATTATTATAATTCCATACATAATGAATTAATATCCCACTAGATGTTATAATTATCGAGACGTCGTATGTATTGACATTGAATTTATATTAATTAAATAAAATTGGTTTTGTGCATTCCGTCTAATATATAAATATTATTTTATTGTAAAAAATACTATAATCTTATTTATAAAAAATAAATTTCGATACTAACAGATACCATAGGTTGAACTCCAGCTTTCAACCCGCCCAAAGCTCTGAACTGCATCTGTGTTTGCATTCTCGACAGACTAAGCAATACTATCTTCTGATTGGATACTGTCATGTTCTCCCATGGGATAGCGTACACCACTTCTGGTAGATCTTCGCTCTTGAAAACAAATGTCACTTGAATCAATCGTTTAAATTATTTTAGAAAAATCGGCACAGGCGAAAGATATAATACAGATACTTCTTAATAGTCAGTTATATACTAATAAACTATCGATTTACCTGTTTTCGTATTTCTTCAATCACAAATGACATGAGTACAAGTTCACCAATGTAAGCGAAAACCATAATAGCGTACGACATTATATCTCCCTTAAACATTAATTAGCATTTAATAAATTTATATTAATTGGTTATAGTCACTTAATATAATGATCAGTTATATTTTTATGAAAAAGGAAGGATTCCTTTTATGCTTCATATATTAGTCAAATTAACTTAAATATTAATATAGTTATCCTTATTATAATGCTATTAAAAATTAAAATTCAGACCCCATTCAGAACTTGATACAGTATGAAACTGTCGCTAAACAAGTTATGAAAATAATTAGCAGCAACATTTACTCCAAACGCAGCCTGCAATTCTTTGAATAACCTGTAATTAAAGTAATGACAATGATCTATTACACTATAAGGTTACCAATAAATAATGAACGATAAAAACAATAATAACGCTAATAAAAACGATTATCCAGAAAGTACATTAAAAGCTTATAGAATATTCCTAAACGCAAAATATAGTGACGACAGTACAAGGGAACATATTGTAACTATTAAAAGTAAAATAAAGATAGTACCTTATAATAAACGCATGATGTTTTATAATTTCAATTAATCTCTTCCTTATTTCTTCATTGCTAACGTCATTTACAAAGCTAGACCTGAGAGTATGCTTCAGGATTTGTATGTGACCGATTAAATGGTAAATAAGCATGTAGTTGAGACAGTGAGAAGTGGCCATTATCAAAACACCATTACCAACAACATAAACGTTGATAATGTGAATGATGATCCAATTTTTAAAGTTATATCCGTAATCGAAAGGCATCCACATGTAGACGCAAGTTTGCAACTGCAAAGTTCTGTTGAGAATTTGTTCTTTGTGGCTAATATTGTATATTAGAGGAATATTAATCCAAATTATCCAGTTGAAGCCGAAACCTATGGCTAGATAACGAGCAGTATAGCGGGTATAGCGCTCAACCATCAGCAGTTTCTGCAACATTTTTTATTATAAAATATATTATTATATTGCTAAAGGAGACAAATGTACTGCATTAATTTACGAAACGATAACACACCTTTCTCATATAACCATTATGATCAGTGCAGTAGTTACTTATATGAATCTCCGTCAAGAATTTTTTCATTAATAACTTGTAGGTGTTTCCTTTGGATGATGCTATATTTATCTGAAAATGTGTAACGGACTTTTTATTTCTTACTGAAATTAAACTTATACCTAAAGTTACGAATTCCAACTAAAATTTTATCAGTCAGATAGATTTAAATCCTGATATACACAATGTTCAAAAGAACTCAAATAATAAGTTATTGATGACGATGACTTAAATTGTTTCTTTACTCCCAAGTACACGAAATGCTAGCGGCACTTATATTTCCGATACCAATGACAATACTATATGAGTCACCTACGTGACGTCACGTACTTCAAAGCCGACCGTTGAACGACGACTGACTCACAATTTGCTTTACTTTGTGACGTATCCTTTTAAGACAAATCTACCTACATTCGCATAATACATATATTATAATAATAAGTATTTTATAAAACATTTAATAAAATAGTTATACAAAACGTTAGATGTCATGAGTACAGCAATAAAAATATTGATTGTCATGTTACTTACATTGACCAAAACACTAACAGGGTATATAGCTAATATGATCCCAATTACTTCAAACGATAGCTTTTCATAATTAACATACAAGTATACGATTTCAGTGAAGGAACATATAGGGGCTACAGCGACGACAAATTTTCCATGGAAATTCAGAAGTTTGTGCATTGGCTTATAACCCCACCAAGAGCTTTTGGCCAAGCCCAGTATGTTAAGCATTACGACTAAGACATGGTAGAAGCGCTGTTGCGATGGCGGCTGCCTGATAAAGTAAAAGGTATTAAATTTATTAAAAATACTATCCTATAGTTGTTTAAAAATATATAATAATAATAATAATCATTTATTTCAGAATTAGATTCCATATTATAAAATACGGACCATAATATACGGATCGTTTTTTATTATTATACATCACGACATAAAGAGAATCAATTCTCGACTCTGCACTCAAGCAGTGCGACGGCGTATGATCCGCGCCTCTTCCAACTGCAGGAAAAAATGGATGCGGGTGATATAAAATTTATAATCTCCTTTTAGAAATGACAAAAACTATCCCGTTATGTAGGATTTATTTTTCTTACTATTTAATAAAATATTTAGTACTCACAAAAAATACTCTTCCCCCATTTTATGTAACAAGTAGTGCCTATTATATTTCAAGAGCTAAAAAGTGTGTTTTAGTTCAAAAAACCGTAGCCAAACTAACATATTCGCTACAAAGTCTGAAAGAGTTGATATGAGCGAGACCTGTTTCCATTATTAAACAGGAACCATTGCGGTTGACGTACGACATTCAGTCGATGCAATGTAAAATTATTTAAACGTATTCGGATGTTTTGTAGCGATGGATTGAAGCTTTATGGCAGAATTTAAAGAAATTTAAGTATGAAAATATTCTGAGGACCATTTTATATTCAACTGTGGGCAAATTCTTTGCGATTGCATTAGCATTGTGCAATGTGTAACTTTAGTAGGGATGTTATTTTATTTGTTAAGACTGTTTGTTTTGCTAACCAATCTCTTATTATTTTTTACTTAATTCACTTTTATTACACTTTACAAATACATCATAACTGTGTTCCGCTTTTCGTTTACAGCGGTATAATAATAATACAGAAAACATATAGGATATCAATTGACACATAACATTTATGCTAATCACTTATGACAACAATGGAAACAAACTAAAATCAATGTTCAAATTAAAGAGTGTATCAAATAACAAGCAAAACAACTCATCGTATGATAAGAAACCATGATTAATAAGAAAAAGAAAACAGACCTTAAGTACCCTTTTATTGAAGACAAAGGAAATTAAACTAGCTACTTACAGCGTGATTACTTTCAATTTACCAATAAATACATGAAGTGGCTTCGACGGAAACGTTCAATATGTTAATGATTACTAGTGATGTTCGATGTGAAGTGGATACTTTGTTATTTCGAAATATATTTTTTCTATAAAATTAAATATTTTTTCTTTTAAACTGAAGAACCATTGTATGTAAATAGTTCGACTTGATGTCGGCTACAGATGAAGATTTACCCTTAAGGGAAAGTTGTAATACCACCTTTAAGTGACACTCTGTTTTCATTCTGTTAAGTACTAGGGAAAATATGTGCAGCGTGATATCTCTGGGCTTGAAATATTAATTTAACTCTTTAAAAAATACGAAGTTTAAAACAAACGTTGTTACTACTTTTGAACATAAGTAAGTTTTTAAGTTGTTATATTCGTTTTATACCAAAAAAATGTTGGTTATTTTAACTTTTTAAAATCTTCACGTGTCCGAATTAAAATGTATTGTAACTTTCGTACATTATATTATATTACGGTATTCAGCAATAGCAGTTGCATGGAATAAATTTTCTTGTATTTTTCATTACGGTTACCTGAAAGCAGTCGCACTTCGCGAAATGAATGTTTTGCATTTGTACAAAGGTAAAGCGATCTTTCTACGAGTCCTTTTCAGTATGTCGAGTAAAGGAAATACCGGAACAAGAAGTAAGAACCGTCCTTTACTTCGGCGTGTATTTACGAGTGCGACGCTTTTCAAAGTTTGCAAATCTTTGTACTATTGTCCGATTCTCACGCTCTTATAAACGATACTTCATTATCAGTTCTACGAAATTGATTGAAATTTTGCATTAGGCAGTTGAATTTGAAGAAAACTAATTTGTTTTTCCAATAAGTGATTTTTTTGTAAAATTTGTTTCTATATTGATAGACGCTTTAGACGCTTTAGACTCTTTCTACACTTACAGCCACACACTAGGATTCCCTGTATCGTGGTTACTATGGACACGCACAGAGACAAATACACAAACACCCAGACCCAGAAACAGAAATCTAAATTCATCATTAGCAATCTATCTGGCCGGGATCGAACCCGGGACCCTCTGCGCGTCAGGCCAGCATGGTGACCGCTCCGCCATGCGGGTCGTCAATACTGTTGTGTTTGCTTAGACCTCCTAGATGTGTATTAATAATCTTATTTATTTTAATCGTTAAAACTTCAATACATACTATGTGGGTTTTATTCGATCTTTAATGTTAATAAAAACTACATTTCTACTCGTAGTAAAATAAAAATGTCACCATTATTAACACAGTCAATATTAGAAAAAATCCACGTGTTCTACATTAATAAATATTTATTTATAATAGAAATTGAACCATACTCAGCAGAGTACTGCCGTCTACTGACAGTATCACTTTTTTATAATATAGGAGTAGCAGACGAGCATGCAGTCCACCTGATGGTAAGTGGCTACTGCGGCCTATGAAAATCTGTAATCAACCCCAGTTAGGATTGGATATTCCTACCTGAGATCGGCCACAGATACGCCGCTACGCCTGAGGACTAAGCTGGAACGCCTCGGAAAGGATTTCACCCTTACCACACCCTTCAAAACAGAACACAGCAGCGCTTAACACTCCTGTTATAAGTCAGAAATAGTTGTGGCGGTGGTGCCGCCAGAGTTGAACCACAAAGGGTTCTACCATCTACCACCACTACTAGGAGTAGAACTAAAATATAATTCGGTCTATCTAATTTCTAGGGTTCGTCTGTAGGACATTATATTCTCAAAAAAGACCTTTCATTTACTCTATTTTCTTAGGTTTGCATAACAAATTCGTTTCTTTTCACTATTTACCAACTTGCCTTTGCCTACCCTTGCTTTGATCTTTCTTGTAATTTCTTTGAACAGATTCTTTCGCAAACTTAAATTGTAAATAGTGCAAAAGCAAATTAATTACATTAGTTTCAGAAAACTACTTTGAGATAATAATGACATTTTTATTTTATTTTGATTTCTAACAAGACAATAAAAATGACTCCCATTCAAATTTATTAAAGAAAACGAGCCAAATATTTATAGAAAAAAGTTTCCTTCAAAGGCCCCTAAAATAGGATATTTTACAGTCGATATAGTAAATATATTTTTTTCTTTATTTTTCCTCATAACCCCTTTACTGTCTTATCGCCGTAGACTCTTACTTTAATCTTAAATACCGCATTAATCTTAAATAACCTAAAATAAAAAGAATATATTCATAAAGCGTACTTTCATGAAGAGCCATTCTTTTAAAATATCTCCCGTTAAATGTCGTGTTCCAACAAATGTGGGAAGCACATTTCCAGTATTTCGATGTCAAAACTCATATGGGACAATATAACGGTACATTTTTCATTACGGCCACCTAAAAGCATTTCACGGAATGAATGTTGTACAGAAGTGCATTTGTACAAAAGTAAAACTATTTAGGAGTCCTTTTCTATGTCTTAAGTGCCCTAAACTTTGAGAAATAGAATTGTGATTACTTGAGCACGTATTAAAGTACGACGCTTTTCAAACTTTTCGAAGCTTTGTGCTATTGTCCAATCTTGAAATCAAGTTCTCGTTTAAGATATTTCGTTTTGATCGACAAAAACTTATTCAATACACTCAATACCATCTTATGTTGATCCAGCAGTTATTTCCGTAAACAATATAAGATCCAGAACACTCGACAAAGCAACGAACAGCAACAACATTCAATATTACTTTATTCACAAAATACATTGAAGTACACTCAGCACACAAAACTATACAAATACGAATCACAAACTTCAGTTTTAACTATTCTGAACAATCCAAGAAACTGCAGTCGAGTGATCGTAGATTGCAGCATTAAATATGTATTTCCACGGTAATCCCTTTTCTGGTGGCTTTCAGTTTGTATCTTATAATCGCGTGAACGAGATAAGGCGGTGTCTCTTATTCCAATACAGTCAGCAAAAATGTTACAATACTGTGCTGTACTGTACACTCCTATTTTTAAAAGAATGTAATCTTTTGAACAGGCTTTTTTAGAATTGATGTTGATGTTAAAAAAAAATCTTTTTATGATAGTACCATCAGTGTATGAACGAATCGAGAAAACATAAAAGAAAATAACACACTTTGAAAATATTGCAGAATTATATTTTCCGTTCTAAAGAATGAATGTAAAATAGAAAACAGAATGTGAAATATGGATATAATGATCATATTTCTTGTATTTAAATAAATTAAAAGCAAGATAGAAACATTGAGATGAATATAAATAGGTAACTAAGATAAATTAGATTTTTCCCCACAAAGGAAGTCATATTAGAAATCATCATATGGCAATACTCGCTAGGGACTAAACATATTTTGAATACGTAGAAGAAACACAACAAGTAGGTAAAGCAAAAGCAAAAAGAAATCGGAAAGGTAACTGAGAAATGTTTGAGCTTATTGACCTAATTAATGCAGCGGTATGCACGTGCCGTAACGTCACAGTGTTGTACAATGATGTCACACGATTCGTGCCAACAGTGTTCATTGTTTCCCCGCACCGCTTAGCCGTTTATCTGGTGTCGGTCTGCCAAATGCATTTGCCGTAACTTCTGTTAATTATTCTGTAATATCTGTTCTGCTTTGTTCCTGCCCTTTGTTAGTTTTTGGGTTGTAAAGGTGTATTTTTAATGATAATATATCATTTTAAGGGTTTCATACCCAAAAGGTAAAAACGGAACCCTACTACTGAGAATAAAAAGTATTATTGTAAATAATAAAATTAATAAAAACATATATACGGTCGAACTGAGAAACCTCCTCCTTTTTAATATATAAATTATAAAAATAAGTAAAAAGTAATGAACATGGTGGTACGAAAGCCTCCATGTGCGAGTTCGACACGTACTTGGCGAAATATTTTGTTTATGACTTCACGTACGAGTAGATGGAATCTACTATTTTAATTCCAATTTGATTTCAAATAATATCTTGAATATAATAATAATACATCAGCTGTTAATTCAATAAAATTTATAGTATTGACTTATCCTGTTATTAGTTTAAGGTCTACTCTATGATAGTCCACTACATTCGGGTTATACTAATATAATTGTAATTGTATAACAACCCTGACAAAATACTACACTAAAAGCTTCTGACGGATGAACTACTCGTAAATACCTTTTTTGTTTGTATATTCAGCAAACATAAATCTTTTCAATCCATTGTAAACCAACCTCAATCTCGCGTATAAACACGTGTCTTATCGACGTAATGAATTACATAAGCGTTTGTTCCAGAAATACGGAATGTGCTGAAGCCGATATCATGTTTCATTCAAAGAATCGTCTCTTTGTGTAAATATGGCGACGTTTTAGTCTTCCGTTCAACATAAGAAACGGAAGCACCATTCCTAAATAAAGATGTATTTGTTACTCAGAGTACGGTTAAGCGAATATTTTATTTATAGGTTTATACTGTTCGATCAACTTTATAATTATAATTTTTCTGTTTGTTCTGTAGTTCTTTTCTTCCCTCCTACTATCTGTATATCTTATTTCAGTCAAACAAGACACTCACAAAGGAAAGAGGCACTATTCCTGTCGTGCATGTTTAGGTCCGTACGCGTTTCACACCCACACGCGTGCCGATGCGTCCTATAGATTCATAAACATGACAAATATATACATATACACATGAGTCTTGCAGAAATTGCATCTCGTTAGTTAATGTGTGCGTGTGAGACACGTGTGCGAGCGTATACACGCGTGACAGGAAACACGACGTAAGACCACAGACAAATGAAACAGTATACAAGTAATTAATTAAAAAAATCAAAAACCCGACTGCACCAAAAAGGCCGAAGTAGAATTTCCAAAAGCAGTAAAATAGGCATTTCATTATTTTTATCCAGAAAGCCAAATACAAAGATTCATAGTAGGTGTCTGATTCAAAAACAAAAGATGTTCAAACAATATTATCCTATTTTATCCTCGTAGTGTTCATTTACGCTATATAAAGAACCTATGTGTAAAATGCCAGCACGCTTAAGTTCAGCGGTTTCCCATTGCGTTGATCTCTGGCACAGCAACTCTCTCATTTAGTCAGACAGTCATCTCGATGTGTATATATGAGAATATATGTACTAGCTGACCCGGCAAACGTTGTGTTGCCATATAAATAAAAAAATGTTAAGGATGAACAACCCTTATCACTTAGGTGTAAAAAAATAGATAGAGGCCGATTCTCAGACCTACTGAATATGTATATAAAATTTGATGAAAATCGGTAAAGCCGTTTCGGAGGAGTACGGTAACTAACACGAGAATTTTATATATAAGATATATTATATAATGTATGTGTAATCTCCTCTTAATTTCCTTTATTTTGACACCCTACTCGATAGGTTTGGTTAACTTTTTTAAAACGTATTACTATTTTGCGAAAAAAATCACCATTTACGGTCTACAAAATATATAACTTCAGTAAATCAAAGTTTCGGTCATTATTTTACCTCGTTAGAAGTACCATTTCATTATTTTTATCCAACAAGCCTGATACAAAATATCATAGCGTTTGCTTCAAAATTGACGATTGTTCAAATGAACTTTTAACCCTTATTTTACCCTCTACGGGGTTGATTTTTCGGAGGGGGATAAATAAGTGCGTCCTTATTCCTATCCAGAAAGCCAAATACAAAATTTTATAGTAGTTGCTTCAAAATTAAAGGATTTCAAAAAAACTGTTTTCCCCTATTTTACCCTCTTAAGGGTAGAATTTCCAAAAGGCCTTTCTTAGTACTTATTCAAGCTATATAGAGAACCTGTGTGCAAAATTTCAGAACTGTAAGGTCCTTGGTTTAGGCTGTACGTTGATTTCTGAAAAATGAAAAAGTCATTTAGTTAGTCAGTCAGTCAGTCACCTTACTATTTTATATATATACAAATATGTTTTTGTAATCTCCGTTTCATTTTGTTGCATTTGATACCCTACTCGATAGGTTCGGTTAACTTTTTTTTTTAAATGTGTTACTATTTCGCGCCAAAAATCCGCCATTTTGTTTTTTTTTTACTAACACCTATCTAAGGACACTCGGGTCATTGAGACAAATATAATGACACTTTAACTATTGAAATTCATCCAGCCGTTTGTTAGATCGGATCAAATAAAGAAAGACAAACATACAAGATACGCGCGAAAAACATAACCCTTCCTTGGCAGTCGGGTAATAAAAATAAAGTAATAGGATCTACAAACAACACCACCCAAGTGAAATGGATCAACTTAAAAGACCTAATTCTATAAAGAGATCCAATTTTTCTTCGTCCAAAACTCCCCACAAAAAGCTTTCCAAAGAGAGCTATGACAAAGAGAAATCTATGCTTTCAGCATCCGTGTATTTACTAATTCATGACTCATCTAGTCAGTATCTTTGTTCCCTCAAAAGTTTGCATTCCCAAAATACAGTGCATCTAAAAACCAAATTTGAATTTTGTGAAAGTGAAGTGGTTTCTCTGAATTTACTAAATAATCCAACGTAAACTCTGTCTACGTTATTATTATGTTAAAAGCAAAGTTATTTTTGTAAAAATGTGTCTTGAACGATAATTGGCCCGAAAATATTTTTTTGCTTTATTACGTTTTATCATTTTTCTATTATAATAGAATTCGTATTGTTAGGTGATCATTCAAACTTATGTATATATCGTTGAGCATCCAATTACGAATAGGACAAAACTGATATCTGAATCTAAGCATTGATATGTTATTGCCCCTGATTGATTGCTAAGTTTTTTTTTATAATGTAGGAGTAGCAGACGAGCATGCGGTTCACCTGTTGGTAAGTGGCTACTGCCACCCATGGACATCTGTAATCAACCCTAGATAGGATTAGATATTCCTACCTGAGGTCGGCCACAGTTGCGCTGCTACCCCTGAGGACTAAGCTGGAACGCCTCAGAAAAGTCTGTCTCCCTTACCACACCCTTCAAACCGGAACACAGCAGCTCCTAACACTGCTGTTATTAGGTAGAAATAATAAGTCTAAGAATGTTCGAAATGTGGTAAAGGGGATGAGCATGGTTCGACCGGAGAGATATAACCACCACTACACCTAAATGTCTAGCGTGAAGTAGTTTTTGCGTTTCGGAGGAAGTATGTGGAAGCCGGCTAATTTACATATATTCTTCTATATGTACTTAGTTATAGATCAGGGGCCAATAATCTCTTACCATTAGATGGACTTGTTCTTATTAAAAAACCTTAATCTTAAAAACATTTTATACCTAAATCATCAATTTGTATTGTATATTTATGATTTCTTGACAGTTATAAGATACCGAGACCAGTTAACATCAGCGACATTCATTTGCGACTCTTACATAGAAAATACTTTTGCCCGGAAAATAATAGAAGAATACGAATGAGAATCGATAAGAGGAAGCGAGTATAAAATAAAATATAGGATTATTGCTTCAATACTTTTGAAAACCTTTTAAGGGAAAAGCGGATAACGATACTTCCCGTGTTGGTTGCGCCAAAAGAAATACTTAAAAGACACCTTGAAAGCTTTTATCTTAATTACATTAATGAGCAAAAGCATTTGAAAAACAGAAATTGTATTCATTGTTTCTGTATAGGTGAAATAACAGTTACAGAACACAATGAAGGAAAAGTTACTTTTGTTAGACTAATTATGTGTAATCACCAAGTTTGGGAAATCGTTTTGTCTATTCGTTACGGAGCTTTTTTCGTTACCGTGCAAATTTTGATCGGTCAAGATATAATATAATGTGATAACATGACACTGTCCTCTTTCTACTTAATGCATACACAAGAATTATTTGTAGAGGAAACCTGCATACCAGAAAGTTCTTACAGGAAAATTTGTTTGTGTGAATTTCTGTTCCAATACTGCTCAGAGTCTCTGCATTACAGTTGGCGAGACTATCCGTTTCTAACTCTTTGCAAAACTAGAATTAAGTACAACGGATTTGATCTGATCCAGTCAGCAGACATACTGGGCCAAGGTAAAACACATAATGACGAAACAAATAAGTTTGAATGAAAACGTTTAGCTAACTAAATAAAGAGTTCCCTTATTACAACAGAATTCCAATTTGCTCCCACACTAAATTCACTCCTCTAAACAATTACACCGACCAAGACCGGCTCCAGTAAGTTGTTTCTAACTAAACTGTGCAAATAACGCCTTATTTCGTTCAACAAACAAGTATTTATTGTGAGACCTCTTTGTATAATGGAACGCAAAATACGAAATTAAAGTGAAACAATATGTATGTAGTAAATTTAGGCAAAATTATGTAATATGTAAGCTGAAGTAGCTATGATTGTTATCATCATCATGCCTTATTATGAAGCCAAAACAATTAGTAGATAAACTGTCCGGATATTGCAAACGACCATTTGGAGATGGATTTAATTACACAGAGTTATTTTTTGCCTATAAATTGTCAAATATGGATCTATGACAGGCAAACGATATATATTGATCTTATTAATAACAAGAAATACAAGGCAGAAAGAATAATTAAGTATGCACGTTTCAGCAAAATTGGATCAGTAGCCAATTGAGTTAAGCACGATAATTGGATGTACGACCATATTTGCGAATGCCAAATGCAAACGAATATGATTGGTATGCATAAGTTTTCAAGACGCTCAAGTTGATTCTTAATTAAGTCGAGATACCAAACATAGCAGTGATATCATAGTGGTTAAGAAACTCCTGCCTCTTGATCGAGGGGTCCGAGGTCCAAACCTCTAATATTTCAAATGTATGTGCGAACTAGAAATTATTAATCACTTGCGGAGGAAACCTGCATACCCGAGAAATCTTAAAAAAGTTTTCATATGAAATCAATCAATTCACACTTGGCTCGTGCGGTGGACTATCGCTTAATCCATCTCGTTCTGGAGGAGACCCGAGCCCAGCAGTGGGACCAGAGTGGAGTAATAGGTTGATGATGATGATGGTGAACAAACATCGGTACAGTAAAGAATATGATAAAGTAAAATTGGAGAGCGCATTTTAAAACGAGTGGGTAGAAGGTTAATTCTTCTATCTGCCACTGTTAGCATACTCCTGCGGTCACCATACCTGCCTGACGTGCATTGGGTTCCAGGTTCGATCCCCAGTCAGACGGATATGAAAATAATGAATTCTGTCTGGGTCTGGGTATATCTATTTTCGTGTTTGTGTGTGTCCATGTTAGGTATGGCTATAAGTGTACAAAGCGTAATATATTTATATACATATATCCCAACAATCTTGACCTCATCACTGATGCAGTAAAAATAAAATTACATGAAACTACATTTTGTTTGACAAAAAATTGTGTATGTCGCAAAATTAAGTTAAACGCAAGCGTAATTCAGTTAACTCCATATAGATAATAAAATTCCATTTGTCAACAGTATTTCAGAACGAAATTTAAAATCTGTATACGTGAACATTTTCACTGTATTTGAAATGGTTTAATAGTTAACAAATTTTGGTAAAGAATAAAAAAATGTACTCCACTAGAATTATTATAATACCATGCTAAACCTTCATTTTACACCTTTATTAGCTTGACTTGTATCTGAGTATCTTATAAATTTTGAACTCTATTTTTATCCACTTTAAGCGGTCTCATTTATTCAAAATTTTGGAAAATTATCAGGAATCGATGACAATACACGATTTTAATAATTGTCCTATTCTCCTCATCAAAATCGTCAGGATAAACAATTTTTCTTGTTCTTCGATTTCGATTTTCGTGTTATTTTTATTTTTTAAACTATATATATTTTTTATTTTATTTTACTTTTTATTTATTTTTTTTATTTTGAGTAGTAACCTAGAGTTGCATATAATAAAAAGCTATAGCAATAAAAATATATGAATATCTATTTGGAGCATGACAAACCACTTTTCTGTACAGGGTTTGTGGGTCACATGTTACTCGTACGTCTACAGATCTGTCAGATGCAACTTTTCTCACGAAGTCTTAGTTCAAGATGGAGCGGTCTATTGAAGAAATGTAGAAAATATATCATTTTATAAATGAAAAGAAAACTAGGTATAAAACAGGTTTTCACTATTTAACTACACCAATATTTATACCAGTATAATTTATAAACATACCGAAAATGAAGAAATAAGCACACGTACATTTTAATGGATTCGAATTATTATTATTATTCGAATTTTGCGCAGTACCACGATGTCAAAACATTTATTTTTTAAATATTTGTCTTCTGTATGACCCCTACTACCTAATTTTGAAATAACTGAACTAGGTTCTGACACAAAATATAGAAATCAGTACATTTTATGAATGATAATTGATAGCATCGTATAATAGTATAAGTAATTAGGGAATATATAAATTTGTCAACAACTTATTGGCCTCCTCATGAACTACTTAACATCAGGTAAAATCTACATACTACAATAAGTGCTTGAAAATGTACCATACAATAAAAACGAAATTCAAGAAAATATGAGTCTGCACTTCATAAGGTGTCGAAAATTGAGGTTGCATTTCGAAAGGAAAATTCAATATCGGACGAGCGGATGATAAATGGGGCACATTAGCGACAGCGCCGCGCGATATACGATAAATCCGAATATAGGAATGAATGAGATGACTCGCTATTAATGTACTTGTTTCACCACAAGACCATTACTTTCCCTAGAGTTCAATAATAGTATCGATTTTCTATTTCATTTTACTCGCGGAAAAAAGATTTGCATTCCATTTCATGTGAAATCAATATATAATTTGATAACTTACGGCGGTTATTATTCGATCTATGCATTTTTGTCCAACAAAGATCGAATCGATCGAAAAAATTTCTAAAAAGCATCAATTGTCAAAGATCTTTGGTGAGCATAACATTGGATAGTAAATTATTAATAACGGACATTAGTAGCACTGTCCCTAGAAGGGGGTTATCCCCTAGTTACCGTATTCAGAAGCGTGTTTTGGTGAACACAATAGCATCCAGCATCCGCATCCTCATGGTAAATAATATCATGGCAGCAGAATGTTATTATGCACTGCTTTTATGATGCGTATAACTCCTTTTAACAATATTTCCATCTCCCAGTAATTGGTATTCGATTGAGACAAAATCGTATTTTATCGCATATCGCTTACAGCACACCGTGATGAAAGTTCAAAGTAAATACTTGGAAACCTTCAAATATAAATTATATTTTCGACAAAGAATGAGATATATTTCTGCTTAAAGGAAGCACTGAATAAGTTGTCGATAGGTTTAATTGAATTGTTCCTCTGTTAATAAAATAATATGACTAAATTGAAAGAAGAGAGTTTCGAAAATAAAATTTTAAAATACCACCTCTGTCCCAATTATTTGAGAAATTCGTATTCGTCCATTGTCAATAACTTTAAATGGAATTTTATTCATTTTTAGTCACCTCACGCCGAGTGTTTTCTTTTAATTGATAATTAAAAGTTGGAAAAGATTTCTTTGTTAAAAAATTGCAACAATTTGAACGCGAAAAACAGGTACGCTAAAAAGTAATCTATTTGAACGTAACTGATATTTTGGAACCTTTTGGCCCTTATGGGCAGTTATAACTAATCTCTAAAATATTTAAATTAGTCAAAAGTCAACTTAGTGCGATAATATTCAATTAGTCAAATCAATCTTCTTATCCTTATTTTAAGCACACGTAAAAATAAATCGTTCGTCATCAAACCAGAACACATCAATACAAATATTGTGACTTAGCAAAAATGGGTGGGGGAGGACGATTATGGCACCGCACAAAGACTACCTTCAACTTTTCCCTTGATTTATTTCCTGATTTGCAGAATTTGCAATTGTAACAAAGATGCGATGGTTCCGTCTTTTCGCCTGCCATGCCACGATAAGAGGATGACGACGTAAAATCGTCGACAAATCGACAATATGACGTCGTTCTACAAAACGATCTTCAAGGTAATTCTGAGTCGGATATAGAAATAATTCGATTTTACTGAAGGCACCGCAGATATCATTACTTGCGCAATCGATATCGGGGACGCGTATTAATTTAAGATTCTGTTTGCCGTTTCAGGAAATACGAATCTAAACGAATTTGAGCAATGAACATTCGAAATAGAAATATTTGATACGTCAAATTCTTACCATTGGATTTTTTTATTTATTGTTTTACCATAATTTAGATTGTTACCATTATTTACGATAGAAATTAGGACATAAATAGAGATCTTAGCTAAAAGTATATCCAAACCATGTCAAAAAATAAAAAACTACAATTACAAATAATTTTAGAGAGTAATATTTATTTCTTACAAGTTTAATACTTATCTAGATTAACGGTAAACGAGAGGTATTCAATAAATTGTTCTCCATGATGTGTGAAGTCTACCAATAAAATACTGAGTGGACAATGCCCTAAATTCCTGCATGTACCTTCATATGCCTATTCTCCGAGGAGAACCGTACCCAGCAGTGGGACTTAATTGAATGACGATGACAACGAATTTACTTATCCCCTTTTTAAATATGAATCGTATATTATATTTTCTTAGAGACAGTTTTCATTCTAATAATATCAAATCTCTTCATAGAGATTCATCAAATTATACTAATTTATTCAGAATCTTATTATATAAATTATCCGTATCTTTATAGCAACAAAATATCATTGTTCCCACGGACTAAATCAATTTTCTTTATACTTACTCTTAAAAGGTGGTAGAACTCTGAAGGTGGTAAAACCCACCGTGGTTCGACTCCGGGGGCACCAGCGCCACACCTATTTCTGCCTAATAACAGCAGTGTTAAGCGTTGCTGTATTCTGGTTTGAAGGGTTTGGTAAGAGAGACGTACTTTTGCGAGGCATTCCAGTTTAGTCCTCAGGAGCAGTTGGCGCGTCTGAGGTCGACCTCAGATAAGAATCTAATCTTATCTGGGGTTGATTACAAATGTCCATGGGCGGCAGTGGCCACTTACCATCAGGTGGACTGCATGCTGGAGTATCAGATTCTATATTAAAAAAAAAACTAATATTTATATGTTAGCACCAAAATGGAAGACATTCTAAATCTAAATTCCCAATAGCTTCTATATAGACTTGTAAAAATAATTTTAGGAGCTTATTTTACACTCAATTGACTCAACGATAAATTCTGCTGTATAAAGACGCGCTGACAATTTGCTACTTGAGAGCTTTTAAAGTATAATCCTTAGTGCTTCTTCCCGTCTAAATTGTGTAGCAACGGCATCTTCGAACCTAATATATAACAATAGGTACTACTGCTTCTTAAATATCTTTATTTTGACACCAATTTCTAAATAGGTGCCTTTGCAATGCAATCCACTGTTTGCACGTTTTTTTCAGTTTTTTATTCATTACAACTATTCTTCAATACGAAAAAAACGTAGTAGGTAAAACCCTATGTGATTCGGCTCCGGAGGCATTACCGCCATACGTATTTGTGCCTACTAACAATATTAAGCGCTACTGAATTTCGGTTTGAAGTGTGTGGTTAGGGAGACTTACTGCGTTCCTACTGGGAGACGTAGTGCTCAGGGATAGCACCGCATCTATGGCTGAGCTCAGGTAGGACTCTTATCTACGTAGGTACGAACCTAATCTTATCTGGAGTTGATTACATAATTCCATGGACGGCAGTAGCCACGCACTATCATATGCAATGCGTGACCGTTTGCTACTTCTTTATTACAAAAACACACCAATAAACGATATAACTCTAATAACGTTTAGCCAATCACCTTTAGCACAAATCTAGGTGTTTTATTATGAAGAAGGTTTATGGGCTTTTACTTAAATTGATCGTAGTCGTAAGCCATAGCCATATTATAAGATACATTCTACAACATCGTAAATAGAATATAAGAGAGTAGTTTCCCTCCATATTAACTTTAGTGTAGGCAAAATGCGCGGCGTTTCCTATGAAAATTTACAGGCTTCGGTGTAAAGCCGCCTTACTGAACAAACCGGATAACTTTTGCCGTGTTTCAGGTCTCTACATTATGTGTACATAGTTGGGAAGCATTTTACAAAATTTCACTCTCACGTTATGTTCATAATTTAAACTTTTAGAAAAGTTTGAAAGCGGTAGAACCCTTTGTGGTTCGACTCCCGCGGCACCGCCACCATACCTATTTCTGCCTCACAACAGCAGTATTAGGCGCTGCTGTGTTCTGTTTGAAGGGTGTGGTAAGGGAGACATACTTTTCCGAGGCGTTCCAGTTTAGTCCTCAGGGGTAGCGACGCATTTGTGGCCTACCTCCGCTACTAATATCTCTTCCTATCTGGAGTCGATTACAGATTTCCATGGGCGGCAGTAGCCTCTTACCATCAAGTGTACAGTATGTTCGTTTGGTACTCCATATTATAAAGAAAAATTGCCTCATATATAAGCCAGCCAACATCCACAATCAAAATATACACCAGAAAAAATAATCCCTGAAATTCAAATTCAATTATCAAAATAATCATTAACACAAACGAAATTTTTCTTTATTACAGTACTTCGTAAGCATATTTTCGCAATACAATAATTGGAATGTCACTTCATTATAAATCATGCACATCCGATTGCAAAATTTACAATCAAGAGAAAAAAATCATATTGAATTACTACGAAAATTCAGTCATTGTAAATTATTAAACAGTGGAAAAACGTGGAGGATTATGCTCCATTACAGCTTTATTATTTCGAAAAGATTTCAGCTTTATTTTAATTCGAAATATCTTTATAATATTATTACGTTAAATTCGTTTATAGGTAGGATCTTTGTTTGGAAATATTTTAAACATTCACTATGTATTTACATTAACTTGTTATTTGAACTTTTTATATTCATATTATTGGTTTTCAAATATCAGTCCTATAATGTCATTCCCAGTTTATTAAATTAATAATTTGAAGACATACTTCATGTATCTTTTTTAGAAAATGGCATTTAACTTAAGAACATAGGTCTATTTAAACTATTTACAAAATGCGCTAATTTAATTGCAGTTTATTAATGTACCTACTACTGATGTTAAAATATGTTCAAAAACAACTGTTCACATAAATCGTCATTAACTTTATTTCTATCGTCTTAAGATAAATGTACTAACTTCTAAACTTAAATTTACTAAGGAATAATACAATTGATGTCTGTTTGTATTTTCTAAAAAGGCCAAAGAAAGGTTATTAAGATTTATTTATTTATTTATTTAAAAAATGGCAAACCAACTAAATACATAAACAGCATTAAAAAGAGACTATACAAAGCTAGTTATTATATTATGTACTTAAATTATAGGTGTGCACAGCATTGCAAGAAACATAGTCAATCACAAAAAAAAAAAATAATCTAAAATGGATACAAGATAGAAAAGGAGCTTAGAATACATAAAAATAAATTAATGGTAATATTTAATAGCCTAGAGCAATATGAAGTTTTTGTTTAAATTTATATAATGATTCTGAAAAAATATCTATATCAACATTATGGAAAACATTATTATAATTTCTTAAGGCAAGGTTTAAAGGCGAATTGTATGCATATTTACATTTGTTGTAAAAGGTATAAAAAGGCTTGTGATTACTTAGTCGTGCAGAAGGTCTAGGTACACAAATGTTCACCAGGGAAAGAAGGAATGGACAGTCAATTTGCTCGTTAAGCAGTTTGTACAGAAACATGATTCTGAAGGATTCGTTCCGTTTGTATAGTTGATGGACCTCAAAGTGACGTAAACGATCGTCATAGGTTTTTATGGTGTTATGTATACCAGTCACATAAGATTATTTAAATAATACTTTCCTTAATTTAATTTTATAAAACTAAAACATATTATTAACAACCGCTTACGTATTATTTTTCAAGTTTGTACGTGATTGCAACTCCCTAAAAACTACTAAACCAAATTGATTGGACAGCTCTAATTTTAATTTTACATAGTATTATAACATAGACTACATTGTACGGTTGCGGAAGATAATGATTTTCAAGCATATGTATTTTTGTATGTATATACAGTTCAAACGGGTTGACGGATTTTAAAATATGAGGTGTCATGTAATTTACTGTGACATAGGCTATATTATTTTTAAGCAGTCAGTTGTTTTTATTCTTTAACTTAATATTTATGTTTCATAAAGATACGAGTGAAGCCAGGCACGAATGTACGATTTTATTAAAACGAGTCCGACTTGAAGTTTCCGTTCGTACTCGTATACAAGTTTCTTGATTTATCGTAACGGCTGATTTATGGTGGAATTTAGGGCCGGCGCCTTGGCAAACTACGAAGCGAATTGGATTTCAAGAGAAGTTGCCAATTAATTTTTAAACGAAACAGTTAATAAGCAGCCAAAAGTGCGCTCATTTTGGCACCCGAACACATTTTAGCAAGAGTGGTAATGAAAAGTCAAAGTAAATTCTGTTCTTATTTCGACGTGATTATTTTGTGATTCCAAGTGTAATATTAAAATGGTGGTTTTATTTCGATTATACGCTCAATTGAATATGGCGGGCTTAGGCAGATTTTAATTTGTTTCGAATTATAGATATAATTTGGAAAAGTGGATTGGATTTTTGGGATACCGCTTAGATTTATGCCTATAGATTTATCATAAGTGTGAATTTCATTTTGAAGTAATTTGAAAATATTTTACCCTATCACGCTGTTCCATTGTGCATTAATATAAAAATAGTGCACTGTGCTTTTAAATCCATTTCAATATTATATGACATCTATAAGAATAGGTGTTGTAACAGCTCTGTATTGATATGGTACTTTTGATGTTATGACAAAAGCGCTTTACAAGTCCGAAAACATCCGATAATAACCGATAACCGATTTGACATATTCTATTAATATTTACCAGTATTGATATCTAATTCCGGTTAAAATATTTTTATTCAGCAACAAGAATACTTTCCCTATGTTACGTTTCGTAATACCGAGTTCTCAGGTGGAAACATACGCGAAGATAACCCACAATTTCTGCGCAAACACTTCTCTGGTATTTACTTTCCACATTCCCTTCTGTCAATATTGCCTCACCCTTGCTTAGCTACGTCTTAGAAACGTAATGTATGTAACAGTCATGTCAAATATTAGTTGATATATTATCGTCTGGTGCTTATTTTACTTAAGCTCGAGGTTTGCGTGTGTTTTTCTTACGAATTCGTATTTGCGTTCAATATTTATAACAATTGTTACTAATACAATTTACACTAATAAGGGATTGTTATTATTGTATGAACACAAAGATGCTTAATAGACTATTTATGAATTATTTTCATGATACTTTGTAGTTCAATGATTTTACTACTCCGAATATTATAATACGTTACTATTAATATTTTTACTGAGTTGTAAGTAAAAAAAATGATAATAGTAGTAATTTCATCAATTTGTATGTTATAAATAACTAAAAGCAGACGAGCATGCAGTCCACCTGATGTCAAGTAGTTACTGCCAAACACGGGTATTTGCCATCAACCCAAGACAAGACTACATTCCCACCTGAAGTCAGCCACAGGTGCGCTGCTACTCCTGAGAACTAATTTGGATTGCCTTGGAAAAGTTTGTCCCCCTTACCATACCCTTCAAACCAGACAGCAGTGCTTAACACTGTAAGAGGCTGATATCGTTGTGGTGTGCTGCAATTTATTTATGCCACCAATATATTCAAATAACCAACTGATGTTACGTTTAAATAAATAGGTACTTGTGTAAATGCCGGTTAAGGTGTAAATAAGTGAGATACCATCTACCCCAAAAGTTCTTTTAAACAGTTTAAATTTACGTCTAACCAAGCTAACACGGCATTAGCATAGAAATAGGTACTCGTGAGCTCGTGAGCTTGTAATTATATGTATGCTGTCAAGGCCAAAATCATTTTAACCTAACCACACAAAACACCTTCAGTGTAAATAAAGCTATTATTTCTAAATAATGTGGTATAATTTTAAAATGAAGGTAAAATATACCTACAACAAGTGTTGAATAAAATAATCTGTTGTACTTGTAAATGATTAACCTTTGTTGGATACATAAATTGTAGTTTCTATGGTAATTAAATTTACCGCCATACTTTTATGTAAGTAAGCGACAAATATAAATGCCTCTAAAATTAGGGCACCATAGAAATAAAAGAGCTCGTGCTAAAATTTTACCTTGAGCTCTGAGCCTTGTTCCCGATCAGTCGACACCTAGGCAATATATAACTTTATGTAGGCAGCATTTTACTCCTACAAATCACAAATTTTATATCTGAGCTTTGACGAGCTACTTTTTACTAAACTATTGGCTATAAGCTTTAACCTGTTTAGCTTTGTTTTAGCTTTATCAGCTTTATATATTTTTACTGATACATTACCTTATATAGAATCTTCTTGGTGTAAAATTTAGTGTCTTTTAGATTTAAAAAATAAAAATGTATTTATGTATAATTTATATCAATGCATCTATCATATAAACACATAATTCCTGCTGGTTCCTTGTCTCCTCATTGTTAAGTATTTTATTTTTTTAATCATGAATACTTCATGATTAAAAAAAAATCGAGGATTTTAATTTCTGGTCAATATTTTGTGCCTGTCTACTGGTCACACCCCTATCCAATTCAGGGCGATTCCTTTCAGTGTGTATAGATAAAATCGTAAGGTCAGTATCACTTTTAAGTGCATTTTTCGCCTGAAACCTTGATAAAATTTAGTTTATTTCTAACCGAGCAGTACACGCAATGGCCACATTAGCATAGAAATAGGCGCGCGGGCGCCGCAGGTCGGGCGGCAGCTCTTTGCCTTGTAATTAAGCTGTCGACGCTCGGATAATTTTCACCTATCCATCCCGAACTTTACGTAAACGAAAATAATACTAGAGTTTGAAATAGAATTTGCTTGGTGAACGTGAGTGTTTGGTAGGAAACAGATTTGCCTATAAGTTTTCTGCTATATTTATTAAATAATAATATATAATTTTCAGCTATATTTATAACTAGCTGACCCGGCAAACTTTGTACCGCCTCAAAATCTATTTATGTTACTCGTGGATAATGTAGCTTTCGAATGGTGAAAGAATTTTTAAAATCGGTCCAGTAGTTTTTGAGCCTATTCATTAAAACCATACAAACAAACAAAGTTTTCCTCTTTATAATATAAGTGTAGATAATAATATATAAGTAGATGATGATGATGAATATCCGTACCGTAATTAATTAATCTTCCAGTTATTACCAACAGTTAATTATATTTAAATATCGTAGAAACTTTTGTTCTTTGCCTACGACAGCACCTAATATTTCTGCCTTATGGCAACAACTTAGTGACTATATTGTCAATTGAAACGTTTACAAGAGAACCTCAAAAGTATAGTCAAAGTCGTAACTGATTTCAGGTAGCACTCAATTTATATTAACCAGGACTATAATTATTCAGGACTTGTAATAATAAAATATTACACGCATACTAGTAGTAAGTTTTAAAAACAAGTCTGCCTACCTAACTCTATCGCTTGTAATTAACCTGTCGACGGCTGTCTCGCAACAGCCACTGCCGATGTAACGGTTTGATTAGCTCGTCCGTTCCGTGGCGTATAGTTTGCCGAGGCAGCCAAATTGAACTGGATTTGTTAACATTTGAAGCTGGAAAATGCTATTCATTTAGCTGCAATGAAATGCACACGGGCTAGCACAAAGGCTAACTATGTAGTTTATGTCAAATTTGCGACTTTTATGTTTCTTTTTTTCAAATGGAAAATAATAAATAACTTCAACTTGTGTATCTTTGTTAAAAAATTAAATAAAAGTTAATCTCTCAATTACTATGTCTTAAGTGTCATCTCTAAGTCATATCAATAACTTATCCAATATTTAAAGATTATATTCTTAGAACATCGACACCCACGACTTGCATAACTAACTAAAAATACACTCTAACCACTATATCTTAACACGCCCAACGAAAAATAAAAAAATGTATGTATGTAGAAAAAAATAAATTAAATACGTGATATAGAAATGTAAAATGTGACTTTGAAATGCTACAATTTCATTTTTAATCTGAACGAGGACGAGAAATGAATAATTTTGACTTTTTACTGTAAGTTGAAAAAGTTTCCATGAATAAAATTTTCCACGCGGAAAGCTTTTAATTTCCCACTAAAAGAATTAACCTCGTCCTTTCCTCATACAAAATAACGTCCGTGATTTTTACCTTTAGAGGTTTTATAAGTCTGAAGAAAAAAAATAAAAACACATACCTTCTCGTACATAAAAAATAAAAAACAGAGCAGTGTTGGTAATTGTAACTACATACATACACTTTTTTCAATCATTATTTTGCTTCTTTTAACAAGAATTTCAGCCAACAATACATTTTAACTCGAAAAATATTTATACCTCCTGCTTAAAAAATTAAAAGCACCACACAAGAAATATCACGCAATAAATAAAACTTCCTTTTTGCGACAGAAACTGTGAATGGATTTGTGTGAACTTTTTTGAAAATGATATACGGACGTGGGGATAAAATTTCAAATTCTACGTTTCGGCATATTTCACCCGGCCTTTGTCGCTAATGTGTTCCATCTATCATCCACTCTTCAACGATATTGGATTTCACCCTCCGAAATTCATTTCTTTTAATTTATGTATTGCTTTATTACGAGAAGATCAATTTCATTATCTTTTCATCTAATCTTTGCATAAAAACATTTTAAATATGTAAATTGCGGTGCGCATTGCGTAGTGGTTAGGAAACCGGGTTCCGAAGAGTTCTGGTTTAAATTGATTAAGATATCTATTTAAGTCTGAACACTTGTGTATGTGTGTGATGAACTGTCCAATGCAAGAATTAATGCTAGATCTGGCATTCTGATTTGTATAAGTTACTCATAATTTATCATAATCTTAGAAGTTTGCGGCTGGCCTCAAGTTGAGCAAATGCCCATTTGCAGCATTGACCAATGACCATGACTTGAAAAGACCTGAACACTTTCTAACTTTTGGAAAAAACATTTTAAAATAAACTTTCATTATTTACATAGAATATTGAACCGGAATAACCGCAAACCGCAAATTCGTACACGTTCCTTTTCATTGACATTACAATAATATTAATTTATTATTTCATATTCAATATTCCGTGGAGTTTCCATGAATATACAATGTGATGTGTATTTTTCTTACAACTTTTTTATCTGTGAGTTCCAAGAGTTCTTTTTAATACGTATATTATATTTTCGATTTTACAACTGAATTTTTATATACAATCTGTTCCTAAGAATGGTTCTTTGTAATTCTTAGCGGTGCTAAAAATTTACGACCGAATCGAGTTACCCAAAGATACTATAAACGGCGCTACAGACTAAATTTATTCCAATCATGTTCTATCATCATATACTAGCTGAATGGTTCTACAGGGAACATATTTTCTTACACTGTAAAACTAAGTTTCAGACTAGTTACTTATTTTAATATTTTGTTTTACTACTCCCTATTTCTTTTTTGTAACATACCTACTTGTAGATAATTTCAAAGGTTTTCAATAATTATAATTATCATCATTTATGTTTTATATTTAATCTACCGGACATTTTATATATCCCTTCTTACGACACATATTACGGCAGTAGTAGAAAGATAGTCAAATTACCTCCAAGTATTAATCAAACATATAGCGTGGCCATTGATAAATATAAAAATCATTAAAAAAAATTTTTGACAGTTGGCATACGTTTCAAACTTACTTATTACCAATTAGTAACATCTATATGTGACACTTTTTTTTTTTAATATCAGGTGCTTTGCTACTATATAGTTCAATGTCTTTGAATAGAAAGGAATCACTATAACAAAATAATTAACTTAAGAAAATTCATCATGATGCATGCATCTCATCCGCATTAGAGTGTGATGATATGTGGTGATGAAGTAATTGTGTGTCCAGGCTTCCCATATTTGTAAGGAAAAACCCATGATTAATAGAGGCCCATAAAAAGATTACAGGGATTATGCTTAAGCTTATCCCATTAATGTCCCAGTGCTGTGCTTAAATAAACCTAGATGTATATTTTCATTATATGGACTAAATTAACTTTGTTTCTAATTAATGTGACTCGATATTTGTATTAAAATAATTACAATAATAAATAACTCTAGCACACATTTACACCTTGCCAGCGAAGATAATTAGACAATTGCGTGGAACTCCCCTACACAGCGCAGTTCTGCGTATAATTATGGAAACATACGATATAATAAAATGCTCAAAAACGCCTGAGATTTTTATGAATAAATCTGTGAATTCTTAGCCTATTTGGACACTTTTTTGTTTGTCTATCCGTACAGGATAATCAAAGTAATGGCTGCTGAATTTGAACGGGACCCTCTAATAAATATGTACCTTAGAATGGCTATATTAAGCTCGATTAATAAATTCACATATAGAAATGGCAGTATGTTATAGATCAATTAGTACCATGTACTGAAAGTCGTATGATTTTTGGAATTGTATACAATGAATTATTTAACAAATTTCCCAGAAACGCATTATCATAATTATATACGCTGTGTGGTGTGAGGTCCAATAAAACATACAATTCTGAATTATCAGTATAGATACTTAAATTAAATTACACAAAATACTATACTATTCTATAATAATTATAAAGTTCAACGCGTACGTGGCGTAATACAGCCCGTATGTTACCTCATCAAATAATTTAAACCGCTCCGCAAAATAAATAATACAGAGCTCGACTCGTCATTTTTAAATAAACGCCACAATTTTACGCTCCGCCGTCCCTAAATTAAAATGTAATTGCAAATTTCCATATAAAATAATGCACATTCGTACGAACCACAGTGGTTATGAGGTCTGCGCTATGTATCGCTTCGTGGTATTCCTCGCTCTCGCTTTGACGGTGTCGGTAAGCCTTTTATTAATCCTTGACGCAAAAAGGGGTGTTATTAACCGCCGGCGCAAAAAGTGGGGCGTTATTAATTCCCGGCGCAAAAAAAAAGTGTTATAAGTTTGAATGTTTGGGCCTGTGTTTCCATAGCTATATTTGTTAAAATGTATTTGACCATGTAAAGAAATTGTAGTTGGTGGTACATAACGCATCATAATAGTTATATATTTTTTTTTATTTTTATCGTATAGTTATTCCAGAGATACTTATTATTTTTATTTTTAATATTTGTATAGTTACTTTGCATTCCGTTTAATGCAGTGAATGACACTGTTTGTTAGTATATTTTATTAATATCCTTTCCATATCTTTAAATTATATTACGTAAATAATACTTGCAATAACAATAAAGTCATTTCATTTCATGTTCCTATTTGTACAGCACAAATATAAGCATTTAACAGGCTTCAGATTTAACACGATAACTATGAATTTCATGTGCGAATCAATTATTCAAACGCCGATCGTTCTATTCATAATGCAGGAAGTAATTATGCAAACGTGAGTCCTTAAATGAACTAATTAATTGGTTTTAGCGATCGCCTGTGAGCGTATTCAACGATCTTTAATCTAGATTACGAAGGTAATTCGTTGGGTGCGATGTAATTGTATTGTGAGAGTTACGGGTACTTATTTGGATTCTCTTACTGTTCTTAGGTATTTAAGTCTAAAAAATCTGCATGGAATAATCGGTATAACGGTTTTCGATGTCGCGGATAAGATTTTTTTTTAATATAATAGTAACGATGAATAATGAATACTCCGTGTATTCAGACTATCTGATACATGTCTATTCGCCCCTATGGACATAGATGGACTGGTAGAACTCCAATTCTGTTTAGAATTTATTACAAATCTCTGCATGCGGCAGCGATTGCTTAACATAAATTAGTAAAATAAATGTAACAATGTATGAACTGATTTTATTTTCAGGCCGAGATTCCGGATAATCTTAAGGATTGCATACAACCTATGCTATATCCAGTAAGTACTACATATTAAAACATTATTCGTAAAAATATATTTTTTTATTTCATAAATTTTATGTTATAAAATATTTCCTTTATTATTTATTGTATGAATACATAGCTATCATTAATAGTGTCATTGATAATGGTCCATTTTATAGAATTATTCTTTCCAATCCTCTTACGTTAAGCGAATTCTGAGACCTAAAAAAATATTTTGTTTTTATGAAAATGAATGAAATGAATATTAGAGAACTATTTATAATACGTGTTCTCAGTTATGAATATTATTTCTTTCAGTCCCAATGTTGCAAGACTTTTAAGAATAAACATCCAATGGATGACGATACTTTTAAGGAGTGCATGCTGATACCAAGTGAACCTGGCTCCGTACGTATACAATACAATGCGATAAAATACGATTAACGCTCATTTTCAATAATCAATTCATCCAATTTTTCCATTACCTAAAGATCGAAATTTAGCAATGTCTGGTTTAATGAAATCAAATGTTGATTTTTATCTTCTCATTCGGATCCGATCCGATTCGTTTCGATACAATACAGTAAAGTAAATAAACAATACAATACGGTAAAAAATATTTTGCGAGATTTTATTTAACAGTATTAACCTAAAGTTAAATCAAAATTGAAGTGTGGTTACTAGGATGTGATGTCAGCTCGATGTTCCCCTGTTTCATTACAGGATATTTTATAATTCTGTGGCCCCGGTAAAGGTTGGGAAACGCTTTGATCTATTTTTTTAAGTTTTATGTATCTGGTGTATTATAATTACATTATATATTTTACTAGCTAACCCGGCAAACGTTGTGTTGCCATATAAATAAAAAAAGTTAAGGGTGAACAACCCTTATCACTTAGAGGTATGAAAAATAGATAGTAGCCGATTCTCAAACCTACTGAATATGCATATAAAATTTGGTGAAAATCGGTAAAGCCGTTTCGGAGGAGTACGGTAACTAACATTGTGACACGAGATTTTTTTTATAATATAAGAGTAGCAGACGAGCATGCAGTCCACCTGATGGTAAGTGGCTACTGCCGCCCATGGACATTTGTAATCAACCCCAGATAGGATTAGGTATTCCTACCTGAGGTCGGCCACAGATGCGCCGCTACCCCTGAAGACTAAGCTGGAACTCCTCGGAAAAGTCTGTCTCCCTCACCACACCCTTCAAACCGGAACACAACAGCGCCTACATTATTTATTTATTACAAGAAACTCTATGAATATGAAAGACCCCATTTGTTTGGAAAGCATTTCCATGTTATTATATTCTCCTGCTTCACAGTATAGTATTTACAACGGCGGACTTATCAAATGAAACGAGCTGAATTTGCAGAGTGAAACACCGTAGCCCGGATACAAATACTGATAAGCACGGATTTTATGTTTACTGATCGCTGCTTCCTATAAATATTTATACCTAAATAAGACACTTCTTACGTGTAGCCAATAATTATTGTAGGTTGAAGACAAGTTAGGCATATCGTGTTTTCAATATTATGTGAGGCTAAAACACTTTTCCAACAAAATTTACAAAAATATAGTAATATAGTATAATATACGCAGTAGGAAAACTTTAATTATTGTATATTTTGTAGTGTGAACGGGACATTTGCTTCGCAACTAAAAAAGGATTTGCTTCGGCTGATGGAACTATAAAAATGGAAGTCCTACAAAAACATTTGGATGAAGCAATGTCAGATAATAAAGATGTAGTCGAGGCCATAAAGAAGAAGTGTATCGAAGGGGACTTCGAAAAGTACGGCGAACCTGATGATTGTAGTTTACGCAAGTTGGCTAATTGTATCCGTTGGCAGCATAAGTGGGTAAGTTAAATTGTAAAATAGTTGTTACATTGGTAAGAGGGATGGCGATCTGATATCGATTAATCTGAGAATCGATGTTTAGAGCCAAAAAATCAATTCTTCGATTTTTTGCTGACGGATACATATTTCAGTGATTGTTTCCTGACGAACTTATTCGTTTACGCTAGATACACGCCTGAATACCGTACATCGATTTTTGGAGAATCGATTCTTTAGGCCTCGACGTTTTTTTGAATCGATTTATCACACTTCAATTCAAAACGATTGAAGAATCGATATTTTTCATAAATAATTAATTAACCCAAACCAACCAAAAAAACCAACAAAAAATCACGACTATACTATGTTATCAATTAGGGTTGGTAATTGGTAACACTGTATAGTCGTGATTTTTTGTTTGAAATGAACGAATGCGTTGTTAATGAAGTTGAAATAGTAAACGAGCATTCAATTCACCTGATGGAAAGTGGATATACACCTCTGGATATCTGTGCGGATCCCCAAATAGAATTGAAACCTCGCGGTAGGCCACAAATGCTTAATTTTACTGCACTTCGGTTCAGTCGGTACTAAGTATACCTTTCTAATGTAACCAAGAGTAGTAAACATACTTTCTTAAGCACTAAACGCTCAGGAGTAGCAGCGAATAAGATAAAGCTTAAACATTCATTTAAATTTAAAAAGAGTAGTGATAGAGTAGTGGTTTATAAATCGGTATCTCATTCTGGAGGTCCGAGAATAGAACCTAATTCTATGTGCATATTAGAATCACTTTTTTGAAAAGAAACTTTGAATGAAAACATCGTAAGTTAAGCCATATGCATGAGACTTTCTTAAAAAAGTTTTCAAAGATATGTTAAATTTACCAGCACGCACTTAGCCCGCCCTGGACTATGACCTAAACCTCCTTCATACTGAGACTAGATCCATGTCCAGCCATGCCTCGCAACGCTTATACTATCGGGCGTCGTCGCTCATATCGATCTCATATTACCTATGATTATACCATGAAAATCACAAACCTATTACCGTCCCGGGTGGGGTACTGGGCGCGGGTCTCCTCTCAAAATGAGAAGGAGTAGGTCATAGTCCGCCGAGCTGGCCAAATGCAAATTAGTACACTTCACATAACTTTAAAAACTATTTTTTTAAGATTTCTCAGGTATGCAGGTTTCCTCGCGATTTCCTCGTTTAAAGAAGTGAAGTTTACAGAAGTGCGTACTTGGGATTTAAATCTCGGACCTCTCGATGAAGAGGCTGACTTTCTTATCTACTAGGCTGTTGTAAATGTTAATATACCACTGTAGATGTATACGGTTGAATATTTAAAGCTTATTCAAATATTATTTGCAGGGTTGTCCTGAATTTAGCGAAGACGGACCATGCAAGGGAATCAAGGAAGTTGCCAAGAAATGCTTGGAATTAGATTCTTAATACTTTAAAACAATTGATGAGACAACGACTTTGGCACGGATATATATGGTAGTTGCAAAGAAAAAATATTAAATTTTCAAGACGATATTATCTTTTCCTTCACATACCTATATTTATTTTTCGACTAAAAGTGTCATGTTTTAAAAAATAAAATTCCGTAAAAAAATCGTTATTATGAATGAGGCTGATCTGTTCTCGCCTTTATGTGTGTCCATGGCATCCACGACACAGCAAATCCTAGAGCGGGGCTGTGAGTGTAGAAAGCGTCTTAATCTAAGAATTGTCCTATATAGGAAGAAAGCGCACACTTAACATTCTAAAAGCACATGTACATTTGTCGTGGCTTGTTGCAAAGTAGTTTTATCCTATTCTAACTTTAAACAGCTTTTACAAAACAGAATATCTCATACAAAGAACAGCTTAGGGAACAACTCAGGTTACCAACACACGTCATGTGAAAACTTCGGCAGTCTTCGCGCCAGTTTAGCCTCAAATGAGTGAAGTTCAAAACACTTCAATTAACGGCACAGCCTTAATATAAAGTCGCACCCTTTTGTTTATTAACTTCAATCTCATGACCACGTTCTTAATGACGGAAATTTAAAGCCTAAATGTACTGTGATTCTCTCTTTACTTGGGCTTTGGATTACATAGAAATTGTAAAACCATTTTTTATATTATAAGGGATGTAGACGAGCCTGCAGTCCACCTAATGATAAGTGACTACTTTCGCCCATGGACATCTGTGATCAATCCCAGATAAGATTTAATTCCTACTTAAGATCGGTCACAGATGCGTCGCTACCCCTGAGGACCAAGCTGGAATGCTTCGGAAAAGTACTCGTATGTCTTATTTACCACACCCTTCAAACCAACACAGTAGCGCTTAGCATTGATGTGATAAGGCAGAAATAGGTGTGGCGGAGGTACCACGGGAGTCCAACCAAAAAGGGTTCTACCACCTTCAGACACCTCTTATGTTTCTACAGCGAAAGAAAGTCTCATAAATAATACCGTATTTTGATTTTTCGCATGTTGCAAGATACTTATATATAAAATTACCTACAGAATACATTCCAAATTATAAAAAGGTTTTTTTTTATTCTGCTACAAAGCTGAAATAGGTCACCCACCTTTGAAGAACAACCTGTAACTTTTTTGGCAAAGTAAAGCAAATTAAGTCAATACCCCTTTCCGCGGCAGTAAGCGACACTTCATGGAAGTTTCATCGCCCTAGTTTCTTTGGAAGTAAGTATACAAATATTTAAATTTTATTTAAATGTTTCTCTCCTTTGTCCTGGATACAATTGTTAATAAAATTGTTCATTATCTGTGCCAGTTTAAGTAGGCCCTTATTTTAAGTAGACCTCCTTTATGTATTTTACTAACAATTTTTTTCAGCTTCGGAATATCATATTGGAATATAATATCATATGTGTATATGAGCTTGATCATCGTCAAATATTTTTTTACAGTATAGGAGTTGCAGACTAGTTTGCAGTCCACCTGATGGTAAGTGGTAAGTACTGCCGCCCAAGGCCATCTGTAAACAACTCCAGATAAGACTAGATATTCCTATCTGAGGTAGTCCACAGATGCGCCACTACCTTTGAAGACTAAGTTGGAACGCCTTACAAAAGTATGTCTCCCTTACCACACCCTTCAAACCAGAACAAAGCAGCGCTTAATACTGCTGTTATTAGGCAGAAATATCTGTGGCGTTGGTGCCGCTGGAGTCAAACCCCAAAGGGGGTAACAAAACCTTACCTATCTAATAATATACCTAAATTGCACATGTCTTAATATTTACTTAAAACGACTTTATTAAAATCAGTCTTAACACTTAATAGTAATTTAGCTTAGTAAATATTATTATTTCGGTACAATATCGTGACTGAAGTGTTCCAAATAGTTAAGCTGTTCAGTGTTCCACTAATTTAATCATCTTGTTTGCGCCAGCCACTCCTTTGTAGACAAAGCCGAGTCACATTAACTCCGACATTTGGATTTCATTGCTGAACAAATAATGTTTAATCTCTTATGATTTCTACTGTTTTACAAGGTACCTTCGTGGTTTGACTGTAAAGTCGCTACTGCCGCCATTATTGTATTAACAGCTATTAAAAACTTTGTTGTGTTTTTATTTGAAGAGTTTGGTAAGGATGGAACTTCCTTCTTTTTTTCCTGGATAGAAACAGTTTACAATAATATATAGGCCTTATAGACCGGTCATTGTCAAAACTTTCATAGAAAAATGCTCGGATTGATTGCCGTTTGACATAATGTTTCAAGACGACTAAATTCGTAAATGACACATTTCCTCCCCATCTCCGGTCTTACATATTATAGGTAGTGTCTATAACAGCAACACATTAGTGAGCCATTATATGTACATAACCCTAATTGACGACCCGCGTCGCGGAGCGGTTACCATACCGGTGTGACGCGCAGAGGGTCCCGGGTTCGATCCCCGGCCAGACAGAAATTTAAATGATGAATTTAGATTTCTGTTTCTGGGTCTGGGTGATTGTGTAATTGTCTCTGTGAGTGTAGAAAGCGTTTGTTTGTTTAATCATATTTAATATTCTTAATTAAATCTGACACCGTACCAAATCGTAACCGTACAAAAATCTGGCGTATCCGGCATGAAGCAGCTCATTTTAACTATAAAATGAACGTCAAGAACATTTAGTTGCCTGGAGCTATTGCAGTTGTACAAATGAAAGACACCTTTTAATATAATCGTACCTTGTTCTAACTCCGCTACGGGGTTGAAATTGAGAGAAATGTTTCTCTTAAGCAACGCTTTAGTCGAAATAAATATCAATTGGCCTCTTGCCAGAAGTTGGTTTTTAGGACCTAATAAAAATAGCAAAGGGTTGAATAGTCTAATCTCGAGTCGAACAAGCGCCTAGATAAGATATTTTTCCATTCAGTATAACACTATAATTACATTACTCTATTCTTTCTTTCATTTCTATAATCCGTACATTTTCACAGCAAACCTTTACTCCATAATATAATTGTATTAAAGTACGTCATTAAAATGGAACAAGTATAGTAGAGTAAAATAATGACGTATGATGGAATAAAATGTGGTAAAAAACATAACCAAAAATGGTTTTGTATTTAATGTTCGTAACTTTCTTTTCGATCAATCAAAATTATTTGAAAACTCTCACTTAATTTACTGACACTTTCGATAAGCGTGCTGCAACCATACAAAGAACAGTTAACGATGGGTTCTAAAGGTCCTGATATTAAGGATAAACGCGCATAGACAGTAATAAACCACAGAAAATACTAGGGTCCTACCTGAGGTCGCCATTAGATGAGATCATATCCATGAGGACGAACATAGACCGCCTCGAGTATGTCTAGGGAATGTTTAACACTGCTGTTATCTAGCAGAAATAGGTGCGGCGTAGAGCCGCCGGAATCGAACAAAAAATAGTTTTACGACGTCCTATCACTTCACATTTTAGAACGACAATATGAATGTCAAAATCATTGGAAGAGCCTTAGGGCGGTCCATAGCAATCCGCAATCCGCGCATAAATCCATAGATTTACGGGCTATGGGAAGCCGCCATATAACTCTTTGAATTTTATCAAGCTGTCTAGCTTTTTTCATAAATAAAAACGTTTAGATACTCAAAAAGAGCATTCAAAGAGCCATTACCAAGTTTAATTAAAAAAGATGCTTAAACGTAATTCTATTGAAGTACAATCATTTACGGGGTTTTCACAACAAAGCTGAGTGTGTACTGGACTTTCTGTTATTTTAATAGAAGTGATTAGTGAACAAAGAGCTTAAAAGTTTCCATTAAAGCTCGCTCGGTTATCAGGGTAATGAGTTTTTTACGAGCGCCATTAAAGTTGCGTCACTAATAATTATTTTTATTTTTTAGTAAATGGATACATTTGTTAGAAAGTGATAGCCTAAAAGCAGTTATAATCTGGTGTAATTCTGCCTCTTAACCGCGGAATCCAAAGTGCAAATACCAGGCTCATACATCACTGATTTTCCAAAATGCGTATGGGCATATTAGAAATTCATCATCACTGCTTTAGCGGTAAAGGAAACATCGCTAGGAAATCAACACGCTTGAGATTATTTTTAAGTTTTCAAAGCCATGTGATGTCTACTAATACGTATTTGGCCAGCGCGGTGGACCCTATTACTTGAAAGGAAGACCTGTGCTCAGTCTGTAGACAGTAAAGATTTGACAACGATACATTTAGCTACTTACAACACGCAATGCTATTTCGATCTCACACGATGAGTGTTTCGGTTTCGACCTCCGGCCTAGCAAGTATCTAAATTCTAAATTATGAATTATGAATTTAAAATTATATTCTAGGTTTGGTTGTTCAGGAAAATATTTATTTTCGTAGAATCTACGCCCACGGGACTAAGCACGAGTTTATATTAGCAAAATAGAATGTAAGCCACATAACCACCGTAACGTTTATTTTTTGCACGTAATATCACATGACTTATTAATGATTCAATATTTTTGCTCATATTTACCAAACGGCTTACCAAACGAATACTTGAACAAAATTCCTACTGAAAGGTGTAATTTATTTATAGAAGCAGAGGCCTAAACATTTTCTCTTTACGAGCAAAAACGTTGGGTACCGACTTGTTTCACTCCACGTGTGTAAAAGGTACAAGTTTATAGTTCTTATTTGTATTTCTCATGTGGTCTCATGCCAAAAATCCTTCTTTTTATCCGATTGCGGAGGGAATTAGCGCATGATGTGTATACATGCACGCATGATGCGCATGCATGGGCGCATGATGTACATGGTTTCGCAACAAGGTGTCATTCGTCTTGATTGTGGGGGTGACGTACACTTATTCTTAAGAAGGCGGATATTGTTAATAAACACAAAAGATCAGGATACATTAAAATAATTGATTAATTGTATTTTTAATAATTCATATTAAAGACCATATAAGTTATAAACGTACCAGTTTTTGTTTAGAATTAAGATATAATAATAAAAGTGGTTCTCATATAATGAATGTCAATTAACAAGTAAATTATTAAAAAGACCTGTCTCAAGGTCTTGATGGTAGCCAAACAAATCCCTCATAACGACTAAATATAACTCGCAACGATAAATATTGGCCAAAACATAATTACAACGACAAATTAATGAATCGTAGCCCGCAATCAATCTTCCTTACAGACTTCATTTGATGTCACTTGTACGTGAATAAAATAACAGTATTTTCGGTTAATTACGTATTTTTGTTCTAGCCTGAAAAGGGTTTGAGTGCTCAATTTGGTTAGGAATTGCCTTAATTGGTGCTCCGAACTTGGGTATTGGAAAGCCTGGTAATTTAGTGGAATAAGGTTTGGTTACAGCTACGCTGTCACTTGTAACTTGTTATAACAAATAATTTGTGGACCAAAGACCCGGTACTAATGAAACCTTTTATAATTTTACCGGTGTCTTATTGAACAATTTTGTAAATTGTTTCATGGTTAACTTTGTCCAAAATCATTATAAATCAATGTTACAGAATTTTGGATTCTTAATTTGAAAATTCAATTTTAATCCGAAACGCTTCTTATGATATCCGGTGCTTCTTAATTACGAGTACAAATTACTTTGTCTTAGTGACAATTATTTTGTGTTATGTGAAATCATTAGACCTGAGAGCTTACCATTCTGTTCTCACTTGCCCGTTATGTGCCATGACGCTTAACTCTCATTCTGAGAAAAAATCCGTAACCAGCAATGAAACCCTAATAAGTTGCCAATTATAAACTTAACACGAGAAACTCTGCAAACGTCAGGCTTAATTAAATCGTGGGATAAGCAAATGAAACGGAAGTTTTCGTACACATGTGTCCTATCCTATGCTAAGGACGTTAAGAACCTTTAGCCGATTAATCGTAAGCTTAGAGTAAGTAAAGATAAATAGAGACAACATATCGGCGTTTACTTAAAGGTGTTATTTTTAAGCAATATTATTAATTTATTTGCTAAATCAAAGTTAGTAAGCTTAGTGGTTTCATCTGCTCATAACAAAGGTATCAAGGGCTACTCTTTATTTTCTGATTTTAAAAGTGTAGTTAGTAGTAGAACACTTACGTTTAACACTTAATTTTAACTAAGTCATCTAATTCTTAGTCCAGGACAATGGCTGTGTAAGAAACATAAGCTTATCTGCTCAGGCGTACTGAAACATCGAGGCACTATATAATTTTTTAATATTGTCCTTTTGTTAACTTATTTTTGTCACATAACATAAAACCAAGACAAAGAACGTAATTCACTATTTTTATTACATAAATATAAATCTACTTATCGAGGTATTTAAATTTGTCCGCCTCTATCGATGTCAAACTTAGTCACATCATAGCAATAAGCCGGATTAAACGAATCGTTCGAAACAGTCCCTTACGGAGTGGGCGGTAATTGAGTGATGCAATCATTCAATTTAACAGAATTAAGCCTAAGACTAGTTTACCAAGTCTTATCTAATAAACTGAAGCATTATAATGGTTATAACAAATTTTGTCAAGTAAATACTATTTTTTTAATCAATCTGTTCACTGGGACACTCGGAAAGGTGAACGAGTCATTCCGATCCGTAAATTTATGAATATTTGCATTTGAAATTAAACGTTTAATACCGTCCCATTGTATTTATAGTGGTATCGCAATTGATTAAAGTGTACAATATTAGTTAGGGTATAAATATTATCCTAATAAATACTTATATATTTGCTCCCCATTGATGTGAAACTTAGTCACACCATAGTGTTAATCCTCGCGAAGGAGTGGGCTGGTAATTGTATAAAAATCAATAACAACATAACAATAACAAAAACGTTAAAATTATGGCGATAGATATCACGAATTAAATGAAATAACAATTATATAACTATTACCTCCATATACTTATATAACTATTATAAATTATTGATAGGTTTTACCCCCCTTTTAATTCTGATGCTTTTCTAGACATCCATACCGTTCCAGAGTTTAAAAGATGACTGTATTGAACATTAACAATCTCAAGTTGATATTGCAACATTGTGTCTATAGAAATACTGCAATATATTTAAATCAGCAGTTACCTAGATCAGTTTCGACAAAAATAATTCTATTTAGTTGCTTAGATTCCTCCATCCCATTGATGTCAGACTTAGTCACGTCATAGCGTTAAGCCGGATTAAACGGAGTGTTCGTAACGATGCCCTTGCGAAGGAGTGGGCGGTAATTGGGTGATACGTTAGACTTAACAGCGTTAAACCTAAGACTATGTTATCAAGATTTCTATAATCAAGTTTAAAAGTAATGACAACACGGTAGAATCAGATTGTTTGGTTCTTTTTACTTACGTATCGTTTTTTCACTTGTATGAATTTGATACTTTTAGTCTCTAAAATTAGTTGCATTCGATAATATTAAAAATGTTTACACAGGCCGTCAATAATCTAATTTTGGTATTTTATTTTTGAATTTATAGTTTTATAGTGTTACCGCAATGTCTAACCCAGCCATAACCTACTATATCAGTTACGACAAAAATAATCTTATTTAGTTGCTAAATTCCTCCACCCCATTGATGTCAGACTTAGTCACGTCATAGCGTTAAGCCGGATTAAACGGAGTGTTCGTAACGATGCCCTTGCGAAGGAGTGGGCGGTAATTGGGTGATACGTTAGACTTAACAGCGCTAAACCTAAGACTATGTTACCAAGATTTCTGGAATCAAGTTTTAGAAAAATATTTGTCGCGAATGTACCCGGAGATCGTCATCATAACGTTTGTAAAGTCCTACCAGAGTTTGGCTACAGTTACGTCCCTAGCTCTTAAGATTTAGTGAGAACGCTTCTGTTAAGCATATCATCATTATTACAGATTTCTAATCAGAATACATTAGCGTGTAACACTGCTGTTATCAGGTTAAGACCTTTACCAAAACCCTTATGAGCAGTGGTGCTATCCAACCACAGCGTATTACTTCGTTTTAAAACTTATAAACTTATTTATCTTCAGGTAGACTAGCTACAAAGATTCTCCGTCCTGTTTATAACATACGAAACTTAGTTGATCTTTGACAAAGTTGAGTATTTTCGGAAAATCCTTTAAGTAATGTGTTGTATTACTGAAATGTTCTTGCAAGTTTCAACTTAGTCTTAGTCTTAGTCACGTCTTAGTCACGTCTTAACTTCGAGCTGGATTACAAAGACTGCGCAATGGAGACATTACAAGGAAGTCGAAAGTAATTAGGTGATACATACAATCAAGTGATAACAATTCGTTATTCTCATGTTTATTGGTTCTCGTGCAACAGCCTTCCTTCTCCATTTTTTCCAATCTTCAACAAAAATATATTTGATATTCACATAGGAAAAACGTAAGTGATAGATATTTTCGGAATATTTTTAAGCATATTTGAAAAGGCTAAAAGAAACCTCAAAAAAGATAAAAATAAAACCTAAGTTCCACTCATTATTTGCTAAAAAACTTAAACAAAAATCTTTAAAGTGCCACAAAAATAGAATAATACTTTCTACGCAAGACTCGCAAAGGACCAGTTATTTTCTAAAGTTTTACTTACGAGCTTCAGTACTAGCGTGTACTTGTTAAACTTTTACATTTGCCCCTATTAAGCGTACTAAACTAGCTGATTTATTATGGAATAATAGATGTTTTTTAGAATATAAGAGTAGCAGACGAGCCTGCAGTTCACCTGATGGTAAGTAGCTATTGCCGCCCATGGACGTCTGTAATCAACCCCACATAAGATTAGATTTCTACCTGAGGTCGTCCACAAGTGCTAAGTAATCCTTAAAGCTTGAATGTTTCGGATAAGTATATCCACCTTTGCCACACCCTTCAAACCAGAACACAGCAGCGTTTAACTCGGCTGTTATTAGGTAAAAATTGTGGAGGTGGTGCCGCTGAATCACAGAGGATTTTACCACCTTCTTTATTAATAACATTAAATTTGTAAGTGACGTAGATTTAATCACATCATAGTACTAAGCCGAGATAAACGAAGCACTTACGTTGGGTCTCTGCGAAGTGTGTAATAATGGTCACATGTTAAGCTAGGGTTTGGTACGCTCACTGCTTATTTATGACTTGATTTAAATATGAAAATCGATTAAGTTACGTCTTTTTCTCTACTACAAATAAAACTATGTTCTACTGGAAAGTGACTATTGAGATTGAAAGTGAGTTGGATTGCTTCCACTAAAGACTAAGTGGGAACACCACATGTTAGTTAGCGACATAGAGTATTATTATATACAGGGTATAGAGAGCCGACTCTACGTATTTTTGGTCATAGCTAAAGCGCCCCTGAACTACTCATGGGTTTACATACATACCTATAGATACCTATATTCTTTATTCATTATATATATTAAAATTAGGTATATATACGTTGTATATTCTTTATTCATTATATATATTAAAATTAGGTATATATACGTTGTATCTTTAAAACACGAACTGTAAATGACTGCACCAGAGATTCACATAGACTTTATACTTTTATCTTTCTGAATTTTGATACAAAATCAGAACTATGTTTACGTAAGAAAAAACCAGAAAGATATAAAAATTAAAGGTAATTTTTGTGACAATGTGAATCTTTGAATCACGCTCCTTTACAGTTGATGTTATACAACTTACGTGGGTAACAATATGTACATTGAAGGTATATTGCAGGTGGTAGAGCCCTTTGTGTTTCGACTCCGGCAGCACCACCGCCACACCTATTTCTACTTAATAACAACAGTTTTAGGCGCTGCTGTGTTCCGTTTTGAAGGGTGTGGTAAGGGAAACAGACTTTTCAGTGGCGTTCCAGCTTAGTCCTCAGGGGTAGCGGCGCATCTGTGACCGTCCTCAGGTAGGAATCTAATCCTATTTGGGGTTGATTACAGATGTCCATGGGCGGCAGTAACCACTTACCATCAGGTCCACCTGATGGTAAGTGGACCTTAATTCGCCGAAGGATTTATCAGCAATGTATAATTTTTGTAGGTATGGGAGTACCTCACGATTTTCACGATTTTTTCATTATTTTTATCATCATAATCAATGTATCTCATAGTTTCGTAAATTAAATTGTTGCGAAGACCTTTTAAAAGGTGGGGTACATCATAAAGAGGAATAACCTATTTTTTATTCACAATAAAATGTTCAAATTTATACTCCTGGCCATTTTTTAAATATATATCCCCTTTGTCTCTTTTATCAGTTCATTTATTGCACTGACATTTATAGTGAAATTTAATGAAATAAAATGAAATGTTTATTTAATAATGATAACATTAGTTTTAAACATTCATAGAAGCTACTTTGTAAGCATAAATAAATGTATACTTGTGACAAGCAGTCCCACTCTTCCATTACAAATACATTATTATAATAAACAATAGACTGAGAGATCTAAATTGATTGATAATACAATATTATAAACTTGATAACAATGATCAACGTAAATATTTATAGTAGCCACTGAAGTAAATGGATTGGGAAAATTTGAACTGACTACCTATTACGGTTGAATATATAAAGCGAAAAACGTCGAGATATAGTGGTTTCTTGTATGCCGACCCCCATTTTTTTTCATTTTTTTTTTTATATTTTTAGTATTTATTGTTATAGCGGCCACTTTTATACATGCTCTATAAAAAAACAAGTGTGTATCCATTACGGTTTAGGAGATAGAGCCCTGTGACAGACGGACAAACGGCCAGACGGACAGATAGAGAAGTCTTAGGAATAGGATACAATGAACATATTGGTCATATTGATCCTTTTTGTCATTCTATCTCTAAATTTAAAGTAAAAGTTAATCAATCCTTATTTAAAAGAAATGTATAATACCTTGTAATATGTAACTACTAAAACATAATAAAATGTTCCTTGAGATACAATTCAATATTTAAAAACTAGTAAATTTAAAGTAAAAGTTAATTAATCCTTATTTGAAAAAATGTATAATACCTTGTAATATGTAACTACTAAAACACACTAAAATGTACCTTGAGATTTAATTCAATATCTTAAAAACTTGTCTAATGTATTTTTAATACACAAATTGTTGGCACTCAAAGTCTAGAATAACATATATTAAGTTAGCTTAAGATGTTGTAATGTAATACATGACTGTCTGTGTCCAAAATACAATAAAATAAAATAAAATAGGGTTCCATTTTTACCCTTCGTTTACGGAACCCTAAAAAAGTTTCAGTCATACCATTTACAATAGCAAGACCTAATTTCCTTTTATACACCCACGAGCCTAAACCATTAAAGACCAGAATACTGTTAACACGGAAAATATGCATCTCTATCAGCGCTCAGCGGTTTATCCTTACGAAACACGCTTTTATTTATAAAAAAAAATGTGTGTCCTATAAATACGCTAATTCTTAATACATCGGGTTTAAATTATTTTTAACTTTTTAGTCCTTATTTATTAAGAAATAATGAAAGCTTGTCTTTAAAAAAAATCGTTGGATTTGATCATCTACTACAAATTGACTACAGTTGCATTCCTTCCACTGAGGACTAAGTGGGAACACCACATGTTAGTTTAAAAAGATTAACAATATAATTTAAATCTCCCCTGTTATTAGGAAAGATCCTCGCTCAATTTGAAAGAGAAAAATCATTGAAAAAGGTTTCAGTCATTCCATTTAAAACAGCAAAACCTAATTTCCTTTCATACACCCACGAGCCTAAACCATTAAAGACCAGAATACTGTTAACACGGAAAATATTCATCTCTATCAGCGCTCGCCTTATCCTTACGAAAGTACGATTTCACGGTAAAAGGAAATTAGATCGTTCCGAAATAACTCGCTCGAATTCATGGATCCCAAACTCATTAAAATATATGAGCAATCCGTTCCCACCGCGCATTGTATTTAAATCCGCGAACCTAAGTAGACGCGTCCCTCACCATAATTTAAAACCATATTAACGTAACGAAAACTGTTTCGGTCTGCAACGATCAAAGATAATGCGAGGCAGTAAGTCACTGCCAATTAAAACTTGGAATCAAATGTGCCTACATGGTTGTAGTTTTATTATATGCTTGTAATAAACTTGATTAAGATTAAAGGTGAGTGTTTAATGTTCTCATGTGTTGGGGTGATAGCAATTTCTGCTTTAGGATGCCTTTCCATCAAAGATGTGCGACTAACCCGCATATCTTTAATGGAAAGGCATCCTAAGCGAGTAAGAAGTGTTATGCAATTATACTTAGCAACGACGGTCGCTATCTTTGGCTCATATTTGTAACTAATCCTTAGCTCGCATCCTCCCTTTTAAAAACTTGGCTACCAAAGCTAAATTAAACGAGTAAGATTTGTTATGCTACACAAATGAAAATGAAGCAATCTTATTTATGGATTTGACATAGATCCATAGCTTAGCTACCTGTCTGCATGATAATGTAAGTTACATACTCGTCTGGTACGGCTAGCAGACCAAAAAGCATATGACTTTCTTTAGAAAAAAAGTGTAATGTCTTCATTCTGGAGATCGCATTAATCTGCTAAATATATCTAATATATTGTTTTAGTAAAATCGTAACATCTACTACAGACCAATTCGTATGAAAGCAGGTGGAGTTTTACCTATTACGAGAAAGATCCGAGTCCAGCAGTTAGACAGGATTCAAGTCATAAGCGAATCCTTCCCCTTCATATGTATTAAGTCGCACCTCTGTCACCTCAGCCTTTCTGCAGTAAATATGCTAATAAAATGTGCAGCCGCTAACTGGCGGATTTAGTAACCTTATGCTAATAATATTGTTGCGACTGCCTGCATGAGATAGGTGCACATGACGCGTGAATCCTTGTTTAAAACTTTTGCTAACGTAACATAGTCAAACTTAATATACAATATACATATATTGATGACCCGCGTGGCGGAGCGGTCACCATGCCGGTCTGACGCCCGAAGGGTCCCGGGTTCGATCCCCGGCCAAACAGATATCTAAATGATGAATTTAGATTTCTGTTTCTGGGTCTGGGTGTTTGGGTATTTGTCTATGTGTGTGTTCATATCACCCATGACACAGGGAATCCTAGTGTGGGGCTGTGAGTGTAGAAAGCGATTATTTATTATTTATTTATTTATATTCCTTCCCTACAGGTACACAATACATTTCCTCGTAATGTGGACTCTATAAACCCCATAAACATTTAATCGCCTATCAATCTTGTAAATATGACTTCATTAAAGTATATTACTAATCACTAACTTATATTCGTAATTTATATTTGTACTGTAAACAGTCACCAGACGACGCTTTGATACTTTCTACACTCACAGCCCCATACAGAACACAAACAAAGACGAATACACAAATCAGGCCCACAACAGATATCTAAATTCATCATCTAGATATTTGCCTGGATTGCCGGGGATCGAGCCTGGAAACCTCTGCGCGTCAAACCGGTAACCCCTCTCCGCTGCCAATTGGGTCATCAGATTACCACTTGCACTTAAACACTGACCGAACATTTGATTAAACATATTATAATATACTACACGACTAACTTACATTAAGTATTACTTTCAAAAATACCAGGATAAATGCTAAATACACTTACAAAACAGCAAAATAAAACAGCAAAGCTTTTTATACCCACAAAGCGCTAAACGTTTCATTTCTGAACGAAAAAGTGACACTGTAATTTCTGTTACAACCGTTTAAGGAAAGACTCGGTGTGCGAAATAATCCCTAACAAAGCTCTTCATAAGAGGATTCTAGTATTGTCGACAATAAAATAACGAAGGTGTTTCGTTCCTGCTTTTATTAGGGTTCCGTACACAAGGGGTAGAAACGGAACCCTGTTACTAACGCTGTCCGCTGTCCGTCCGTCTACGTGTCACAGGGCTCTACCTGTTAAAACAAAATATATAGACACTTGATTTTTTTTAATTATAGATTTTTTTTATATATTAAATATGTATAACGGCCGGTGTAAAAACAAATACTAAAAATTAAAAAAGCTAGAAAATAAACCGGTGTCGCCATAGAAGATACCGTTATGTTTAGGACTTTTTCGCTATACTTATTCAACAATCATAGGTAGAGAGGTCAAACTTTCACAATGCATTTACTTATACGAGTGATATTATGAAAAGGAAAAACAAGGAAACTAAAAATAAAAATAATTTACAGTATAGTGATACGGAACCCTGTATGCGAGTCCAACTCGCACTTGGCCAATATTTCTCTCTATTAACCGCTGAGAATGAATTCCGTAACTCTGTCTACGTTTCAGGTATTTTCTTGTTATGTTTGAAGCTTCGCGTTTGTACACAAAACATTTTTATTTGCGACATCTGACATATTGTACGGAAAATAGTTATGAAATTCGAATTTCCGTTGTGAAACATTTATCCCGTTTTATTCCTAGATATGCTGTGACTTTTCTTAGTGCGCTGTAGACATTAATGAATAATTATTTTAATAATCTAAGAAAATATTTTTTAAGAATTTTCCTTAATATTATTATCAAAGAGATGTGTCTACTTGCTTCTTTTACTGTATAAAACCCACACACACAGATTCAGACTTGCACACACACACACACACACAGACTTTAAAAACACTTAGGTCTAGAATAATAATAATTTAAATTATAATAAATAATATTAATAATAATAATTTAAATGCCTCAATGCCTCAATGCTTTAAAGGTAGTAGAACCCTTTGTGGTTCGACTCCGGCGGCACCACCGCCACACCTATTTCTACCTAATAACAGCAGTGTTAAGCGCTGCTGTGTTCCGGTTTGAAGGGTGTGGTAAGGGAGACAGACTTTTCCGAGGCGTTCCAGCTTAGTCCTCAGGGGTAGCGGCGCATCTGTGGCCGACCTCAGGTAGGAATATCTAATCCTATCTGGGGTTGATTACAGATGTCCATGGGCGGCAGTAGCCACTTACCATCAGGTGGACTGCATGCTCGTCTGCTACTCTTATATTATAAAAAAAAAATCACTAAGGATTAAACACGGTAACCTACGCTTCAGATGGGATGCAATAAAATTATTTATAGCACAATTAAATTTATCACAATTATATGTTTAAAAACCTTGTTGGTATAACAATATTTATTGATAGGAGTACATATTTTTATTAAAATACGGTCATTCACGATAGCAATTTAAATAAAACTAATTAGTAATCGCTACCCCTAGTTATGTCTTAACAAACAACTATGGCTGTCATTACATTTTTCTTTATAAGATAGAAGTAGGAGATGAATATAAAATCTACCTTACGGTAAATGGTTTTACCTGAAGTCCACTACAGATGCATTGCCACTTTCGAGGACTAAGATGCCTCAATGTAAATCAGGTAGGCGGCATCTACTCACTAGAAATACGGGCGTTCATACCTCTTCGCTCGGACCATACTGATTTTAACATCTCTCAAATATAAAACACATCCGTCCAGAAATCACGAGCCAAACCACAAACAAACAAGTACACCGTAATTAAGTTGCGTTTATATGAACAGAGATAAACTCTGCCGCTAACAGCTGTCTGGCCTGAGGGTAAAAGAGGAAGTATAATCAACTTTATGAGAGGTTAGCCTTTATGTACATTATATGGGATAGTTGGTTCGTAAGGGTTTTATCGGCCACTTAGCTGCCCACCGCAATGTCACCTTGTTTATACTCGTGGCGATCCATAAATGAACTATTATCAGTGACCATATAAACTGTGGACCTGTAATTTTGCTTAACTACTTAACACAAAGAACCAAATAGATTGATTTTTTTCGCATCAATCGTCGTCAATCCATTACTGTTCCACTGCTACACACGGATCTTAGAGTGAGAGAGATTAAGCTAATAAAAAGTCCACCGCAAATAATCACAGACATTTAAATGTTTAAAGAAGACATGTTGGATTTCCTCGCGCTATTTTCCATCACCGTATAAGAAAGTGATCATTAATTTCTAATACAACCATTACGTTGTGGATCTGGGTTTGAACTCGGACCCGCCTGATTAAAAGAGACAGAGATTCAAACCACTAGACTATCACTATTATGGCATCAAATAATACAATTCATTGTATCTTAAGCTGATAAATATATTGAGCATAAAAATCCATCTCCTCAATCCATCTCGTCAATCGTCACGCGATCGGGTATGGTATGATCTAGTAACCTTTGCACACAGTGAGCGCCCTACTACGCAAGAAAATGTATGAATTATATATAATAAATTTAATTTACAATGTAATGATTTATTTGTAGGTAATTAAGAAGCGTTGATCGCCCAAGATCGAATCCGAAACTTATCATTTCATACTATGATAGTAATTTCTGAAAAAAAAATACTGTATAGTGATACGGAACCCTGTATACAAGTCTAACTCGCACTTGACCAACATTTTTCTCTATTAACCGCTGAGAATGAATTCCGTAACTCTGTCTACGTTTCAGGTATTTTCTTGTTATGTTTGAAGCTTTGCGTTTGTACACAAAACATTTTTATTTACGACATCTGACATATTGTACGGAAAATTGTTATGAAATTCGAATTCCCGTTGTGAAACATTTATCCCGTTTTATTCCTAGATATGCTGTGACTTTTCTTAGTGCGCTGTAGACATTAATGAATAATTATTTTAATAATCTAAGAAAATATTTTTTAAGAATTTTCCTTAATATTATTATCAAAGAGATGTATCTACTTGCTTCTTTTACTGTACAAAACCCACACACACAGACTCAGACTTGCACACACACACAGACTTTGAAAACACTTAGATCTAGAATAAAGGTCAAGAATAAAGGTCTAGAATAATAATAATTTGAATTTCATACTATGATAGTAATTTCTACGCGATACCTTGAAGGTCACTAGCTCAACAACCGTCCCAAAAAGGCACAGGACCATACTCTCAGAAAAATAGGGTCAAAGCCGTTTCCTTCGACTCACCATTACGAAAGCGGATAATCAAGGTCGTCTACCAGAAAAACAAATAAATGTACGAAATGTAACAAGGGTATGTCAGACCCTCGTTCCTAATTATAATGGGGATGCTTTTAATCACCACATCGTGACACTCAATTATATGGCTCGCTTATTTATTCCTGTACATCTTGATCCGTACATGATCTATTGTTTTCGGGGAAAAGATAATGATTCTATTTTTGTTCTTTTATACAGAAGTACCTATTAATTTTATAAGCACTGAAATTATTCGACATATTTTAAAATTATTCTATACTATAAAAGTATTATAAACCCGTTGTAGCCATTTACAACTTTTGTAACACACTTTTAAATAAACTATTATTTATTTTTCATTTTTTAGTCTGTGACAAACTCATAAATTTAGAAATTAATTATTCTAATAAGAATAATGAGAAACTGTTATCAAACTATTGCGTTGTCATCGGTCCTTGATACGTGTAAAAAGTGTCAAATTAATCAGAGTTGTGGAAGTTGGTGAAAATTACGCTCAAAGATTTATTTACATACATTCATACATAGATATAACCCAAGCTAATAAAAGCGTGATAAAAAAACTCATAGTAAGTTAACATCCGTCAAATCATTTAGGCTGCAGGGCGCACCAAAGCGACTTATTTATACATACATACGATTTAAAAAACATTACCCAATTAAGTATAAATATACCGTAAAAATCTTTATATATATATATTTCTTATGTGCGTGTGTCATCTCATGTCACTGAACTCCTCCTAAACGACTGGACTGATTTTGATTAAATTTGTTGTGTGTGTTCAAGGGGACTTGAGAATGGTTCAGATTCACAATTTAGTCCGTGGGAAAAGTTCTTTTAATTAATTTTTAATTCGTAAGTAGTTATAGAATCGGAAACACATTTGATCAAGTGATGATCTTTAGCAAAGTTGTTGTCCAAGAGCCCACGAGGGTTTGGGAGTTGGTAAGACCAATTTTCGACAGATGGCACCACTGTCATTCAAATGCAGTTACAAATTTTCCGTTTTATGTATGTCATATTATTTCTTTAAAATGCGGGCGAAGCCGCGGGCACTAGTAGTTGTAAATCGACCTCTGTTTTACTTTCTCTCACTGTTGTATCATTTCTCTTAACGACTCTCCCAGTGATATTACTAATCAGTTATCACTTTCGCTAGCTTTTCTTGCCGTTTCTGCTAATTGGTTTCTTGTGGAGGCAAATAAACCTATCAGATTAGAGGCTAACGTTAGTTCTTGCAACCGTTTTTGCTAGAAATAGCAAATGAGTATACAATTTATGAAACAAACATAATCACGGATCATCCGTCATAAAAAAGTAGAACTAAATTTGGACATATTTAGTTCTATTTTTTTATGACGGATTGGACATTTTTTGATATTTTAAGACAATTAAAGCACGAATATAGAGTTGGCCAAGTAATATAATGTACGACTCCTATCAGACAATTTAAAAACGAAAAACAAATTCCGAATTCATATTTTTTGCATATCATTCTACAAATATTCCAAAATGTCCATAAAACAGTAAAATCAATTGCTACAAAATTATATGTGAAATTGATCCTATCCTCCTAAATTAATGCATCCCAAATGATATTTTATCAATTACCACCGATTGTTGATAGTTAATTTGCCACTAACATTGAACCAATTAATTTACTAATGGCGTAAAATCCATTACGGGTGGTTTTGTGAATCAATTTTAGATTAAAATCGGGAATAAAACAAATTGATAATACGAGATTATTAAGTTGAAAACGATAACGGATAATACGAGTAACGTAATCCGTTTTGTTTGTTTGTGCGAATTTAATCGTAAATTAATTTAACAATCTACCTATATTTCATAACGAACAATTTATAATATGCAAAATAAGATATAAAATTTATTTAGCTCGAATTAAATATTTTCATGACCTTCCATGGTTCGGAGGACACGGTAAGCTTTTAGTCCAGGATATCGAAGGCCTTACTGGAGGTTTAAAAACATACAATACTTCACCTATTAATCGAAACAGTGTTATTTTGATTGCAAGCAAGTTGAGGCAAAATTACATCGATCTACATGTCGTCAAAACCCTTTATCATCCCAATGCTGGGCAAGGGTCTCTTTTATAAAGATGTCTCAGGCGTGCATTATGATATTTTCCATCACTGTCACCTCCATAACATCTCTGTTACTGAAGTATGTAGTAATAAAGCGACCATTATCGTGTAACGGTCCCAATAATAAGCGCAAAACTCCACTCAAAGAAAAGCAGAAACAAGCTAACTTCTAAAACAATTTACCGAAAACATTTATTACAAGTAAATTCACTCGTAACATCAGTCTAGACTATTACGTTATCCTACGCGTAAAAAGAATGCGCACTAAATATTTTTCCGAATGCTTTGTACTGCGACCTATTTTCTCTGACAGATCTATTATGGCAAAGTCTTCGAATAGCGTTTCGATAAATTCCTGGAATTGAACGCGATAGGAATGCGCCTTCTAATAAAGCCGTGAACCTTAGTTTATCTCCTTGTAAAAAGGCTCGGTAAAAAGATTCGACGTATTATTGTATTTGCTTATACGTGTAAAAATAATTCTGAGAATGAAAATATAATGAAAAGAGAAAAGCAGTTTATTTCCAAAGAATACCAAGTTTGAAAAATCAGATTAGGACAATACCTAAGCCATATTGTTTGTTAAGTGCCTTTTATTTAATTGAACGCATTTTAAGATAGGGGAAGGTAGTGATCACTTACTATTTCACATGATGGTATTTCACCTGTTAAATTATTTCTTACATCAATTTCATAAATAAAATTTAAAAATTGTAATGTAGCAAACATTATTACCTACTCGTATTATGCTTTTCATTCTTATTCTATTGGACAAGTGAAATAGAGATTAAAGAAATTAAAATGCTAATTTTTCTATCGAAAACTTTCTATAATATCATTTATTTTAGTATAACAATGTACTTATTTCCAGGATATTAATTTGTAAAATTTATAGCTAAGTGTTTCAGGCAACTTCGATGCTCATTCGAGAGCATTTAATGTTTTCTGGCTGATGCCCTGCGCAGTTTGGGATTAGGGTTTTAAAATTATTACCTTTTTTAACAGGAACCAATTTAGCATGGGTTTATGTTTATTTACGACTCGGTTTAGATCAGGATATATTGCTATAAAACGTTGTTTGAGGTCTCTAAGAGAGGTGTTCCGAGAAGTGTTTGTATTAGGTGTTCCAACTAAGTTCTCATGGATAGTCGGATGTTCGTTACACATTGATTATTGATTGCAGTTTTCCATTCGTAGTTGCAACTCGACATTTCAATTGGAGGTTCAAGTTCCAGTCCTAGGCTCTTAGGCCTTAGAATTTCTTAGAAATTAATTACCACTTATTATACAGATGATGGGAAATATAATGCACGAATCCTTTTTTTTTTTGTTCACAAAACCTTCAAAAGGTACCCGATGTCGTGGGAGCGACACAGGGTTATGTGGGACCCTTACCGCACTAAAACCCTCCCGGTGGCCGTCCTCCGCGCTGCGTAGAGGACTCTGGGATCTCCAAAGGTACGCAACCGGAGTCCTCTTAGCGCGTTGCCCCTTCGGGCTCCGTCCAAGTGAGCTTATCTAGCCGCACCGTCTGGTGCGTACGACGGTATGCGACCACACATACCGCCGTCCTTCCCGGGGCCGTTGGCCGGGCGGTTCGAGCTCCCACTCTTGCCACCCACGACCCCAGAAGCCCCCTTTTAGTCACCTCTCACGACAGGCAGGGGATACCGTAGCCCTATTCTTGTCCCGGAACTACAGGGGATAAATGCACGAATCCTACATATCTGAAAAGTCTTGAAAAAAGTCTGTAAGGGTGAGGGAATTCTTAAAATTCGTACTTGGGCAGTGCGGTCGACAATAGACGGACCCTTCTCCCTGAAAGGAGCCGTGTGCTCACAAAAACCATCTACTTACCACTGTATGAATTGCATACTAATATCCCACTATTAATTCACATAAAAATCTAAAATGTGCTGTCACGCTCACGACTAAACAAACCTAACTTTGCAAAAACATTTTTCTACTAAATCGAAGCGAGCAGTAAGCCGCACGACGTTGAAATAAAACTGTTTGCTGGGAGCCATTATTGTCAGTTGCGGAACTTTGCCCTTTTGTAAATAGTTCATTTGTGATCTTGCATTATTAATTTTAGATTTAAATTTTACTATGGAAATACGTTACGATATTTAAAAAATATTAATAGATACTTATTTTTTTTTAAATATCTTAACGTATACTTAATCAGATTTGTGGTAATAGATCATGGAAAAGTCATTTTTGAAAATATTTCTCTTTTATTATTTTTTTATCAGCGTGTAGTAGGCATCAGCCCGGCATATGACTTTTTATAATTTTATATATTTTTTACTTATTTTGTATTTTGTGTTTGATATTACCACATTTGATATTACCACATTATAATATGGTAAAATAATATGAAATCATTATAAATTGTATAAGTAGTGAAACGAAGTCCAAATATGTAGTACTTAGTATTATAAAATTGGTGCTTTAACAAAATAATTAACAGAAAGTTAGTAATGACAAAATAACTCAAAGGTGACTGACTGATATAGTGATCTATCAACGCACAGCCCAAACCACTGGACGGATCGGGCTGAAATTTAGCATGCAGGTAGATTTTATGACGTAGGCATCCGCTAAGAAAATTTTTGATCTATTCTACCCCCAAGGGGATAAAATAGGGGATGAAAATATTACTTCGTAACGCGAGCGAAGCCGCGGGCAAAAGCTCGTTAAATAAATATAATTGGAAACCAAACAATAATAGTTTAAAACGTATACTACGTAAAGTAAGTCCATATTACAGAAAAAAGTTAAAGAGATTCATCGTTAAAACGACGTCCAAACAATTACAATGTTGGTAGAGTTTCTCTCGCTTGCAATGTAGAGTCGTAATGAAATGGTTAGGCAAACGGACAAAGTTTGCCCTGTTGAGTGCAAACAAAAATGTTGTTTTGTACGTAAAGTATGAGGAGAGGAACAATCTTTCCTGATTACATTAGACGAGTTTACAGTTCGGAGTTAATTAAAGTTAAGTTGTTATTTGGTTAAAAAAAAAACAGTTTTTAGGATTGCTTGATTACATATCAAATTCAAAGTTATTTCATCTCTTGTGTTATTTCAGCCTGGCGTAGCGATCACCACACTCCCTTACCGCACATAGGATTACAGATTTGATCTCCGCTTAATAGAGATCTAAATGTCTAATGACTAATGTACAAGGCACTTACAACATAAAAAGTCGATGTGTGGGATATAAATGTCAAAAGCGTTATTTAAGTAAAAGATACAGTTTACGTTTAGCCAAATTGTACTGCAATTTAGCGTTCTATTATCACAATTGTACTACTAATATAGAGTTGAAACCTAAATATAAAAATTAAATTAAAATGTAAGAATATACCTAAATAAAATGTTCCATTAATGGTAGCTTTTTTTAACATTTAATATAAGCAATAAAAGCTACTCAAATTTTACGCTAGACCTTATTTCGTCACTTTAATCATGTAATCAGTTTCTGAAAGCTAAGTATATTAACTTAAGTATGAGACAGGTACAAAACGTTCAAATGCTATGATAATGTAATGTAGGTCTTAGCAAGTTTTGCTATATTATTATAGTTACATAGCGAAACTTGCGAAAGCACTTAGAATCATTTCATCGGCGTTCAATTCGTTCTAAGTTCATATTCCCCTTTAATACAAGTACACAAATACGAAAATAGAGATAGAACTTACATTTAAATGAATCAGACGTTTTTCTGTTGACTTTCTAAAGATGTTCCAGCATTTTTTTAATTTACGGTAGGATGCGACCTCTTTTTTTTTCTTTTCGAGGGGGAAACCTTCAAAAGGTACCCGACGACGTGGGAGCGACGCAGGGTTATGTGGGATTTTTACCGCACTAAAACCCCCCGGTGGCCGTCCTCAGCGCTTGTTGGAGAACTCCGGGATCTCCAACGGAACACAACCGGAGTCCTCCAAGCGCGATGCCCGGATCGGGCTCTGCCCTGGGGGAGCGTTCGCTCCTCCCACAACATCTGGTGATTACGAATGTATACGACCACACATACCGCCGTCTTTCCCGGGGTAGCATACTGGACGGTTCGAGCTGCCACTCTTGCCGCCCACAACCCCGGAAGCCCCCTTTTAGTCGCCTCTTACGACAGGCAGGGGATACCGTAGCTCTATTCTAGTCCCGGAACTACAGGGACAACGGTAGGATGCGACCTAAGGATTAGAGCAACCGATGCAAGTTAATGATCGCGAGGGGTGTAGCTGCATTCATAGCTTAGCTACGATCTTGTACTCCGTATGGCTATCACGCACATCTCTGCTGCAAAATTGACATAAATAGGTGCTATTGTTTTGTGATCCAAACCGTGAAATAATTATTATCATATTTGAGATGACATAAAATTTTAAACGCATAACAAGTTGCTAAACTTTACATGAGAAACTTTTTCTTTTACGATAACGTAAAAATAAAGCCTATATGTAGCTTTAACGGTGACAGTAACGTGCAAAACTCTCACGCTAACCATATCCGCTACGAAACGCGAAATTACTCCAAATGTATTCAAATGCGGCTTAAAGCAGTAACGGTTATCGTTTCGAATAAATATTTATGTTTAAATACCAAAGTCTGGTCGTTAAGGTGTCGACATTACACTCGTTAAGGCGGGAATATGTAATGTAACAGAGGTTACGTAGTCGTTAACTTTTTATAGAATGTCATACTAAATGTAGGGAACGGAATACTTCTGTACACACCAGTTTCGACTGAGTTGGGTTTGGAGTTTTCAAAATTTTGGAATTTATTTTTGTTATTCATTTGTCCTAATGAGAGATTTTAAACATGTTTTTTTTGTAACATAATAATTTTGATTTTAATGTAATGTGGACATTAAATAATGATTATATAATAATTAATTATGACTGACGTAAGTAACGATGTACCTACTTGATTATAAATGTACCAATTAATCTGAAATTTTCTGTAACTGACTATATTAACTAAATTTATTAATGTATAACAATTATTTTTTTCTTACTCTAACGCATTAGGAATAAACCTGTAATGTTAGCTGTAATTATGATTTAAATAAATAAAAAATGTTCCTTACGCTTTTTTCGATTGGAAATGCAAAGAAATGTAAGTAAGAAGATTCTTTATATTTGATGTAATCGGGAAAATTGACGCATATTCTAGTTGTTCAATAGAATATTTTATATTTTCGATTCCACAGTTCCACGTAAAGTTCTCAATGATTCCAAGTTTGATGAAGAAAGTTTGATTACCAATCCTTACGACCAGATTACGATTGTGGAAGATAATCAGTACTAATTAGTATGATAGAAATTGTTTAATAATCATCATCATCCATCTAAAGATGTTGAAACAAGGAACTTCAGTTTGACTGTGAAGTTTTTAACCGCAATCTATATATAAGCTTCAATTTAAGGAGCTCCTAAGCAAGTATTGGTATGAAGATAATAAAAGGAGATAATTTATAACCTTTGATCTCCGAATCTGTAACACATTCCTTTCTAAGCAAGGGAAGAGGGCATTAGATGTAATGGAAGTATCGATATTTAATGTTCATTTTATGTCTTGGGAGTACCGAATGAGAATGAAATCTGCGATATTAAGTGTGCTTTGCGGTCATTGATCTCTGCAATGAAACTTTATAGATCCCTTCGTGGTTCACTTGTGGCGGTTCTACCTTCACACTTATAGCCTTTACAACAGTGTTATGGATTCTTTGGGGTTCGTTTGAAGGATGTGGTGAAAAAAAATAGTATAAAGTTACATAATCTATCTTACCATATCTATTTTGTGCACACTATGTTTGCCTATCATATAAATTTTCCGACCATAGGGGCTGCTGGAAGAAATTTCAGTTTGGAATAAGTAGTCCTCTATACTATATAATTATCTTTTTTATTATGTTTCTGTGTACAGAAATAAATAAATAAAGCATGCTCCTCAGGGATAGCAACAAGTTTGACTTTGTCAGATAAGACTCTAAACTATTCAGGGATGATTAGTGATGTCCATAGATGGCAGCGTACACTTACCCTTAAGTAGATAATTCCAATTTCATTAAACAAACATATAGAGATTCAGTTCGGTCCATGAACTAATCGTCTAAAATATGACATAATGAAAAAAGATTTCTACTCTAGACTTTACAATTTGTGTTCCCATCCTTATGTACAAACCCACGACACGAATCCTACTTGGATTTGATTAAGTCATTATTTATTTCAAGATAAAATAACTTGTAACTTACTTGTACGTCTGACTAATTAATCGAATTATATAAAGCTCCCTCGATCCCAAAGTAACTCTGAGTAATAAAGATTGACAGCTCCAACTGCTGATGAAACCGAATGGTAAAGTTAATTCCAGACCAACTGCTGTCTCGGGATTTTGACAAAATTAATCAAAAATAATATGTGCAATGCATATTAGTGTACTAATGTTTATGTTTACAAATTATGTATGTATTCATGTATGTTTGGTTAAAACTTTAAATTTACTCATATATTTAATGTTTTGCAGATAGCAGAAAACAGAAATTAGTTATATTTTAAAACGAAAACTGGAATAGATATATATCCAAGAAACAATTTTCTATAACAATGGATTTTAATTAAATTAGATATAATTGAAATTAAAAGTCAGAGTTAAAACTATAAGTCTCATTGTCATAATTGTCCATTATCAATTTCTGATAGAACAGGAGTCTCGATGTCTCGACCCTATGACTTATGTTCAGATACAGTAGCAACGCACCTGTAGCCTTCGGGTAGAACGCCTGTTGTATATGAAATTAATTAAAGATGTCCATGGGCGGCAGTAACCACTTAACATTATCTGATTCGTCCGTCTCGCCTGCAAGCTCATTTGTTACTTCAATAATATGAAAAAGTTATACCTCCAAGTATGAGGTAGAATGCATCATATAACTGAGTATTTAAAACTTCTACCACTAAACCACCACTTTTAATCCATAGGTAATCCATTCTGCTTATGGTGAAGTTTTTGATTATCTCATATTTCAAAAGCTACCGTTACTCATGAACCGAAAATAAAAACGTACTGAAATAAAAGCTTTTCAGGAAAGAAAATTCCTCGTGAAACTCGAGAATTCGCGACAAAATGATTTTCACACAATTTACGGGGAAGCCACAAAGTTCGGGCGTTTTAGGCATGATATTAATTTTGCACAACATAGGTAGGTACATATTTTGCGAACTTCTTACTATTATTACTTTTGGTAGTGAGCCTTTTATATTCGTCAAAGAAGTTTTAGAACCGACGCGTAGCGAAACACATGTAAGTCGATGGATCTGTGTAAAAGTAAATTTATCATAAGTATTTATATGACGTGAAATAATTATTATGTCTGATAATGAATCGTTTTACTCAGCTTGTAATGAAAGTGTTACATCCCAGTCGAGTGATGATTCATTTTGTGATCCTTTAACCCTTGGCAGACTTGTAGATTCAACACTATGTCACTTTAACTCTTCCTTCAATGTTTGCCATTTAAATGCACAAAGCATTCCTTCGCACTACACAGAGCTCCTTGACACCTTTTCTTTAAACTCTCCTATTCACGCAATCCTAATTTCTGAAAGCTGGCTTAAACCATCGCTCGAGTCAGTGTCTTACAGTCTTCCAGGTTATGTGTTGATAAGAAATGACCGCATTGGTAAGGGCGGTGGGGGAGTGGCTATATATTTGCGCAGTAACATTCCTTATAACATACTTGCCTTATCTCCTTCCCCCTATTCTGCGTCCTGTGAGTTTATTTTTGTTGAGGCTAAGGTTGGGAGTTCCAAGGTTGTTCTTGGGGTCGTTTACTGTCCGCCTTCTACCGATTACTTCTCTAGCCTCGAGAATGTCTTAGAATCATTTGGTTCCGAGTGCACACACCACATAATCATGGGCGATTTTAATACTGACGTTCACAACACCTCTCCCCGTTCTGTAAAACTTGTCAAAATGTTTGAATCCGTCAATTTATCTCTTTTACCTTCCCTTCCCACACATCACAATATTAATTCTATCGACACTTGTTTGGACTTAATTTTTGTGTCGTTGCCAGACAGGGCCCTTGCTCACGGACAGATCGAGGCTCCTGGGTTTTCAAGGCATGATTTACTTTATCTTGCGTACAACATTAAACCTCCGAAACTCAAACCCGAAGTCGTTTGGCTGCGCAACTTTACCAAGATCGATCTACCCTCTTTAAAATTAGATGCAGATAATATAGATTTCTCCGCAGTGGCAGCTGCGAAAACTGTAGATGATAAAGTTTGTCTTTTCAATAAAAATATTTTGGAACTTTTTGATAAGCACGCTCCCATGAGAGCCGTTAGATTAAAAAGACCACCAGCTCCGTGGATAACTCGAGGCGTACGAATGGCAATGGCGCGGCGTGATAAACTTTTCCGTCAGTTCAAGCGTGACAGATGCGATGAGAGATGGTGTCTGTATAAAAAAGCGCGTAACCGTTGTAATCAAATGGTAAGGGCAGCCAAGCGTCGTTACATATACGACAATATCTCCAATTCTTCTTCAGCCGATATTTGGAAGTTCCTTCACTCTCTTGGCATTGGCAAACCGCCATCTGGTGTTTAAGTACCTATTTTTCCACTTAATGATTTAAATAAACATTTTTCCATAGGCTCTTCTCTTGACCCATCAGTTAAGTCGTGCACCATAGCTGAAATAGCTTCCATGACCCAACCCTCCATTGATATTTTTTCTTTTTCTCCTGTGACTGTGGATGAAACAATGAAGATTATATCTTCTCTTAAATCTAATGCAGTGGGCTTCGATGCTGTGAGTAGAGCAATGATTTTGCCTCTCCTTGAAAATATTGTTACCACTATCACTCACATTATCAATTTCTCTATGTTGTCTGGGTCTTTTCCTCTCATATGGCGAAAAGCTTTTGTAATCCCTCTTCCGAAAATTTCTAACCCCAGTCAACTAAATAACTACAGACCTATATCTATATTGCCTTTTCTCTCTAAAGTTCTCGAAGCCACAGTTCATAAACAGACTTCTTTCTTCCTTCTCAGTAATCACTTACTTTCTCCGTTTCAGTCTGGTTTTAGACCGGGGCACAGTACCACAACGGCTCTGCTCAAAGTTACTGAGGACATCAGAGAGGGCATGGAGAATGGAATGGTCACCATTTTAGTTCTTATCGATTTCTCCAACGCGTTTAATATGGTTGATCATGACATTCTCCTTGCTGCTCTGAAACATATCAAATTCTCATCCACAACACTGGAATGGTTCTCCTCTTACCTTCGAGGTCGCCAGCAAGCTGTCAAAGTTAACCCTAGGTTTTCTGATTGGTGTGATTTAACGTCTGGTGTACCTCAAGGTGGAATTCTCTCTCCTTTGTTATTTTCCATCTTCATTAACTTTATTACTTTTTCTCTTGACTGTTCTTACCATTTGTATGCAGATGATCTGCAAATATACACACAAGTCAAAGTTTTAGACATCGATTCCGGAGTAAAGGTAATAAATAGCAATTTGTATAAGATTGATTCCTGGTCCCATAAATTTGGCGTCAGTGTCAATCCGACAAAATGCCAATCCATTATCATAGGGGGTTCGAGGCAATTAAATAAATTGGATATGTCGTCGGTCTCACCTGTCACGCTTGGAAACACTGTCATCCCTTTCTCATCTACAGTAAAAAATCTGGGTTTATACATCGACTCAACCTTAAGCTGGACTACGCAAGTTAACGAAATAAGCCGATCTGTCTTTGCAACGTTACGCTCCCTTAACCGGCTCAGGAACTTTTTACCTGTGGCTACTAAAAAATATTTAATTCAGACCCTAGTTCTCCCCATAATAGATTATGCTGATGTGTGCTACACTGACTTAAATGAGGATCTTCTCAATAAGCTAGAACGTCTTATCAACTATTCTATACGTTTCATTTTCTGTCTACGTAAATTCGACCACGTTTCCTCTTATCGTCGCCAACTTAAATGGCTTCCAATTCGTGAGCGTAGACAGTCTCGTGTACTAAACTCTCTTTTTTCTATTCTTTTCGATCCAGTTTCTCCAGAATACCTGAATTGTAAATTCAGGTATCTCTCGGATTCCCATGAGCGGCAGCTCCGTTCCTCAGCTTCTCTTGCCCTTGCTTTTCCATTACACCGCTCTGGGTTTATATCAAATTCTTTCACGCTCCAGTCCATCCGTTTTTGGAACTCTCTCCCTGAGGCTATCAGAAGGATGAAATGCAGGACTTCTTTTAAAAAAGGAGTGCATGGTCACTACATGAATCAACTCTTGTATTAATTATTCTAGTCTTTCCTTCTTATTTATATCTGTGTATGTATTTTAGAACCTTACGTCACTTTTCCTTTTCCTTCTCGTTTTTCTTCTTTCTCTTACATATTTTTTCTTATGCTATTATTTTATAACGTATTTTTGTTTTTCTTTTCTTTTATCGTTGTACCGCTTTTATTATTTTCTGCACAGCCCAAAGGTTGGCTGGGAGATAATGCTTTTAGCATTAAGCCCGCCTTTTGTTCCACAATTATGTTTTGGTTCAATAAAGTATAAATAAATAAATAAATAAATAAATACGAGCAACTATCAATTTAATTTTTGTGGCTTAGTGCTGACACAAAAAAAGCGTTTCAGTGCCGTACGGCCAAAATCGGCAGTGCCGCGCGTCACAACGCAGTAACTTAGTTACAGTAACATAGTTGTTTTGTTGTTTTGATTTTTTATAATATAGGAGTAGCAGACGAGAATTCAGTCCACCTAATGGTAAGTGGCTACTGCCGCCCATGATCATATGTAATCAACCCCAGATAGGATTAGATACTCCTACCTGATGTAGGCCACAGATGCGCCGCTAGCCATGAGGACTAAGCTGGAACGCCTCGGAAAAGCCTGTCTTTCTTACCACACCCTTCAAAACGGCACATATCAGCGCCTAACACTGCTGTTATTAACTAGAAATAGGTATGGCGGTAGTGCCGCCGGAGTCAAACCACAAAAGGTTCTACCACCTGCAGTCATACAACGCGTCGCGTATTCGGACGATTACTTGAAGTACGATCTAAGAAGCGCCACGTTTATATGTGTGTGACATCCTTTAAAAGTTATGCAGAATAGCCTATAGCTAATAAATTATACGAAAGCAAATAAGTAAAAATAAGTCAGATATACCAATTACACATATTTTATAACATAGAAATTTATTAAGTCGCCATTGCTTCAAATTTTGTAACAATTTAACATAATATGTATAGGTATTAAATAGCGTTAAGTTGAATATTTTATGCTTAGATGTTTGATATTCGTCACATTGCTGCACATTTTCTTGTGTATCCAAAAGGTCATGTCGTAAAGTGAACTGAAGTATATGCGAGCTGGGAACCATTACTGTTTTATGTTTCTTTTACTCGCAGCTAGCTTTTATCCACAGGATATGCAAGGACATTTTAAAGTCTAGCTGGAGGATAGAAAATATTTCATAATACACGACGCGTTAATTAGGGCGTTAAGATAAATTTTCTTTGTTCTCGTGTAAAATGTGGAAATGAATAAACTTATGCTCGTGAGTTCGTGACTCCACCCGCGTATGAGCTTAGGTTTATTAGAATTGTGAATACCTTAGTTTTACTTTACGAAATTGACAGAATATTTTGGAAAAATATAGGTTTCTTAACCCAAATGTTTTGTGAAATTTTTTTGTAAAAAAATCGTATAGTGGTAATTTTATATTGATAGACATTGCACTAACATAATTATGGATTTCATTGGATTTTATTTAAAATTAGGAATACAATTTTAGGCTTGTGTTCATACTTTAGAGCAACTTTAAAACTAGGATAGACCAATTACCATTAATTGATAAAGTAAATTAGTTGCTGTTACGACTGAAAAACGGAGAGTAGGTGCTACTGTACGTAGCTCATTTTATATGACTATCTTTTAATGCCTGTTGTCTCGACACTTCAAAATACGACCATTACAAACGAACCATTCCAACAATACTTTGAGTGACGTAGTATGCAATGGTGTAATATTTTATGTTTGGACAGCTTTTTCCTTTGAACATAACATACACATGTCAAACAAAAAGCGTGGAGGCCCTCAGGCGTTCGAATAGTTGCAACATTTAGTTTGCGCTAGTTTCTTCTAAATGAAAGTACTACGGACGCTATACAAAAGTGAAGTAGGGAAGCGTGTCTATTTGATGATAAGTGGCTATGGACCGAATGGACAATATTCAATCCGCATTTTTAGGTTGACAGCTTCCGGTCAATTTTTCAACTGAAATATTTCGAATAACATCGAATTTTCGTGGTCAAATGTTTTAAATTATTCAAAATTGTTTTGTCCTACCCGAATTATGTTGTATTTTAGTTAACTAGGTCATTTAGGTTAATATAGAGATCATTCCCGACTTAGTACCTGTTTTTTTTGTTCTAGTTCATTTAGATTATATTTAGAACATTAGAATAGAATGTCAAGATACGCGAAATTACGCGCAATTCTGATGCAAAATTGACAAGACAGGAAAGCCTGACAAACATGCTAGTCCACGATTTTCATCTAAACACTTTCAAATATAAAAGTAAATGATCGTGTAGCTATTTTCAGACACATTTCCCCGAAATCATTAGTAATGAATAAAACTGTCGGACAGCCCTTATAGAAGACGTTCAAACAAGGAAGTCCTTTTAAGCTAATTTATTAAAGGAATTCCCTGGAATTCCTAATATTTGGTTTCGTGTTTCAAGTTTCGTTTTTGTTTTTCAGACAAGTAGGCAATGTCTTCATACATGAATCACTACTGCTGCTGGACACGGGTCTCCTCTTATAACATAACCCACCATCCTGGACAAGTACATATTGGTAAATTTCTTGCACCTTTATGAATTTTTTTTCAACTAAGAAAATCTTCGTGAGGAAATTTACATACCTTAGGCACGAGGAAGTTCTTTGCGATTATATAGTTAGTATAAATTATTTTTAATACGCACATAACGTTCAAAAGCACCTGAGATACATGCCTGGGATTTGAACCTCAAACCCCTTGTTTGCCGAGCTTCAACTACGCTTAAAAGTTACTACCTAACTAACTAACTACTAACTTCTAACGTAGGCTTCAGGGTCAACACCATATGGAACTTTTAATGTATTAACCATTGATGACAGATATCCATGAGTGTCAATAAGTACTTACAATCAGGAGCGTTGCATGCTATTATGTGGCTAAAATTTAATATAACTTTTGAAATCAGCACGAAACAATTTAACAATTTCGTATGCTACATAACGCCTCTTAATCAAAATTGTGTGCATAATTTCGGGTCACGTTAATAAGGTCACGAATGACGCACACAATTTAAGTTAAACTTCTACAAGTACAAGTTACATTGAAAACATAGGTTCTATCACAAAACTGGTAACAAAGTTGAATGTACGCCAACAGTATTTTAATAGAAGAACTATTAAAATAGTGTTTTAGTAAAAAAACTAAATAGTCAATACATTAATTAAATATAATTTGTTTATATTAACTAGTTAGGGAACCTTTTATGAATAATTTAATAAATAAATAAATACATAGTAGTTGTCTACAGTATTCTTATGTAAAATTTCCTTATAATAAAATAACCATTTTAGAATTAATTTTCAGTTATTCGTATTTCTCCTATATTAAAGGATTTTTTCCATTATACTCATCGCGCCAAAAGGAATCATATTTTATGTATTTATAAAAGTACATGATGGAAGTTATTTAATATTCCATCATGTACTTTTATAAATAGTTATGTAATATTTTTCCAAACGTAGAGACCTACAGGTAATAAGATAACGTTAGAATCTTACCTGAAAGTCGTGAAGTGAGGTTAAATTCATTGAATTAATCGTTGTTATCGAACTCTAAAGAATTCAATATTTTTGTTCTGCACATTTTAGAACAAAATTCATATTAATATAAAACACAAGACCTGATCATCTTACCAAAAAAATTATTATATACTTAAATATTTTAGGTCGTATTTTTGTCGCGCTTGAAGTATTGTGTTCTAAAAGCTTTTTCTATAAAAAGCTGCTAATGGTCCGCAAGTGTAATAAAAGTGAAGTATAACATAAGTACATTAAATCTTTTATATAAAATTCTCGTATCACAATGTTAGATACCGTACTCCTCCGAAACGGCGTTACCGATTTTCACCAAATTGTATATGCATATTCAGTAGGTTTGAGAATCGGCTACTATCTATTTTTCGTACCCCAAGTGATACGGGTTGTTCAGCCTTAACATTTTTTTATTTATATGGCAACAAAACGTTTGCTGGGTCAGCTAATATAACATAAAAACAATTATTCATGTTTATTCGAATGTAATATTCGATTTGCATTATTGGACGCAAATGAGATGTTATCATATTTGAACCCTTGAGCCTCAATACTTAATTATTACTTCAGTAAAAATATTTTAATGGGCAATAAACAATCATATCAACAATAAATGATTTATTACAATACTAGAAAAAATCGAGGTTTGAAATTTCACTGAAGAATGATTTTGCGCTTAATCGTCAGATGTTGAATTCATCGATTCCATTCGAAGATTACCATATGAAATTGTTGTGTTTTTTCGATATATAATTTCCAAATTGCTTTGGGGTTTTACTCTCACAATTGAAATGTGTAGAACTAGTTTGTTTCGACGGGGAAGTAACGAAGGGGGAAGGGGGAAGGAAGGAAGTATTTCTAACGTGAAGCAATCCTGCGTGTCGGTAGAAGAATGTGAATGCCGTAACTTACGTATGAAGGTACCATCTTACTCGTACCTCGGAATAAGTAATACGGCTGTTCTACATGGGTTGGTCGCAAATGACCACGGATCGCAGAGACCACTTGCCGTCATGATCATACGCTCGTTTGCTGTTTCAGTATGATAAAAACTTCAATTATATGGAAAAGTCTACATACAACCAGTAAAACACAAGATAAGTATGCATTCAGCGCTATGTTTATCGATAGTACAGTTTTTATGAGTTATATATGAGCCACGCCCCTCAATTTCTCTCTCAATAGATTGTGCTATGAAAAGGAAATTTCCAAGATAAAGTCGTGTTTCAGGCTACTAAATTTAAAACTTTTGTGTTTATTTACTGAAACACTGGCAGCAATAATTCATACTTGCCCGTCCGTTTTGGGAAATACCAAAAATTGTGTATTGTTACTCATATTCATTGTAAAATAATGTCTATAATATAAAATAACCACAGAAGAAACTTAGTTCCGATTTCTATAATCAACACTATAATTATGAGGTTATAGCTAAAACGAAAAAAAAATATTTTGTAAGTGGTAAAATCCTTTGTGGTTCAACTCCCACACCTATTTCTACCGAATAATAGCAGTGTTAAGCGCTGTAGTGTTTTAATTTGATGAATGTTGTAAGGGAGACATACTTATGCGACGCTGAAGGGTAGAAAAGCATCTGTGGCCGACCACAGTCGAGATTGATTACAGACGTCCATGATGGGTGGCAGTAGCCACTCATTATTAGATGGATAGTATGCTTATAGCTCTGACATGCATGACTGTAAACAATATCTTTATTATTTCCAATTAAAGTTACTTAAGTACGTAACCGCAGCATACCCGCTCACAATATCAACCCGTATATTGTCGCTTAACAAGTTATTAATATTATGAGTAGCGTGCAACAGACGAAGTTATCATTTCCATAACTCTGTCAGCTCATGAATTTTAAATTCAGCAACTTCGTAAACTAGATTACCTAAGTGAAACAATCTTAAACTGCAACTATGAACTGGGGGGCCTACCACCATCTTTTAAAAACCATCATAATTCAGAAAAGTTTTTTTCAATATCAATTTTCAGCATCAACATTATTTTGTTTCGTACCACGACCTCTTTAAAACAGTATTGTTTTATTCTGCCGAGTGATATAAAAGAATGAGTAATTTGTCTATTCCTTATCCGACAGGAAACGAGACATCAAAACTAGTGGCATCTCTTTCGCACCACGGTCTTGATTGCGTTCCGTCATAACTAAGAAACTTAAACCCTTATTCATTTTTCGCTTATCTATCTTAACTTGACATAATTTGCTTAAAGAGTTAAATTTCCTACAAAAAGAAAATTTATGATTATTTCGACTGACATTATACAAAATTGCTTATTGTAATATTACAAAAACAATCTTACTATAACAAGATCGTGGTACGAAATTATATTAAAAAAATATTGTTTTAATAGATGGTAGTAACCCCCCTGACTTCGCCGTGGATTTATTCCTGTTTATTGCACTTAGGTTTTACACTTTGACTACGATATTTTATGTTAAATTGACTATTAGTGTAAAAGTTAAAGTAACGGAGTTGATAGTAAAAGTTTGCGGAATACTAGAAATGTATTAAATGCTAGTAAAGGAATAATTTTACGCACGCAGTCGTTGTAGGTACTACAACTACTATAAATTTGCTAGCTAACTTACATTCATTAGGGCATTATTAAGAAAATTAAGTGTACGAATTGGATTCAGTAACTGCATTCTAGTTAAAATAGTTATTGTTAATGTTTATATTTTAGTCTGATTACAAATCTACGTATTGTAAAAACGCAATGTAAAAAGAATAAAACACCTTCTTTGACAATTACATGAATTGCTTGCCTAAGAATTTTTATTCCCATCTATTCTAAGACTTGACTAACAAAATATTAAAAAGTGACCGCAAACGATTCCGACACGACTTTCATTACTTAGTTGTTAGCTTGGAATAGAAATTCCTCTAGATTTCATAGAAATGCCTCTAGAGATCTACACGAATACACAGAAAGATCCTTATATTTTTATAATGCTCTCCAAATAAATCTTTTCTGTCCACAAAGTGCAACGAAATCAGACATTGTTGTGATGTCCAAGAATTAAATTTCTTAATAGATATTTAAAAATTAAAACTGCATACTAGAGAATTATTATAAAAAAAACAAAAACCCGACAGCTAAAAAATATAGCACTAGTCATCATCATCATCGACTTATCACTGTCCCACTACTGGGCACTCGTCTCCTCTCAGAATGACAAGGATTAGGCCATAGTCCACCGCGCTGGCCAAGTGCGTATTGGTACACTTCACATACCTTTAAGATTTTTTTTTATAAATCTCTCAAGTATGCAGGTTTCCTCACGATGTTTTCCTTCATCGTTTAAGCAAGTAATAATGAATTCCTAATACGCACATATTTTTTTAAAATCAGAGGTGCGTGCCTGAGATTTCAACCTCGGACCCCTCGATCGAGAGGCCGCATTTCTTAACCACTAGGCTATCACTGCTAGTCACTACCACGATTTAAATGAATCCAATAACATCTTATGTTAAAATCCGTTTAGGTACAACGTGCCAACGAATAAGCCATACTTAGTTACGCTCTAAAACATTATTATCCGCAGTCGCGTAAAAATAACAATTGTTTGATTAACGAATGCAACAATATCTAGAAACAAACATGATGTAACTTCCCAAACTATACATACAGGCACCCAAACAATGTTCTAAAAGTGTAAACCAATTAGCACTGAGCTAAACAGACTATTGGCTAAACGCTTCTTGACAAAGGAATCCTATCCAAGTAATGTAGTACTAAGTGGTCAGGACATACAATCTATTAATTGATTATTTAAATACAATATACGATAATTTATCGACAAATGAAATTTTGTAGGTCGTCAATAAATGTATGCATTGTTCATTAACGTAATAATTATCACAATAATCTTAATGAATGATAAACGTATTAGATGACATTGTGATATTCTTAAGGTTATGACGTCACAAGACGAGAGATCTTCATAAACGTTCTAGGAGGATATTCAACATCCAGCGGTTCTAAAATTAATGGAACCCTTGAGAATTTTATTGCGATTACGTCTATATAAACTGGATACACTATAAAACGTATATAGGACAGAAATAAGTAGTAGTAATAGTAATAGTAAACGGCCTACTTCGATGAAAAGAATCGGTATAGTACAAATGGGGTTCCAGGTTTGAACCAAATGTTGGTTTGGCCAAATTTTAATGCTTATGTTCTCTATTTATGTACTTTCGACATTGTCTAGACGTGTAGAAAAGTGTAACAAGTAGTCCCTGTAAGATTATAATATTGTGCCGTATTAAAAATTTATATGTAGAAAAAAAAATAATGATAAATATTTCTTGGATTGAACAAAAATGTATATTCAGTTAAGTGTCTATCTGGTCGGGGATTGAACGTGGAACTTACTAGTCAAACAGGTGTGGTGACCGCTCCAGTAGGTAGGTCGAAAAATATGCCAAGTTTCACTACAGTTTTTCCGTAAAAAAAATTAAGGCCTCTTGCATAAATAATTTACTCAAACACTATATAAAATTAATGGGCAACTAATATTAAACTTTATTTCATTCTACTTATTACTTACCATACAAGCTTCCCTCGCGGTTTAGCACTCCGCACAGGTTACATACATCATAAATAATCTTGGGATAAAAGTTTCCAACTTGCTTGAAACTCGTGTCAAAATCTCTTAAGTAGTTCCCAAGATTAACCCTCAAAGTTAGTACAAAAATTAATCAGGTTTTGTAATTGTATTTGTGTCGTGTAAACAAAAACGAGCTTATTCGAGTCAAAGAATAATATAATATACTAGTGGTGCCCGCAGCTTCGCCCGCATTTTAAAGAAATAATATGACATACATAAAACGGAAAATTTGTACCTGCATTGGAATGATAGTGGTGCCATCTGTCGAAAATTCTTGGATAACAACGTTACTAAAGATCATCACTCGATCAAATGCATAGTTATGATTCTATTACTACTTACGAATTTAAAATTAATTAATAAAACCTTTTCCCACGGACTAAATTGTGAATTTAAACCATTCTCAAGTCCCCTTGAACACACACAACAAATTTCATCAAAATCAGTCCAGTCGTTTAAGAGGAGTTCAGTGACATACACACACGCATAAGAAATATATATATATATATAAAGATATTTTACAAAGTTATATGCCTATTAGAAATTTATTATTAATATCTATATAAAAAAAGTGGTCTACCAATACACATTTGGAATGCGCGGTGGATCATGGCTTTTAAACCTTCTCATTCTGAGAGGAGACCCATGCTAAGCAGTATTTATAATGAGTTGACTACACCCTCCTAGTACCAGTAAGAAATTTCTTTTATATCGATTAGAATAAAATCGCAAGTTCAAAAACTCTGAATTAACAATTTAAATTTATATCAGACATGAGCCATTTTATGCTACATAGCTATTACGTACAAAATAAGGTCCTGCCGACCTTCACTGCGTTTTGAATTTTATTATCATTTACGCTATCCCGCCATAAAACGAATATGTAGACACTTAGAGGGTTATTAAGAACCCAGGAGATTAATTCACTTGCTGCTTATAAGCAATGTGTAAGTTATTTAATTTTCAACGCCACCCTCGTACAAAGGGTTATCAAATATTTTAATAGCTACATTATTGTATTATGCAGAGACGCAAACTTGAGAACGTAATTTTTATACGAAGTTATATATTATTTTGTTATGAACTCGTGCTTATTTACGACTAGTAATTAATTTTCAGTTCATGCATATTGTATGTTAAATAAAAACACACACACAATACACAATGTGTTTCGACTTCGATCCCCGCCTAGTCAAATATTAAAATGATACATTTAGATTTTAGTTCTAGTTCTGGGTATTTGTTTACTCGTACTTGTGTGTTACTGTATTATGTGACACCCACGTCATAGGAAAAGTCCTAGTGTGGAGGTAGAAGGCGTTATTTAGGTATTATTTGTTTTAATAAATATTTAAATCCAAATATTTAATTATAGCGTATTTATAAATACGCTAGTAACGGGAAGTATAAATGCCACCATATTAAATTTACATCTAATCATAAAAAATATACCCTGTTTATTTTACTAAAAGTTCGTTAAAACAATCTTTTTTATAAAATAATATTAATTATGGTTAATGTGTAGATTATTAAAATAAGCCGTTAACTGAAACCTGCAATACATTTTCTTTTTATTTTAAGCTTCTTACATCTTTGAGGTGCAAATTTGTTAAATAGCGATTTATTTTCCGAGCCTTTAAGGTTCTCTGGAGGCGCCTAACACCCTCAAGTTGCTTATAAATGTATGACGTTCACGAAACATGTTTAAGGAAAAACCTGTTCTATTACGCAACAGGAAGATACCGTCTACAAAAAATATATGGAGAAATATTACATACTTACCCATACGAAGCTGAAGGGCATGTTATATCACTCGTGTTATAAGGAGGAAGATTGTTTCATATTTATTGTAAAGTTGGGAAATCAGTTCATTTCGATAGGGTGAAAAATAAGAGTTATTATAAAAAAATATCTACTTAAAATAGAGCTATGTCTGTCCTACAATTTAGACGAATTTAGCACCACTTCATATGTTAAAATCTGTATAGCCGTTTGGACTAGAGGGAGAGTCAAGGGGGAGAGTTACCTATACACGTAACATTCATAATATTATGTTCGATAAACATTACCCTCCACAGTGAGGTAAAATAGATTCATAACAAAACAATCAAACAGCAGATTATTCATTCGTGGCAAATTTTTGCAACACATTTAACTCTTAAAAGTGTAAGCATTGGCTTCAAAACGTGCCTGGGGATGTCCAACAGTGGGCTGTTTTAACTCACAGAAGAACCTTACAAGACTGAAAATGAAACTCCCGAGAATTCTCAGAGCCTCATGGAACATTCTCAGAGCCTGGCGGTTACGTAGTAACTATTTATTAATCTGTGCTGGCGGTAACTTGGCCACTCTCAAGACTAATGATATGAAACTTAAAACAACACAACGGTAAAGTAAAAAAAAGCCGGATGATTCTCCAATTTTTCAGTGGTCTAAAGTCTACCAATTACATTTTCACTTGGTCGCTATAGTGGTCAATGAATAACCACTTTATTTTCAACAATGCAATATATGCATTGTTGAAAATTTAATATTTAATCTATAATATAATAATATAGGCATATTTAATCAGTCTCGTATTAAAAATAAAACAGTATTAATATTTCAATAAGTTTTCGTATATAATATTATTAAAAGCATGCCCATCATTTTTGAATATGAAATATTACTTTTGATATAATAATTGCCTTTGCAATATTTTAACGTTGCTCGGATGAATAATTAAAATTTAACCAAATTGCTGTATTTAATAAGGAACAAACCAATGAATTTAAAATTATTTATTTTTATTATTTTACTAGTTTAATTAACTCAAAATTCGATAAGACAAGCTGATGAGAATAATAATTTACAGAGGAATCGTGAGGAATTTCGTGTGCAGTTTTCAATGTTTTTTTTAATCGAAAAACATGTGAGCCGTCACGGGACGCCTGGCAGATGTGAAACATCGACATTATTTTGTAAAAGTAATATGCAGAAAAGAACATATTGTGATAGGAACTAAATATGTAATAATGATAAAATAAAATATTACGATTTTTGCGCACGGCATGCGTCGCCACGCCAGAAATCGGTTTTACGTGCGGCTATAGATGTTTCACATCAAAAAATAATTTTGTAACCTTTGACGTGCCACTCGAATGTAGTACATATTGTGAAGGGGCCTCTCGCAATTAATGGCACATGAAAAAATCCGCCACAACACAAGAGTTAATGTTCTCCAAAATTGATTTCAGTTAAACATACTTAGTTCTTTTTAATAGTTGTATGTTTTTGTGTATTAATTTTTCTAGCTGTCTAAAGCTGACTTACGAAACTCGCGTCTCTTAATGCCAGTAGGTATAATATAAAATTATATGAAATAACAAAAAAAGGTTTATTTGAAACATATTATTAAAAAGTTAAATACCGGTTCCCGATTCTTGTTCAACTCGTTCATCCTTCAGCCCTTTTTATTCCGACGTAGACATTTCCAAAACTTCCAAACCTCGGATTATGCATTTAATTTCCGAATTTGCAAAACTTTTTCCTCCGCGCTGTAACTCGCTCCTTGCAAACCGCGAAATAAAGTTCGCAAATATTGTATCCCGGAGTTGCGACGAGTAGAAGTTGTCCGGGAAATGCTAAGAATTGCGTAATGTTTTTATGTTCAGAAATCCAGTGTAAACTTTAAACATTGTAGTAGAAGTTAGGAATTTATAGTCGTTCCTAAATCTGTGTCTGCAAATCAGCTATATTTTGAAGTTTCCAAGTAATAAAATATTCTATAGGTTTCGTTACATAATCTTATGGATATTATATATATTTATATATTTTAATTTGCTTATATAAAATAGCGTAAAGGTATTTATTTAGCCCTCAGCGGTAGCACGTCTGCGACCAACCTAATAATGTAAGTAAATAATGTAAGTAGTACTTCAGTCCTTATTGGGATCAGATGTAGTGACCGCTCCACCACAAGGTAAATATTCATTTATGTATTGTCTGAATAGGCTTAATGGCATTCTAGATCTATCGATACAAATAAAAAAAAATACGTGTGGCACTCGGAGACTGCCGCGGTAAAGCTATTGCATAGCATTTTTTATGCTATGAAAACGCTCAGAAGGAATTCCAGAAATACGATATATTCTTCCATAATCATCAACATTTACATTAATACATCTTTATCCACTATTTTATCATATCTCCATTATATAAGACATTGCAAATATCAGCTGACATTTCATAACTCCAAGCAAGACTGAACATTCTAAAATATAAAATAGAAAAGTATTTAATAAGTGACATAAAGTATTAACAACCAGCAATATAAATGGATCAATGCGATGTGCCTGTGACATTTGGCCGAATGTTACAGGTACATCGCATTTTTCATTAATAAATGCACTTTGTTTATTCATATTTAAAACACTTTGTACACAAATTATTTGTACCATAAATCATAATGGCGTTTTGATTTTGTGCTGTCAAGTCTGTCAGTTGTAATTGTACGTTTAAAAATAACAAACACTCTTTTACGTTATTTTATCAATCCAGAATTCAACATAGCTTATGTTGATAAAACATATTATTTGGATAATATGGTTATATAATTTTGAATTTTATAATGGGAATATAAAATATACTTCACACAATTTTAAGATTTCTGCACGGATTATAAAAAAATGTGTATTACTGCCATCTGTGTTCAAGTTGACGAATTAAGGTTATCAAATAAAATAATAGGGAATGTAAAATAATACTTTATTCAATTATATCCATATTTTTCTATTGACAGTCAACAACTCGGTTGCCTGGAGACTTGATATCCAACAGTCCTCCACCGCTATTTTCACTTACACCACCAGGGGCGCCGGCAGCATTTGGTCAAGGTGACGGCGCACCAGTATGCCATTTTCAGTTCTGACTTCATAATGGAGTCTACCTAATCTTCGGATGACGACTCCGAACTCCCATTTAACTCTTGGGTTGGTGTAACTGCGGACTTGTACCTTATCACCTTGTCCGAACTCCCGCGTTGGCGGTGCATTGTAATGTAATCTGGATAGTGGGGCGGATTTCTTAAATAAGGCATGCATATAGGTTCTTAGTGTTCTTACCTCTCTGCCGAACATTAACTGATAAGGTGATAACTCTTTTGTATTAGGTGTACGTCTTAAGCGTGCCTTGACAGTTAACAGTTTATCAAATAAACTTCCGCTCTTGCTGATATAAAATAACATTCAGGTATTAGCCGATTATTTTCTTTTTGTACATTCAAAAATTTAAATGTTAGCTTTGTATATATTTCTTCAAATTCGTACCTGTATTTTATTTCCTCTTCTAAATTTTCTTCTTCTGTAAGCCATTCAATTTTTTCTTGAATCGCGTAGAATTTGTTCAAATTTTCTTGTAAAGAATTCAGTCGTATATTTATTTCTTCAATGTAAATTTTTTCTATTCCCGAAAAATAATTTTCGGTTCGTTTCATTAACCCACGTAATGTGGCTCGTATTTCCTTATTGTTTTTTAGTTCATTCGACATCTCGTCGCCAATATCAAATAAAATAATAAGGAATGTAAAATAATACTTTATTCAATTATATCCATATTTTTCTATTGACAGTCAACAACTCGGTTGCCTGGAGACTTGATAGTTGGATATCAAGTCTCCAGGCAACCGAGTTGTTGAAAGGTGTTACTTATTTTCGTTACGGAATTTCTCGATTCGGTCGCCGCGCTCAAAGCCCGCGATAAAAGCTATGCAATAGCTTAAAAATAATATAAATTGATTTTTTATGAAGCTTATATGTATGAACAAAGTTATCAAAAATGTAAAAAGCACTTTCCAGTTTTACAGAAAAGTTTAACATCCATACATGAATAATACAAAAATGCTACAAAATTTTCTCGTGTTAAAATTTGTCATACATAATAGTGCGGTTGGTCGTAAAATCGACTTTCGCGGCGCTCCGTACTGCGCGATAAAATCTTTTATTTATGGCCCCGCTCCGCACTTTAGACCTGTATCTAGAACACTTTCTGTCTCTACAAACGTTAGGCTTGAAACACATGCACGGATTATGCTCGATTGTCGGAGTGAATAAGACATGACTGTTTTATTTATTTTCAGGTTCTATTACATGAAGTGTTATGTTTATATTTATTTCAACGAACAGATTTTTCTCAATTTAATTCATTTTATAACTTGACAACACAATTAATGTGTCTCTTCCTTACAGTGAAAGCTTAAAGCTTGTGAATATATTTCACTTCACTTTTTACACTTTTCTACACTTACACATATACAACGGAATAGTAAGCTGTAGGAATCACCGTCATGGGTGTCATAGAAGCTCAAAAAATACACAAACATTCAGATTCAGACTCAATCAATAATCGAAATTCAACGAATTCAGATCTATACGTCGACCGCTTCGCCTCTTCGCTTCGCTTCTTCTAAATACCGTGCGTATAACGTACATTACTTTTACCGTATAAACCCAGTACGGATTAATTTTGCTTAACAATTACTCGTATATAAAAATCGCAAATGCGTAAAACTCCTAAGGACACTAGAGGCGCTCGGCCATTTCAGTTCGGTTTCCTTACTGCAGATTAGATGAGCTGGTTACAGTTTCGCGCTAACAGGAAAACCTATTGCTATACTTTTGGTCACTTTACGGGTTCGTACTTTTAACTTAACGGTTTCTTTTCAAAGGAAGGTAACTAGCGCTTAGCTATGTTCTCGATTTCCGCTGATAGCTTTTCGAGTTTTATATGGTAAGTATATTTTTCTGTAATATAATTCTATACTATAGGTAGATCTTTATTTCTAACTAATTTTTATGTAGCTCAATTACTTTTGTTTTATTTTAGCGTATTCTTTTTTTTATGATATAGGAGTAGCAGACGAGCATGCAGTCCACCTGGACATCTGTAATCAACCCCAGATAGGATTAGATATTCCTACCTGAGGTCGGCCACAGATGCACCGCTACCCCTGAAGACTAAGCTGGAACGCCTCGGAAAAATCTGTCTCCCTTACCACACCCTTCAAACCGGAACACAGCAGCACCTAACACTGCTGTTATTAGGTAGAAATAGGTGTGGCGGTGGTGCCATCGGAGTCGAACCACAAAGGGTTCTACCATTTCTTTCTTAATATAGTAAGTATGCTTTATTAATAATATATTTTATAATACATATTACTTATTTGTCATAAAATTTATTAGCAGTCAATATGTAATATGCTTAATGTATCATGTATTTAAAATAATATCGCTAATATTATTATAATGTATTATTGATATTAGATATGATATAGTAATTTAGCTCTCGACTGCCCAGTGCAGCGCCCGATTCTTAACAAAAGCCGTCAAATAACCCGCAGTTTTCTTCTTTATTCCTCTATTTGCTCAAGTGACTGCTAATGGATTAGCTCTCCCGGTTATTGAGCCTCAAATAGCGTGTTTTACTGACTTGTTACGTGAAAGGAGAGTTTTATGGTTTAAGAATTGTGTAACTCGAAACCACCACGCCTATTTCTGCCTTAAAACATCGTCATCAACCTATTACTATTAAGAACTATGTAACTCGAAAGCATCGCGCCTATTTCTGCCGTAGATTGTTGTCGTCAACCCATTACTGTCCCACTGCTGGGCACGGTCTCCTCTCCAAGTGCGAGGGTTCCTTAGAACAAGAGTGTTAACGCTAATATTTCCAGATTTTAATAGTGTAGTGAAAGGGAGACACTTTTTTCAGATGTTTGTAATGACCTCTAACCATAAAACATAGACAAATACTACCCCCAGGCATAGATCTTATTTAAAAAATTAAGAGTTAAATTTGTACTCAAGAACAAACCTAGAGATTTGTACATCGGATCATCAAGATGACCTCTACGCCACACGGACCGTCAAAAGGTACTTAAGGCCTAGAATTCGACCTTATTTTACACACCCACAAACAACTCGATCACCGCAGGCTATCCGTTCCTTGTAAATAAAGAGTGATTTATGCGAAGGTAGCAAGAGAAAAATCTCTAACACTAATCTTGAATTAGGGCTCAAGGATCGCTTCATTCAATCGCTCACCTCCCTTTCATCTGCTCCCATTTACAGGGCTATAATTTTCCCACTTGAACCAATCCTGCGGCTTCAATTCAACACCCTCTTATAACTACGTCGGGTTTCATGATCTGTGTATTACCAAACAATATTTTAAAACATCCATTGACCATAATATATTGTTAATAAACATTTAGTCTGTTTCTTTATATGGATAGAGCCCGATATTTTTCCTTTAGAAAAATAGGGATTTACCACGTTTTTATTCAGATCATACACCAAACTCTGTGTGCAAACTCTAGATTCAAAAACTAAAAGCATCAAAAGTGTGCTTAAATACTAATGCTAAGTAACCACTGTAGTTATTACTACCTTATTTTAAATTTCTTACTATTACCATACTATTACATCGTCGTTTACACTTCATGTTTTTAAGGACATGGTTTTCAACATTATCTTTGTTTGGATCTTTATACTTGGACTCAAAAAATTCATTCAGCTAATTTATTAATTTTGTACCAGTGGGTATTGACTAAACTCTGCGCTTAGTAACTTCAAATTCCATTTGATTAATCCCATCTCTAACCTAATTTTTCCTCGAACTACAGAAAAAATAAATTCCCGTAAAACAAAACGTCGTCATCCGATTTAAAACAGATGAAAAATATCTAACGATATACTTTTTAATTTACAGTAACAAGATACTTACCAACCTGAATATTTACGAAAATATTTACACTATCAGTAATAATGGAATGCGTATCACAGGTGGCTGGGATATTCCGGCACAAAGGTGAATAGGAGATGTTGCGGCGAGCCCGCTCTTCCGCGGTTAGCGCCACAAAAGCTAACTAGAGCTTTGATTAATCAAACGGCCAAGTTGTGTACAACGGTTGAATTTTAATAGAAAGTTTGAGCCTCGTATAGATTTCTACTTCAGAAAGATTTAGGTCTACTCTGCGTTTTTTCTACGAAATTGTGGGTCAGTTAACCCTATACTTGACATTGTGCACTTAAATGCACATTCAAATCAGATATTTTTTTTTCGGAAATGCAACATAGAATCTTATTAATAATAACTCAAAGCGACTTAGCAAACGTTTCTTTATGTCAGAAAATGAAATCTATATCTGTCTCGTTCACACATTGTCAGTGGTAAACAAAATAGCGAGCCGTCGGTCAGCGCCTGCACAACGCTCTCTAAGTATCTTATGTTATCTGAATGAAATTAAGTTATATGTACGAAATTTATATAATCTTACTTTCTGCAAGCTTTATTCAATGTTTTAGTGATATTTTTTTGGGATATAATGTTTTGAATATATAGTAATTCATGACTTTTGTTATGTGTGCATTAAAATGCACACTGCCAACGACATACAATATTACTGTTTGTCAATATTGTGTCTTTAAATGCACACTGCCAACTTTGCTACTATATACTAAGGTTCTGCACACAAGGTAGGAGTAGCGTGAACAAAGTTCAAACAGAGTTTTTTTTTATAATTCATGACTGAAATTAATATTTCCCCGTTTCCACTAAATTCCCAGTCCTTAGCTTGCAATATTTTTTTCGGATGACTGGAGGCCGAAAAATTCTAGCTTTGGTATCTAAATTGCGTAATTAAATCTGATGTAGAATCCAGCAAATCTTAGAAAGATGAATTCCAGATGTCTAGGGCTCATCAAGACGTCCCTGAACTCAAGTCCTGTCCAATCAATAGCGTCTTCTGTCAAAAATGTATACATCTCCAATAATGACAATTCCAGAAAATCTGCAATATCAATCCCAGATAAGACCAAGTTCCCACTTGAGGTCGGGCATAGATGCGCCACAAGCCCTGAAGACTAAGCTGAAATGCCTCGGAAAAGTATATCTTCTTACCACATCCTTCAAACAAGTGTAATAAAGTCCAATCACATGCTTAAATTTAATACAACATTCTAACGGAAACATAGATGAAGGTCTAAACAGACAAGTCGCTTTATAGCGTACAAATATGACAGGCCATCGTTAGTATTGTCTTCACAGATCTTGGACATCTTTGTTTGCAATTCCTGGTTGCTGTTTCGTCATGGGAACAGCGGTTAACAAAAATTATTGCCACTCAAAAAGTTTTGAGTCGCTTTATGTGAGAACAGCCTTTTTTTGGGAGGAGGTCTTCTAATCTCTCAACTCAACTAAAATATCTCAATACTTGTTGACATGTCATAACTTCCGAGACTTTTATCTTTAGTATTTTCAAAATGTATGATATTTTTTATATTTTTTAATTATTTCTTAGTTTAGTGAGTACTTGGCGGTGTGCATTTAAAGACACATATTGTTTTCTTGTGAACCTGGCAGTGTTCACTTAAAGACACATACTATATTCTGAAAACTGAAATGCAGAGATTTTTTATTTTATTTTTCCCAATATCCTTGTAACCCAATTAACGCAGGGAAGTAGCAAAAGTATAATTTTTTTAGGATAAAATTCTCTGCCAAGTATAGGGTTAAAGAGTTTCGACAAGCTATCGGAAGAAATTACCGAATTCAATTACGAAAAAGATTTTATAAACAGCAATATTTTTTTACAATTTTTTATCCGACTTCATAAAAGGAGGAGGTTTCTCAATTCGACCGTTATATGTTTTTTCTTTATATTTGTTCGGGGATAACTTCGTCGTTTATGAACAGATTTTAATGATTTTTTTTATTCCTTGTTTATACAATTTAACGAAAATATACAACACATTAAATTCATTTTTATACAATGAGTACTTAATTTATGCTAAACGGTGAAGTTATCTTACGTTGAAGATATCAAAACTGAGACAACCTACCAAAAAAGGCCCAAAACAGTATGAAAAGCAGATGCACTAATTCGGGAAATATTCCTGATATGAAACTGAGCCGGCTTCCCCGGATTTCACTCACCAAATGAGAGCTTTGATTAATCAAGCAACTGTGTAACTGATGTTGAATCTCAATGCGCTTAACGTCGATGTTTAAACAACATTTTCACCAATTAATTACCAGCTTACATACCAACTTGCCGCGGAATAAAAAGGAGGTGTAATTACGTGTAAAGGTTTATGGTGGTAATTAATAATCAATCTATCTATCAAACGTTTTCCATAACAAGGGTTGCATGGATTGGTTACATATGAATAATAAATGTTAATCACTTGTGTAATACCCGAAAATAAGTGGTAGAGATCATTTAACACCAATCGAACTGTATTTTGATTAAAGATTATAATAACATACGACCATTTAGCCCATTTAATGGTAAGTTACTATCCCCTAAGACGTTGGTAATCAGCCTAATTTATCGTGTAAATATTAAACAGGATTTTCCTTTAAAATTTCTCATATGTTTGCTAATTTTGATTTGATACACACTAAATACTAATACCTATCTCATAGTTTATTGCTTCATAGACAAAAAAACCCCCAATTTCACAAATTACATACACACATGAGTCATACGATAACCATCGGCTTTTGATTACGTTATGATCAGCCATTGACAGCTAACGCGTCTCCAATTTTATGGTTCATTGGCTAGTGAAATTTTCAATAATCGTGGGCTTTTGTGGTCGTATGTCCAACTGACCGTTTGCCGACACGACCCGTCAACACCAATCAACCCTTGCTATAATTTCAGGGTAGACTGCGCATAAAATTGCTATTTTTATTGGTTTTACACCAAACACTTTTGTTTACTTAATATTATGATGTCTTACTTTATGTATTATATTTTAATACTGAAAAGCGAAATTTGTAAGGATTAATGGATGTTTGTGACTCTTTCGCACAAATACGACTAAATGGATTTGGACGATATTTAGTAGACGAACAATTTATGACCTAGATTAAAATATATGATAGGTACTCTTCATCCTAGTAAATGATACTCATAGAGGTATCCGTTGGTAAAAGCTAGATAAAGGTAAAAGGTAAATCATAAAAACATAAAAAAGCGAAAACTTTCCTTAACGTAACTGAACGTTCTTTCTATGAATGTATGTACGAGTGTCTATAAGTCTGGCTTACACCGACATTTCGACATACCTAAAAAGAATCCTGAGTTACCAAAGTCCAACATTTAACGAATGCCCTTAGAGGCCAAAGAGAATTTAATGCTCCGCGGAAATGCTCCGAAAAATTCGAAAAAAGTTGGTTAATATTAAGTAGTAACTGTATTTACTACGCCCGCCGCTGAGAGCAATCAGGCGGTTAAAAGCTTATAAAACTTTCGCATTCGCTGGCCTCGACAGGGAAATTTCGGAGCCTTTGTACTGATTTTGTTGTTAGAAATTGCTTTGAGATTTACCGTGGCGTTTAGGCGTCATGGAATTATTTTTACAAAAATACATTAAAAATATAAACGTCCATGTCGTAATATTTTATACCCATAATATGTTAAGGTTTTAAGTCCTTGATGTACATATTGAAAAATTTTACAGAAGTTGATCTTTTCAATTTGACTGCGGAGTAGTCAAATCCAAAAAATAAGCAGTAGCATCTTCTTATTTGACTACTAACTTTTACTGCTAGTACTTTAGAAGATCTTAAGAAGTTGTAAAAGTTTTGAAAATTTTACCCTTATATACGTTACCTTATATACCCTTATATATATATAGTTATTTAATTTTCTATACAATATTAATAATTATGTTAGAGTATGGAAGTTGACTATCAAAATAAAGATGTCTCTTTTATTTTCAGAACAATACAGGAAGTACCTTATTAAAGGAAAACTGTCCAATACCTACTCCAGCACGAAATACTCGGATGATAATTGCTAGAGATGTTGCAAAGGGCAATCTACTTATTGCACGCGATTTGAAGCTCAATAACCTGGAGAGCTAATCCATTATCCGCTCATGCTTTCAGACAAGAATTGGAAGGAAAATACTTTACTAGAACCGGAACAGTCTAAAAGAGTTAATTGTAGATAATTTAAAGCTTATTCAAAGGAAAGTTTAATTCTATTTAATTCGCGATTAACTATTGAATAAAAATATTTATTTATAATTCAACAACATGATTTTATATTGAGTTACGTACAATTAATGAAATCGTTAATTGCATTTGTTATTAATTAAATATAGCATAAAAATTATAAAGTATATTCAAGTTTCATAAAGTAATTATGAATCTGCTTAAGTACACAAGTTATTCCTCACCAAAGCAAAGCAATTAGAAAATAGGTATAAATTAATAGTAGCGATTACCCTTTTTTTCGATTATTTAAAATTGCCAAAATACAATTTATAACTGAATCGTTAATTAAAATCAATTATTTTTTAATGCAATCTTACTTGTTAAAAAAATAAAACCGACTTCTATGTCACTACAAAGTTAAAATGGTTTAAATTGGTTTGGTACATATATCTGAAGTCGGCGCTCATATTGGACACGCTGTTTACGCCATTATCCAACGAAATATATCGAGCGCTGACTTCAGAACTATGTACTAAACCAACATTAATTTGAATTTAACCCGTCTTGCTTTGGGAAGTCGGTTAAAAATATTGACCCTTCATTCTAACTTTGATAATGTTTTACTGGTCTTGAGTTACATAATTCTGAAAAGAACTTATTTTCCTCTTAGTACTAGCACATTAAATTCAGTGGTTCAAATGGTTCATCTGCAGTTAAGAAACCGCGTTAAGATTCAAAATGGATTCAGTACTTAAACGAATTGTTTGCATTTGCGATTTTTATCCTTTGTGCCAAAATATACAATTATAGATATATCAGAAGGTGGTAGAACCCTTTGTGGTTCGACTCCGGCGGCACACTTATTTCTACCTAATAACAGCAGTGTTAGGCGCTGCTGTGTTCCGGTTTTAAGGGTGTGGTAAGGGAGACAGACTTTTCCGAGGCGTTCCAGCTTAGTCCTCAGGGGTAGCGGCGCATCTGTGGCCGACCTTAGGTAGGAATATCTAATCCTATCTGGGGTTGATTACAGATGTCCATGGGCGGCAGTAGCCACTTACCATCAGGTGGACTGCATGCACGTCTGCTACTCTTATATTATAAAAAAGAAATTATAGGGTTTTTGGACGATCAAAAGATTTTTTGAATTTTGGATTAACCTTTTCGTATTTTTCAACATTACGAAATTCATTTCCTACTTTGTGGGTTCCTAAATGTAAATAAATACTGTAGCATGTATCTTATACTACAGCAAAATCTAATAGGTACTGTCTAATAAAAAAGTAAACTAAAATACCTGACCAATATTAGCACCAGGCGTACAAAAGCAACTTCTTAACAAAAACTTCTCATAATACTGATCACAAATTTATCTGAAGCAATCTGTATAAAATTTCACGACTATCGATTTCGGTTAACTTATTAGGGTCCCGTATCTCCTGAACCCTAAAACTAACCGTTAAATACTTTATCAGTCAGTGGGACACCAAATCGAATGTGTGTTTTTTCTTAATCTTAGTAGAGATGGTCCAAATGTTCTAGATACAGGTCTAAAGTGCGAGACGGGGCCATAAATAAAAGATTTTATCGCCTAGTGCGGAGAACTAGTCGATTTCACGACAAAACCGCACTATTATATGTGACAAATTTAACACGAGAACATTTTGTAGCTTTTTTATTCGTACGATAAAGCAATGAAATATTGAGCGAAAATCATTTTATTTATTTTTACTCTTTTCGACTCCATATTTCAAATGAAAAGTCATACACTTTTATAAGAACGTATTTTATGAATTTTAGATGTTCCTAAAATGTGTGGTATTTACACTACATTCTACGTACTAAGGCATTTTAATAATATTTTTTGGGTTTTATTATCTACACATAAGTAAATCAATTTTAACATAATTGTTAAAATCAGCCAATCCGTTTGTGCTGTGGTACGTGCAAGAACAAGACGTACATATACATAAACACGCTCAAAAAACATTACCCCAGCAGTCGGGTAAAAAAAGCAGCTTTATCTCCGAAACAAAACGCAGAAGAATTCTAAAGTTAAATCCATTCCGGAACTGCAACCAGCATTCCGGATCTATTGTCGAAATGTTTGTACGATTTTTACGGACAAGAAATCCGTACAACATAAACTTTGAAGGCTTCATTTTAAAGTTGCCAAAGTTACTGGTTGTTTATTTACGGTCGCCAATCCGTAACTTTGGGCGGCTAACGATCCGGGTTCCGTAATGACGAACTAATCTTCAGATTTTAGAAGTTTCTACACTAGTTGTGTCTGAAGATGACGTTTTAATTAGCAAGTTCAAACACCAATTACTAGGAACTTTGTAGCTAGAGGAGGTTATTTATGTTACTCCCTTTTAGAACACTTTGATGAAAATATATATAAACAACTTTCTATGTTGATAGAGTAAATATTTTTCTTCTTCCTACACACTCAGATTTTATTACATTATTAATAATTCTGTTATGTAACTTAATTTTATATACTTACAAAAAGTATCACGAATGACATGCAAGTCAAGATAAGCGTTATGTCATGTGTATTTATATTGTGAAAATAAACTTCTCGTTATGGGGTTTGTCCTATCAAGAGAGACTATTCCCGCACGCTCACCTGTAAATCGGCTACAGTATCTTCACATCCAGGGCATATATATACACAGGGCACATATATGGCATGCATAACAGAGGAAACACCTATCTATAAAGCGATAGAATGCAAGTGGTACGCATGCGGACCTCATCTGCAAGCGTAACGAGGCCGCGTGACACGAAAATAGCCCTTACATCGTGCTTCACTCTTCCATTCACAATACACAAGATAAAAATTACTATACTTTACGCTTTGTAGATTCTCCAAGCTCCAATCTCCTGATATGCAAGCCGCTCTTGTATAAACAAGCAAATTTGTAAATAGACAGGTAGACCAGTTTACATAGTAATAAAAGGAAAACGCATTAAAATGGCGCATGTAACGCAGTTTACTATACACATTAGCCTAAATTACAACCTAGTACCACACTGGCTTCGAGACTTTTTGTTACAATTTTACGCCGTACCGACATTTTCTATAATGTCTGTGGTTACTTTCGTCGTACGTGTATAAAGTACCTTTACGTAAAATTATGAAAATAGGATAAGAGTTAATTTCACGATGACGTTAGTATTAAGGTTATAAGCAGTGTTATTTTGAGGTAATGTGATGAGATTTTGTTTATATTGTTATATTTTTGGAAAATATGAAAATATACACTTATAAAACTTCATACTCGTATAGGATTGTTAGTTAATGTTAAACGTAGCACATTTCTCCCTTAAAGACCGAATTCTCAATGATACCGTTCGAGATTACAAAGGTGGTCAATTTTGGACATTCTAGGACAGCATTCCTTTTTTTTATGATTAGGAGTAGCAGACGAGCATGCAGTCCACCTGATGGTAAGTGGCTACTGCCGCCCATGGACATCTGTATCAACACCAGATAGCATTAGATATTCCTACTTGAGGTCGGCCATAGATGCGCTGCTACCCCTGAGGACTAGGCTGGAACGCCTCAGAAAAGTCTGTCTCTCTTACTACACCCTTCAAACCGGAACACAGCAGCGCCTAACACTGCTGTTATTAGGTAGAAGTAGGTGTAGCGGTGGTGCCGCCGGAGTCGAAGCACAAAGGATTCTACCACCTTCACAAACTAAACGTTTACTGTATTAAACGGCACGGTAACGGCTAGAACCAGGCACAAAAAATCAGCGATCTTCAATTTTTTGTTCAAGAATTACAAACTGTTCAACAGCTCGAAACTCATAACTAAATTATAGATAATAATATTGTTAACTACTCAAAATGGTTTCCAGGCTAGGTTTATTTCATCATTTATTTTATCATTTCTCATAATATTTGTGTGACACAACGTTTAAATAACTTTGCATTAATGAATATTTCATATCTGTTATTACAACAAAAAATGGGTCGAAATATTAGCATATAACAAATACATCATACAACATTGTATCTATTTCTCGACGTTATCAGCTTAAAATGATATTATAATTTATTTGGTATAAGTAGTTATGAGCTTCTTGTAGTCGTGTAGTTGTCGGTAATACCTATCCATAGATGTGCTAAAATTTTGAAAACTTTCCTTGATGTTCAATGAAATATTGAGAAATTATTTAATACAGGATTATATTGATTATATTACTTATTATTACAACATAAATTGAGGTAAACTCGATATTTGGTGGGTGAGGACAACATTTACCTATATGTAGATTTATATAAAAACACCGAGTTAACGAGTACCGTTTTACTACTTTGCACTACTTATTTTAAATTAATAGCATTTCCAACATAAAATAAGTATCCATAAATACAGCAGTTCCGGGACAACTACCAACTCGCCTAAATCCGGGTACAATATTTGCAAACTTTCTCCCGCGGTTTTCCGAGCGTTTCAACTGGCAAAGGCAATAAAGTTTTGGGAGTTTTCGAAATTAAATTCATAATAATCTGAGAGAACAATTTAAACGTAAATGGGTTTGTTTTTACTTCTATTATCTGCTATTGCAAGCAAAACACAAATTTGGGACTAAAATTTGTAGTACATAATATATTAGCCTCAAAATTATAGTAACCGGGCCGGATATAAAACCCTGAAAATCTAACTCTTTGCATAACAGACTGGTGTAATATACGATAGGTAGTCAATGATGTTGTGGTCATATTATAACGATTGACAATAAAGTTGATAGACCTCAATGCCTCAATCATCCCTGTATCCTTTAATTAAAACAAAACAAAGTAACACTGCACACGACTTTGTAGCAGAAATAGGTTTAGTGGTACTGAAAGTATCACGAAACACAAAGTTTTATCCTTCATATTACTAACGGTCAAATGACAAAATGCTCAAAACTACTTCATTTGTAACAGTAAAACAATATGGGAAAATAAGCAAGATTTTTAATTAAAACACTCGAGTTACTTTCCACTGTGTAAAATTTAATTATTTAACCTAGATCGTCTCATATTTCACATCCGAAATCATTAATCCCCTTCGAATGGAATTATTCCAACGAATATAATGTATGTATATGTGACGCTTGTGTCATTATTCCAGTTATTAAATCATTAAACATTCAACGTATGATTTCTGCTTCGTTTTCGCTTATTAAAAATTCATTTTTAATTAATGAATGTAAATTACTTTTGTGATTAATGTATTTAATACGAATCCTGATTCTCGAGAGGTAAGTTTTCTCGGATAAACATTGTACCGGTTTTTCCTTTATAAAAATATGATACGTTTTTAGGTTTTTGCAGAGGTGTTGCAACTTTTTATTTACATATATTGTGATGTTATTTCTTGTACTACATTTCTTTTATATGACTTTTGTTCCGTGTTCATATTCTATGCACACATCTTATTAAGAAAGATATGAGTATGTTATAAATTTATTTATCATTTGCTTCATACCTAAAAACTACATATTATAAAATTCAGAGATATGTATGTGTTCGTGTTTAAGTGAATGCTTGAGTGCGTAGATCTCAAATGTAGTTTAGTTTATCGTTTGATTTACAGTATTGTGGACCATAGACTAATTCATCTTTCTTCTGAAAACAGATCAGGACGAAGAGAATCCGACAATGTAATACATTTCCTTGCGTATCAAATTTGAATATCGTAAACTGTACGCCTAGTATGAGATTTTACGTTTTTACAAAAATAACTGTTTTTGGATTTGTTTACGTATTTCCCATACATTTTCAATCACTTCTGATACAGTTCTTTAGGGGCGCTGATTGGAAATATATGGGCAAATACGTAAACAAATACAAATACAGTCATTTTTGTAAAAGGGTAAAACCTCATACTAAAGGTAGGTACTGCTATCACTTTTGTCACTTTAAGTGTTATACAATAAATCGCTTTCGAATGCTCACACAAATAGCTCCATATTAAATTTAAATGTATCGCAAAACGCAATATGAGAGCCATCAAAGGATTTGCATTTCGCATATTGAATGTGTAACAAATAACCAGCAGGAAGGCGCTCGCTATAAAATTTAAATACATACAAGTGAATTCTCACTTTAAATTCTTCCCATTTCCCTATACTAGACACGGTTGTATGAGATCGATTAATCGAAGAATCGATATTTTGAACCAATTTTTATCGATACTTAGCAATGAATCGAATTAGTAAATCCATCTCAGACATTAGAAGATAGACATTTAATTAGGTCTGTTGATATAATTTGTTTAAAATGACAAAATATATAAGCTATCAACTTTTTTGTACTGGGGGCCTACCACCATCTTTTAAAAACCATCATAGTTCATGAAAGTTTTATTTCCTCCTTAAAACAGTAAAATATTCCATCATACACGGTTGAACAGACTTAAACCCTTATTAATTTTTCGCTTATTGTATAAAATCAACTGAAATTGTCATATTTTTGCTTAAACAGTTAAATTTCCTGCAAAAAAGTAAAAGTATGATTAAAATAATATTGTTTTAAGAGATAGTAGTAAACCCCCTGAACTCTTTTGCCTACCGAATTTCTTGGTGGCAAATGAAAAAGTGGTAGTTGAAGGTGGTAGAACCCTTTGTGGTTCGACTCCGGCGGCACCACCGCCACACGTATTTCTACCTAATAACAGCTGTGATAGGCGCACTTCTGTGTTCCGGTTTGAAGGGCGTGGTAAGGGAGACAAACTTTTCCGAGGCGTTCCAGCTTCGTCCTCAGGGGTAGCGGCGCATCTGTGGCCGAACTCAGGTAGGAATATCTAATCCTCTCTGGGGTTGATTGCAGATGTCCATGGGCGGCAGTAGCCCCTTACCATCAGGTAGACTCCAATATTATCTCCTTACTCCAATATTATAAAAAAAAAGTGGAAACTTGCATATATGTAATATGTAAATTTATAATTCATACCGATACATGGAAATCTCTCTTGCGCCGATATTTCCAAGGTAGCAAATAAATAAAATCGAAAAATACTCTTATCGATTTAAGAAATCGATCTTCTAGACTTATATTACTTTTTGTATCGATGTAAAAACCGACTTTATTGGTATCGCCATCCCTACCTATTTCGATGACTGGAAGTGGGATAAGTCCTCAATTTCGCAGGAGTCACTCACAGAAATCAAATCTTCAGGCTGACACAATTGTCGCCCTTCGGGAGGCGAATCGGATTTTTTGTTTCGCAAATTTTATTACATTTACGCACCATCAGCCGCCTTTTGAATTAGAAATAAGAGCTTTTACAAGACTGCCTGAGAGCCTACTTATTTATATGGATTGATCATTAAGAAGCATGTCTTCTAAGTGACTCCTGTATATTATAATTTTTCGTAGTGTGTTGCATTGCTATTGCATATTGCAAAAGACTTATTAAAATCTTAGAATCCGAGTTTTTAATATCTTAATATTGTTTCAATTTTTTTTTAATTTTATGAAATAATATTATATTAATATACATCTTTTAAAATATTATTAGGCTAAAACTAAACTTCCGATAAGGATGATTTAAAGTTAGAAAAAAAATTACACATATTACAAAAGCCGCAATAGCTACTGCTCCTAAGTAATTGATCGCATGTTCTGAAAATTTCAGTACAATTTTCTATACTCTCTGCACTGCCCTTACCATGAGTTTTCAAAACATCCCACAATTTTACGTTACGTTTACTCAATCCATTATTCTGTTGCGTTTGCTTCAGTAGACTGAGTAAACGTAACAATAAGTAAGTGCTCAAGTCTTTTTGTCTGCCTCACATGTTCGCAAAAAAAGAGAGCCAGAACATAAAGGGTCACTTTGTCAATTTAGTCATTTAATGTTACGTTACTGACACTACAATTCTGATACAATCCGCTAGGGGCGCTGATTGGAATTTGTAAACAAATGCCAAAACAGTCATATTTGTTAAAACGTAAAACTCATGGTAAGGGTACTGTACTCTTGTTCTATACTATTCTCTGTTTATTTACTTGATTACATCCCAACGAGAACCTGTTCTTAAATAACAATTCGCACTACGTACTTTATCATGTAGACGTATTATTCAATACAATGTTATCTCAACGTCGATACATCCGCCACATTCGAGTTTCAACAACAACGCCTGAAATTCCAATTTTGAATTATTCATAACGTTTAACGTACACATATACCTAGTTTAACGATGTCCCAATTCGAATCCGATCGCTACTCAGTTGCGGATCTACCGACACGTCATTATTATCATATTTTACTATTCTATACTTACTGCTGTTATGAAGCAGAATTGATGTGGCGGCGGTGTCGTCAAACCACAAAGGTTTCTACCACCCTAAAATATTGATTTTTAAAAAAAGCATTCACTGACACTTGCTTTAATTTGTAAGCTTTGATTTGACTTGCTAAGTTCCTTAGTATTAGACGATCAAATCTTAGAACCGTTTTTCGAATCAGTTAACCCCCGCCAGTTAATCTATAGTTTATTAGATCAGTGACGTCAGTCTTAATTCAACATGGTGTACGCCCCGAGATGAAGGGACATCCTTTTAAAATAAATTTATTATAGGTATATACATGCTTTACTTTTGTATTCTATGTGTCACTTTGCAATGTCGTAGTTATATGAGATACAACTATTTATATTTTAGCACATTTCGTTCTGCACCGGTTCGTGCATGGACAAAGAACGAATTCGGAGAATGAATGAATATGATACTATGAACGGGTCTGACATTTATTACTTCAATTTCGTAAGAAATAAACACAGTAAAAATTCTCTCTGGTGAATAAAGACAATATTATTTCTTTAGTTATTGCATTAGCAGAAATGCTTTTAGCTTCGGCGATTTGCATTTAGGCTATTGCATCGATGCTGGATCACGGTTTGGCGAAATGTTGCGTTCAGTCGTTTAGAAGCGGCACTAATACTGCAACGTGTTTGTCGTATTCAGTTGCTACAAAAAATGTTTTAAAAGACTCAAACGTGTGGAAGTGTAGCGTTTTTTTGTTTTAGATAGCTTCCAAAAACAGCTGAATAATCATTGCTAAAAGTAGCAAAGAATGACGGGGCCTTTGGGCACACAAGAAATGTTGAACGTAAATCTTAGCGTGACGTGTTAACGAATATATTGTCTTTTCAGGGCCCCTCACATGTCATGAGCCCTGGGCACAGCCTCCTATGCCCTTAGGGTAAAAACTGAATAGCTCACGGTACATTTTTTCAGTTACTTAACCAAAACTTTATTATGTGCATGATTTAGTGCTAAAAACAATTTACTTCAATAACATAAGTCACGCTTCTGGTAAGTTTGGCTAAGTACAAACGGCCTTGTGACTTAATAGATCGGTTACAACTGTTTTTACAGTTTCCCTGCGGTTTGGGAATTATTTACGACGCTGTCTGTAACAGTTATAAAAGTACAGCTCTTACAATATTTTGCCGTTTTCTGTATTTAGTGCTGTGTTCGTAACTTATGCGCAAAGGTAATTTCAAGTTTTCATGGAGATACATTAGTGATTCCAATTAAGCTTTTTACGGGATTGTGCAGGTGTTCTGATCTAAAAGCAAGAATGCATGTAATGCATAATTGGTTTTGGGCAGAACTCCTGTTTATGAGGAAGCAATTACGGATATACATGGTGGACTTTTATTTTAAAATATTTAAGTAGAAAACGAGTATCCAGCGGCTGCTTCCGCCCATAGACATTTGTAATCGATCCCAGATAAGATAAAAGGTCTCCCTGAAATCGGTCACAGATGTGTCCCTACTCTCGAGGGATACTTTTGAAATCCTCTCATATCTCCTTTACCACATCCTTTAAACCGGAGCACAGCGCCAAACAGTGCTTTTATAAGGCAAAATAGACATGGCCAATGTCTTCGGAGTCGATCCACAAAGGGTTCATCATCTAGGCCGTAAGGAAATGAGAGGTTAGCCAAAACTGTCTAAAGGTTTACGAAATAACACATGTAAGTATTTCTCAAGTTATTCAAGTCAATTTAAGTTTGACTTGCCAACCAGACCAACGTACATGTAGTACATGTTGCATTTCCATGACGTGACCCGAGATTATGCATCCAAGTTTGATTTGAGAAACGCCGCTGTAGCATACATAACATGCGTCTTAGTTATTACGACCACATGCCAAGTAGATCTTATTTCTACGCTATAATAGAAATTAAGCCCGTAATATATAATTTTCAGTTTTATTTGAGTTGTCAGGCAACAATATTCTGTTAGAAATTAAATAGATGTAGGAAATTTCAGAGGTCCGAAATGTCTAAAGTTATATATAGGTACAATTATACATATATTACAAACATTCCTGTCTGACCGAGGGTAACTGAATATTTTTAATACAAAAGATGGTGTACTACGCTTTGTGGTAAAACTGAAGAGGCACCAGTGTCACACGTATTTCTCAAAATAACAATAGTATTAACCTCTGCAGTGTTCGTTTGAAGAGTGAAGAGAGTATAGAAACTAATTTTGAATGACACGAGTTTGAAGGCTGCCTGTAATGAGGCTTTACTACTCTCTTCTACTATGTGCAAGAGCCGGACAACGAATTTTACATCACAAACATCAATTAGTATTAAGGAAGTGCGTACAAACTACAAAAAAGGGTGAAAAAAGTAAATGCTTATATTATTTGTAATTACGAGTATATGTAGGATTCATAGCGCAAAGGCTATAAGGCATGTATTAACACAATTAACTCAATTAAAACATTATTTTATTATATACTTAATAATGAATAACTTTACGAAAATAATGTTCAAATAACTAGTAAAAAACTTGGTAGTTCAAATAACTAGTAAAAAATTTACTAGGAAAAATTAAAAAGCATAAGTAATTTTCAGATGCTTGTCATAGTTTTTACTTCTACCTACTAGCTTAGCTTTAGTTAGCGTTTTTTGCTATTTGGTCACCAGCACATTACTCACAAGGGCACAAGTAGGAAAGGTTAAGGCCACAGTCCAACGCGCTGGCTAATTGCAAATTTATAGACTTCACACACCTTTGACAATGTTTTAACTCTCGGACGTGTATATTTTCTAACATTGTTTTCCTTTGCCGTTATAGGTGGTTTTAAATAATTACAAAACAATATGAAAAATCGAGGTCTGGCAGAGTCAGAGGCCTGGGCTTCGAACTTCGGACTTCCTGATTGAGAAGGTGAGTTTTACTTTCTTACTTTGTTTTCCTTTGCCGTTATAGCAGGTTTTAAATAACTTCAAACTAATAAGAAAATAAGAGGTCTGGCAGAGTCAGAGGCCTGGGATTCGTACTTCGGAAGTCCCGATTATGAAAGCGAGTTTCAGTCTTTAAGCGTTTAAAGGATACACTTCATGCACTAATAATGATTGCTATAACCACTTTGCTGCTTGCACTAACAAATACTACTAAATCTTACCCAAATGGGATCCAAAAACCACAGAGTCGTATTTGCGGCGAATAAATCAGGATAATCCTTTAAAGAATCGACTGACACACCAACGTAGTCATTCATAGAGGATCCCCATAAATTGTAACGGTACCCGGACAGGTATTTTATCAGCAAAAATATAGTTACGTCTGAAAGTTGTTGGTCTGACACAGTAAATCACCGTGTCTGTGATTTATTCATACAATAAGCTACAGCTATTTGCAAAAATTTAAGCATAGATATATTTATTTTTGCTTTTAGATTAGATGATAATATAACGTTTTCTTCTCTCTGAGCCTTAAACTAGAATATGTCTTATCGATGTCAGGGATACATAAAGATAAGACTACAAACACACAGATCTAGATAAGAAATCCCAATTTATTATTTGGTTTTTTACTTGCTGGGCATCGAATCTGGGACCCTCGTTCAGAAGGTATCACTATCAACTTATATAGACTATTTGGGTTTGTCAATTCTGCTTACTTTATTTATACTATAAATAAACAACTATTGAGACCAGAACAATTTATAAGATCCTGAAACAGAATGACCGGTTACCACGAAATTCGGCAGAATTTTTTCATGAAGTAGGTTTCTTTAGAATATTGTATTTCTGTATGCAATCCGTAACAATCCATATCCATATCTTATCAGACCGATAGGATTAGATTGCTACCTGAGATCGGCCACAGACGCATTTCTACTCCTAGATTGAAATTCTTACCACACATGACTTACCTAACTCTTAATCTAAGTTCAAGCAAGGGAAGTCTTTTAGACAACCATTATCCACATCTGATACAGTGGATATAAACGTGAAATCGTTGATACGGAGGTGAACATGACTAATCGCTGTGTCCGCGAGTCTTCATCCATCATCCATCACTCCTCTGTCATACTCGAGCCGGCTCCGGCGAGATTGAGGGTCGAGGATCAGTGATTAATTGTTTCCATACACAGAAAGGAATAATACATGTGATGACATACTTAGGTATGTTTATTTCGCAATGATAGGTTGAGCTTTTGTTAGTGAGAATGACTGAGATATAGACGTTAATACATCTACCATTGTGATGGTACTACACTAGATTCTGAAGTAATATAGGTTTCTTTTGGCATTCAAGGGCACGTAAAAATTGTAAATTTAGTGAGGGATTTGAGGAATTACATTTCTTCTTTCGTTAGGAAGTCTTCTTATTTCGTTAGGAAGTCCACAATCAATATTTTATTCCATGATCGATGTAGTCTCATTAACAAATCAATGTAGTATATTTTTTTATTATACGATATATCTACGTACGATATATCTTTCATTTCCGATAATCAAAATTCCGATATTCCTGCTCGATCCACTTGTCAACAATAAAGAACATATATGCAGAATATATGTGCAGAATATAGCAAATGCAGTCCAATTTAGGTGCAGTACAATTTAGCACGAGACAATCCACAAGATCAATAAATTTTATATTTTTTACAAAATATTTTGCCTTGCACTCACCTCATAGAGTAAAGAAGATCCTCACATAAACTTACAGTTGTTATGTGGCTACAAAAATCACATTTTCCTCTAGTCAAATGCAATGTTTTTATTTGCCAGCCTGTCGAACTTAAAACATCAACATGCACAGGAATGTCAGCTGTTTTCCGGAACAATGCAACTGAAAATTTAAAATGCAAACAGCCGACAGCATTCCCTTCATACGCATACTGGATGGCATATGTTTTGTTTTCCGAGATTCAAAAGAGTAAAAATGTCCAACATTTTAATGGTTCCCTCTGTGGTAAGCTCAGTAGTATCACTGTGACACTTTTTATATCAATAGTGATACGTAGCGCATTCTAGTGTGAAAGGTGTGCTAAGTAGGTTTCACAGAAATAACAATAAATAAAACTGAAACGTTATATAGCACACTTTCAATTATACATATTTATTAGGTACTGCTGACATACAAAAATATAAAAATGCAAATTAAACTTTAAAATCTTTCAGTTCTAAAATTCTCGAAGTTTTTCTAATATCTAACAAAACGATAAATACTGGTGATTAGATTTAAAATGTATATTTCTGACAATTCCGAAATAGATTTATAAAATCAGTAAATTAATTTGATTTTCGAATACATAGTAAAGTTTCTTAAACTCAGGAGCTACAAAGTAATATTCTTAAAAGCAATCCAGATTAAAGTTAACTTCAACGGTATCACGTACAGCGTTGACTTTGCAGGCCATAAAATATAAAAATCCAATTGCCTCCGAGCACAATGTTTGTACAATGTGTCCGAAAGCTGTTATTAAAAACAGGGAATTTACAAGCAATAACGTTGTGTCACGCGCGCGCCATTTAATCTGGCGAGTGACTGTTCCGATGGCGGATTTAAATCAGATTACCGACGGCTGGGAATTTGACGCGGGAATATGTAATGTTATTCCTGCCCTAGTCCCTGGATACTTCGATAGTATGCCTTATTGTTCATCATCATCAAGTTCATCAACCCATGACTGTCCCTGCTGGGCACGGGTCTCCTCTCAGAATGAGAAGGATTAGGCCATAGTCCACCGCGCTGGCCAAGAGCGAATTGGTAGACTTCACAAACCTTTGAAAATTTAACTTTAACTTTTTTAGATTTTTCAGGTATGCGGGTTTCCTCGCGATGTTTTACTTCGCCTTTAAAGCAAGTGATAATTAATTACTACTACGCACATAACTTTGAACCAGGATTGCCAGGATTTGAACCTCGAACCCCTCGATTACGAGGCTGAGTTTCTTAACCAGTAGCTATCACTGTATTATGGATGTAGAATCTGCTCGGATCGTAAGCCAAAGGTGTCGATGCTAGGTTCTAAGGTATAATATTTCGATTAGAAATTAATATGTTGATTCGTTTTGTTTCCTGTTTTGTTGATTTCGTTTAATTGATTACTATTGGCGTGTTTACTATTTGAAAACGTGACCGTTTTATGTGTTTTAATCGTAAACAAACAATTATAATTGAGTTTATGGATTACATGATTACCAACCTTGTGTCAATGTTTAAGGCTATTGTTTACCAAGAATAACTGTAGGTATAAGGTATAAGTAATTATAGGATGCTGACCACATAGAATCCAATCCAATATTCTGGCAAGAATGAAGACTAGCGATGTCTCCGATTTTCTAATCACTTTTTTTTTGTAAAATTGCATAATTGGCCATAAATGAGATCAGAGCCTCTGCAATATCAACAGTACAGCTACGACGCCCTTTGCTATCTAAATTATAACTGTATAATTTTTATCGCAAGCCCCAGAACGTTACCTGAATAAGAATTATTATTCTAAAATATCTCATATTTCTAAAGCGTCAGTCATGACCAGGAAAATAAAAAAGTAAGACGATTTTCGCGGCAGAAAATTTGTTGAAATCTGAGAATATCTAACAAGATGAGTTTAACACAATTCGGGGAAACCATAACAAAGTTTATTTGTAACTTTTAACGAATCACTATTAATTACTTGACTTGGTTATATGATCTGGGTGTGATCTCATCTGATGCTTTCGAACTGTAAACTTTGATCCAGGAACTTCTGCGATAAAAGTTGAAGGAAAATTGAAATTTTTTAAATTCAAAACTTTGTATAGTAAAATATGCTTTACAGAACTACTCGTATGTTTAAAAGTTATTAAAGTATCATTTCTTCGTAAGCTATTTCGTTTCTGGAGAAAACTGGCGAAAGAAGCTCCATAACATACATTCCGTAAAAGTATATTTATTTATGCAAATGGAGCCAGCGAATCTAGAGCTTATGAGGTAATAAATAATTATCAGTTATCAATTTAAGTAGTCAATTTATTTTCAGTTTTACAGAGCATTCCCTAGTGATCGGTTACTACTTTTGTTACCTGTTCATCATATTGTAACACATATTGTGCAATCAACAGAAATATGAATCAACAGAATACGATGTTGGAAGTTCCACTATATTCTAAATTGCGACTAAGCCAGACTTAATGGTCCTTCTATACCAGTTGGTTGGAGCTCTGCCAAAATCTGCAGCACTCTAATTATCACAGCTTTGACTAAACACCAACTTGGGAATAGCTGTTAATACTTACACTGTTTCGTATTTTAGGTGTCTAATGCTCGAACTTTTGTCTTGGTATGTTATGATTATTATTGTAATAAACAAATCGTGTCTACGTGTCTACCGTCTTCTTTACCATCTATGGAAAACTGTTATAAAAAATATATATTAAAGAAAAGAGCGACAGGTTGGCTACATACCTTATCTTTTTTCATAATATAGAAGAAGCAGAGGAGCATGTAGTCCACCTGTTGATAAGTGGCTACTGCTGCCCATAGACATCAACCCCTGATAAGATAATATTTCTACCTGAGCACAGCAACTTTTTTTTGTTGCTCCATTTCTTGTACAAAACAGTTCCAAACGCGTATCAGAAGCGGACTGACAGTCGCGAACGTACGCGCCCGAGTCCCCCCGAGATAACATGTCGGTGAGCGGTGTCTACATGTGCGTTGCTCGAACCCACATTGTATGAAGATTGCCTTCTGTTAGTTTTTATTTTGTGCTACTAAGCTGGAATAGAGATTTCCTTTTTCTACTCTTTATTATAAAAAAAAGTTGAAACAAAAGATCCATTCCGAGCAGTGTAATATACAACACCATTTCCGTATGTGATTATAGTTGATAAAAAGAATTATAGAACATTAGTCGTCGATATTTCCACTATCCAGTTTTCCGGTCGACAGCTTCGGGAGAACGTTACAGCCTCTCGTTATCGAGTAGCTCGTAAATTATTATCTGTATCCTCGCGTGAACGGATGTTGAGTTGGAGCTAGATATCTTTAACTGGCCCACTTGAGCTTTTTCTTGCGGTATAAAGGTTTATTTTTAAAATGAAAAGTATTTGACACCGGCGTGACGGATTCACATAAGAATTCTTTTAATCGTATAAGATACAACAACGACTTAAATTATGCACATTTAACATGAATCTTAATAATTTAGTTTTAATTCCGTCGTTCACACGGTCGATTTATTTGGCGCAAATGTAAGTATTATTCGTCTGTTTTCGTACATGCCGCTACATATTCGGATTAATACCCCGCAGATTGTTCGCGATAATCTAAATGAGGCATTAAGGTTAGTACTTAGTATGTAATATAAAATTAAGGGTTATTCCTCAGTTAGTGTTTAGTTAAACCTGTGACTATTACAGTACATAGCAGGCATCTGGCAATATTCCAGGGAAGTGGTACAGAAAACCATTAAGTTTAGTCGCACTTTAACCTTAACCCAGTTGTGTGAATTTTAGCTTAACGCTGGGCGTCTGAATTTGAATCCTATGTAGATACTACTGTAGGTAGTCAAGGAAAATATCGTAAGAGCCTCCGTTAATGTTCTTCATATATTTCTAATTGAAATATTAAATAAGTAATCCTTTAATGAAAATTAAGTAACAGACTTAATCAAATCGCAATAAAGTCTTATTTGGATCAAGTAAAAAAGAACTATACAACTAATTAACTATTATATCAGGTATTTGCCTCAATATTAATCACTAGCTGACCCGGCAAACTTTGTACCGCCTCAAAATCTATTTATTAAATATATATCATATAAAATATAGCCTATGTTACTCGTGGATAATGTAGCTTTCGAATGGTGAAAGAATTTTTAAAATCGGTCCAGTAGTCATTACAATCAAACAAACAAACAAAGTTTTCCTCTTTATAATATTAGTATAGATAAATAACGCCTATGGTTAACCCTAAAAGACAGAACGCTTACTAACCCATTCAAGTCAGTCATGCATAAAGAGGCATTTTGCACTTTGTAAATAATGAATAAATTTTAATAAGTCTAATACTGAGGGACCCGTACCGCCCAAATATTAATAAGTGTAATAGTAATAGAACGCTACCCATGTTCATTTGTTGGCTGTTTTAAAATAATATTTCGAACTGTAATACCGTAGCTTAGTTATTTTAGCACAGTTTAGGCACTAACGCTTACGGCGATTATTATTAACATAATTAGGGTGCCAAAACTAACAGCGCAAATGTGGGGCCGTTTTGCCGCTGAATTTTAGATGTTCAAATGCTTCGTAGTTTATGGACTAAAAACTAAAACTTGGTGCGAGATTCTGGTGTTATATTTTAGACTATAACAGGTTTGGATACGGTTGAAAATGTGCTAGCTGCATTACGAAATGGGTGGATTTATGATTATTATTGTTTTAATTAAAGCAGTGGTAACCTAGTGGTTGAAGTCGGCTTCTCAGACGGGGGTCTAAAATTCGAAATCCAGAGTTCTTTATAAATAGTCTCATAGGTGTTTGAAGATATCTAATGCTCACTTGGCTTGTAGTAGACTATAGCTTAAATCCTCTCAGTCTGGTAAAAGACTCATGCCCAGCAATGGTAGTGGACTTATCAACGCTCATAGCCTGGCAGCTTACCTATATAGATTGTACAGATCAATCATGCCCATTACATAAAAAGACATGAAAAGAGTTTCAACCAACGGCCTCACATATTCCTCGTAATGGAAATATAAAACAGGGTTGCAATCCACTTGATGTTAGGTAAACTGAACATTTATGCCAATCAATGAAATGATGCCAATGAAAACCAGAAATGTAAGTAGGCTAAAAGTCCAACTCAACATTTAAGACACTAGAGTATGCAAGATTACCATTTCCTTATTTCTGACTTTCAAAGACAAACACCGGTCATATATAAGAATCGAAAATATTTATTCACAAGACTGGCAATCCTTAAGTCTACAATATCATCCATATAAAGTTACTGCTGAACGTACAGAAACAAAATTCATATTGAATACATTCAAAAGTACACTCTTTTATGAGTTGCTAAATTAACAGTGGTTTGTAAAACGTCCCGTTTCGCCCTTCCGAATCTTTAATATCAAAAAAAGGTCATTCAAACAAACGGAGCGATACTTTTTTATGAATAACCCATTATGCGTGGGGTGAAGCCAGAAAACGGTTAGTGCCTTCGCAACGATCTGAAGTGCTTGTTATGAAAACGCTATAAAAGGTATAAACTGAAGTTATGCAGATGAGAGCTAATAGATGTGTTTTCTCGTTGCGTGGAGAGATTTATGGAGATTGGATAGTATTTATGTATAGAAGTTGCAGGTAGTAATAGTTTTATTATGTAGTCACTGTAGTCACACATAGGCCATAATAAAAAGATAGTTTAAATAGGAAAGGCTACGAAAATTTATTGTAGATGCGTTACTTCTCCTAAGAAATAAGATTGAACGTTCCTACAAGTATGATTCTTTTTTCTATACGTTTCTTTAGCTTAGTCCTCAGGGGTAGCGGCGCATCTGTGGCCGACCTCAGGTAGGAATATCTAATCCTATCTGGGGTTGATTACAGATGTCCATGGGCGGCAGTAGCCACTTACCATCAGGTGGACTGCATGCTCGTCTGCTACTCTTATATTATAAAAAAAAGAAAAACCTAACGATAAGGCAGACGGGCTACGTGATGGAAAGCAGTCACCGTCGCCTATGGACATTTGCTACACCAGAGGAGTTGCCAATGCAAAATGATGTATGATCTGCAAGGATGGAACTATTTACAAATATCCGTAGGCTGCCATGACCGCTTACCGTCAGATAGACTGCATACGCACTATTCATACTCGCTACTTCAATCTTATTAACAGGAAAACCATTTGCGTGGTAAAAGGAGACATACATATCCGAGGCGTCTTAACTTAGTCCTTACAGGTAGCAACTCATCTTATCTTAAATTGATTACAAATGTCCATGCGGGACAGTAACCACTTACCCTTAGACGGACTTCAGACTAACTTGCTACTTCATCGTATAAAAACCACTTCAGAATAAGATTCCCTATCAGAGTAAGACTGTAATATATTGACCACACCCTTCTTCACTACGACTGCGGACCCATCTTTCACTATTATGTTTGTAACTTGGAGGTTTCCGAGCAATATTTTCCTATCTTATTTCAAGAGTGTGAGTGAGAGAGAGAGTCGTATCTTAATTTGTATGAACATGCATTAACGGGATGCATTTAAATGATTTCAAAATATTACTCAATACTCACAAACTTTTACTATATTTTAATTTACGTGATCACAAAATTTGGTAGATTATTTTACAAAACCGTGGAAAACACTGATCCATCACTATCTTAATTATTTTTATTTATATTAAAATGCCATCGGACAAACCTGCATCTCACAGCATCTGCACGTCAAATTTTAAAAAACTATCAAGTAGTGGCAATAAATTGGCAGATGCATTTGTATGTACGCTATAAGTAATCGTAATTGACTTCGTAAGAACCATATAGTTCAAAAAACTAAAAAACACGCTTTTATGATAAAATCACCTATAAAGCTTTCGGTATGCTATTTCATTCTTTCATACATGCAGGGTAAGATAAGGATGTATGTTGATCTCTTTCTACTGAAAAACGGAGTTACTCACTGACAAACATACAAGTGAAACTAATATAAAGCGTGTAAAAATGATAAATGCATAAGCTAAAACTATTCAATATACTAAGAAAAACTATAACAAGATAACTCTATTTGTAACCTCTACTTCACTCAAATTTAGGTCAGGAAGGACTCTTACATCCTGCTCGCAGAAAGATAACGTACCTCAACGAAATAACTTCAGCAATAATCCTGTATCCTATACGTAAAATATTCAAATGTATGCAAAGAGGCCACTTCCAGGGCAAGTATCGCATTTACGAGCGCACCCAGACGAGACGCCTACACCAAACTGACGAACAATTATGAGAATTTTGTATGAAAATATATCTACATTAGTAGTTTGAAGATGCTACTAAGTTAGAATTGATTGAAAGTGGCACCCTCTGTGGCTAGACTCTGGTGGAACTACCGCCACATCTATTCCTGCCTAACAACATCAATGAGCAGCGCTGCTGTATTTTGGTTTACAGGATGTGGTAAAGGGGACATACTTTTTTTTATTACTTGATAGGCACGCGTTTGACCTCGATCTCGCCGGATGGTAAGCTTTGATGAGGCCTAAGATGTCCCACGCTTGCCTATAAGTAGCCTATTCACTCTTGATTTGAGGACTCCTAGATTATATATATCGTGAAACACAGAAGCCGGCAGGGCATTCCAGTCCTTAGGTTTTCAGGGACATAGTAGAATTAATATGACAGTTAATTACAAAATGCTTATAGATACAAAGTACTTTATTAAAAGTTAATGAACACTTAAATAAAATATTATCTAAATAACAAATAAAAATGTGCTAAAATTACAATTTTAGCTTTAATGAAGAAAATACACATTATAACACCTAACGCCGTTCTAACAGAAAACTCGAGAGATCCTGCCAATGGCAGTTACTGTCACCAGTAATAGAATAAAAAAACTGTATCTTTTTCATTCCCGCAAAGAAAGCGAGTGCTCTCAGGTCTACAATAAAGCGATCTGCAAAATATGCAAAGAAGCATCGCACGCTCACGGTAAAAAACTTTTAAAAGACAAAGTTTTAGGGTCTTACCCCATATGTCAAAGTGAATTAAAGTAAATAGTGATAAAATTTCAATTTTTTTTGGGTTTAGGTTTTTTATGGACCTACTTTTATTATTAATTTATATATTTGCATAATACCCACTATATAAAACAACCTTACTCTAATGATACATCATCATTAAACTTACAAATATTTCAACTACACATTTAAGTAAATAAGGAGGCATCACCTGTTCTATCTTGTTCTGATTTGTATCGAGTAAGACACAGTTAAAAATGAGGAAGATATAGTAACCATAGGCAAACGTCCTACATTCCTTAACAAGATGTATATTAATAATAATGACAATAACTGATTGCAAGGCAAAACTAAAATTATTTAAGATTCGTTTCAAATTTCCGATAATTGAAGGACCACTAACGTCCAATGAACTAAATGTCCAATTGTTTTTCACTAAAAGATAAATGGGGTAAGACCCTTGTAAGTTAGTTGCTTTTTATTATGGCCACCTTGTGTCGACGCCTTAAAATGCTATCGGCGTTACAAAGTTGCAAGACCCTGTAGAATAAGAGAGCGTTTGTCATAAGTTTAAACGCATTTATTTTAAAAGTTTTGGCGTTTTTTGACTCCAAAATAAAAGCTTAATCTTTCTTCTCATTTGTATGAATAACAGTAGGTGTTGTGTAAATATTTTATTTCAAACAAAGATACTCGTATGGAGCATTGAATTACTATTATATTTTCGTGACTAGAAATAAATTTACAGAAAAAAAAATACCGAAGAAAATGCAGACACATTTTTCTCATTTTTATTGAACTTTATTTTTATAAATTGAATTTGTGGTATTTATATTTGCTTTTTTTGCGCTGTTACAACTTGCGCACCACTGCTATTTTTTATCACTTTCACCTCGAATGCTTTGAAGCGCAAATCCATAAAGACTATTAATGAGTTAGTCAATACTTCATACCTAATATTGAAAACCTTCGCACCCCAGTCGAATATAAAGCTAAATCATGTGTTAATATCTCTGCATAATAAATTTAATAAACGATTATTGGTATCTCCCACTTAAATTTAACGCTACCTCAGATAGCAGTCAGAATAATTCCCTACGATCAGCAAACAAAAGCCGTTACAACAATAGTTACACAACTCACTCCGTTCAACAGAGGGCGCTAATAACTACATAAAGACAATACAACGGGAACCGTGTTGAAATATGAAATTACTTCCAAAGGAGCCTACCGGTGATAATGTAAGTAAACTTTATTTATCCGGCGAAGGTTCCTTTATTAGGCCAACAGATTATATCCCCCTTCCCCGTCCTCTTCCGTTCACTCATTGTAAGCCCCCATTAACAGGGAGTCCGCATTGTCTCACCCCGAACAATCTTATCTTTATACCTACATGGATGCGCTGAACATAAGATCGGGGAAGGTAAGAAAATATACCTCATATCTTGGAACAAACGGTTATTAGCAGAAGTTTCGTTACTATGTAAAATGTCGTGTGTAAGTTTCTTTGTTAGAGCTGTCACGGATTATCCACATTTAAGGCAAATTAGACCAAAATATTTTCATTCAATTTTAAAGAAATATTTTTAGCTAGCTGACCCGGCAAACTTTGTACCGCCTCAAAATCTATTTATCAAATATATTTCATATTAAATATAGCCTATGTTACTCGTGGCTTTCGAATGGTGACAGAATTTTTAAAATTGGTCCAGTAGTTTTTGAGCTTATTAATTACAACTAAACAAACAAACAAAGTTTTCCTCTTTACAATATTAGTGTAGATTTAGACGCAGGATGATTCGCAAGAATCGCATTTCTTCGTAAGGTTGAAAAAAAACTCCATAAGGTCATACATATTAAAAATTATAATTTCCAAATAAATATTTTAACTGCGGAGCAAGTGAAGATGGAGTTTACAATGTAATGAGTTCTTGTTAGTGAATAAATAAGTAACAAATCTTCTTTGGTAATCTTGGGATAAAATTTTCAATTAAGAGTTGGTTCTGATGTTGTTGAACGCCAGTAAACTTAACACCTAATACTGTATTACTTGTAACTCTTTTTATGTCCCACTGCTGGAAAATATCTTTCCCAAAAGTGGGACACCATAGCGCTGTTTCGAAGAACATTACGTTGATATTCGTTTGTCTTCTGTTGTTTTCTGTTTGTTTTCTGTTCCCAGTATTCTTTAAACGTCATCATGAACATCATCAACCTTATTTGCAGTCCTTATCGCCTATTTGGTATGCATATAGGCAGATATTATACCCCACCGTACTAGACGATGGGGAATAAATCTTTTTTAAATCTTTACTCAATATAGACATTTAGATTTCCTCATCACGTTTCCCTTCATCAGTAAATATAATTATAAATTTCTAATATGCACACGACTTCGAGAAATAAGATAAGTGTCTAAAATTCAAATCCCTAACATACTAGCGTTACATTTTGCTATTTCTATTACAAAAAACCTCTTTAATACCATCCACGTGTTCCAAGCTCGCCACTTTACAGTGCGAAGTCCCATCTCACAGTAAAAATATTTTCTCCACAGCAGAGCCTATTGTTCTTGGGTTATAATGCAGCCGTGTTATTTGCGCGAAATTAAAACTTATGAAAGCATTTTAACCAAGTGTAAAAATCCTGCTTTTATGATTAGCTGCAACTTTATTTTATATGTTACAGAACAAGTTTCTTTTCACAAGTAGGGTATATCCACCACACTGCTCCGATATGGAGTGGTACGGTAGAAGGTACAGTATAATGAACGTATCAGTTGAGTTCAGAATTATAGCAATCCAATTTTAACGGTCATAGCAGTCTTAGTGGCTACCTTATAACGACAGAATTGAGAAGAAGAATAAAAAGAGGGACAATAAAAAAACATTAAATTAGTTTTAAGAGTATTAATCCGTCTATGGTCGAACTTTCAGTCCTATTTTTGACAGCAGTGACTACTTAACACTTAGAGTAAGAGATCCTCGATGACTATTTTATTTCACAAAAAAATACGTAGTAACAGAAATACTGCTGAATTTGTAGCAATTACCCGGATGTCAATACTCATAATACAGATTGCGGAAACGTCTTCCAATTTTCTTAACTGTATTTAATATCCTGAAACCTCATTATATAAAAAGTAAGAAAATCTCTGATTTATCAACCTGAATATCTGCTCTGTTGCTAACCAAATTATTTCTCATTACCGTGTACTAAATGTATACTGCTACTGAAGAAGAAATCTTTGGACAACGTTGACAAAAAAAAAACATAAATAAATAACATTAGGAACTAAAGATATCCGTAGGCGACAGTAGTGAACAAACGTGGTGTGAAAGGGTGGTAAAGACTGTAGGTGAAGGTGGAGACTACATATTTACGACTATTTCTAGTTTGAAACAGTTTGTCCCATAGTGAAAGATTAGTCCTAGGGCGTAGCAACCCATCTACGATCTTGGAAACATTATAAAGAATTTATGTTTCTTCACGATGTTTTCCTTCACCGTTAAACCAAGGTCTATGGCAAATTACATGTAATTTATTCATAACATACACATAATACATGCCCTAAAACTTGAGCACAGGTACTTACTGTTATGCTTATAAGAATAAAGAATAAATGTAGATACTATCTAAGAGTAATGTTTTAAAGGTTATTATCCTCTTTTGATGTTATATTTTCACTTCAATACACTCAGGTTCATAAGTTTTGAGGTAGCTTCCTACATAGATGGAAGCGAAAATGATGCTAATAATATATATCTTTATCATTATAACTATCATCAAATGTTAATTTTGCAGTCCCAGTATAATTTAAGCTTTAATAAAGGTTCGTCGTTAATTAAGATTGATCGATAATTAAGGATTTATGATCTTCATTATGAAGCAAGTTTCATTAGCGTAACTTAATATTATATGTTAATATTCTTATGGAAAAGGTACGTGTTGATACTTTTTGCAGCGATGGTAGGTTATTGACGTCCGAAAAGCGTTTCCGTAAGTATTCTCTCAATAAAATAAATATTATGATTTTGAATTTTCAATACCTACGTATCGGGGCCAGGTTATTCTTCCGTGTCGGGACCTTTTTTTTATAATATAAGAGTAGCAGACGAGCATGCAGTCCACCTGATGGTAAGTGGCTACTGCCGCCCATGGACATCTGTAATCAACCCCAGACAGGATTAGATATTCCTACCTGAGGTCGGCCAAAGATGCGCCGCTACCCCTGAGGACTAAGCTGGAATGCCTCGGAAAAGTCTTTCTCCCTTACCACACCCTTCAAACCGGAACACTGCAGCACCTAACACTGCAGTTATTAGGTAGAAATAGGTGTGGCGGTGGTGCCGCCGGAGTCGAACCACAAAGGGTTCTACCACCTTCAAATTAACTCTGTGACATATTTCAAATAGGATGTGTATCCTTAATGTGATTAATATATCTTCTTAGAATCGCAATTCTATTTGTGGAATACAAAGTCTTGGTGCTGGTAAAACAGGGAGCACATAAAACGCTCATCTGATAGGAGCCCGCTCTTAATATTCCCGGAGGAAAACACATTTTTTCTAGTTACCGGTAATCCTGTCCTGGATGCTAATTTGCCCGTAAAATCTAATAATGGATGGAAATAGCTGCCCCTACGGTATATTGTGTTGTAATGTGACGGGGAAATCTAAATAGATATACTCCTAAATGAAAAGATCGTTTTTTTCTGAAGTTAATTAAGTTTTGTTTTTAAGGTGGTTCCATTGCAGCAGCGCCATTGCCATACCAGTTACAACATTACAGCAGCAATTTACTTGTTTTTTTGTTGTGTCGTTCTTGTTGTTTTGTTGTGTAGTGTTATGGTTTAAATAGTCCAATTAGGTTAACTGATTTTGAAGCCTTCCAATGAGTTCTAAAGAATATCAATACATCGAGAATATAAGGCTCCCGTATAGTTCAAAATTAATGATTGTCATCTTCAGGATAACTCTTCGTGTGAGTACCACAGGCTATTTATATGTATCCATATTTGTAAATTATAAGCATACTATGTTAATAATAATACTAGTTTAAAGCGCTTGGCATTGTTGAAGGACTTGATAATGCAAGTATTTAGGGAAAGTTATTTAGTTTTCAAAGGTAGCATGGCTCTGACAGATAGGTAAAATTATTAGTAGTATTTGGAAATGATTGCAGATGCCCATTGGCGGCAGTCCTAATAATCATCAGGCATATATATGCTCATTTACCAGTTTAAAAACTTATTTAAGTGTAACGATAGTACCGTGATAGTACCGCAATATTTTTATTCACACTTATTATATTTTTTTTACAACACATCGTTAGACAAAACAATCGAATATTCAAAGAACAGCGCAAACATTTCACATCATTTGCGTCAATAGTTTGAAATCGCTGGCAGCTGTCGCGCGAATAAACAAAGCATTTTATCCGACAGGGTTGAAACTATTACCGCCATTATTATTGGGGATGAACCCTAATATAGTCTTACGGGTTACGAGGCGTCCTATCTAGGCGTTATTAAATTTTACTGCGGGTTCTGTTAACTGGGTATATAAATACAGGTGCCCGAAGTTCGTCTGAATCTTTACCTGGCCCTTGTGTTAATCTTAAAGATATCTACGTAATAACATGAATGTATCACGTCTTTATACTTTGTAAATTTAACGTCTTGTATGTACATTTTAGTACCCTTTACTTTGATATTACATCGTAAATCAGCATTAATTTTAATTCGTAATATAATAAAGATTATAACGTATGGTACGTTATTCTCTTTATTATATTGCAACATAAATAATAATACTTATCTTATACATGTAACTCGAAAGAAACATAACTCAGTTTGTATATTAATTTAATCAAGATAAGAATAGACTACTTATAATATAAAATATCATAAGACGCAGATAAAAAAAAGAGAATGGATATTAGTCCGAGGTCGGAACTTCTGTTCTTTTTTTTCTGAAAAAAAAATGAAAGGAAATTCGAATGCAGTGGTACTACCGTCATAAATAGTTCTTCTCTAAAACAAATTTACCTTGGTATACACTTTGGTTCGAAGGGTGTCGTAAGACTAACACGAAGGTGCTAACACGAAACGTTCCAGGTTAGTCCTCTAAGTAGGTAGTACCACTTACCATCAAACGGAATACAAATATGCCTCTTCACTTTAGTTTTATTAAAATAATTTTGAATTGACTCGAACATCGCGTCGAACATTACGTTCATTCTAGAAAAAATATTAATTAAAAATTACGTAATTGGTATGAAAATGAAACAATTAAACACATTATGTGGTTACAGCAGATTTAAGCGTAGCGGTGCGGTTTGAGGGCGTCAGATTGTGTTTTAATAGACAATTTACAGAATAGGATTTCAATTTTGTTTTATCTGCTAGTTATATTCGGCTTAATGTAATACTGCTGAAGGTGGTAGAAACCTTTGTAGTTCGACTCCGGCGGCACCACCGCCACACCTATTTCTACCTAATAACAGCAGTGTTAGGCGCTGCTGTGTTCCGGTTTGAAGGGTGTGGTAAGGGAGACAGACCTATCCGAGGCGTTCCAGCTTAGTCCTCAGGGGTAGCAGCGCATCTGTGGCCGACCTTAGGTAGGAATATCTAATCCTATCTGGGGTTGATTACAGATGTCCATGGGCGGCAGTAGCCCCTTACCATCAGGTGTCCTGCATGCTCGTCTGCTACTCCTATAATATATAAAAAAGTTAAATAAAGGCTAGTAAAAACTTTACAACGACGTAAAGTTTTTACCTGTATCACATTTTTAAAACAAAGCCTAATTATTTTGTATAAAGGATTCATTTATATTTTCCTGGTAAATTTAAAAACGAACAGGCGATTGTGTCAGGCAATACAACTCTATTTACAGGACTTATATCCGTAACGTAACCCGCTGCAGCTTTTGGAGTTCAAATTGATTTGGTTATATCAACCTGTTTAAAGTGTCGCGCATAAAAGGTTTTTGTATTGAATTGAACGGGCCGAAACATGGCGTTATTGAATTGTTTACTTACTTTGCTCTATTAAAGGAAACTTATTTTTTGTTGCAGTTAAATAACATGATGGTAAAGCTCTTCATAGTTTGACACGGGTGATACCACCCTTATGTGTCCTAGTTATAAAGACGGAGACCGTTTTACTCGTAGTTCATGCATATTCTTACTACTTCCGAGGTAGCAACACACCTTCGATACGTTGTTACCCTGGAGACTAAGTGGAAACGCCACCGATAATTATTATATTTCCTAATCTAGTAGCGATGAACGATAATGTTGTGAAGCAATAAATGTACCTCTGGAGACAAACCACAAAATGTTCTACCACCAGTCTCCTTTTAAATATATCAGTCAGTCAATAATATTTTTATTCAAGAGACGAGAACACAATTTTCTGCAAAATAGAACGTTCCAATAAGAACACATATTCAATACCTGTTGCACATTCTATTATAGAAATGATTTTCCTATAAATAATATACGAGTAACATATGAACGTACTTTTCTTAAGAAAACGCCTTAACGACTTGTTTGTAACGGATGACGGCGAAACTTTCATTGCAATACGCTAGATATCGCACATTCATTGCTCTTTTACAACAAAACTTCGTTTTCAAAAACAAAACTTCAATAATGGCTTTTCGATTAAGTCAACCTACCTAAAAATAGAACATTCAGATGAAAATAGAACAAGCCTCTTATTAAGCCGAATAATATATACATAGTATATTTTTCTATATAATTATATAGTATATTTTTAAACATAAAAATAGACTCTATTTAAAAATAAAGTAACTTATTTTTGTAAGAACCAGTAAATCGTGGAAAACGGTGCTGGTAGCAAAGTTAAATAAAATGTTAGATGTAATCATATTTCTGTAATTTTGCATTTTGTTACTGTTTGTTTTCTCTAATAAATTAAAAAATATATATATATACTATTTTTTGCCCACGTAAACATTCGTACATAGTTTTCAAATTGCGTCCAGTCTTCAGACATGTTTGCCTCTTTAACCCTTAATTTTAATATTTACGTGAAAATCCCATTGCAAATTAGTTTAGCAGTTCCCTATATTACTGACAGCCAGACACTCGCACAACAATTGATTAATAAGCAACCTGCACCAAATATTTCTATTCAAATAGTTAAATATTTTCAAAGCGCCGCGCGTTTCAAATACTAACCAAATCCTATTTTAAGCTAACGTCACGCCCGCCAATAAATCGGTTTAACACTGTCATATATCGTAATATTCGATACAAATGTGAAATTCCGAGCGGACATATTGGCAGTGTTTCGTTACAACGTCCGCCCTAAATTATTTGCTCCAAAAATCCTAACGCAATTTGGCTAAACTGGCACTGTACTGAAAAAATTCTGGCAGTAAAATGAAAAAGTTATTCTTCCTCGACTACTGACAACTGACTAACAATGGTACCAAAATAAAACAATTGAAGATTCGAAACAAAGGTCTTTTGTATGAGTGAGAGATGGTGATAAGGATCTTGTTTCACTAATACCGATTAACGTCTCGAGCGAGGAAATATTGATGAAATACTGTCAGTGACATTTAATGTGGTAGAGTCAATTATTTAAAGTTCGTTATTATTGGATATATGAACCCAAAACAAGTCGGACACACAGTTTTAAATTAGCTTCTCGGCCAGGTAGAATTTAAGTGTTCAATTGAGATTCTGTCCCTGTCTACGGAAAACCCTAGTATATGCTTATAAGATTTTTCTAAGACAGGATTAAACTCCTATCTGTGGTCGGTACCAAATACGTCGCTATGGCTACTCCAAAGAACTAAATTACAACACCTATTAAAATCTGACCTATACCAATTCTTTGTCACCTGGGAACTAATTTGCAAATATTAGTTACCTACTTATTAAATTTTGTTCCAAGATCATTTTGCCCATAAGGGCCATAATATTATTTTGTTTCTATCAGAACAGGCATTGGCGTCCTTAAACCCGAACAAATTTCAACAAAATTCAAATGGATGGATGTTTGTTCGGTTTTTAAGTAAACCGAACAAACATCCATTTGAATTTTGTATGGTACAAGTTAATAAACTTAGATAGCTCCATAAAAATAAGTGTAGTCATGGAACTTCATCTTTTGCGCGCAAATCGTACCTACCTTTATCGTTTACCTTTCCGAGATAGAACATGACAGAAAAAAGCCAAATCGCTTTCAACGTTTAAGCAACAATCAGTACATCTCCATTTGCCTCGGTTTTTGAGGCAAATAGCAACTCGAAACTTAAAATGTTTTTATGAGAAATGGTAGCACAATTGTTCTATTTGCTTTCATAATGAATCGTGCTAACGAATAATTACTATGAAACAAATACAAAAGACTAATTACCACGGCTTGCCTTTTTAAATTCACTTGCTATTCAGTAAATAAGTACCTACCTATCCCCAACTATATTTTTAAAGAAATTACGTCACAGTAAAATTATTATATTTTGGTAACAATTACCCACTTTTGTCCCATCGATGTCTTAAGATGCACTTAAATAATTAAATCTATGAAATGTTTTCTCCGACACACACGTTTTCAAAAATCGCTTTCATAACTGCATATATTATAATGACGTCTATAAAGAAATATTTACATAAAATTAATATTTCTAGACTAATATGTTTAAATTATGCATTATTAGTATGCGTAAGTACGAGTAATAATTAATTGTTAAATAGTTTTATTAAAATAAGAAATGTCGAATATCAGTCATAACCTGTTTCAAATTCACACCTTAGACTTAAGCTAAAATTATACCACTAAGCTACAATAACTCTTTGTTAACGTTTTCACGTAATCATATCTGAAAATAAAATATGGCATATTAAAACCCGAGCCTAAACCATCCCTACGCCTTCGTGTTCCAAGTTAATTGAGACACTGAAGAAATTTACGACATTTCGTAATACAATAACGTGGGAAAATTATATATGTAATCGGGAAATTAATGCCTGTTCCAAAGGAAGATAAGAAAATTAACATGGAATGTTCATACCAAAAGTGGAATACGTGACGAAAATTGTATATTCGTTTGTATAGATTTTAGCTTCAACTTATTAAATGGATATAAAAATACTATATTACCTACCATGTTTTTATCTCATTACTGAGACAGGTTCCCTCCACAAAATTAAAGAAGTCCTAGAGCATCTCCACAGTCTTACTCCAATGCGGATTCCTAGATAAAATACACATTATTGGCCAATTCGAGACGAATGTTGTTAAATGGCCTATAAAGTTTTCGACACGGTTCAATTACTTCTAATGACAATAATATAATCATCCCCTACAGCATGAGCATATGTTGCCATTAGTGGCCATCCGAGTGCCGACCGCATCCTAAATGCTACATTGATTATGATAATTACAAGTCGCCGGAACTACATAAAACCTAAAATTTCAAATATCGTCATATATCTCATATTGGACCAACAAAGTCAGGACAAAATGTATGCGTAAAGAATTTTTTCAAACAAATAAACTTTTAACAACCGTCATAATATATTTATCAGTACTGTAACCAATTTAAAAACAAGATCAAATACAAAGAAAAGATTAGCTGACTTCATCAGCTTATTATAAAAGGCTTACAGAGATTGTACGGATAATAATCTTATCTTAAGTCGTCGTTTTGATATTTTCAAATCATTGAGGCTCGTATTATTTATAAAATTTTATAATTTCATTGTAATTTGCGAAAAAAAAATGTATGCTCATCATACTAGCCTGAAATATTAGTAACTATTTTGGAATTTTAAATATAAGTATTACCTAAGAAAATCTGTCTAAAATTTTCGAAATACACAATTTCCAATTTTACATTGTTCCACTTGTTGGCGCTAAATATATTTTAAAATAATTAGGGCAAGTAATAAGAACTTAATTCGGTAATTTCTACAAAATTTCTCAGTTGCGGCAAAACAGGCGGGTTCCCTTCGGTAATTTTAATTCCATCGCCGTCTCTAATTAAAATATAACAATCAAGCGATCCTTTGTCTGTTCAACAAGGTCCCTTGCACTTGTTTAACTTTAATAGAGTAAGCGATGAACGATTTTATCGCTCATGAAATTAAAAAGAAGTAAATAAATAAATTTCTGAATATTCTGGAACAGTGATATACCTTATCGGAATGTACGGCAATAGTCCAGTAAAATAGAATTCAGAGTCTTGTAGGTATGTGTTGTTAGTCCACACCTCCGGTATATTTATCTGTGGGATTAGTTTTATTCTCTACATCGGGTTAATAGAGCAAAAGGGAAAACACGATCATCATAGAAGATCGTGATTTGATACGGTGCAACTGCAGTCTTCACGATCAGTCCAAGTAATTTCACTAGTGGTCTTTCTTATCACGGACCATACAAGCGTTAAATAAAAATTCTGATGGTGTGTCTACTTGTGGACAATGAAATATAAGGCAATCTGTATTTCACCAGCGAACTATGATGACTTAAAACCATCTAATACTGATAGAAAACCCTACCTTAACAGTGGGACAATAAAGGGAATGACAATAATATCGCACATTACGTTACTGGGAGAAGATAGCCTACCTAATATTTTATTTTTCAAAAATTTATATTCAGAATCAGAGCCAATTAGTGATTCTGAATATCGCCGTCAATAGGGTGAATGCAATGTGTAATACCCAAACCTGATATGACTGAGATTTCCAATTCAGACCTGTGTAGATATTCCTATCTATTGGCTTTATATTGACAAATTAACATTTCATGATATATCTGCTTCAAATATTGATGAGTAGACAGCATATATCGAATAACAAATATGCGTTTCTGTAGAAAGCAAAAACTGCAATCACTACAGTTATTCCTTGATTTCTCGATGCCTTGGCCAGTACAAATTACAAGTGTATGAGACTTAATTTTTTTTCTTTTATAATATAGGAGTAGCAGATGAGCATACAGTCCACCTGATGGTAAGTAGCTACTGCCGCCCATGGACATTTGTAATCAACTCCAGATAGGATTAGATATCCCCACCTAAGTTCGGCTACAGATGCGCCGCTACCCCGGAGGACTAAGCTGGAACGCCTCGGAAAAGTCTGTCTCCCTTACACACCCTTCAAACCGGAACACAGCAGCGCCTAACACTGCTGTTATTAGGTTGACATAGGTGTGGCGGTGGTGCCGCCGGAGTCGAACCACAAAGGGTTCTACCACCTTCAAATGGATAGTGTACTAAATATTAAAAAAATATAAGGCTACTGCTATTAAGAATACACCACATATACCAATACGCCACTACGCATTGATATGCAATGCCCATAAATAATATTTGTCAGTCTAAAATTCGCGCAATCATCGTACAAAATTCGCAAAATATTAATTTAATGAGCACAAATTACATAGCACAATTATTATGATCTTTACAAAGCCATCGAAATGCAATTTTGAATAATCTTGCATTCTCTTTTCAATTTGAGTATCAAGTTCAATAGAGACTTATATTAATATAAGCCAATCGATAGGTGAATCTTAAGTAATCACTTACGAGTTTTTGAATGCATCAGACCGTAATAATTCGCATGAATTTAGAATTTACATTTTATGTTACATATCATTATACAAACATTTAAAATAAATTATGCTAGAATGTGTTGTGATAGACGGCAATGAATTTCATTTAAACAATGTGACGCTGACTTTCGAGGGCACCTTAAGTGGTCGGTCCTAATTGTTGTCATGCAATCATCATCATCATCATCAAGCCATTATTGTCCCACTGCTGGGCACGGGTCTCCTCTCATAATGAGAAGGCCATAGTCCACCGCGCTGGCCAAGTGCTAACCACTAGGCTGTCACTGCTGCTTATATACTTATTACGGCAAATAATATATAACTTTTTACGTGTGACCATAAGCATACACATGTTTTTTGAGTGAGAACCGTACCCATTGATAGATATCGTTGCAGCCAATCAAAGTGTATTGGTGAAACCACCTCATTCCGATCAAATTCAGATAAAATCGCCCTATTTACCAACTAGGTCATGACATCATACTACCTTAAGTGTACCTACGTACTTTATATGTACCTAGGTTTCAGTACCGGTGCCCATTCGTTCATCAATATATGTTGCCTCTGTGGCCCACAGGAACCGCGTTGGCATTCGTAACTTTGAGAGTTGATTTATTATCCTCACACTAGCTTCACACACTGATTTGCCTTTTACCAACGTTTTAATAGTGTCCTATCAAACAGTCGACTTTTTGTTTTTGTAATAATAATGGGGAGCTGTTGGCTTTGTGTGTATATTAACCATGTTCAAAGTTCTAATCATTTCCTGGACCTGACACTAATCTTCCTAAAACACGATTAAATTTAATATATTGCATAAGATCGATACACGATATTTTTAACATAGAATCAATTCAAAGGATTAGGTTAAACAATATTCTATTTCATTTAAACGCTTCTTTGTTTCAGCTTTGTAACCAAACAAATCGCATATTTTGGACACTACCGTTTCAATTGGAAAACAAATCGAAAAGTAAACGAGATGAATAAACATTTCGCGAATGTGTTTTATTGACAGCGCTAATGCCTTTCTTTTTTTGCGTGCATTTGGACAAAACGTTCCATTTTAAAATAATAAATATTTTCCTAAAATTTTGTGCACGGGTTTTTAATTGGCTGATGGTAAGTAGTCACTTCTATCTATGGACCTTATTGTTTAGAAATACAAGCCTAGTGTAAATGTTTCTTCTTTACCACGCCGTTGTAATCAGACCAAAGAAGTGCTTGACACTTTGACACTGCTTTATCAGGTAGAAATAAGTGTACCGATAGCATTTCAAATAGAACCACCGTAAAATAATGCTGTTACCACTAGTTTAAATCTTAGTTCCATGGATGAAAACACACATATGTTCATAAATCTTGCTTCGTTTATATCAATGATACGTTCGCTTTATATCACACGTATATTGTTCAACCTTCACCTCAAACAGTATTATGTCATTAATTTTGTTGACAAACATAAAAAAATACAACATCAAAACTACCCGCAAAAACAGCTTTATCATTCCACCGTCGCCTTCGCCGGTCGTAACTTTTGCCGCCGCCATTTGAAAAATTTGCATCAACCCAAAAGCGACGTGGGTGGCCAGAAGATAATAAAATATGTTGGAAATATAACCGGTACTAGTGATACACGTTCATTTCCCAAGAGATAGTACCCGCACCATATTTGCATAAAGTACCTAATGCCGTATTGTCCATAACATAAAACCAAGGTTTTTACGACCGAAACTCAGAACGCTTTGAAAAAAATGTACAATTTATATGAATATTTCGTCGCGATATAATATAAAAGCGTTACGTCACGCGCGATTTGTCCCATCATCAGCGGTAAACGATAAAGATAAAAATTCTCATTATAATTAATAATGTCGTGCAAAAGAAGTATAAATATAAAAAAAAACTATATCATTATTAGGAATATTATAATGAAATAGGTACGATTCATTTTGTTTTAAAGTAGAGAAATTTAACTTTGTAATAAACATAGATACCTTATAAACAGTCGAGTGTCTCATAACAACAATGTGTTGCAGCGCTGTTGTTGTTCAACGGGCGTAGCAAAGCACATACAAAGCGTTTCGATTTAATCCTTAGAGTCTATTCACACGTTCCGCAGACACGCCTGCTGCCGCTGTTTTGTGACGTAATGTTGACAAGCTGTGCGGTACGCGTGAATAGTTTAAGCTTCTTGTCGCTACGCTGTAGTGAACATAAGACTTAATCATATATTAACTTTGTTTTTGGACGAACATTTGTCTACGCTAATATTATTTATTTATTTATTTATTAAAGGTTGCCAACATTCATTACACCTTTACATTTTAAATTACACAATACACAAAAGTCCAAGGTAACTGCTAGAATAATTATAGGCAAAGGCAGCATGAAAACAACACATCAAATTACACACAAAAATTAAGTTAAATTAAATTATATTAACATAAAATTAAATTAATATAAATGACAAATATAGATTGTATATGACAGTCGAACGGAAATAAATTAATTATAAAGAGGAAAATTTTGTTTGTTTGTTTGGTTGTAATGAATAGGCTCAAAAACTACTGGACCGATTTTTAAAATTCTTTCACCATTCGAAAGCTACATTATCCACGAGTAACATAGGCTATATTTTATATGAAATATATTTGATAAATAGATTTTGAGGCGGTACAAAGTTTGCCAGGTCAGGTAGTGTGTGATAAAACTATCCATTACCATAGTGTTGTCGTTATGTTTAGTTGTGAATATGCACCCATGTATCAATATAACAATGATGAACCAGTGTGTGTCTTATTTTAAATCTACAGTATAATCATTTATAGAGATCTATCAAAAGTAAAATACCTATCTAATATACACAGGTGGTAGAACCCTTTGTGGTTCGACTCCGGCGTCACCACAGTCACACCTATTTCTACCTAATAACAGCAGCGTTAGGCGCTGCTGTGTTCCGGTTTGAAGGGTGTGGTAAGGGAGACAGTCTTTTCCGAGGCGTTCCAGCTTAGTCCTCAGGGGTAGCGGCGCATCCGTGGCCGACCTCAGGTAGGAATATCTAATCCTATCTGGGGTTGATTACAGATGTCCATGGGCGGCAGTAGCCACTTACCATCAGGTGGAATGCATGCTCGTCTGCTACTCCTATATTATAAAAAAAATATATTCATCATATAAATATAACAAGACCATATACATGTTCCTACTATCTGTTTTAATTTTCGATTAGTTCGCATTTAACGTTTCTCGCTTTCGATGAAACACATCCTTATTGTCCAACTAAGCTATCTCTTTTATCTATCGCGCACGTGGATAAGTATGTTAAGAATTGTTTTTATACGTCTGCAATTTACCGTTACGAAAAACAAATTTTGACATTCTTTTGTAGCCGAAAAATAACCGATTGGTCACTGCTGGTTAAACTGCGGGTTGGTGCTGCTGCTGGCTACGTTTTGAAAGGTGAAGACAGTATGATTTAACCAGAGAAGTACCACTACTACACGTATTTCTAGCATGAAAGAGTTCAATATGAGTTCTATACATATATGAGTCGACCTTATTAGTCCTTCGGGTGGCAAACGCATAATCCTATATGGAGTTCCTTATAGATGTTCATAGACGGCAGTTACCATCAGGTACAACAAAAAATTCCATCACCTATAGTTTAATAACATTTCTCCTCTCCTAATCCTGAGTCTATCTCTAGTCCTAGTAGCTTACGTGTGAGCCTGCGAAGCGAAATCCCGGTGCGTTCGTGCGAAAAAAGATTGCACCGAAAACCCAAGCCAAATGTCAACAAGAACAGACGCAAACCAGAAACACACACAAACACGCAAAATAAACATTTGAAATGTTCTACTCATTTCCGTGTGCTTGAGGTGGGTTTTCACAGTGCGCGACTTTTCAGATTATACTACACGCGGTTGCATAGTGCATCAAGAATGTTTCTACGGGATGCTTACTATGCAAACCCGCGCCAACTGAAGCATTTTGTTACTTGAAAAGTCAAGCATAAATCGCACCTTAAACTTACTAACTCCAGGATGCTGAAGCAGTTGTTCTCATGACACATGCACTATTAAAGATTATGTCTCTGTCTTAGTCTTAACGACCCGCGTGGCGGAACGGTAAGTTGTTACCAGTCGTGCGTGGTAAGGTGTTTAGTTTGAAGCGCATGAGGTTCCGAGTTCGATCCCTGGTCAAATATCTAAATGTTTTTTTTTTTTATTCTGGGTCTGGGTTCTTGGATATTTTTCTGTGAATAATCCTAGAGTGGGGCTGTGAGTAAAAAAATGCCTTCAATTGAACTGAACTTCCGTACTAACTCCCAACATCTTGCAACGTAGAAACCTTTACATTATTATAGCGGATACAGTTTTCATGTATAAAGCTGTAAGAAACTAATTAATACAGACTATTGTTCAGTCTAGACTAGAGGTCGACCACTAAAACCATTTTATAGTTATGATTATCTCTATATACTTATCCGCACGTGACGCAAAAACTGAGGTATTTAATTTAATGTTAATTAATTTAAATGTAAATGCCTACTAGAATTTAATTACTGCAGTCAAATTGATTCAAATCAGTTACAAAAACCAAAGGTAAAACATACTTTGCAACTTTTTCACTTGAACGAGTTCATGAGTTGAGAGAGAGTAATTTGAGATGAGAGTAATTTGTTTATTAATAAAAAAAAACATCATCACCTGTTAAATGACCACTACCGTCCCTCCATTATCCATTTTTAACACGCTTTTATTAGCTCGGGTTGTATGTATGTATGTATGTATGTATGTACGTAATAGTAACGGAATCTTTGAACCCGATTTCAATCCACTTTGAACGTTCAGTTTAATTCAAAATTTTGAAAAAATATCAAAAACCGATGACATTACACGATTTTAATAATTTTGTACCATTGTCCTTGGGTGCTTTTCGAAAATTGATAAGTGGAGCACTCCACGCTTTTTTCACAATTATACAATTTACCGTTCCTTAATTGATTCCTAGATTGAAAATTATTTTCTACTTTTTAGTTGATTTTATCATAAAAGCGTGTTTTTTTAGTTTTTTGAACTATATTTATTGTTAATTCAATGCTACTCCTGCGGGCAAGTTGCACTTCAAAGCACATCATCATTCATCAAACCGAAACACAGCAACGCTTATAACGGTCATGATGATAAATGAATAATTTATCAATATAATTTTACTTCTGATACTTTCAATTAACACGTTAATGATTGCTCCAACACAGATCAGAACGATTATGAGTCTCGTCACATGTCATGTTGGCGTAATTCAATATTCGTCATGAGTATTGAAATTTAATACATGATATGCTCATTTAGTGTTAATTATACTATTGTTATGTAATGTAATTATGTCATACCTTTATTAAGCATTCAACTACTCCGGCCTATATTAATCTTTATATGTATTAATTAACGTTATCTTTGATGTGACTGTAAGAAGTCGTGTCATTTTTTCAAAGATTTAGATCTATAGGTGAAATCCTTTGTGGTTCGAGTCCGAAGGTACCACCTAATAAAACACATCTAGAATTTTCCACAGACTGACATTTTTATTCTTTGACAACAATCCCCATGACAAATGATCCCACACGAGTGGCCAGTTACAAAAACATCTTATAGATGGAGTTAGTAGATATTTTGTTACATGTATATTAATGTTAACACCACCGCCTATTTCTGCGTCATGACAGCGTGAGGGAGACATACTTACTTATTCGAGGATTTCCATCTTAGTTCTCAAAGACAACGCATATTTGGCCGACCTCAGATGGGAATCTAATATTATCTAGTATTTATTACAGTTGTCTATAAGTAGCAATAGACAATTACCATCAGAACGTGAACTCCACCACGTGATGCCTTTGCTACTCATTGATATCTGTATTTAAACAAAAATAGTAATGGAGTCCAACCTGAAGTCAGCGACATACGTGCTACCCTTGCGGACTACATAAAATGCCTCGTATAACTATATTTACTTCTTCGTGTCGTTACAGTTTTCTTATCTCAGTTTAACTTACTACTTTAAGCTGCGATTAAAACTATTGAGCCACAAAAAGTGCACGTAAAATCACGTCATCATTCATTTTATTCGTATTCCTCACCTGATTTAGTTTTGTAACGGGACTCGACTCATGAGCTCACACTTGACCGCGATATTTAACTCATTGTGTTTTTACGTCACACTCATATTTTTAACGATGTATCCGCGTTTTACTCTTATGTTCAATTTTTAATTTGTTCACCTGTATTAATTCTATGCAATGAAATTTTCTTTGCTTGTTAATCTTATATATAAAATTCTCGTGTCACAATGTTAGTTACTGTACTCCTCCGAAACGGCTTTACCGCGTTTCACCAAATTTTATGTGCATATTCTATGGGTCTGAGAATCGGCTACTATCTATTTTTCATACCCCTAAGTGATAAGGGTTGTTCACCCTTAACATTTTTTTATTTATATGGCAACACAACGTTTGCCGGGTCAGCTACTTTGAGTATATATGAATCACGTCATTGAGTTAAGAAAGTAACATTAGACACAATGAGCTAATATACGAGTGACAGTACATGGTGACGTCATTCTGGAACAGTCAACGCTGACAACAAACAAACAAACAAACCGAATATTAAACGTGTATTCTCTTAATCTCCATATCCGCTCAACCAATTTCATTTTTTTTTAAATGTATAGTTGGTTTCGGCATGACAGACAAGATACTTTTGGATCTTTGGATGGATTGGACTTTTGGATTTGGTAGGACCAATTGACCCATTGTAACGACATTTAAACGGCAGAACACCATTTTTTCAATCCTTTTCATAGTAAAATAAATAGATAAATCCACCTACCTTGCCTTCCAAGTTGATCTCCAAACCAGGATCATGTCAGGTGTGATGTGCACCGTTGTCACGTTGCTCAATAAATTAAGCACAGCCTGGTCTTCCTGAACAATAGTCTTATTGCACTTCACAAAACACACGCTGTAACACGGTCACCAGTCACGGTAGCACATACAGAACGTCTGTATAAACTCGCCGAACGCAAGACGACGACTGGCCGCAAGGAGTGACATTTAAAACCAATTATGGCGGAATTTTTAGATCTACCCACCTTCATGTTGACAAAGATTAAACAAGTATGTTATGAATAATCGGTATAATATGATAATCTATTAATTTTTTGGTGAGAGTTATAGGTATAAAAAATTGTAAAGTAAAAAAAAACTAAAAACGACACTTTTATAGTTAATAAAACTACTCGTAAAAAGTAATCATTTTTGCATAAACTTTATTGCTATAATTAACGGCATCTAGCGATACAGCAATAAATTTCACCATACTTTGTAGATCGATAACAACATCACTTAAACAATTAGTAGTCAACACCAGACATACATACCTAGATACATATAAGTCAAATTAATAAACGCGTAGTAAAAAGACTTTATATATAAGTACGGAAACCACGGGCAAAAGTTTGTATAATATAAGACCAAATCTAGGCTCTAAATGAGGGTTTCGTCCAAATGTATCCCATATTTTGACAAAGATTACTATGTAGGTACATTTTGTACGTAAAAATACCCAATATTATATCCAGATAAGCCCACAATCATATACAACAATCGCAGACATATTACAGAGAATAAATCATAACAAATATATTTCTGTCATAGTATACGCAGACAATAGGACAATAATGATACAAATCGAAAAAGGAACAAAAAAAACTAATTTAAAATATTATTACTGCTTAAATAATAATATTACTTATCTGAACTGCTTACAGAATATAAAATATACATATATTAGGTTAAAAAAACTAAACAATCGTGTCTTTAAATGTTTTTTTAGTTGTCATAATTATATCGACAAGCAATCGTAACCAAGATCAAGCCTATGATGAACTTAAAATCTTACGTGAAGGAACCTACCTACCTATGCGAAGTCTCCAAATTTGCACTTCAAAAACACATGAAGTATGGCTCTCTCTGTGAGGAGACCCAAGCACAGCAGTAGGACATCAACAGGTTGATGACGACAACGACAGCAAGCAAATGTTACGATGTACTGTGATTTGTCATATGATATTTCATCTGGATATAGCGATAGTATCTATCACAGGTCTTAACATCAACCGAAGAAAATGATATGTTTATGGATTTCTCGCTAACATTTCCTTTACTATCTTAAAAATATTTCTAAAAAACACTTAGTATATATATATATATAAGGAAATCTAAGCTTAAGTATTTATAAACCAAAATCACTTTAATAAGTTTAACGAAAACAAACGCCGCTCCAAATGAAGTTTCAGACATTCCTGCTGACAAGTTGAGGTAGTTAAAAAGGTATAAAACAAATGGAAAACGCGAGCAAATTCTTAAGTATTCGAATGAGAATTTATTTCCTTCGCCTTCCTCTGATTTGGTAATTTATTATGTTTGCCTTCTGTTTCTGTACTAAATCAAGTTTCGAATATTACATGTAAAAAATGCTTACAATTCGCTTTGCATTTCTCGTATTGCGTATCAAGCTAATGTTTTAGAAATAGTTAATTACGCTTAACATAAGGTAAAATTTCATAGATCAAATTAAATTATACATAAAGTCTAACTTTGCGTCCTCATAGTCCGAAAGTACTCAGGATTATATTTTAATACCCGTGTTAACCCGACGGCAGATGGTAATTTTTCCAGCGTATATATGTACCCATGCAAATGTATGTTTCATTCTTTGGCACCCCTACAGCCCCAGGCTTGACGAATGCTAACATATAAAGCGTTGTTGGATTCATCTTAATTGTGGGAGTAACATAGGCTACCTTTTTCAGTTAAATATTTTTCAACTGGCCGGTTTTTATTTTTATAATAATTACTAGTCTGATATACCTATTTTCATTTTTACATTTTTCCTGCAATGTATCTATTCATATATGGGTGTTAGTAATATAATTAATATGTAAATGATTGCAATTCAACAATTAGCTAATATTCCAGTAGGACATTATTTGAACTGTACCTTGACCATGAGTTTTTACGTTTTGACGAATATGTAAAATTTTGGGATGTTTTGAAAACTCATGGTAAGGGTTCTGGTTCCGCCATTACAACGCCAGTTATACGGTATACAGCATTTGAATTATATACTCATTTGTTTATTTGTCGCCTGAAAGAAAAAAACATGAAATGTTTGATAAATTCAGAAAAATCTGACATATGTTAAAACGTCGTGCACAAATATCTGTACAATATTTAAAATTGAACATTTTGTCCAAATGTCCGCAAAAAAGAAAGGCATTAGCGCTGTCAATAAAACACATTCGCGAAATGTTTATTCATCTCGTTTAGTTTTCGATTTGTTTTCTAATTGAAACGGTAGTGTCCAAAATATGCGATTTGTTTGATTACAAAGCTGAAACAAAGAGGCGCTAGATTGGAATAGAGTTTTGTTTAATCTAATTCATTGAATTTATTTAACGTTAAAGTACTACCGAGTACCGATCTTTCACAACTTGATACTTCAAATGAAAAAGTAACTATCTCAGATATAAATTGAAATAAAATCCAAACGTGACAACACAAACTAATTTAGTCCATTTAACTTAAAATGTTGTAAGAAAACTAAATCTATTTTGTAAAGGACAAGTTTATTAGTCCCTATGGCAGACTGCTCCACAGATAACCCACAAATGTTTAAACTCCGAGAACTTAGTTAACCTGTATTGCAACTTGCAAGTTTAACTAACCCAAGTCCATCTCAATTCTTATTTAATAGAGTCCGAATCCTCAACCCTAACAAGAGAAGTTTGAGCGAAACTTGAATAGTTTAAAATGTTTTACTTTATAATATGTATTGTATGAACTTCGTTAATTAGCAGTGATACGGGTATATATATATATATATATATATATATATACCCGTATCACTATATATATATATATATATATATATATATATATTTATCGTACAGACGTATAAGCAGTGATAGAGTAGTGGTTAGAAACTCAGCTCCAAATGGGAAGTCTGGAATTTGAAACCAAGATAAGCACCTATGATTAGTGAAAGTTGTGTGCGTATTAGACATTATTTATTATCAATTGTTTAAATAATTTGCTATTTAAACGGTGAAGGAAAACATCGCGAGAACGCCTATGCGCCCGAAACATAAAAAAGGATCTCAAAGGTCAATGATACAGCGCGGTGGGTTATGGCGTAATAAATTCCTCTTACTCTGAGAGAAAACCTATGCCCAGTGGTGGAACAGTAATGGATTGACGACGCTTTAGAAATGCATCCCTTGTTAGTTAGTAGGTATACATATTATTCTGAATGTACATCCAAAGCCAAAACATTTCTAAGCAAGTAAAACACCAATAATTCGAATTATGATACATCTTTATATCGAATGCTCTGAGAAAGCTGTAATAAAATCACAAAACATACATACATTATTTATCACATAACAATTTTTCACACACAATAGTGCATCTGTTCAAAACAGCGGCGAAATAGGCCTGAAAGATATTCATAATAATCTGATTTTTAGTCATTATTTTTGTCAACCATTGGTCAAATAGCCTACTTATTGACAACATTAATATAAATATAATAGTCAATAACCATAATAAAGCCATCGACATAAATCATGTCATATAGGACGCATTCCATTAATAATTAAAACAGTAATGGACCGAGGCGTCGCCCTTGGGGAACCCTGAAGGAGAATTTGCATAATTTAATATGATACACAAACTCCATAGCGGAAGGATGATAACATATCGTGATTTGAACAAAACAATAAACTTTATCAGAATTTCATGAGCATGTAACGTAACGAAATCAAATAAAATACCCTTGAGTTACAATTTTTACAATTTACAATGACAATGGCATTACAGTGCGTTCTGTTCGATATTATATACCCAACAAAAATTGATTGCCAATAAAATAATTATAAAATCCGTATATTATCTGTAGGTATATCAACTTCGAAATATTGCTTTTATTTCGTACGATATTATTTTGTTTAACTAGCTTCGTCTGCCTACATTGTAGGTATAATGCACAAATTCATATTAAATGTAACATTCAATTGTAATCTAAAATCATAATTATTATGTAAGGACCTGTTTAACTATTTTTAAGCTGACCAAAAGCCCATACAGACAGTCTAATCAACAAACAAAATTACAAGCATAAATCTGTCTTAGCAAATTACCTTAGAAAATGCTAGATATTTTAAAATCTAGAACAAAAAGATATTACTATTTAGGTATTATAAAAATGACATCCTTGAGAAAAACGGCTTGAGGCAAATTAAATTCAGTGACGACAAAGCCAATTAAAAACTATAGTTATAGTCGTCACAATTTAATAAGCCCATTTTGACACATGCCATCGCTAGGCTCTAAGCATGTGACATACAAATCGATAACCAAAGAAACCGATTTCTACGACAAATCAATTACAACCACACATCGTATTGTATAAATTACTTAATATTTTGAAAACAGAATATTTATTCTATATTTTTCTAAATCATCTAAATATTCAACAAAAAGGAGAAAAGAAAATAAATTTTAGTGTAATTTAAAAATTTAATCATTTTTAGAAGATGAAATAAATCATTGCTCGTAAACTGTATTTTTTTCGTTTTATCATTCACTAAGAAACAAAGTCTTGATAATTTTATTGTTGTTATGATGAAAAAGGGATAAATAATTAGTTGTTGGTAGTTCTAAGTTTCGATTATTTGAAAGTTAATCGATTATGTTTTCTTCCGAATGCTTTGAAGCAAAATGGGCCTATTAAATTGTGACGACTATAGTTCGTTAATGAATAGTAGACATTAATGAACATTTTCAAACGACGGTCTGTTGAAAATTGTCCGTTTTAATCACCTTTGTGAATGATTTTGACGATTTGACCTCCGAATATTTTAAATTTGGATATGAGCAAGTATTTTAGTTAACCTGTTTTAATTTCAATATCAAATTATAGTAATTTGTTCTATGATATATGTGAACAGTTTGCACCAATATGGAACGCAGCAGGTATTCTTATTTGCTTGGTATGATTAGAGAAAAATAGATATACCCACTTAGCTGAAACTTTCCAATTTAGTCATCATTAGCCTTCGTCTGTGTTCTTCGATCAGTGATGATGATGACTTCAAAAAGGAGTTATTTCTTTGTCTTATTAAGTGGCTGTATATTATAGGGGACTTCATGTGCCTTTACTGTCTTTGCATTTAATAGACGAACTCACACAAATTATAACGACCCCACACATCAAGGAGAAATTCTATGCAATGACACAAAAATTACTACTATTCAAATAGTACTACTACTACAGGTCAAATAGTATCTACTACTACTACTAATTGACAACAACACAAATATTTACCTAATGTACAATGTACCTAATGTGTAATGTACCTAATGTACCTAATGTACTATACATAGGCAAAACATACATTGTACACATTCTGAAAACGTCTTCCATCATTTTCACGTTCTGGGCTCATTGACCCAGTTATACTAACAGAAAACCTGTGTTTCGACAACCTAGAAATTACTATTAAGCAGAGAGGCAATCAGTCTTTCAGCTAACAACTAGTCAATCAGTCAGGGCGAGCTAGGTTATCCATGATTCTCGACAATAATAGGACATTACAAGCTTCATCTTCTTTGTCAATATGTGAATGTCCCACTGCTAAGCACGAGTGTCCTCTCGGAGTGAGAAGGTTTATGCCGTACGAATCGGTGGACTTGACATATCTTTAAAAACTTTTTTAAAGAACTCTAAAGCGTGTTGGTTTCCTCAGGATATTTTCCTTCACCGTTATAGGAAGTGATAATTAATTTCTGAAACGCACATAAGTTTGCAAAATCAGAGATAAGTGCCTGGGATTTGAACTATAGCCCTGCACGGTTTATTAAACAATAATTACAATATATTTTTTATACTTAATATAGAATTACCGAACCGGCATGAAGTCCACCTGATTTGAAGCGTCTAAACACGCCCATGGACATCCGTTATCTATTCCACATAAGATTAGATCCCTACCCGAGGTAGGCTACAAATGCATTGCTAGCCATGAGGACTAAGTTAAAACCCCATGGGCATGTATCCACTCTTACCACACCCTTCAAACAAGGACACAGCATTGCTGAACACATTTTTTAGGCAGACGTAATATTTTAATATGTCCTGAAAAAATATGAAAAATCATGGTAACTTTACAAAAACCTTACGTGTAGGGGTGTTATTTTAATCAATCAAACCTACCTGTAAGGGATGTGAGGTAGCTGAAGTAGGAATATGCTTAACTAAGGCCACTCAATCACTTTTGGGCTTAGTGGGTGCCAATTCATGCTATCATTATGATCGATTAGAAAATAAAGCACTAAAGAACTAAGTTTACATGTTTTACGTAAATGAGTAGGTATGTCTTAAATAGTGAATTAATCTATACAAACAGAGTAGTGGTTGAAACTCGGGCTCTCGATCGAGAGATCCGTGGTTTAAATCCACAGTTAAAATCCCAGGCACATACCTCTGATGTGCCTCAAATTTATGTGCGTATTAGAAAAATTAATTAATAAAGAGATCTTAAAAAAATCACAAAATATATGTGAAGTCTACCAATACGCACTTGGCCAGCGCGGTGGACTATAAGCTAATCCTTTTCATTGTGAGAGGAGACCTGTGCCCAGCAGTTGGATAATAACGGGTTCACGACGAAACATATATATATATATATAGCTATATATAGATATAGATAGCCTGGCGTAAAATAGTTTTATTTATGTTTCGTTTATTAATCATGACTTACACCTGCTTAGTTACTTTACAAAGATTGTTAGATGATCATGTCGGATACAGAGCTTCGTCGTTCGTGCATTTTTTCCTGTCTAAAAACTGGATATTCAAGGACAATGTGAAACAGGAATACTGACTTAAATTTGGAATAATTGATTCATAATAACGCCTTAGGGTGTCTCCACACTACATTGATATGAATCGCGCTTTGAAAACGCTTACTCAGTATAAGTCATCATGTATATGTTATCATATATGTATATTGTGGACGATCTGACGCGTATGAATGTAGAGACCCTTGGTTATAATAAAAGTAATCACCAAAAAATGTTTTCGAATTGAGGAAATGTTCAAACAACACAATTATTTTTTACAAAACTTAATTATTTTTTAAATTTATAAAATTATTTAGGTTTTAGCTCGTCTTGAATATCAAATTAACTACTTAATAAACATTAGAGTACATACCTCAAGTATAAGAATTATGGATTTCGTTTTCAAGGATAGCATTGCATGGATATGTAATGATCTATATGAATTTGTAATAAGTAGGTTATTCATTCAGGTAGTGATAGCCTAGTAGTTAAGAAACTCGGCCTCTCGATCAAGGGGTCCTAGATTCAAATCCCAGGCACCTCTGATTTTTCAAAGTTATGTGCGTATTAGAAATTAATTATCACTTGCTAAACGGTGAAGGAAATCATCGTGAGGAAACCTGCATACCTGAGAGATTTATAAAAAAATCTCAAAGGTATGTGAAGTCTACCAATACGCACTTGGCCAGCGCGGTGGACTATGGCCTAATCCTTCTCATTATGAGAGGAGACCCGTGCCCAGCAGTGGGACAGTAATGGGTTGATGATGAGTTTATTCGTGTATATAGAAGCAGCGTCTATACAGTTACGTGAGTTGTTCCAAATTATTATATAATCCTTTTAATGGCATACGGTACATGAACCTGACAGGAGTGTACATTTCAAAGCCATAAAACAAATTGGAAATGGTTTCTGTAATATCTTATTTCTGTATTTTGTTTCAATAAATGAATAACCCTTTTTATATTTTTACTACTGTTGAGTATAGGTATTCTCCCAGAAATAGATTATTTTCATGATAATTCACCTTTCAAAATACGGAATAGTAGTCTTCAAACAACTTTGGTATTAAGAACTCAAAGACATTTAGGTTTAATAGGACACGTTGTTTCCTTCACCTTTAAAACGAGTTATAAATAATATCTCATACGTACATAAATTCGAAAATTCTATGGAGCGTGTTCAGGTAAGATTAAATCCTCGGGCTTACAGCGTAAGAGTAGCAAATCCATATCACTAGTGTCAAACCAGTGTTAGCCTAGTTGGTTGAAACTGGCCCCCTCAATCGGGAGGTCTGAGGTTCTGATCCCAGGCCTCTGCATTTATAATTTAAATTTCTTCCTAAGTTTTCTTCCTAAGTCTTCCGAAACTTAAGACTTAAAGTTATTTTATAAAATATCGGATAGGGGCAAAATCGATGCGGCGATCCTAATCCTCTCTAAGAGAAACCCGTACTCAGTAATAGATTGCCGACAAATTTGTCACTGCCCCAGTTTATATCGTTATATTTATTATTTTTATTTATCATTGCTTTATTAATTTTATTATTAAAAGTAAACACATACATGAAATCATGATTAGTCATACATAATGGATTAGGCACACCTTGTTGTTTGAACATTGCATTTGATTTGAATTTTATGGCTGGTTATTACTATAAATGGCAATGGAGAAGCAATAACCTATTTTGACTGCGACCTTCGATCACTAATAAGAACGCTACGACCCGGTTTTTAAGGAAGCAAAAAAAACTTGTTTCAATATACGATTCAACTGAGTGTTTTTTTTGCGAAATCATTTATTGTTATCTACGCTTACAGCCCCCAATAGATGTCCCTGTGCCGTGGGTGCCATGGACACACAAAGACAAATACATAAGCACCCAGACACAATAAAGACATCTAAAGGCATCATATAAATCTGACTGGAGATCTGATCTGATCGAAGATCAAACCCGGAGTCTTTGCGCGTCAAACCAGTATGGTGACCGCTTCGCCGCGGTCATCTAAGTAATAAATGCAGACCGCCTGTCAGGCATAATATGTATCACCGATAAAAACTAAATACAATGACTTAATACTCAATGTTAGCAAAACATGTGTAATTTACTTCAGATTAATCAGGTGAACTGTCCATCTACTTCAGTTAGATAATAGTAATAATGCCACATTGACATCCAGATTCAATTCTGCCAACTTGATTCTGATTCAGTCAACTTGACACGTAAATTATGTATACTCGTCATAGATTAGTAAATTATTCACTCTTAACAAGATAATGTAACCAGTTTTAACAATTGAAATTGTCACTATCATCTATTTTCGTGTTTGAAACACATTAAAAAAAAATATTTTTATAGCATTTTAGAGCATTTACGAATGAAACGCTCTAAAAACTATTTTCGAAGAAAAAGTGCGGAGACTATTTCTCCGCACTTTTTCTTGTTCCTGTTTTTGCATCACAGAACTGCACATGTGGCATTATTCCTCGTAAATTACACCGTGACAGCCATTAAATGGCTGACACATTGTCAGACATTGTCAGCCATTTAATGGCTTCTTTCAATTATGAGTTCAAGGTGGTGAGATATCTATCCTTATCTATGATGCTCGTATGTATTATCATTATGTAATATAGTTAAAAAAATCTATGTAGGAAATGTACAAAAGAGAGAATATAGAATCCTTGTTGAGTCAATACGAATTTATTCAGAGTCAAGTTCAAAATGAATGGTGGACGATGACATAATGATGATGACGTTTTTTACAGTAGCAGCTGCGCGCGCGTATCTGCTTTCTGATAAGATAAGTGTGTGGGAATGTCATTTGTAAGGCATTGTCTCTTTTGTTTGTTTTCATTGGTGAAATAATTAGTTCATTTTTTCGTCCATGGCTTAATATTGTTTGACTTAATAGTGTTTATTTTATTAAATTGAATTACTGCATTAGTCCACTAAATGGTAAATCACTAGTCACTTCCGGTCATTCATTCTGTAATTAATACGCATAGAATTAAGCAATTAAAATTAAATGTATTGAAATTGGACACAGATGCCATCTAAAGACTAAGTTCGCATGTTTCATGTACCAAGTATTTTCTATACAACTTAATCTTTGTTACATTATTTTATTTTACGTGTTTTTATTTTTATATTTTTGTTTTTCAGTTAATTTATATTTATAGTTTAATTTATTTCTTTTAATTTTCTGTAAGTTTAATTTATAAATGTAAATATTTTACTTGACTTTTGTTTTTTTTCGCAGTTATTAATACGAAACTATTAAAATAAAACTGATACGATGCAGTTGTAGCATACTTTGAAATAAATAAATAATAAAATTCCGTTGTTTTATCAATAGATCCTAAATCTAAACATACTAGATCTTTACGTACCGTTGCATAACTGAATGAAGTGAATGTATTGCAATTTCGGCTAACAATTATAGAAATTAGTGAATGTTGCTCCGTGAAAGCAGAACGAACGAGTTTTAAAGGTGGTTTCGACAAACTGTATCAAAAGGTTATGGTAAAGAAAGTTGTGCGAATTAATTAATAAAAAATCCATGTTGTTGAAAATAAATATTATTCGTATGAAGAAGCGGTTTAGGAACCTTAAATCTAAAAAATAATAGTTCTACATAAATAGGTCAAATAACACCACTTACATTTATTATAGAAAGAAAAACCCGACTGCCTAAAAATAACTGAAAAGGGAAGTAAGTCTAGTCTAGCTTATATCACTTCGAAAAATTAAACAAATCGCGTCAAAGTACATATTTTAAAATACCAAGCTGTTTTGAGTCCAGAGCGTCCAAAACTTTTACATTCATATAGTCTGCGCCACACTGCTAGTCCGCTCTGAAGTTATTGCGCGCAGGTTTAGTTAGCATATACTCCGTAACGTAAAATTACACTAATGCAACTACTCGTATATACCCGTGGGCGAAAGCGGGCAGCAGACAGGTGCCGGGAGGGGTCCCGCGCTGTCTTCGTCCCGCTAATATTCACAATTTGCTATTCAACGCGACTCGGTTTTATTTTCAGAGCGGACTAGCAGTTTGGCGCGAACTATACATGCCCTCAAAAAACATTATTCTCCGCAGTAGGGTAAATATTCACCCAGACGTCGATGTAGAACCTAAAATAGGTAAAAACCTATTTCCTACATTCCAGATTGTACAGAATAGATAGTTGAATGTTAGGAAGGTAACTCACAAGCATTTTATTTGGTATGTATAATGACCAGTTACGTATATAATATTATGAAACCTTAAACTATACAATAATGGTAATTTTATGATTTAAATACAGTGTCTCAAATTAATCGCAAAAATTAGTAGTTACGCCCACGGCATAAAGTTTAACAATAGAGATAATATTCTAACGCCTGTGTAATATAAACATAATATATCTTAAAATACAAACCCTTTTTGAATGTTTATCACAATAGGTAACACGTGGCTGTAGTAGACTAAAACATTGCGTGCCTTCAGTGATGGATCCCTTGCATAATATTGACAAGCCAGTCCGTTCACGTCGCTCGTATAGAATGCGCGTGCGCAACGCGTAGCTAAAATGACCGCTTATCGTCTTTAAATACGTCACAAAAATTGTGAACAAGTGTTAGGGATTTTTTACGTGATAAATAAGTATAAAAATATAATTTTGAAAATGTCGAATGTCCCGTTGGTACGTCGTGCGATTGCGGGGGCGGCGCTTGCGCACACATCCACAACTGATCCGAACCCCATGCCGATGGACTCACAGGAGGACCACTGGACCCCGGCTGCATTGGAGAGGGCTGGATCCACCCTCAAAGCCCTGAATCGCATGGCAAAAAGACCACCAGTTAACATACTTTTCGAAGACGTTATCTATACAGTCAACTCGCGAAAAGGTTAGTGAAAATATTATTTAAACAAAATAATCAATAGTTTTAGGTTAAATTTTACTGATATACATATTATATATTGGTGGAAAAGCCTTCGCGATTCCACTCCAGGGACTCCACCACAACTTATTATACCTTCCAACAGCAATGCTCTGGTTTTAAACATTCGGTCTGAAAAGAAATAATACATAAACATTGTTCAGGAGTTTCGAGCGCGATATTAATAATGGTATAAAACCAAGTGGGTATTATGAAATAAATAGTATTTAACCATTATACTTTTAACTTCTATAACCGTCATTAATCTCACAAAACTTATTTTATATCACGGCGTGCGTAAATTGACGTTTTACGCACGCTTCGCGTGCGCAAAACCCCCATTTCCGACCCCGTAATATAAAATTTTATACAACACGCGGACGAAAAATGTTTTTCTGACTCGTGTGATTGCAGTCCTCGCCTGCGGCTCGGCCTGCAAACTCACACTTGTCAGAAAAAAATTTTTCGTCCTCGTATCGTAATGTACTATTGGTTATTTTGAATGTTAGGTAGAAATCCTCTTTATTTTCAACATTTTAAATCAATATTTTTTCTACTTTTTATAACAGTTTTTCATTAAAAAAGTTGATCATTAAAAAAATTATAAATACAAATGTCTATTTATCATAAGAAATACCTAAACCCTTTAACAGACGGACAGCAAGCTTAGTAATAGGGTCCCGTTTTTACCATTTGGGTAGCTACTCGTATCAAGAAACCTAGCTTAAAATATTTTACTTTGTAATTACTCAACTACTTTTACAGAATGACCATAATCGATTGCATTACATAAGAATATTGATTAACTATTATCATTCACGTTAAATATAAATTCACCTTTAAATTATATGTAAATTAAGTTAATTTATGTAACTTTCATTCAGTCTTTAACAAATAGAGATTCTGGTCATATGTTTATAAAAGTTGCTTCACATTTTTTAAAATATGGGATTTCATTTTATCTTCGATTTGATTTTATCATTCACAAATAAAGTTACACAATTAAATTAAAATATATGTCTTTCGAAGTTTTTTTTTTGGACAGTTATTAAATATTTATAACTACTTATTATTTATAGGCATTTAAAGGTCCACAGACCTTCTCGTCTTCAAATGGATTTACAAATACTTATTTTAAAATAAAATTTTACAAATTCTTTTAAACTCGATTTAATTCCAAACAAACAGATTGCTAAAAAGAGACGTGTAGAAAATCTTGGCGTGTTAAATTACTAATTGGATGATTTCCATCCTCTGATCCCTATCTATACTTTCCCTGTACCTATCAGATAAAAAAGCGCGTTTATTTTTGTTTTCAATTAGGAATACCTTTGATATGCCACCTGGCTAATAAAATAGACAAGTTTTTTCTAATGAATTTGGAAAAAATAAAATAACAATGACTCACGAGCACTTTTTTATATGTGGTCACTAACGCCCATGGGCATTAGTAATTTAACTCACATAGATTAAATTAATCAGCTACAAGTGCATTGTTTTATTTTTTTTTTTATTTCGTGATAATTACCTAATACGAAACATATTTAGGAAAAATAATTCGAATAATCGTGTAAAACTGATTGTGTTGAATTGATTGATGTGATTGAGACCGCACTACAAGCATTAAACCATATTATTATGACAAATTTATACTTAAGTTACAGGCATGCTTTTTTTAGTGTTAGAAAGCTAATACGACGTAGAATTGCATTAAACAATAATAAAAAAAATAAAATGCCTAGATTATTTTGAGGAAATTGATGATTACTGAAAATTTTACCTAAAAAAAGTGCTTTTTTGCACTAATCTGACATTTTTTTCCTGGGAAGATGATTTTTTTTTGTTTTTTTTTTCATGGATCAGTACGGCCTATCATTGGCAATCATTGTTATTTTTGTTTGAACCTGATAACCCTCTTAGTTTAAAAGTTATAGCGATTTATTTACTTCAGGTGCACAATTCCCAAAAAAAAATTCAAAAGGTCGTAAAACCCAAAAAAATTTTTTTTTATTTTTTTTATATATTTTTTTGTCGACAAAATGCGGTTTAATTTTACCTGTTTCAATATGTGCACTTTATGGAGATTCACCCTGTATATGTAGATGCATGCAGTCCATCTGACGCCAACGGTATCTATCCCTTGCGCCAGTAGACTGTTGTAATTAACTCAAGATAAAATTTCAGTCCTGATCGAGATCGGCCATAGATTAAGTTCGAATATCATATTATGAGTGTTTCTTTCTATTATCCTTACAACTGGGATACTACAATGGTTTGCTGTATTAGGTAGAAATCCGGTCCAACCACAAGGATTCTACCACCTTGATTAAATAATCTCAATTGCTGTCAAATTTTGTCAGTCGTGGTCTACATTCATTCTTTGACACTTTTAAAACGGATTTCCGTGAATAAATTTCGAAGCGCACTTTAGATAAAGTCGCATAAGACACATTACATAAGTCAACATAGACAAAACCAAAACGATATTAAAATTAAAAAAAAAATCCTAGACTAATTATGTTAACATGAATAATTAATGTTAACAGATTACTCTGTTGACATGACATTAATTTAAAGGTGATATACATTTGTAATTTAAAATGATTATTTTTAACCCATCTTTACCCATCGTTGCGTAAACGCAACATTTTATGTTTGATTTTTTTCGGTATTAAAAATAGGGCAGTAAATCTCTGAGATCTTATCCAGTCTGTAAAAGAAAACCTGAAATACAGGTTATTATTATTTGGACACTTAATTTAATAAAAATTATATTTTATTTTTTATTTTGAAAAACAGCGAATTGAGTCTTCTCCAGACAGACAATTTCATTAAATCATAAAAAATATTAATTAAAATAAATTCGAACTTTTTACACTAAACAAATATTTAACAATCCTTCATTTATGAGTTTAATAATTCTGTTGAACAAGAAGACCTATATATATAGTGTAACTTAGACTTCCACAAAATGTTGCGTGTATGTAACGTTGGGAGATTTATTGAATGTTTGTTATTGTAATGCCGCGACCCATTGATGCTAGAGATTTATAGTAAACAATGATTTCTTGGAGCTCATGTGACACAAACGCTTTTGTTTCATCAGTTAGTTACTTGTTGAACTTCAAGCTCTCTGGTTTACGTAGTAACCCACACAGAAGTGAATTTCTACAATATGGCTTATAAAAAAGCATTGTCATCACAAGAAATTATGGCCGTGTTGGAAGAAGAGGAAGATTTACAAAATGCTAACCAAATTGATGCTGTATACATCCCTCCACCGGTTGACAATCTTACAGACGAAGAAGACCTAGATGATGATATGTTGGGTGGTTTCGACAGCACTCTGCCCACCGACATCGCTGGAACGTACGAAATCCATACTGACTTACCCACTGAGTCTGAAAATATGCTAGACCAGACCAGTCCTTCAACTTCAAGAAAATCGAAAAGGCCAAAGAAGTCACCAAAATGTATTCCAGACTGGAAAATGGGTCATCCGACATATATAAACTTTCCTATAAGTGATGAAACCGTTATAAAACAAAATATTGAACAACGTGTAGGCGGAAAAAACACCTTTTGAAGTATTTTCCTTATTTTTCAGTGATGAAGTTTGGGAACAGATTGTAAACTTCTCAAAAAAATATGCTTGTGACCATAATCGACATTTATTCACACTTACGGTAGCAGAACTCAAAAGATTTTTTGGTATATTATTCCTGACCGGTTATCATTCTCTGCCTTCAACAAAACTGTACTGGTCTAAAGATGAAGACAAAAATGTACCGATTGTAAGAAAGTGTATGAGTCGAAACAAATTCGACTGTATAAAGGAAAATATTCACTTATGTGACAACGCTGACTTGGACAAAAATGATAAATTTGCCAAATTGCGTCCTATTTTCAATGTCATCAACAAAAAGAACATGCAGTTTGGGATATTTTCACATAACTTGTCAATTGACGAAGAAATGGTGCCGTATTTTGGACGTCATGGTTGCAAAATGTTCATCAAAGGAAAGCCTGTTAGATTCGGATTCAAGCTTTGGTGTTTATGCAGTGCAAGTGGCTACTTGTATCAGTTTATTCCATATGGTGGCAAAAGTAGTAATGTCACTAGAAGTGACTTGGGTTTGGGAGAAAATACTGTTTTAGATCTGTTGTCCCTAATTGAAGATCCTTGTAAACATCGCGTATTTTTTGATAATTTTTTTTCTTCAAATAAACTATTTTGCATCCTAAAAGAGAAAGGTTACTTTGCTACCGGTACTATCAAAGAAAATCGTACAATGAACAAAACTTTGAAAGCTACGAAAATTCTCAGTAAAAAAGAGAGAGGGTCATTCGATTATTGTTTTGACAAACAAAATGAAGTGCTGTTGGTTCGATGGAATGACAATTCTGTGGTAACTGTAGCTACTAATAATGGCAAAGTAGAACCATTGGTTACTGCAAGACGTTACGACAGAAAAAATAAAAAGATGATGAATGTGCAACAGCCTCAAGTAATAGCAGATTATAATAAAAATATGGGAGGAGTTGATCTTCATGATAATGGAATAGCCAACTACAGAATTCGAGTAAGAGGGAAGAAGTGGTGGTGGCCACTTTTCATCAATTTGATTGACAGCGTTTTGGTGAATTCGTGGAAAATTTACAATATGGTAAATGAACAGACCTTGAGTCAATTAGATTTCAAATCTTACGTTGCTGTAACTTTGATGAAAAGTGACGAAGCACAGTTAGCCACACATTCTAATTCTTTGAATGTTTCAAATACAAATATGGGAAGACCATCCAAGAACGCATTGCCTACTAATATTCGCTATGATAATGTTGGTCATGTCATAGAAGAACATGAAAATAAGCGTCGAAGAAGATGCCGACAATGTAAAAGTACAACAATTTACATGTGTAAAAAATGTCAGGTGCATCTCCATGCTGATTGTTTTAAAATGTTCCACTCCCGTTAGTAATTGAGTGTCCATCCGTATAAGTAAGTTGCGAGTTGGGAGTAAGTTTTAAAGTTCACTAATCCCAACGTTGCATAAACGCAACATTTTGTGGAATTTAAACGGAGGTATCAATATTTTTTCTGACTATGATTTTCTTCTTTTGAATGTATACGTAACTAATATAAATAATAAAATTAAAAAAAATCCTTTTATTTCAACCCTTGGGAATTAATGGGTTAATATACATTTCTTTAATATTCATCTATAATTGGAGCACATATTTCCTACAAACTAACTAAATCTTAGTTTACCTTACTTAACTATTATTATTCGATTTATTATTAACTATTCGATTTTTTTTCTCATATCATGTTATAACAAATAAATCTTGTTATTTTGTTTATGTAATTTTACAAATTAAAAAAAAAACCTTTCATTTCTTATGATTTGCTTTTAAAAACTGAATGTGTTAACGATACGACGCATTGGTTTTTTTATACAAAGTTTGTTTGATTAGATTAAACAGAATAATTATATAATGTAAATAGTTAAAAAACCGCGATATACTACGGTAAACATTATTAATGCGTTCATATCCACTCAAATCTATCTATATATATAAAAGCGAAAAGATACTCACGTTCAAAACGTATTAATCAAGGTTTTGCCGAAACTACCGAAGCTATAATCATGAAATTTGGACTGTAGTTCCATTTTATAATGTAGATGCGCACTAAGAACGGATTTTTTGATATTCCACCGTTAAGGGTGTTAAATAGGGGTTGCAAGTTTGTATGAAAGTCCGTTAGTTTTAAAGCAAACTAGATGAAAATTGGTATTTAGCTTTCTGATTTAAAGTAATAAAAATCTAATCTAAGGGTTTTTCCAAAATCAACCCTAAAGGTGGTTAAATAGGGGTGGACAGCTTATTTTAAATTTTGCCATTTTGGAAGCCAGCACTATTAAAGTTAGCCATTGCTTTACTGGTTAGATATAATACAACTTTAGTTCTACCGTTTTTGGAAAATCAACCCCTATGTGGGTTAAATAAGGGTTGTAAGTTTGTATGGAATTCCCCCAGTTTTGATGTAAACTCTATGAAAATCGGTATTTGGGTTTTCGATTAAAAATAATTAAATACCTATTTCGCCATTTTTGGAAAATTAACCCTTAAGTTGGCATAATAAGGGTTGACAGCTTATTTTAAATTTTGCCATTTTGAAAGCCAGCACTATGAAAGTTAGCCATTGCTTTACTGGTTAGATATAATAGAACTTTAGTTCTACCGTTTTTGGAAAATCAACCCCTATGTGGGTTAAATAAGGGTTGTAAGTTTGTATGGAATTCCCCCAGTTTTGATGTAAACTCTATGAAAATCGGTATTTGGGTTTTCGATTAAAAATAATTAAATACCTATTTCGCCATTTTTTGGAAAATCAACCCTTAAGTTGGTAAAATAAGGGTTGACAGCTTATTTTAAAATTTGCCAATTTGAAAGTCAGCACTATGAAAGTTACCGATTGCTTTACTGGTTAGATATAATAGAACTTTAATTCTACCGGTTTTTGGAAAATCAACCCTTATTTGGGTTAAATAGGGGTTTGTCGGTTTGTATGAAAGTACCCCAGTTTTAATGTAAACTGTACGAAAATCGGTATTTGGGTTTTCGATAGAAAATAATTAAATACCTATTTCACCATTTTTGGAAAATCAACCCTTAAGTTGATAAAATAGGGGTTGACAGCTTATTTTGAAATTTGCCAGTATGAAAGCCATTGCTATGAAAGTTAGCCATTGCCTTACCAGTTAGATATAGTAGAACTTTAATTCTACCGTTTTTGGAAAATCAACCCTTATTTGGGTTAAATAAAGGTTGTAAGTTTGTATGAAAGTTCCCCAGTTTTGATGTAAACTGTACGAAAATCGGTATTTGGGTTTTCAATAGAAAATAATTAATAACCTATTTCATTGTTTTTGGAAAATCATCCCTTAAGGTCGTTAAATGGGGGTTGGAATTTTATTTCAAACTCCGTTAATTCGGAAGCAAGGACTATAAAAATTTGCATTTGGCTTTCCTGTTGGATATAATAGAACTTTTTTAACACCATTTATGGAAAATCTACCCTCAAGAGGGTAAAATAGGGGTTGAAAGTTTGTTGGGAAGTCCGCAGATTTTGAAACAAAGTCTATGAAAATTGGTATTCAGCTTTCTGATTGAAAATAATAGAACACATATTTTTAAAATAAACCCTTAAGTTCGATTAATAGGGAATAGAACTTTATTTTAAAATCGGTTAATTTGGAAACAAGGATTGTAAAAATAGCATTTAGCTTCAAAGTAATAGATATTTAGCTTTAAAAAAATACAATTCTGGTTCAAAATAATAGAGCTTCTTTAACACCATTTATGGAAAATCTACCCTTAATAAGAAGGTAAAATAGGGGTGGAAACTTCGTTTAGAAGTCCGCAGCTTTTTAAGAAAAGTCTATAAAAATTGTTATTTAGCTTTCTGATTCAAAATAATAGGACACCTATTTCACAGTTTTGGAAAATCAACCCTTATGGTTGTTTAATAGGGGATGGAACTTTATTTTATTTTATTTTATAATCCGTTAATTTGGAAGCAACCACTATGAAAAATTATTTATCATTGGACTCAATGAAGCATCTGAGTCACTGTTTTTTTTAGATCAACCCTTAAACGGGTATAAAAGGGTGTATGCATTATGCCTTTCTGTTTACACATCTGTTTCAGCACTTTTAGCAACTCAACAATCAACCCCATTAGGGTACTATAAGTAAAGAAAGCTTCTTTAAAAACCGTTATTGAAGTACTTCCTTTGGCGTGTCTGGAAAAAGAACATAGTGCAGAGAAGTTTAGTGTAGGGCGAAATTCCACAGGCCGTCGTAACATATATTTTTAACATGGGAATGTATTGCGCGTGCTGAAGTGCAGAACACCGGTTTTTTAGGGTTCCGTACCCAAAGGATAAAAACGGAACCCTATTAAGTACTAAGACTTCGCTGTCTGTCCATCTGTCCGTGTGTCACAGGGCTCGATCTCTGGAACCGTAATAGATAGACATTTGAAATTCTTACAGAGGATGCATAACTGTGGCCGCTATAACAACAAATACTAAAAATAAAAAAAAAGTTGAAAACAAAAAGGGGTCCCCATACAACACAAACTGCTATACGATATTTTTCCAACTAACTTTTGAACCGTTAAAGGTAGACAGTTCAAATTTTCACAATGTGTGTACTTTAATGGCTGCTCCAATATTAAATACTAGAAATTAGAAAAAATGAAAATGTTGACTTGCACTTGGCCAATTATTAGTAATGCGCAGACCCGCGGGCCACAAGGGAAAGTCGCGGGCCACACACCACCCGTGGGTGTCGGGTTGCCGACCTCTGGTGTTGAATATTAGCTTTTAGAAATTTGCTGATAAAGTATTTATTGATGCATATGTACATAGGAATGTTTTTGAAATTCTACTAAGGAGGTAAAAGAAGTGTTATATGTATGTATACGGGAATCTGTCAGGTTCGAAGTTAGAAACGTGATTTCAGATAACGTCTATTCAGACAAATACACGACAACGTGGACGGGTGCAAATTTCGTATATAATAATGCGTAAGTTTATTCAAATTGGCCTACATTTTGGTACACTGATTAGGTACATCGCAACTACTTTGGACACACTGCGTGCCAACATTTTGTCCTGCCGTGGGGTATGGTTGTGGTTATGCGTGGATTAGTGATGGTGATGTGGTATACACATAGACCTTGGATTAAAATTTTGGGATAGAACAGGGCTACAGTATCCCCTGCCTGTCGTACGGGACTAAAGGGGGACTTCTGGAGTTGCGGGCGGCAAGAATGGGAGCTCTAACCGCCCTAACCCTGGAAAGAACCACTGTATATAAGGCCCCTTATAACATGGACGGTTCCTATGGAATAGTGTATCCTACATGAATCTTATATTTTAAATAAAGGTTCAGTACAGACCACTAATTAGAGTTTTTGTGTATGTTTCTGGAGAAAACTTGACCAATTTAGGTACACAGTGACGAAAAAAAAAGCTTTTATTAATTAAATATTAATTCTACTTTATCGTTAAAATTGTTAAAGGTACAAATTTACGATTACAGTTATTTGTATGTCATATCATATTTTTTTACGCGGGCGAAGCCGCGGGTTCTGCTAGTATACCTATATTTAAAAGACCAGTCTATAATGTAGTTCACATAGCAAATGTTTATATTCCAATGTGTACACAGTCTTATTAAAATATTCATCATAGAAATATATAAGAGAACATTAAACAACATAACCATACATCATTTATAATCATTATACCATCCTAAAATAATAAAGGCGCAGTGCGTATGAATGACAGAGATTATTTTGAAATAAAAATCCCATGAGCAGTGTTATTATAATTATGTGGATACGAGGTACGGGGTTCGTAACCCACGCGTGTATTATTTTTATTTTTCTAACTGATATGCAGATTTCTGACAAACAAGCGCAGATATTAAATGTACGCGGTGAAAATAGGTAAATGTATCTTTCTAGTAAGCTTTGTATTTTTTAAAAGTCCTCTTAAAGGCTCGTGTAGCCCCAAGCAAGTACTTGGATTGACGCGTAACGTGGTGGAACTTTCATAAAAAAGTCGTGTTTTTATAAAACAATCACAAATTAATTATATTAAATTTTCCTAAAACGGTTAAAAGATAAACCGATAAAAACATCGGAACTGCCTCCGCAATTAAAATATTTCAATTAACAACCAGTTTTCGTTGCTTAAAAGAGCTCATTCAACAACTTCCTTGAATAATAATTATAGTATTCCTAAATATTTAATTATACATAATAATTATTATATTCTATCATCATGTTATCCACGTCCATTATATAACATATAAACTTTATTTACGACACTGAATAATTTATTTTTTACGCAGAGCAATTAATGGTTATTGTACTTATATGCCGAAACTCTATCCTCTCATAAAAGTCTAACCTTTCATAAAAGTCTTATCAAACCCGGTTTACTGTTAAATATACAGTCCGTTAAGCAAACATATTTAAAACGGGTTAGCGTGCTGTGAATTGTGACGTCGATAAAAATAACATCAACATAAAAACTTATATAAATGTATATATCTTGAAATTGCATACGAACGGTTTAAACTTTTAATTGTTACTTTTTTTTAATAACAGTGTGACATTAAAAGCATTATCTTAACACAGAAAAAAATATCACGACAACAACTTTCATAATCATCAACATCAGACTCAAAAATATAATATATAACTAGAATTAATATAAAAACAAAAAACCGATGGCTTATAAACACAGCCTATATAACTTCCACAATTTAGACGAATCTAATAAAACCTCATAATGATATTAAAATTCGTTCAGCCCTTAAGTCAGCCAAAGAATGAGATGAATGTACAATGGTACATACATACAACTCTAAAAACATTACCGTGTGTGGGCAATCGGACAAAAATTACTTTGAAATCGGCGGAGCTGTCTCGAAGAATAGCGTATACAAATATTTAATTTAAACAGTGACAGGCGATTTTAAATAGATAATAGATATATTATATATATTAAGATGAGATAATGCTTTAATATTCTATTCTAATTCAATGGTTAATTATAAATAAATTATTAACTTATTAACTTATTTTGTTTTTATATTTTTGTTTTTCATTTTTGTATATATGTAAATTTTGTAAATTAGTTGTTTTATATTTATAGTTTAATTTATTTCTATGAAGTAAGGTTATGTTTGTCAATTTGAATTAAAATCACGTGATGGTTATAATTAAATACAAATACGTGGGACTCTTATCTTATCTTGTTGATTGCAAATGTCCATGAGCGGCATTAGCTACGAGTACTTACTATCAGGTAGACATATTCGTTCTCTACTTCAATTATTAACTTATCAGTATCACATTTTCTCACATTGAATATCATTTATTTATTATAACATTAGCTTAAACCGCCGTTCAATCCATTAAAACTTAGCATAGCATTTCCAGGTTAATTGCAATGCAAGTAAAATCTAGGTTCTAATTTCTAATTAATACGTACCTACCTAAATAGATTTAACGCGTAATATTTTCTGCACATTGATTATATTGCCAGTAGGAACATTTTGGAATCCGTTTACCAAAGTTGTAAGTGTCAAAAATAATAATACTACTATAAATCGCAGGTGGAAGTCACATGAGGCGCGGACGCAGCATCTCTTTTTGTGTTTATAAAACAGGTGATGTTTGTTCACAAACGCTGTTACTGCCAGGAGCTTTGGGTCTCACAATATCCACTTACATCCACGCTTCACGTGTCTTCCAACTGGCCAGCGACTAACCAGGATATTAATTGAATCACATGTTTCAACATTTTATTGGTTATACACCTACCATACCTATACCTACCATACCAATACCTACCATAAACCAACTATTGGTTTAAAAGCTAAAAATAATTATTACCATCTGGATCCAAAAACCTGTAGCAATATTGCTCAACGATGTGCGTCAGATGGACGTCATTCCTTAAAACTAGAGACTATAAAGGCATTAATGTTGTTTCTATTATCTCAACTAAATCGCGAAAGGTCGGAAATTCTAGACTGCGAATCAAGATATTATTGTTTTTATTAGCTCCTTCGTTTGTGTTTATTTTTATTTTTGTTGTGTTAGCTTCAAGGACAATTTTATTTCATGATAATTTATTTTATTGTTTTATGCTTATTGCAACCGCTACTTCAAAACGTATTGAATATATACCTACTTAAACTACTAGCTGTAGTAGATTTCACTCCACTTTTCTGGTAGTTTATTTGTGTAATCGCTACTTTCGTGCCTTTCTCTCTATAGCGTGATTCGGAAATACTAGTGGCCCCATCTCTTGGCGATTTGCGAAAAGACGCCACATACATATTAAAACTCTTCCACTGAATACAATGCATAGCTTATACTTATAAGTGTACGATTACTTATGTAACTACTTTCTTAGTAGCTCATTTACATAATATATGAGTACTATTTAATACTAATAACGCTAAACTGAGGGTAAAACCTTGGCAATTAAAGTTAGATTTCATTGCTTTTTAAAACGCACTCAGATTTATATACAAGACGCGTTCAAATGAGTAACACAAGTTGTTATTCATATTGTGCGGTGTGGTATGTACCACCTAACCACGGTGCGGTGAAATTCCCATCAATCGCTATGATCGATGGAACGTTCGCGCTAATTTATTGTTATGTTCTATGGAATGTGGATATGCCTTATAAACGTATAACAACGCAGGCTGAAACGTTTCAGAAGGTCAATTCCTTCGTGGTGCCAGTAAATTGGTATGAATTTTAATAATTATAAACTCACGCCAGGAGTCCCTGTGTCATGGGCAACCATGAAAATTCACAAAAAAGTAAACATATACCCAAACAAAACCCTATGCAAGACCGGCAAGGACGTCGCTTTTCCTGTCGCGCATGTTTACGCCCACACGCGTGTCCCACACGATGCGTGATACACAAAGATGAATAAACTCACTGCAGTCTCTTTACCATTTACGTAAGTATAACGTAAGAAACGATGGAATGCAGTTTACACGCGTGCGAAGACGTGACGCATGCAGCCGTTTGAACGCATGGCAGGAACAAGTTTTTTTTGGCCACTTATTAGTATATTTAAAGCGCAGTTTGTAAATCCCATTAATAACACCATTTGATTTATGGAACAACACGTTAGTATTTGCCACATACATTAATAACAGCTTGGATGTATGGCCGGCCGCCGGCCTAACTCAAACATTAGAGGTAAAGGTTCGAGAGAAAACTTTGTTCATTAGTTATGTGAGTGCGCTAGTAAGTACAAAACTTGCCAATAGGCTCGTTGAGAGCTGTGAAATACTGCCGTACCCTTATTTATTTGGATCGTTATAGAATACACCACCTAGGATATTGTACCTAGTGCTCCTGTGATGTATTATAATTAATTTGAAACACAAAAACAATTTGCATTTAAGCTGTGGAACCGTGTGTGGTTGAAGGGGGTAGAAACTTTCACTGTAGCCCATCTACAGCTGTAATCGAACCAAAATAGAATTAGACTCCTGGCCAAAGTCGATGCATTGTTATCTCCAAGGACTAAATTAAAATGCTTCGTATCTCTATCTCCCACTCTGATTACTTCCGAATATCCTTTTGCATCCTCGACTTAATCTATTTAGTATATCGCCGAGGTCCTCTACCGCTGTAAATATTTAAAAGTTTTCGTTACCCACGTTCCTAAGCGGAAAACCATCTCAAATATTTACCAACCCCGATTTTCAATCCCGATATTGACCGCACAATTCCATTTCCTTCATAAATACAACATATTGCAAGTTTCAGAAGTTGTAAACAGTTTGTTACAAGTCGGGTGGCGAGAAATATTTCTTTTCGTTCCCGGACCTCCCGAATTGCTTTTGCGGGTCATTTGCGATGATGGTCTGTGAGAAAATTTGGCGTGGAGGGCCGTAAGAAAGTTTCCCATACATGTATTATGATAACACAATCTTCTTTGACTTCCAGACGTGTTTATCGGTTTCATGACGCGGTGTAACATACGTTTATAAATGATTATTTGAATTCTCTTCTTCTTTTGCTAATGCCACCAGGCTGCCAAGAGGCATGTTCGTGTGTGCGTGTAGGCGTATATACTTCCGTGCGTATGTTTGTAAGCAAAAAGACTCACCTTTGAGAACTTCTTTTACAGAACTCTCAGGCATTCAATATTTTATTTCACCGTTAAAGTAAATAACTTTAAGATTTTTTTTTTTACAAAAAATATTCTCAAGATGCTTATCTTCAAAAATAGCTCAAGATGATAGTCATAGTGGAGGAATGATTCATCAACGGAATATTTATACGTCTACGTATTTTTCCTCAATTATATTCTGTGGAATTCATCTTTATTCCGTGTACAAATATAATACCAGCAATTATTTCATTTTTTCTTCGAAAGCCTACAATACAATTAAATACTACAATAAAAAATCGAACCTTACTGGTTTCCGGGTGCTATATGTTCTTGTATATAAATATGCTACGGAATCGTCCTCAACATATTAAAGTCCCACTGCTGGGCACGTGTCTCTTTTGAGAATTAGAAGGATTAAGTCATAATCCACTGCGCCGGTCAAGTGCGTATTGGTAGACTTAACATACCTATGTAAACATTTTTTTGAATCTCATGTTTCCACAATATTTTCCTTGTGTGTACCATTATTATTATAAAGAATAATATTTAATAGAAACAAACTTAATAGAAACATTAAGGTTTTTATCGATAACACTGAAGCTTATGCAATTGCTAAGCTATCGAAAAATAATGGATATCGCTTGACAAACAAAAAAAACGGTATTTAACTTCTTCATGTTATACTTCACCCGTAGTCATTTTTTATATTTTTTTATTTCAAATTTCCATCGACGGTCACTGAACCTCGTCAATAGGTACAAAACAGGAACAAAGAAAAACGAATGACAAAGAAAACAGAAAAATGTTCTTAAATGTTAATGTTAAGCAAAAATTGGATAAATTATAATGCGCCATAATTGATATGATTAATTGTTTTTACTCAACATTATTACTTAAAGTTGTTTCATTAAAAAAGGTAAAAATGAAATCATTCATTTATTTCAATGTATTTATTTCGATAATACCATCCTTCCTGGAACCTTTGACCTATAGAAAGGCTCCATACGGAAACAAGGCCTCATCTCGGTATGCAATTTTAACTTAATTAACCGTTAAGGTGTCTTTAATTGACGTCAGACGCATAATCAAAAAAATATTGACTTAATGTCGACTGTGAATCTTATTACACGTAAAAATCGTCTGTTATAAAGTTTGTGCGTCAATTACTAAATAATCGTGGCATAATTTGTTAATGTAGTTGCTAATTCATTCAGCTTAATTATAAAGTTATTTGAACGGTTCAACAGTATATTACCTAGACAACTACTATAATAGTGTTATTCTTTCATTTTTCGTTATTTTATAGGTTAAAGAGTAACCATGGTCAAAGTTTGAAGCTTGAGTGTCTGCTACAACCTTAGGATTTTGATGATCGGTGAGTGTCAAAATTATATCCTTAACAAAATTAAGGAAATTTAATATTATATCTTGAAATTTTACAATCTCTTACTCTCTAAGAGCTTAGGCTTCTATTTTTATCCACATCTAAGATATCCATTTACCATTACAACCCGTATGGCGCAGCGGTCACCACACCGGGGTGTCCTGGTTCGATTTCCAGCGGGGAAGAAATCTTAATAGTAAATTTAGATGTATTTTCTTGGTCTCGGTGTTCATGTTCTTGTCTATACGCATGTCCATGGTACGAAACGGGGAATCCTAGTGTGGGCCTATGAGTGTAATATTTTATTAATATTATTATTATTCAATCTTCGCCCACACTATCCTTGAACTTTAATAATAACTCGCAATGTAACAATGTTAATTGATAAAATAAAATTGAGAGATATTTTTCAATACTTCCTGCCTCGGTCATTCTCAAGGGCCGTGAATTATCCTTCCTGTTATCAAGTATAATCGATCCCGCTTTCTAGAAATTGTTATAGTACTGTGGTGTATATACCATCATCAATAGTTAGTAGTTGTAGTAGTTTGAAATTTGGTCTTTAATGCTGGGGGTACGGAGTTCGAATACCGGGTTCGTACGTAATTTGTATATTACGTGCGTTTTAGAAATTAATTCTCACTTCTCTTCTCATTCTGAGACCCGTGTCCAACAGAGTTTATTAAAATAATTGATCGTGATTTGTCATAAGTAGTTTATATAAATATCGGTCAATTTAGCCTATGAAATAAACTAAATGTAGTAAATAATGAGAGCTTCCTCCGAAATACCAATACAACTTGCTCAATTTTCAAAAACTTCATGATTCAAAAACTTCATGATAATAGTCTTGTGTTTTGATGTCATTGGCCGCCAACCGAACTTTTTTCGATAACTAACTTAGCTGGTAAACTAGTTGAAACAGGATAAAAGTTATGCACTACCGATTTTTTAGGTTAATTAATATACAAAACGTGATCTCAAGGTTAATGCTAGGGGTCATTTGGAGATTCATGATACATATTAAATACAGCTGCATAATGCAAAGTAATAGAGTGCTCTAAGGCAAAAGTTTAGGTCCAGGTTGGAGAACCTTGGGGGCCGTTCAAGTATTACGTAACGCAATTTTTGAAGATTTTTGACCCCCCCTCCCCCCTTGTAACGCACCGTAACGTGTTTCTATACCCCCCCCCCCTAACGTTACGTAACATTCAAGTGTCAATTTTTACCCTAAACTCGCTAAAAAGTTATGTTATAGTTTTTATCCTTGGGATACTTTTACTTACATATTTACTTTATAATACTAAGAAATAAAACAAGAGATTTTTAATCCGAATAAGAGTAAAAACTAATAAAACATCAACTCAACATTAAATGACGTACAATACAATCTAGGGATCCCCCGTGAAATATGAACGAAAAGATTTGCCAACTTGTGAGAACAAATTAAAAATGACAACCAGACTATATATACAAAGAGCGTGTTCAACCGAACTAGGTCTCCTGAGTATTCTAAGTTAGTTTAAGTATAGTCAAAGCATGCATACTGCTATACTGTACTATACTTAGTCTAACTCAGAATACTCAGGACTTAGTTCGGCTGAACCCACTCATTCAAGGGATTTCCCGTAAAACGTAAATGAAAAGGGTTGCCAATTTAGGAGTTTTAATTCCCTATTTTTTTATTAAAAAAATGTTACGTAACGTGTATTACGGAAGACCCCCTCCCGCCCCTGTAACGCATCGTAACGTTTTACAAGACCCCCCCTCCCCCCCAAGTTGCGTTACGTAATACTTGAACGACCCCTTGGTAAGTAACCAACCGTCACGACGACGCCATGTACAAGGTCGGCGACCTGGGAGGTTTTAGTGCGGTAAAAATTCCACATAACCCGACGCCACTTCCACGTCGTCGGGTACCATTTGAAGGTTTCCCCTCGTAAACAAAAAAGGTACGGACCTGCGACATCTATTTCTAACGTGAAGCTGTACTTGTAGGGAAGGATGTAGATGCCGGCTGACTTTCACATGAGGCGATCATATTAGTCCTCGATAGTGGCTACACAGTACACATCTTGATGTTCGCCCAGCGAAAAAATCCCTTTATAAATTAAATACACGTCTTGATCGGCGTCGTTTATAACCACTGTTTTATATGGACTTGGTTACAAACAGCTATTGCCAGAAGTGATCACTAACTATCTGTTTTTTTTTTTTTTTTATTATATAAGAGTAGCAGACGAGCATGCAGTCCACCTGATGTTAAGTGGCTACTACCGCTAATGGACATCTGTAATCAACCCCAGATAGGATTAGATATTCCTACCTGAGGACGGCCACAGATGCGCCGCTACCCCTGAGGACTAAGCTGGAACGTCTCGGAAAAGTGTGTCTCCCTTACCACACCCTTCAAACCGGAACACAGCAGCGCCTAACACTGCTGTTATTAGGTAGAAATAGGTGTGGCGGTGGTGCCGCCGGAGTCGAACCACAAAGGATTCTACCACCTAAGACTACATACTCTTTGGTACTTCGGTCTTTTAAAAAAACACATGTAAGAAATATGCCTCTCGTATGTCTGCACACTGACATGTGTCAGAAAAATAATGTGAGATCATTGTCTTACACTGACATTTTTACATACATAAATTTAATGATTTTTCGGTTTACAATTGCAAAATTAGTTAATTTTGCAAAGTCTTTTAAAATTCAAAATAACATTGAATAAATATGCCTGTACGCTCTGCCACGTGTATAGATCCTTGACCTTAAGATCGTTGAAAATCCTAACTTCCGGCAAACTTTTGGCAGGCTTATCTTAATTGTTTATGTTACGACATTTTACAGCCTAAAGGCAAGCACCGTTCTAAAAGCATTCGTGGATGCATGCCAACATTGTGTACATATACAATATTTCATAAAATGATCATGCTCAAAAACTAAAGTAGGTGAATACTATAGATCCATAGTATAGATCCTAAAAGAGTTCAGTACGTTAAAACTCAAACATAAAAGTTGTTATATGTTTATATTTGACATTTTAATCCTCCCTCGGGCTAGAGCTGCCATCATAGACTTCGATTTTTTTGTGACATCCTATAGCTATCTATGTAAAATTCACGGATAAATAATTGAGGTTAAGATTTGTGAAATGTCCCGAGGTGGTTGATAAAATAATTTATCTATAAGATTCTATTCATTGCTTACGTACATAAAAATACCCGAGTTTCATACAAAATCCTCTTTCGAACGGCCTCGGACGCTTTTCTAACGGACAAATTCATAAAAATCCGGACGAATGGTAATCCTATCCTAAGCTGAATCTGACCTTGACTTCGACAGTATATACATGTGTGTGTATGTGTGTACTCAATTGTTTTTCGCGAGTATTATGAAATCACTCAACAGAACAAATAGTATTGCCCCAAGTGCATTGTCTAATATGTGTTTGCTTACATTTTAATGACCCGAGCTAATGGAAAACTGTAGTACGAATAGGTAAACTAGGTAAATAGAAGAAATATTCTCAATTTAAGTGTGCATTACCCGTCAAGGATGTGGTCTTCATTAAGGCTATATCCTTCAACTAGTGTCATACTTTGTGTTAATAAATATACTATTTGTAACCTCAAGGCACCTTAAGTTAATTACTTTATAGTTTTTACATACATCTTACACACGTTCATAGACAACGTGATGACTTAATTAAAGGTTTTTTGTAAATTATAATTAATCTTATATTTTATCTTCCTAGTGTAGCTATCTATAACTTTAATAATACAAATAATCTGATTCAAAAAAATATAGAGGAATTACCTTTTACTATGAAAATTTACGTCATACTCCTGAATATGTAGCTGTTACGATATTAAGATATTTGCATTATGGTGATGTGTTGTAACAGTAGGCTTACGTGCCTTAATAACAGGCTGAAAGTTATGCGCAATATTGTATACCAATTTGGTAGCGGGAGATCTCCCGCAGGCTAGGTGACCATGCCCGGGGAGTGGACGTGCTCCACTACTCTCAGTTCAAAGCCTGTATATAATATGTAGGATCTTGAAAAAACTTCGATAGCGTGATTCAGAGCGCCATCTCTTGAAAAGTTGCGGGTGGTTGCGACACTTATTTGACTACCATGGATTTGTTATCTTTTATGTGAAGGTACATAGTATGCAAGTGCAACACGAGGTGTATTTTGTAAATACAATTTAAATAAAGTGTACATTTAAAATGAAAATGAATTCAAAATGAATTTCTACAGGTGTGAGCGTTCGAGTGGAAATCTCTGTAGAAAGATCTACAACTTACACCGGTCGTCTCTATGTAGTCTTTATAAGTAGCTACATTGTAAGCTACATACTAGTATATGTATGGGCAACAGTGACAATTTGACCTCTCGAACGCTGCATTTGGTGCTTCCGTTAAAGAATAAGAAAAAGTTCGTTGTAATCACCAATCTCCTTTCAAAACCATGCCGTATATTTCGCTGATACAACACGTCACAGAGCGAATCTATTCACTCGACGTGTTCCGGTGTTCCCGTGATTCGTGCATTGTGCGAGGTTGTTCCGACAGCGCTGAACACGTTAAATTCGACAGCTGTATTCAATTCGTCTTTAGAAACTATGGTACGTTACGATAAAGATGTGACTATATGGTGACTATAGCTTCCATATACAATACATAACAGTCAATAGACTTGCTGGTTTTATATAGGTAATATAGGAGTAACAGATGAACATGCAGTCCACCTGATCGTAAGTGGCAGCCCATGGACGTATGTAATCAACCCCAAGTAGGAATAAATATTCATATTTGAAGCCGGCCATAGATGCGCTACCCCTGAGGACTAAGCTGGAACGCCTTGGAAAATTATGTCTTCCTTACGACACCCTACAAACCAGAATACAGCAGCGCTTAACACTGCTTTTATTAGGCGAAAATATTAGGCGAAAACTAACCAATAGTACAGTTTTAGTTTAACGTTAACTTTTACGATAAGTAGAACTTAAAATAATGACAAGTGTCTTGTCAGATAATGTAGGTACCTACCTAAATATGAAGCACATCTATATTTAAAAATATAAAGAATGCAATAAAATATTAAAATTATTTTCATGTATCTTCTCAGGTTACTTTTAAATAAACCGTTACCGTTTATAAGAAATGTTTATTTAAACAATCTGCGACTCGCGAGTCATAAAAATCACAGTTCCGGGTTCTATACCCATTAAGCGAGAAATAAACAACATTATTTAAATATTTATTCTAGTCTCTAATTTTATTGTTTCGAGGTTTTAGCCAATGGGTAACCACCAAGTATCGCTTGAGCAACTGTTAGCTTTAGCGGCAGAGTTTAAATGTTTAACTGTTAGAAGTTGCTCGGCGATTATTCCGTAGTTTATGCGGACGCTTCAACAGTTGACTGTTGACTAAATAGAATTAAATCTAACATAATATACCGCTTTCGATCGCTCAAACAACAAACTGGACTCCGATGAGCAGCGGCTTAAGCAACTTCGCAGAGACTTAAGCCACAAGATGGAAGCCCATGCAAGTATCGCTCACGCGATAGAAGCTGGTAGGCGTAGTCAGCATAATAGTCATTGTATTGTTGTTAAAAAGAAATATAATTTCATTTTCCACCAATGGATTTAACCGCTATCAAATTCGAATTAAGATAGAGATATCTCAATATTCGTACCTCTTTCATAAACTATTTCAAAGTGCATTGGTTTGGACTCTTCCTTCAGTCGCCTTGCAAAAGAATCGTCAACAAAGAATTTTAGGTAACACAGTACAGTTTTATGTGCCTTAACGTTTTCCGTGTCGACAACTTTACATTTTCAGATTTTTAAACAGTGTTACTATCTAGGTATATAAAATGTTAGATTAAGTTGGAACCTATCGCATAAGCATGTGTCATAATAATATATTATTAGAGTACTTAAATTGAATACTGAAAAGGATGTCAATGTTGTATATTATTATCATACAGTAATTACTGCTATTAATTATAGCTCTATGTAAAGGTTCTAAAATCACGAACATTTGTTTAACCTTTCCTTGTACATACTCATTAAATCTTGATTCATTATTTATAAATATGAAAGATAAACTCATTACTACATATAATTTATTTCTATTCTAATTAGTTTTAATGGGACCAATCTTATTTAATCAATTGAACTAGATTTTTATTTTTCTTATATATCATTAATATGTCGTTAGTTTTAACATTTACACTAGTATGTATTAACCACACTACTACTTATATGTATATTAGTCTAATAAAATGCGCCTCTTCAAAATTAGTAACCCAAAATTTTTCGATTTGCTTGACAAGTTAATCCGCATAGTCGGTAGGTACTTTTGTAGCTGTCCCTGTAGTTCCGGGACTAGAATAGGGCTACGGTAACTCCTGCCTGTCGTAAGAAGCGAATAAACGGGGGCTTCCGGGGTGGGAGCTCGAACCGCCCAGTAAGCGATCCCGGGAAGGACGGCGGTATATGTGGTCGCATACCGTCGTGAATACCAGATGGTGCGGGAGGAGTGAAAACTGCTCCGCCAGGGCAGAGCCCGATCGGGGCATCGCGCTTGGAGGACTCCGGTTGCGTTCCGTCGGAGATCCCGGAGTTCTCCAACAAGCGTCGAGGACGGCCACCGGGGGGGTTTTAGTGCGGTAAGAATCCCACATAACCCGGCGTCGCTCCCACGTCGGTGGGTATCTTTTGAAGGATTCCCCCTCGTTAAGAAAAAAAAAAGGTACTTTTGCAGCAAACGTCGCGTGAACGGTATTGTAAAATGCAAAATGTATTCGCCACTTTATATACGTTTGATAATATTTGTCATTTGATAAAAACATGCATACATGTCGTTTGGACACAACTTAATAATTTTTCGATAGAAATATGGCGATGCGGTTTAAATCAAACTACTACTTATAATATATTGCTCTTGTATATAAGCGCTTCTAATATAAAGTGCTGCTTATTAGAAGACTATAATAATAATTCTATTCCATCGTTTATAACCGTATATAACATAGTTTTAGATAACCATAAGCACATTATTCACACAGTATAGAGCGTTGACTTATTGAGCGGAATAATTACCTCAAACCGGAACTGTAAAGCCGTGTACACACGTCCGCTAGAGTGAGCCAATCGCGTGAATAAGCCAGTGATGCGACTGATCCGAATAAACTCATGTGTGTCCCAGCCGTGTTGAAGATAATGTTTTTAAATATAGTTGAGAGCATCTAAATAGCACTAAAGCTCTAATTATTAGAGCTTTAGTGCGAAAAAACAAGAGCTTAAAAATTAATAGCCTCTTCCACTCCTATAATTATAATAACGACACCTCCTAAACTATTAAATCTGTGAAGACTATTGATTTGCAGGGTTTGCCATAAAATGAGACAAACATTTTTTTTTATAATATAAGAGTAGCAGACGAGCATGCAGTCCACCTGATGGTAAGTGGCTACTGCCGCCCATGGACATCTGTAATCAACCCCAGATAGGATTAGATATTCCTACCTGAGGTCGGCCACAGATGCGCCGCTACCCCTGAGGACTAAGCTGGAACGCCTCGGAAAAGTCTGTCTCCCTTACCACACAATTCAAACCGGAACACAGCAGCGCCTGCACTGCTGTTATTAGGTAGAAATAGGTGTGGCGGTGGTGCCGCCGGAGTCGAACCACAAAGGGTTCTACCACCTTCAAACATACGCTAGAATAACATTAACCTTAAAGTTAAAAAAAAATGGCTACCAAAGTTATCAGCGTATTGGATTTTAGAACATCTTAAGGAAACCTGCATGTCTATTTATCATGAAGATCAAAAATACGCATTAAGCCTATCAATCCCACTTTGGCAAATACAGTGACTGGCCCTTTAATTATGATAGGATCTGCCTGTAAGGAGGTAATAATCATGATAATGACTTCATGAAATACAAATATTACAAACGTTAATATAATTTATGTCCATTGTCCATCCGTGATTTCCAATAACTAATTATCCATGCCTACTAAAATTTCTAAATGAAACATAACTTCTTAAAAATTCACATACGGGCAGGCATTAAGATTGCCACCGCACTTTTAACGATTGGTAATGGCCATCAAAAAAACTAATCATGTGGAATTAGACATATTATTCTACATAAGCCAACCAATTTAATTAGCCACTTTGCGCTGATGACTTGCAAATTGACAAACAATTGCCAATCATGATACGAAAAATATATTTATCAATATTTGCAGGCTCTTTTGCCATACTTATAAATTACGAAAAAATTAACGAGAAAAGGACGAAAAACTAAAAACTATTAGTAAAAAATATGAATTTTGGATTTTTCACCCATTGATCTATACTAGGAAAGCCTGTGTTCTCGACACAGAAAAATAAATCCGCTATTCAGATGTGTGCCTCCTCGAGGATTGTATCTGGATTTTATTGCGTGTCAGACAAATATAAGACAAAATAACCTCTCCGCCACGCGTGCCATCAAAGTAGATTCAACAGCAATAACGGATTAAAATTGTTAATATTTAAGACACGAGTTTTCCGACTCTTGCTACATCCACAGAAAGGTAGGAAATGGTGCTAAGTCGATACCTCACGGCCAAGATCACATAGGCTCTTCGATTTACATAGGCATTATTCAAATTACATCGACGATTTGTACATCGAACTGACCTTTGACCTTTTGCATTTTAATGAGGAATACCTAATTAATGGAACTGTATTTACATTTTCGTTAAGAGCCGTGAGAAAATTAACGTCATTATTTTATATATCACAATTCTTTCGACATAAATGAATTACGATTTTTTAGATAACACCATTCATAAATTAATTTACGCAATGACATGTTCTTAATTATTTTAGATACCTTATTTTTTATCGTACGGGTAAAATATTAGGTATTAGTAATTATCTGCTAAATACAGGTTTAATTAAAAGACTTTGACGTAATTACTTCAATTGGTCTTGCGCGTGTTTATCACGCGTGTCAAGATCACACTTGATGAATAATTTCTTAGAAAACACTACTACCCCTATTTTATAAGATATCAAATCCTATTCGGCATCCTACAGCATACACAAAAAGTTGCTCTTCGAAGTACACCGCAAGAGTCAAAGAATTTAATAACTTCATTAATTTAATTGTGGTATACTCGTATTATACGATGATCGTGTATACTCAGGTCCCAAAAAAGCCCTAAGTTGAATGGTAAAACATATTAAGTAGATGCAAAGACCGAAAAGTGCATGAAAGTGTTGTAAGAAAGCCGACCATGTCGTTGAACCGGAAAACAAGTGCAAAAAAGTAATAAAATGTAATTCACATAAAGTAATATAGAAATAAACTGCAATGAATTGATGAAATATTGCAGGGTCAAAAACTTGAATGAGTCAAAAACATGAATTGCATTAACATCTCACTGGCTGAATTCTCTGACTAAGGTCAAGACAGGACAACGACCGAAAGTTAAGTATTGTTTATATTTTTAAGGCGTTTATAATGTCAGTTACCATTTTACATTATTACTTAAGCAAGCTTCAATTGCGTTTGTAGCATCACTTTACTATGGCTGACATACTCATATTAGCAAGATGTGCAATGTGCAAGTGTCGTTCTAAAGAGCGTGGAGCTACGAGTATGAAACGTTTTCTTGATATTATAGAAGTATCAAATGATACGGTCACCTGGTACGAGCTGACTGATATCCATAGTCATTTATCATTTCTAAAGGTGGTAGAACCCTTTGTGGTTCGACTCCGGCGGCACCACCGCCACACCTATTTCTACCTAATAACAGCAGTGTTAAGCGCTGCTGTGTTCCGGTTTGAAGGGTGTGGTAAGTGAGACAGACTTTTCCGAGGCATTCCAGCTTAGTCCTCAGGGGTAACGGCGCATCTGTGGCCGACCTCAGGTAGGAATATCTAATCCTATCTGGGGTTGATTACAGATGTCCATGGGCGGCAGTAGCCACTTACCATCAGGTGGACTGCATGCTCGTCTGCTACTCTTATATTATAAAAAAAAAAATATACCTACATTTGTTAACATTAAATGACAACACACGACAAAGATTTTTTAGGTTTTTACAGCGATACTTTGACTTCCAGGTAATCCACTCAACTTAAATATAAATATATGTCTCCATGTTTTAATACGCAGAAATAAAGCCTTGTTTCCGTTACAAAGAACAATTTAAAGGGTAATGGACTATAATCACTGCATGTGGTGGAAACGCATTACGTCACAGTTCATTTGACAGCGAATTAAGGTAACGTCGGTGGTTGTACTTTATCTGCTTAGATAAAAAGTGTTGAATATCTCTCTCTTGTTACAGTGAAATTTCGAACTTTTTATTATAATCTGTTGAATCAAGATGGAATACCATCTAGATAAGCAGCTACAGCCAGCCAACCTCAGACTTACCATCAGGCAATATCAGAAATAAGAGTTAAACTTTATGTCACAGAATCATGTGGCTATTTTAATCAAAGATGTTCGGGCTTTCTATGGTTTGAATATGGCTAATACCTGCTTTAATATTCTGGTTTAAAGGAGCTCATAGAAAGAGACATGGTACGAGTATATAAAGAATTCCAACTTCTCAAAGGTCATAACATAACCGTTCTGTGAGCGTCCTCTTACCTCTTATTTACTACTTTTATATTTTTAAAAGCAAACAATTGACAGCTAAGTTCTTAAACATTGACGACATTGAGTTAACTAGATACTCCTCCACAACTTCTATACAACTTTAACGAAACTTAATAAAAATTGGGTAACCGTTTATTTTGCTCCTAACCCAGTTTGATTAAAGTTATTTAAGTTTATAACGACTTCCGTTCTAAACTTTGAGTGCTGGAGTAGTTGTCAATGACAGTGGCCTTCAAGGCTTTTAATCAAAAGTTTACATAATTGAGAAGCGTCAGTAAACACCATAAATCTTTTGGTTAATTTATGCTTATGTTCTTTTTAGTCCACGCGTGTTTCGTAAATTATGAAATTATTATATTATACTACATGTAGGTTACACTGCTGTTATCAACCCCCCATAAAATAAGATTAGATTCCTACCTGATATCGGCCATAGATGTGTTGCTACCTCTGAGGAACAAATTTGATCGCCTCAGCGAAAAATGTCTTCCTTAACCCTTCAAACCAGAACACAACAGCGCTTACACTGAAGTGATTAGGCAGAAATAAGTGTGGCGGCCGAGCCTTTGGTGTCGAACCACAAACGTTGCACCATAGATGGACATATATCATATTATTATCATATATAATATATCCACATAGCCAATATAGACAACGTCTCTGACACAGGTAAGATGGTAAAATAAAATAAAACTATACGGAAACTCTACATTATCATAAACAGTCGAATTCCTAAAGTTCAACAATAAAATGTAGGTTCGAAAAGATTCCAAAAAAGTTCAGATTTTTTAGACCATAAATGACAGAAGTTACAACTTTTCGTTTTTGTACTTCGTAGTTGATTAAACTTCTTCTAAGTTATCGCAATAAATTGGACCGTGGCTCGAATTAAAATAAGTTTGCGCAAATATTTTCTTAATAGGTATGCGTTATAAAAATATGGAAAAACTAATTGTAATGTTATAAAATAAATACATACCTATTTATTAATACGAAAGAAAGCCCAATTATTAAAGTAATATGGAACCTTATTACTTAACATTAATTCGTTTTTAATATTTTATTTATTTTGCAAAGTATAAACCTCAATCACAATACATAAGTTCTGTTGCATCAGAAAATTTTATTCATTTCATTTGAACACGCGTTTCAGCGGTAATAATATTTCCGGAATTTGGTGGACGCACCGCAGTGCGTCTAATATATTCACACGCAATTCATTTGAAGCATTCCTGTTTTTATAAACCTTTTACGTAATCACTGTTTCCGCACTGCAAACGTTACAATTAATGCTATTTTATTCAAGTAAAACTAGAATGTCACTGAAAAAGACGTTTCTTACATTTATGCTGTATTCGGTTACGATATCGAAAACGGATATTTTAACGACTGTATTATTTAATCTATCTATGTATCTATCGCATTATTCATGTTCACTTGTTATATCTAGAGTTCAAAAGTAGCTGCATTCTGCGATCACAGGTTTTTTTTTATAAAATGGGAGTAGCAGACGAGCATGCAGTTCACCTGATGGTAAATGGCTCCTGCCGCCCATGGACATCTGTAATCAACCCCAGATAGGATTAGATAGTCCTACCAGAAGTTGGCCACAGATTCGGCGCTACCCCTGAGGACTAAGCTGGAACGCCTCGGAAAAGTTTGTCTCCCTTACCACACCCTTCAAAACGGAACACAGCAGCGCCTAACACTGCTGTTATTAGGTAGAAATAGGTGTGGCGGTGATGCCACCGGAGTCGAACCACAAAGGGGGGTACTACCACCTTCAAAACCGGTGTGTGAGAAGTAGCGTTATGACATCTAGTTTCGGAAAAACAGTCAAATTGTTCAACACTTATGCTAAACGTAACATAAATGTGTACAAGCCTTTGCAGTGGCTGGCTAAGTACACAAGTACTGAGAGAGACACAAAATTATTTTTGATATGACTGCCTGACCGAAGTTATCCACAACCTTCTGTCACAGTCAAGTAAAGTGACACAAATCATCAGAAAACGTGGATAACGTAGATATCCTTGACATCTAAGTAAGCACGATTCATGTTAATAAAACTTATCCTCCAAAGCCTTCAAACCAGAAGAGATATTGTGGTAAACACTTTAATAATTCGTAAATATAAAATACAGTGATGCTCTCGTACCTTGAAACATACCTCTTATTACGAATTATCCTAAGAATTTTAATATTATATTATATTTTTATTACGATTTTTTTACGATAGCCGTTAACAAAGTAAAATAAAATCATTATAATTACGGCACATAAAGATTTACGATATGATTTAACATGCCGATAGTGGTCATAAATCAAATGTAATATCCATTAGGAGGATTTAACAACATCTAATCTTATTACCAACTAATTATTAATAATCTCCGGATTAGCGACAACAGTCATTATACAATATCAGCTTAGATACGTCCATTACAAACAATTCGCTGATTGAATGATTTGCGATCGAACAATATATGATTTTATAGTAATTTATTTTAAAGTGGTAGAATTTTTCGTCGTTTCTTTGTAGCATCAATACCACATGTCTGCATTATAACAGAGGACGTAGTTCTAATGAGTGGTTTGAATTATGGTTTAAGAGTGTAATCATTTAAAGCGGTAAGATTCTACCGGGCTGGTGTTGCCAGAAATAGGTAATTTCTAGCGCGAAGCAATTCTGCGTTTTGTTTGAACGGTGTTGATGCCTGCTGACTTTTCATATAAAATGACGATGATGATGAGTAGCAACGCATCAGTGATCAAGTTTAAATACTACTGGTTTATGTGCAGCGGACAGTAACTAATATCAGTGTTAATATCCTTGTCTGCCAAGCCCATGTTTACGTCTCACAAGAAAATTTGAAATATTTATATTATTATCTAGATAACAGTCGCAGAGGTATTTAATAATTATGCTTATTAACAAGCAAAAATCCGCAATAATTAAGTCTAAACGGGATCAAAGAACAAACGCCACATAATTATGCCCACAATTAGTTAGGTATATTAAACGATGCATTTACTGATTGTAACGATATTTTAATCTACACAGTTTATCTGCACGCGCTAAAACTAAACGAGTTTTTACAGAAGCCGCAATTATGAATGAAGTAATTCTAGTATTTATATACACCTGCAAACAATAATTACCAGTATTTTTAATAAATATTAAATTGACTATTATTTGCTTTTCTTTGCATAAATCTACACAAATAAATGGATTAATTGCAGAGTGCTGTCTTAATAACTGCCCTTTTCTAATCATAACCTTTTTAACAAAGTTATCTTTTTAAATTATTGTTCATAATTTTTGAAATAGACGCTTATAAAGACTTTTGAAAATATATAATACATCAAAAATATCGAGCCGTATGAGAATGCTCATTTTGACATGCCTTTTAATTTACTTGTATTTTACTTCACGAATTAAATTAAAATATAAAAGATGGTATACAATTATTTTAAAATATATCCAAATGGCCAAATCATTATTTATGTAATATTTGATTCACATATTTAATACATTTTTATGGAAGACAATTGATCTCAAAAATGAATAGATTAAGAAATCTTAAACTATTAAGATTAAGAATAGTTAAAACCAATCAAATAAACATAAAACAAATGAATATAACATATTACCTAATCGATTATATAATTAAGGTCGGATTCTGGAATGTTTCGAAATCGAAGACCATTGGCTTAGTAGCATCAATCTTAATTTAAATTAAATTCAAATTGTGTTTAGATAAATTATACAAAGAATTCGTTAATGATTTTTACATTCAAATCCTGAGGAAGAAATTGTAATTGGTCGTGGATCCTACCTGTTAAGCATGATTTTTCCCAACCTCGTTTTGGAATAGAACTTTCTTGAAAATAGCAACCTGTATATACATTTGCTCTAAATTTTAATGAAGAATTAAGTTAATATAAATATTTTTTTTTACAAACATAAAATCTTCAGACTAAATTCAGTTTGGTGCGAAAATAAGTTAGAGAGGAAAAGCAATGCCATATTTAGAACTCGATTATATTTTCGCATTTGTCATCGTTTTGGTTTTGATACTCGGCAGGTATTTTAAAGTAACATATTAAAATGTCTCGATTCCACGATATTATTAGTCTAAAATCTACAAATCATATACTTAAATCTAATATAATCGTATGAATCTAAAATCATTTAAAAATCAAATAAATTAATAAATAGCGATTTAAAAAAATGAAATATCTGTTCTGTCTCTGGGGATGTCTTGACTTTTTACATATCTTAAACAAATAACTGTATCCCAGCATAAGGTTATAACTCGTACAAAGAACAAACAGCGTGTCGCGATCCTCAGTACCTTAAAGAGTAAACATTGTAGCCACCACGAGCCCCCGTATGGAAATTACTGTAATTTGTTTCACCCATTCTGCGGAACACCAATTTCCTGCCTCGAATATTTGTTACATCAACCGTCTTTTTGCTAACATTTCTCAAAACTACGGTAATATGTTCCTCGAAAAAATGGGAATTGAGGTTTTTTAAAAAGCGTCCAAATCTTGGTCGATTTCAGATTTTTGGAGTTTACTCCTTAAGAAACGATTTGAGTTATAAGGCCCGGTACGGAAATTTTATGAGGAGTAAAATCAAGTGTAACACGAAAAGTTGAGGCGTTACGTAGAAAGAGACAAACATATATATCTGTAGGATTGAACGTGTAAAAGAATGAGATGGAATACATTACACAGCGTATCTCATTCTCGGGGTCTCCTCTTTGCGCGATACTTCGTAGTCTCACTGTATAGTTCACTACCTCCAGTCTGAGAGTTGAATGTGTGCGTATGTTTGTACGTGTGTGTTGCGCGCCTGCGTATTACGAAGTTCTGCCAAAACTTGTATACTGCTGCCGAGTACAGGGTATGCATGCTGTATAATAAATGCATATAGTAGCATCTATTGTATACATCTATATACAACGTACATAAACAGCAACCTAACCATCAAGTTTTAATGTTTTGATTTTAAAGTTTTCTTGTACTTCTATGCATTGATACGTGTATTTTTATGTACTATTAAACAAATCATCAAGTGATTAAAGTTGAAAAAATATTTGAAAATATGCAAGAAATTGATTTAGATGATAATGAAGAAGAATCCAAAAAACACATGGATGCGGTTAATTGGTAAGCTTATCGTTTACATTTATGAATAATTACAGATTTATGTTTGTTTCTCTTATCATTTTAGCAGATGCGTTCATTTACCCTTTTTTTCTATTCGATATATATCATAATTATCGTTCGTAAGGAGTAAACTCCAATCGTGCGTCGTAGCTGACACACACACACTTTTTTTGTTTCGAAAAATAATCACGATTTTAAGTTAGGTTAAGTATTTCACAGTATTACATACGTATTTTATATGAACTGCGATATGAACATGGAATTGTGAAATACTATTAATATCGGGAACCGACTTTATTAAAATCTTAATTAACTTTTAAAGGCAAAATTTTTACAAACTCTATTTTCCTAGCTGAGAAAGAAAAATATAATCAGGAAAAAAATACTACCCATATTTTCCATATTGTGTCATTTGATAATAACGCTTATAAGAATTAAATTTTGGAGATTCGATAAATCATAAAATACAATAAATCCCTACTATCCAGAAGTAAACATTAATACGTAGACTAAGCCTGCGAACTACAATATGAATACCACAAAAAAAACCGAATGCCAATTGAGCTGTTTTTACAACTTACAAAAATATTAGGTATTATTTCAGGAACCCGCTACACATCATGTTATAGCGTTATACTTAAAGGGTGAATGGAAATTGCTGTAATTTGTTACGCCTAGTCCGTGGAACACCAATTTCCTGGCTCGGATATTCGTAACATTTACTGCCTTCTGCCAATATCTTTTTGCGAACACGTCGTCAAAAATGTTGACAATATATTCAACATATTTTGTTATCTATTCGGATGTGTTTAGAATCAAACTAAGCTGGTTGTTACATTTAAGTGCTCTAAAGTCAATTTAATTTGCATTTGGAACTGTTAACAACAACTTAACAAAAAATATGTATATTTTTTTGTAATCTTTAATCAAAAAAAAAAAGTATATACATATATTATACTCAATCCATAATTACCATGTTATTAATACAATTATGTTGCGGGCTAACGATTTTTATAGCACAATTAAAATAAATGTATTTTTATGCAACATGCAGTCAACAGTCAACACATCAACAAACAAATCAAGTCAAATGCAGTCAACAGTGTAAGTGGATTCTGCCGCCCATGGACATCTGTAATCAACCACCGATTGGATCAGATAGGTCGGCCACAGATACGTCGCTACCCCTGAGGACTAAGCTGAAACGCCTCGGAAGAGTATGTCTCCCTTACCACACCCTACAAACCAGAACACAGCACTGCTTAACGCTGTTGTTATAAGGCAGAAATAGGTGTGGTGGTGGTGGTGCCGGAGTCGCACCACAAAGGGTCCTTTTTTTTTTTTTGTTTACGAGGGGGAAACCTTCAAAAGGTACCCGACGACGTGGGAGCGACGCCGGGTTATGTGGGATTTTTACCGCACTAAAACCCCCCCGGTGGTCGTCCTCAACGCTTGTTGGAGAACTCCGGGATCTCCGAGGGAACACAACCGGAGTCCTCCAAGCGCAATGCCCCGATCGGGCTCTACCCTGGGGAAGCACTTTTGGCTCCTCCCACACCATCTGGTGTTTACGACGGTATGCGACCACACATACCGTCGTCCTTCCCGGGGCTGCTTGCTCCACAAAGGGTCCTACCATTCAGTGAATTACTGTGAAATCAAAATATTTTTCGATAAAAGATTCTCTATACAATTATAATTTTAAAGCATGTGTAAAATAAACAATAAACATAATTAGATGGAAATTGATCTAATTTGTTCCTCTCAAAGCCAGACACATCAATTTCCTGTTGCGGAAGTTTGTGATATTGGCGTGCCAATATTTTCTTCACCAAACGCGTGAAATATTTATAAAAATATTATCATAACTCAAACTGTATCCGTAAAAATTTTATATAAATATAAAGTAAAAAAATAATAAGTTAAAGCAGAGAAACAAAAATATTATATTAGATTTAACACAATCTCTTAAGAGTTTTATGAAAAACAATAGTTAATACAAGTTAATTATTTAATTATAATGGAATGAAATATTTTGAAATAAACATGTTTACCAAAAATCTTCGAACTATATTGAATTAAGAAGTCACACTTGGATAATCTGAACCCAGATAATTATCTGGAAAGATGTTAAAACGTACCGTTGGGTCAAAAATTGTCCAATTGTAGGTCCATTGTGTAGTTAATAATTATTTATTATGAATAATATTCCAAGTTACCCAAACGAACGCATAATACAAACATTATGAAATAGAATTTGGTGTAATTTGTTACAACCAGTCCGCCGAACGCCAATATCTGCTTGGGGTTTTTGTAATATCGACTGTCTGCCAATATATTTCTCACCCAACGCGTCAAAGATTTGTGAAATTGCTCCCTTGAATTTCGTACCGAATTCTAATTCCGGTCAGGCTTCATCGCTTTTTATTAGAAATATTATATGCGGTTTTTTATTTAGATGTGTTTGTTATGCATGGGAAGTCGTTTATGGCTGGCGTGGTAATAATTATTAAAATATGGTAAGAAACTTCAAAAATCCTAACTGGAACAGCTGTAAGAATGTGGTTAACGTATGTGCAAACGTTAATTAAGACTAAGTAATAATCTCTAGACGAGACAACAAGGAGCATAATTTCAATCGAACTTCACTTTGTAAGTTTGTTTGATTGCACAATTATTTGACATTTTATTGAACAAAAACAATTGAAAAATTTATCAAATAAAGATGTATTAAGATTAATTAAAATAATAATTAAGATTGTTAAATACATTTCAATAAATGAAATACGTAATATTATTTTTTGTATAGCATCAAATCATTATTAATTTACCATACCTACTGTGTTATTTACTTACATAATATTGTATATAATATTGTATATAATTAAATATAATAAATTGCTTAACCCTACTTGGTTCAACAAACTGAAAATTAAAACATTTAAGAGTAAAAATCTACCGTAAAATACAAATGACAGTGCAACGGAGTCCAAAATTATTACTATTAAATGCCTGTAAAATAATGAGTTAATTAGAATAGCAGCTAAAGAGAAGGATGCTATTTTGTAAGTGGTTGTTGAGACAAATGTGCGCTCAAAACGAAGCGGTGGAAGCGTTTAGTCTCCACTTGAAATTACGTCCGCAATTAACAAAGGACTGCAAAGAAAAGAAAGAAAGAAAAAGAAAGGCTCGACGGTATCTCAAAGGAAGAATGAGCTGTTACGGAATGATGCGGAATTATTTTCTGTTTATTTATTTTTGTGGAACGAAATAGCGAGTACACGCCACTTGGTGGTACGATTAAGTGGGCATATGTACCATTACAGTAGATACAATACACACGTAGGTATAGTCCTCGCCAAACTGCTAGTCCGCTCTGAAGTAGTTGCGAGCAGGTGTGGTCATACAATTTACTATGGCGACGCGATTCATTTCTATATTCATAGCGGACTAGCCGTATAGCCTACGCGGACTATACACCTGTACCTACTCCAACTTATTCTTTGGGAGTTACCAACGCATCTGCGATTATCCTCAAGAAAAACTGGAGCCACAAACGAGGTTGATTATGTACACGCTTGTCTGATACTTGCATATTAAGTATAAAAAGAACTTCATCATTGTTCAACCGGAGATGTAATCTCTTAATTTGTCAAACCGGTAACACATCACGTACTATTTATTTATGACATAATCCGGTCACAAAATCAATTTAAAATGATTACGTTTTCCCCGACCAAAACCGCTGATAACTAATAACTGCTTTATGGAACTATAAAACCGCAGATTACATAATCCTAACCACAACGTTCGGAGAAACAGCGATTAATCAAGCCTCACGAGGAATTGAAGTCACGATTCGCTTCCGGAAGGCTTCGTTATTTACCTAAACTTGGAACATGGAAAATGTAGACGATGTCAACAATGGACAGGTTCTTCTTATTAATGTTACTGAACACTTTATAATACAATAAAGCACTTCTAAAATTACCTACCTTTTAAAATAGCTGGTTATTTTTCTCTAAGCTTTCCCTAATTTGAGAAGATAGACAACTGACTAAGTAGAGCAATTATTTTCAAAATTATATACCTCTTTTTATGTACCTATACCTGGTTATTAATACCAATGACCAATGTCTATTGGCTACTAGTTTTAGCCTCTCACACAGAGGGTTTGGGGTTTACATGCCCATTAAAAATCAATAATTACTTCAATAATTTAACGGCGAAGGAAAATATCGTGAGCATACTCTTCTCAGAGTAGGGTTGCCACCCGTACTTTATAATAAAATATTGTACGTTATTTCAGGTAATTGTACTCTATACTTTATGAGAATAATAAAGTACACGAAAATACTTTATTTCGCATGATTTGATTTAAAAGTTTAGTCGTAAGTATTTTTTCTTTAAACTACATTTATCGATTGGTGCTGAATCGATGTCGTCACTCGCCAGCGCGACATCCTTTAACTTAAAATATATTAATAGAGAAAAATAAAGTGTACTTTATTTTGATACTATGTACTTTTTTTCTTACCTATAATAATCAATACACTTTATCCGTAGAAAAAAGGTGGCAACCTTATCTCAGAGGTCTGTTAAAAAACTTCTCAAAAATATGTCAAATCTAATATACCAATCTTATAATGGTCAGCGTGTTGAATTATATTAGCCTAAACCTCTTACTCTCTATTGAAAGAAGACCAGTGCCCAATAGTATGACAGTAATGGATTGATCAACCATTCGTTTAATAGCAGTAACTATTATTCACGCGATGCGAATTCTGTATATATTCATATTCTGTGTTCAATATCTGTATTCATCGCAAATTCGCTGAAAACCCATTCAGTAACTAGCGTAGTAATAACTGGGACGTGTTATATCGTCAAATTAATCTCAATTAACCGCTGGCAAATAAATCATTCATAGGTTATTGATGACTGGATTCGAATTTGAGGTCACTGTTGTGTTACTATGCTAAGTTAGACTAATTAAGAACGCCACGTGCGTCAGTTACTAGGGGTTTCAACCAAAAATATGTCTTATTAGACGACTTAATACGGGAATTTATTTTGACCATTAAATGTAGTGATTATAAAAGTTTTCGACTACAAAAGTTTTTATAACCTACTGCTATTACAGATCTCTCTTCGAACCCGGAGAAGGCTTAGAACATAATTTCGAAAAGTCAAATGTTAGAATAAGTCCAACCGCCAAAGTTCTAATACAAGTAATCAAAATTTATACTACCTACTGGGCCATTAGGTAATACAGCTAAAAACTTGGGTATTGTATTTTACTCTGTACTGTAAAAATATCTGTAAAATAAATACATTCTTTAAAATACAGTTTAGTACAGAATTGTAATTCATAGATTTTTGTTAATATAAAAACACATTTCACGCATTAAACAAACGTCGTCTATTAAACGCGTGAAATTACGAACGAATCGATTTTGAGATTGAGATTTCAATCTCAAAATTTCCATACCGCAGTGCGACCGCATGAAAATATTCAAACCGATAAGCTAACTCAATCCAAAGGAGATGTTCATTTTCCGGCAAAAACTGTGCAGTCCGCAGAAAAACACAAAGATTTTAAGAAAAATATAAAAAAAAACCATTAAGCCATTCTCACCTGACAAATTAATTTTAATCAACTATTTTTATGTTTCACCCATGACAACAATATGGTGGCAAATCTTACACTCTGATAAACAACAATTGACCTACAGTAGATTTGACATTCATTTCGTCTTATGTCAGTGTATTTAAGTCCACATATTGCAGCTGACATGATTGCCATATTTTTATAGTGTTATAATTTCATATTCCTAAATTGAAATATTGAAACCAAACCAAGCTGAAATGTAGTTTACCAATTTGGATAGTACAGAATGCTTTGGATTAAAATTCTCCACTAAACCTCCAAATTGTACAATTTCGCCCAGGGTCATACATTTAGAGCACATCTCCTTTACATGAAAAAATAAATATACATTTAAAAAAGATACATGAAACAATATAATTAAATACGCAGTTCTAAAATCAAGCTACATATGAAATCTTAATAAACCGCAAAAAGACATTCACATGTAAAAATAATTAACTCATTGATTACGTATGTGCTAGTGTGACCCTTACATCTATTAAATATTGTCATACAAAATGCATACATGCATACAATTCAAACATTACGAATACATAAAAACCTAAATTTCAGATCGAATGTGTGAGTAAACTGCAATGAAATTTCCACTCAATTTAGTATCAGTAACATTAAAAAACGTAAATTTTTCGTTAAACCTATGATCACATACGGCACCAGTATTTCCACGAAATATACGGATTTAAAAAGTACATTTAAAGTCGTAAGCTACACTGGATTCTGTAACTCCATTCGGGCTCCTTTTTCGCTTGGATTACTGCAGTACTATCGATAACGTGGAAGCGAAAACTGCTTTTTACGACTTTTCAGAGCATTCAAAACGATTTTAATTGCCGAACTGGAGGATCGTTAAAACAATCCTTTTAGTTCGGAAAATCTTTATAAGTCTCTAGCTTGATTTGCAACGACGCCACTTGCGTTCAAAGTAAATTAACGATTTTACATGTTTACAAATGTTATTTTCTACTTAAACTTGCACTAATGGTGTTACATAATAATTATGTATGTAAAGGCTCATATAATACATATAATCAAGTAAAGCACACTCGATGCGATGATTATGTGAATATTTGAAATTAATATCCCTAATTTGACGATAAAGGAAATGATTTTGAGGAATGCTAGATACCTTTCTCGTATACAAGACAATAATGATCCATAACTTTTTAACCAATATGTAATGCATGATTAATTTTTGATAAGCTATGATATTTTGGACATAGACGGCTATAAAAATCATGCGGCTGGATCTCAGATTATACATAGGTGCACTATCTACAATATATAGCCTCCATTACTGGTCCTGTCTAGCAAGACACATACCCGCACCCAATCTTTCCTTATCTCTTAAATCACTACCCACCCCATATATTTTGTCATCAATCCTTTAATTTTACGATTTGGAATCGTCGGAACTATCAAAATGATAATAAAATGTATTCGGCACATCGTACCTAAGCTCTGAAATCTTGAAAATGAGTCTTAGAGAAATTAATTAACTAAATTAAGATTTTGTTTATTCATAGGCCCTACATTAAAATTCACTATATCTTGATATAAATATGTAGACCTAGAGCAGAAATTTAATTTCATAATTTTGGTTTACCTCAAAAAAGGAGGAGGTTTGCAATCCAAGTCTATTTTTTATCTGTGTTACTTGTCTACCTTGCCAGTTATAAACTGAGACCTATATATGGGTACGGTGATCATACCATACTGGGTCCTATAAATAATCCATAAATTTAATCCATAATTTAATTAAACAAATTAAAAGGATTGGTCTAATATGGGGTTATTATAGCACATACAGTAGCCATAATCGCCCGAACCATTATCCCTTTATGTTTACAATTACTCACAGGAGAAATATACAAAGGTATGTAACTACTCGTTTGGGACATACCAGTGCATCATATTGAGGATTCCGGGTTTAAATCCTATAGCAAGGAACGGAAATTATCTATTTAAACTCTGGATGAATTTTGTGGGTAATAGAATAAAGATGAGATTTTGTTTATTCATAACATCCACGACAAGGAATACTAGTAGAAGTCGTAAGCCCTGTTCACAAATATATTTTTTAGCATGAAATCAACTTTAATACTAGTATCTCAGTCCCATCGAATGACTGAGTTTGTAATAGACACTAATAATTACTCTGAAGAACATTTGAACATATTCAATGCTAAAAATATTCAGATCACAGTTCCACGCGACCAAACTTTCAATTTCTGATGTCTATTCGAATCTACAACCATTTTCGTATCGGTTGTTGCTATCACCCACTGTCTACAAAATTTGTTCCAGCGTTCCGAATTCGTTTTCCAACGCATTTTCTGGGGACCACAAAAGCATTGTAAGTAACGAAATGTACATTCAGATCACTTCAAGTCTTATCGCAAGGGACTTGTGTTTAGATTCGCTAAAGTTAGCGCAACGGTATTTATTCCGAAACAGCGAGTATCAAGAGCATCGAGTAGGGATGGCGAAATCGAATCGAAGAATTGATCTGTTGGACCAAAAAGGTCGATTATTTTAATCGATCTCCAGTAATTGATCCATTCAGTGAATCGATCCTTTATCCTAGAAAATCGTTATGTCGATCTTTTCAAAATTCGAATGGTGTTTGAATATTGTCTTGTCGGTTGAATGTGTTATATAGATTTTTTGCTGTATCACAGTGCTTGTTTGACGACCTGATGCCCTTTTTTCGCTATCTTCGCTCTTTTTAGCTCAAAGGAAGATCTTTTTTGGTGAATCAATTCTTTGGGCCTCGATTTTTTTTAAATCGATTAGTTACAATTCGATTCAAATCGATTCAATCGATCTCTTTCGGAAAGAATCGCCATCCCTAGTATCGAGCATGGGATGGCGTCGGCGGAAATTTCTCGAACGTGCCGATTTTGGGTTCGCGTTAATAAGATAGCCTAGACGTGGACCGCAGCGCCTACGGGTCCCGAGAGCACTGGAATATTCAACGAAACCGTATACCGACGGAATGAGCTGGAATTTTGCCGCGCGGACTTTTTTGTATCACATAATGTATAGTTAGAAGTACACGTCGACAGAAAAGTTACTAGACCTAATTGAATTATGTTTTCAGTAGTTTGTCAAAGAAGAATACAATATTTTCTTTGCATTGTGCAGGTATTTTTTGCCAAGTAAATTTTCATTCATATTCATTTTCCTTCAATTATAACATCTGGATTTTTTCGTGTATGCACTTGCACTCACGCACATAAACGAAAACATCCAATATTGTTAATGTTATAAATTATTGTGGCTGCTTTATTCTAAGCTTTCTGAGATTTAAATTCTTTGTCTATTAAAATGTAGAAGCCCGTTGTCTCGTAATATTTACTATAATTATCTTAGATTCAGATGTATGCTATTCTTAGCTCAAAAACTAGTTCCCACAAACGTTAGTAGCTGAAAAAATATATCTAAATATTTGCTTTTGGCGGCAACTTTTTGCCTCAACTGTCTGTCTGTCGTGAGAAATAGATAAATTTGAATTGAATAAAATTTTAGAATCATGTAAAAATCTTAGACCTTCATTTCCATAAAACAAAGGTATTAGGTAGGTATTTAGAGCCAGGACCGGCTCAATATTTACTGCCACAGATTGGACGCAGTTGGAACAAATTGTTCTTTTAAACGAGTGTCTTCTAACGGAAAAGTTTGTAAAAGTTTCTCGGTTTCAATTAATATAAATTATGAATAAGACACAATGTTTCTCAGCGGCGCCTGGCCCCTTATTCAAAGCAACTTTCGACTAAGAATAATTAAATGCCAAATTTAGCATCATTACAGGTCAAAGCACGACTAATAATCCAGGGATTTTTGACATAAAGTCAGGCTAGAATTCTGCTCTCTCTACGCCAATAATATTGCGCTGCTGCGCCCATTGGTGCAGCAGAGTTGGAGGTACAGGTTCATTAACCTTACGATATAATTATAATATAATTATGGCCAATTCATGCAGCATGTTTTCTATCAGTCATAAAGCCTACCCAGAGCTTAAAACATAGTACAGTAGTACGCATTAGGAGAGAACAAATTCAGCTCGTAGTCATTCCACATAGTCGGATAAAAACTTGGAATTGGTTTACAAGGCAAAAAATACAGGAATATTTACTGTATGTATGTATAACATATTAGTAGGCTGCGACCTGGTTTATTTACTGTTCTGGACAAAGCAATAAATAACGCTCACGCATCGGACCCTAACACATTAAGTTACAAAATCCACTACTTTCCTAACCCATATTAATAATAGGGTAGCCAAAAACCAGGACTCATGAACTCGGGAGTCAACGACGACCATCCGAAAACAAGCAATCAATATAGAGGCCTTTTGCCCCACACCATCCTTTACCCTGTCCTCTCAAGCTACCGTATTACGAAATTATCAATCTAGTAACATATACCCTACATTTATAACGAATTTACTGGCAACTGTGTTGTAAAAACATTAATTATTTTTGTAACTCCTCACTAAAAATACACGTTTTTGTTGGAGTTCGTTTGTGAGCCACTGTGCTGTTAAAATATTTTTATAACCTACTTGCTAATTTACATTGGCTTTGACTCACAGTTCATATATGATGTCAAGGTATTATTATATTCCCTTTTAAAACAGAAATATATTACATCTAGTAGTCTAAAAATAACTTTGTCACAACCCAAAGTTGGTTTGGCATTACCCGATATTACTTCACACAGCAACTTTTTATTACTATAAGAACCTTCTATTACGATTTAAGTATCCTACCAAAGATCCGCATTTGACAATTATTCACTACTAATAATTGTCAAATTTTGATGTTTGGTGAGCCAAAATTGTATAAATTGATTATTACGCGATATTGTTATTTTCTTCCTTCTGAAGGAATTCCGGAACACTATAGCACTTCGCGTTTCAAAGGGAAGCTCTACTTCAACGAGATCAACTTCCCTGGGCCTATAAATTTCCCCAGACAATAATAGGTATTTTATGAAATTAACGGAGGAAACGTGCGCTTAGTCCACCTGGTAAAATTAAGTCCATAAAAAATGGCCAGTATAGTTAGACGTACCTATTTCTAGGGCAAAGCAGTTCTTGCGTTTATTTGAAGAATGTGGTCGCCGATTGCCGGCTGTTGACACATCCATCCCACCATCCCGGTCTTTAGGCTCTGTAACGCCTGTAGACAACCATGGTCCACCTCTGTAGGATTGGACTCCTTCCTGACATCACTCATACATGCGATCTGCCTGATCTGACACGTGTGTCTTTCACGTCAGAACACAAAAGCGCTTAACACTTGATCTTAATAATTGAGGTTAATTGTGGCGGTGATATCTTTGCCTTCGAACCACATTACCAAGTTAGCTACCTAATTAGATGTCCTATCTTAATATTACTTACTCAAGATAACAAGAACAGTCCACATGTTTATAAAATAAAGAAAATAGTATAAGTATAATATAAAGTAGAGTAAAAACCACAAGGCTAAAACCCGTGACAAACTTTGATAGGGTTAATGAATTTTCCTCAATTTAAAGCCTCGTGCGTAAGATTACTTTGCGGTCACAATTGAAATCATCCACGCATCTCCGTCATCAACATTTTTCCCAAATTACACAAGCAATTTTTTCGTTATTCTGGCACATACCACACTAATAGCCATAGCAATCAAAATCGCATTACTGTCCCAATTTGTATTGTTCATTCAATTTGCTTGTCCATCCATACAAATAAATAAAATTGACGTGTCTTTTTGTAATGTCAAAATATCAGCTTGTTTAAAATAAACAGTAATTAACATTTCTGTCTGTCTGTCTGTTTGTTTCGGCTTATCACTGAAATGACTGGGCAGATTTTAACGGGACTTTGACTGGCAGTTATCTGATGTTATAAGAAGTAACTTAGGCTACTTTATTTTAGCAGAAGAGTTAGGATAGGTTAGGAGGAAGAAAGAGTTATGGTGCCGCGCAATAAAATTTAAGCCCATGAAAACTCTAAAATATTTACACTTTTAAACGCGGTTGAAAGCGCGACGCACAACTTGTTTCATATATAATAATAATGTAATTAAGTAGGACTTTAAGCGGATAACATCAAGAATATTACGAACAATACCAGACGCACATGACTTAAACAAAAGGACAATGCCTTATCAGATTTTATCGGTGAATAACAACGGTTGTCACGTTTAAGGAAGTGCTATGCCCTACTTATTAAGTAAACACCATAAGGGCCATTAAATCATCTTCACGGCCGGGGTCGAATTATAATATCCTAACAATGAAATCAAGGGCATTTTCAAGGAAAGTCAATGGTCTAAAACCTATTGTATTATTCTTTATAAAATTACAGTAAAAGTAAATGAGCTTGAACTGCTTTCTGGTACATTATGGTATGGTACTTACCATCAGCATGCCACTTAGTCACTGAGATTAGTGACCAACCCTATATAGGGATGTTCGCGTTATAATTTATTTATTTAAAATTTATTGCATCACCTCTAAGAAGAAATGTACAAAAGGGCAAACATACTGTCTGATGGTTTTCTTTACCAGTCTTCTATCATAATTATGTCAGTCGATCAGCATCCACATCTTTCTAGCAAAACACAAATTTGGTTTCTCCATGAGTGAATCGTGTTGGCTCTACCACCTAATTATATTCTTATTTTTTCTTATAATATAGGAGTAGCAGACGAGCATGCAGTCCACCTGATGGTAAGTGGCTACTGCCACCCATGGACATCTGTAATCAACACCAGATAGGATTAGATATTCCTACCTGTGGTCGGCCACAGATGCGCCGCTACCCCTGAGGACTAAGCTGGAACGCCTCGGAAAAGTCTGGCTCCCTTACCACACCCTTCAAAACGGGACACAGCAGCGCCTAACACTGTTGTTATTAGGCAGAAATCGATGTGGCGGTGGTGCCGCCGGAGTCGAACCACAAAGGGTTCTACCACCTTGGATAGTCCTACTCATAAGCACAATATGGATATAAATAACCACATTATTGTGTACGTCAACATAATTCTGGCGTCGCATATTCTAGTACCGCGTTATTCAAATACGATATGGGTGAACAGTAATATTGCGGAACTACCGCAAATTCCCGATTTAGAAAACATATACATACGTTAAGTATAGTAAGTTGGTAACACAGAAGGAAAATAACGATAATCTTGACTTTAAATACGATATTTGGTATGTAATGTAGTAGCACCTATATAGGAACATACTTGAAGCCACCAGTACCCTTACCATGAGTTTTTACGTTTTAACAAATATGACTGTTTTGGTATTTGTTTACGTATTGGCCCATACGATTTCCTAGTGCTGACATAATCCGCTAGGGGCGCTGATTGAAAATTGTATGGGAAAATACGTAAACAAATACCAAAACAGTCATATTTGTCAAGACGTAAAAACTCATGGTAAGGGTACAGTTGTATAGAGAGACCCGTTCTTACTTTGGAGCTGCAGTATTTGTATCTTTAGGTAATTATACTCGTTGTCCCTGTAGTTCGGTACGGTATCCCCTGCCTGGCGTAAGAGGCGACTAAAAGGGGCTTCCGGGGTTGAGGGTGGCAGAGTGGGAGTTCTAACCTCCCGGCCAGCGACCCCGGGAAGGACGGCTGTATGTGTGGTCGCATACCGTTGTGCACACCAGACGGAGTGGCGAGCGTCATTCTCACCTGGGCGGGGCCCGACGGGGCAACGCGCTATGAGGACTCCGGTAGCGTTCCTTTGGAGATCCCGGAGTCCTCTAAACAGCGCCGAGGTCGGACACCGGGGGGGTTTTAGTGCGGTAAGAATCCCACATAACACCGTGTCGCTAACAAGGTACCCTATACCACCTTTTGAAGGTTTCCCTCTCGTAAACAAAATAAAAACGGTAATTATACTCGTAAATAGGAAAGTTCTTTCAAAGTATTAAAACAACGTTACATGTTAAAGTAATATGTTTTAGAAATGATTAGAAATAGAAATATGTTTTTTAAAAGTTTTCAGAAATAAAATCACGCACAAATATATGCGAGAGGTGTTAGAACTCTCATAATTTGTTCACTATATCATACCTGCATCCGTTATGATAGTTGTAAACAACGCAATGCACATAGAAGCGACGTAAGAATTGTAAGAAGCGATCAGCCACGCCCTCACCCTGCTTTTGCGAGGTTCAAATATCATTATCATTATCATCATAATCATTCATCATCGTCGTTATACATCATACATAATAATATGCTTTATAATATAATAGTTCTTATATAATGGTTTTAGTCGTCTGGCGCTTCTGAATATTTTGTATAAAAATATGTACAACAAGCACTGCGTCTGTACTCTGTACCTAAACGTTTGCGTCTCTCGTCGCTTCTGTTTGGCATGTGCCTAAAGTACGCGCCTACCATGACAAACTACAGCTATGTACCACATTAGGTACCAAAAAGTCGAATAGGATTATAATAGTTTATTTATCTTATATATAAAATTCTCGTATCACAATGTTAGTTACCGTACTCCTCTGAAACGACTTTACCGATTTTCACCAAATTTTATATGCATATTCAGTAGGTCTGAGAATCGGCTACTATCTATTTTTCATACTCCTAAGTGTGAGGGTTGTTCACCCTTAATTTTGTTTTCTATTTATATGGCAAAACAACGTTTGCCGGGCGAGTTTATTTATAAGTTAATCTAATAGCGATTCATATAATAATTTCACAATATATACCTCATGTTGTAGATTAAGCCAAATCAGGATTACACAATTAATGTAGGTAGGCAATAATTCATGCACATGTGTGTGTGTGTGTGTAGTTTTTGTATGTGCGTGTTTGAAAATGTAATAATATATAAAGTAAACTTTTATTTGATAGGTACATTTCTAAATAATTTAAAAAATCAGTTTTTTACCGATTTTGCTCACAAGAAATGTGTTATATTATAACAGTGATATGAATTCCAATGATGCTAAAACTATATAATGAAAGCTCATTTAAGAAATAAAATAACATACACCAAAATGAACACAAAAATAACTGTATTAAATGTTTACACTCAAGCGAACGTGCGGTTACCTAAGTTCGGACATAAACAAGATGACATATCGCTCACTTAACTTGCTAGAGGTTCAGGAAATAAAATATGATAAAACATATTTAATCATCAATATATGCCAGCCCAATTACTAAGTAAAAGTCAATTTACCCCACTCTTCGAACTGGAATACAGCATACATTGCTACTACATATAGCATATTACGAAGCACTGTATATGTAAAACCAGCGGTGATACAGTTCCAGCTTAACTACGAAGATTTCTGTCACATCCAAAATACACTATCTACATTTGTGGATAACCCTAATCTACCGATGGCATGAGCGGCCACTGGAATAATCACAAGCTACGTGAAAAGGTCAAATTCGGCTGTAGACATGTTAACAGAGAGGAGCGTACCTACAGATTAAATAAATAATTTATTTTTATGCAGCATTATCCTTCAACTGTGACAATTTATTAGGTATTTAATAGAACAGGGTAGATAGATACTAATTTTGTAGATAAATTACAAATTTCTATTATTTTATAAACAATGTTTACAAGGCGTTATTGGACAGCATCGGACTAATTTATTCACATGAATAAGCCTATACTATACAGGTAGGCTATTACTGAGTATAGGCAGTACCTAATGTTAAAAAACAAAGCCTCATTAAAGTACAACTTGCATTTGAGACTGCGATTACAAAAGATATGATAAATGTAAACTATTAATATGATATCAAATTATATTTACAATACCAATAACGCAACTATAATAATATAATAGACATAGTTGATGCAACATACACAATATAATTGCAATTGCAATTAGTCATAAATGATTCTATTATTCTGCTTGAGTTGTAGAATGACAAGTCACGAGCTGCGGCGAGCTATAAACCTCAGGCATTCTCACAGTTCCATTCAATGATAACTATATTCAGAGGTATGTAATCGTATCTGAATACATATACACGGTATACACATATACTGTTGTTATTAACAACAATATTAAGCTCTGCTGGGGTCTGGCTTGAAGGGTGTGGTAAGGGAGACATATTCATCCCACGCGTTTCAGCAAATCAGTTAATTACAGTAGTCCGTGAGCGGCAATAGCCGCTTACCATCAGATTGACTGCATGCCCGTCGGCTACTCCGGTATTATAAAAAAACAAATCGCTTACGCTCCCGCTGCCGCTTATCACTCACTTCACCCGTTTTCAAGTATGAAATGCTGCCGGGATTGCATTTGTCACACACATCCCACATTACGACATCGCGTTGTTTCCATCCGATGAACACATAAATTGGCGCGATTTAATGGCGCCCGCAGCGTCTATTACAATATACAATGACAGATACAAGCTTAGTGCAATCAGGAAATGCGCCCCATTGTTTAAAAGTACTAGTTTTCCTGAACTCTGTTTAACATAACGCTGTTGTAATAAGCAGTAAAATATAATGTTTATATGAATTTTATTGCATATCTTAACAAGCGATTGAATAATATAATAGTAGTTATAGAAATATATTACAGAATTGGAATTGTAAATATTACATAAATTACTTCGATCAATATAACGTGAATATGCTAATAATGAATATGCTTAATGTAATGTATGTTTTGCAACTCTTTAAAGTTAAGAACATATTCATTTATTTCTCATCTGTCTTTATCTAGAAACCCCAATAATTCATCCCTATATGAAAGGGTGACATTGTCTAAAAACGCCTACCTCAAACTAACGATAAAACCGTACGATAAGTCTTCAAAATTCACGATCTTTTACATTAATTCGTACAAAGTATCCACAATTTTCATTGAACTAGACATTAATCAAATATTCGTTCGCTAGGCGATTCATTTCTACATGATGTGTTTTATTTAATTTTAACGCATTCTGAAATGATTTATTTAATTTGTGTTTCATATTATTACTGCATTTATTTTAAACATTTTCAGTAACATTTCGGTAAGGAGACTTTACTGCAGTGATAAGTATGCTTTACCATTACCAGTAATTGGTAGTGGATTATCGTGGAGGTACCAACGCCACGCCACTCTCAGGAGGAGGTATCTGTGATCAGCTACCTCCAGGTTGAACTTGGTCACAGATGTCCATGGGCGGCAATGACCACTTACTATCAGGTAGACTGCGAGCGCATTTGATACTCCTATCTTATTAAATAAATAAATAGAAATCTTAATAACTAAAAAAAATCTAATTCGACTTTTAAGTAAATGTAAATTCTACGTAATGAAAATTGATGATTATATTTGGCTTTAAAATTCTGCAATCAATATTAAATTATTTTAGAGTGCTACCTATTATACCGGTTAGCAATCGATGAGCCGATAACCCTGAGGACTAAGCTGCCATCCACACTGATGCAATGGTACATACATTGGGTGTAGGTGTAACTTGTATTATTTTATGAATTTACTAGCTGACCCGACAACGTTGTGTTGCCATATAAATAAAAAAAAATAAGGAAGAACAACCCTTATCACTTAGGGGTATGAAAAATAGGTAGTAGCCAATTCTCAGACCCACTGAATATGCATATAAAATTTGATGAAAATCGGTAAAGCCGTTTCGGAGGAATACGGTAACTAACATTGCGACACGAGAATTTTATATATAAGATGTGAGGCGTTGCAATTTAGTTTTAAAGTATTGAGCGCGCACTATTACAAGTACTTTGAGAATATAACACTGACTGTTATATAAATATTTATAAAAACTCCTATATAGGAATGAAGTTGAAAATGAGGTCAGTAACAGATGCATTGTGCAAAAAGTTGACATGTCACATTTGTACTAGAATGACACTGACCAAGATACAAACTAGACTCCTAATAGATAAACATAACGAAGTAAGTACCAACTATATTTTTACGCCTAACATATTAATCATTTTTATTTGCCATTAAAATATTCGTAAATAAATTACGCTTCCTACATACATTCTGCGCTGAGTAAAAAATTAAAATTAATATATACCTGGTCGAACCCGGATATCTCTGTATACTGGTATAATGTCCGCTAGGCCTCGTAGATCATTTAACTGATGTTATACAAGATAAGATATTAAATCTTTTAGGTCCAACTGTTTTAGCTGTACCTTAATTTATATAGATACGGCAGCATCCTCTTTTACATGGTATATATATTATAGGTAAACCCAAAAATACAAAAGTAAATTTTTAAGCTTAGGTAAGTGCGGATTCCCGTTTGTTCACTTGAGCCTAATGTGTTGCTACCCCTAAGGATTAAGTTGAAACGCCTCAGATAAGTATGTCTCTCTTACCACACCCTTTAAAGCGGAGCACAGCAGCGCTTAACACTGCCGTTACTAGGCCTAAATATGCGTACACAACTAATTAATGCAGTGTGATAAACTTATAACGATGGAGTTTACATCAAAGCATAGCATAGGGACGTACGTTTTAAATAATAAAAATCATAGGCTTAGAATTTTTTCGCTACGCTATATCTATGATAAAAATTTAAAAATACATTCAAAAATAATGGTTTCCCTTTAAACTTTTTTACACGTTCTCGTTTAGTAATGTTTGTTTCTTAATACGTTAGTGAGTTGCTAAGTATCTAACTGAGCAGAACAGCATTCCGCCTCCAATTGCAGTTACAACACTAGTGGCCAGTAACTAGGTCTACATCTATAGGCAAGCGCTTAGTTGCGTGAACTTAGACATTAAAACTTGCCTAATGTCTGGCCCTTAAACATTGGCACATCGGATTTCCATTTATCGTAGTCTCTACTTGTGAAAGCCTTAATATATTATGAAATTTATATTTATTTCTTCTAATGATTACAATTTCCCTTAAGGGTACCTGCACACCAATAGATTAATCGTCGATTAATATCGTCGTAGAAAGCGATTTGATAAACTCAATGATCGATCAAAGATAGTTCAATCACCAATCAGTCGTCGATCGTCCTTTTGGCGACCGCTAGACGTCGAACAGACAAAGCTACAATACCATTTGGTCGATGTCGATTTACGTCAATCGGGCATATTAATTGACAATTGATCGATTTGTACCTACCTACCCTAAGAGTGTCTGCAAATGCGGTCTTAACCATAACCAGGATGTTCAGTATGATTCCTCGGAAGCAAAGATCTAAGTAATTATTTGAACATCTGTATTGGATCCAGGACCAAAGTGTTTCATTCAACATACAAAAGTTCAAAAGTTCAAAGTTCTCAGGTAACAGCTAGATCTTAAGAACAATAATTGCTGCTAATAATAGTAGATACTAATTATATTTTAACCTTCATGGAAATTCTAATGACCGCCTATTACTGTCATAGAGGATGACAATTCAGCCAACTGTGAAAATTTAAATGCCACGTACATAATTATAGCATTGAATTGCTCCTGGCTGTTATTATGTACACCGCAATCACTGTAATATGTAGGATTACAATCTGTAATCATAGTGACATTCAAGTGGAATCTGTTTTCGCTATCATCTTCACAAGGATAGGCAAAGTACATGATTTGTACTTTATACCCAAGGTGGTAGATTTGTCAAAGAACATCCAAGCACATACGTGATTGAATTAATAAATATTTATTACGGAAAAATACCAATGCTGGGCACAGGTCTCCTCTCAGAGTGGGGGAGATATAGGCTGTAGTTCACATCGCTGTTCAAGTGCGAATTGTTAGACTTCACACAATTTTCACAACTTAATTATTCATGTATCCATGACATACAGGGAAATTTATTAATTCACGGCATCGAGAAAATTTAAGATTCCTTGCTCTAAATAAAATACAGTTTATATCCAAATACCTACTAAATTTTCCTCATTAGACCAGTTTCAGGGGATCGTACGGGAATTATCCGACAACTCAAACAGCTAATCAAACACTAATTGATTGAGAGTATCTGCGCTAAATCTCCTATTTTAAACCACTTGTCGCACATAAAAATAACGTAAACTATAAAACATAAACTAAATTAAAAAACTAAATTCATACGTGATTAATTGCGAGGGTATCTCGCAATTTTTATGGTATAAAAAGTGTCCTAATGTAAAACCACTTAAGTCCTAAGGTGTAGTAATACATGAAATGTAGGCAATTAATTTTATTCAACGTTAACGGAAGATGTCGTATGGAAACTCACATGCCTGGAATTTCTTCATAATTTTCTTAAAAGGTGAGTTTACCAATTGCAATTGGCAAGCGTGGTAGATTATAGCCTAGATTATTTTTACTTTACAACACGTGTGAGAAAAATCTAGACTCAGAAAATAATTATAAAAATATATTATTATTGCCTGACCAGGGATCGATTTTGTTTTTTGAGCATGCACTCGCCGCTACCCCTGAGGACTACGCTGGAAAGCCTCGGAAAAATATATCTCCCTTAACACACCCTTCAATCCAGAACACAGCAGCGCTTAACACTGCTAAGCTATTGATTGACTGCTGTTGATTCCGAAATCAACGCTAGTCATACAAGTATAAAGACCACTGTGTGTCATTCGGGTCAGTAATTTGCGATTAGCTAAGTAACTAATACCTAGCTTATACTGTCATAGTTTACTAAGCGCTTAATATAGAATCTACGCCGAAATTCACGATACCAACGCCTTTAAGTTATATTAGATACCTCAAAATTCGCCTAAGGCCCTTAACAGAATTGCGACTTATAAACATAATCCCAGTGTAATTTGAAGTCCACCGAATGCATACGTCATGACAGTTGTAACGAGCAGTAATGATTAATGGTGTGTTTTTGTGGAATAAGTTCCTTAGGCACCGGAAACATTTGCTATGTTGCTTAAATTAAGTAATCACTAAAACGAGAAAAATAAATGTTGATACTCGATTATGGCACATCACCAATCCTAAATCTCATTAGAACAATTTTTTGTTTGCCGTTTGTTTTTGTTTCCTGTATTTTAATAGTAAAAAATTAAAGTGGAAAAATTATAGATGAAGCCAAGTATACATTGCGAAGTTAAAAAAATTATACACATTAAATTCTGCTTGTCTACCATGCGCAATATTATTGCACCCACGAACAACTTCCCTGGAATTGTTAAGAAGTCGCAAATGTTGTCATAACCTTTATTTTTTTTTTTGTTTACCAGGGGAAACCTTCAAAAGGTTACCCTGTGCCGTGGAAGCGGCACGGGGTTATGTGGGATTCTTACCGCACTAAAACACCCCCGGTGGCCGTCCTTGGCGCTGCGTAGAGGACTCCGGGATCTCCAGAGGAACGCAACCGGAGTCCTCTTACCGCGTTGCCCCATTGGGCTCCGCCCAGGTGAGCGTGACGCTCGCCACGCCGTCTGGTGTGCACAACGGTATGCGACCACACATATCGCCGACCTTCCCGGGGTCGCTGTCCGGGTGGTTCGAGCTCCCACTCTTGCCAGCCGCAACCCCGGAAGTCCCTTTCAGTCGCCTCTTACGACAGGCAGAGGATACCGTAGCCATATTCTGGTCCCGAAACTACAGGGACCATGTTGTCATAACCTAACTATTGATAGATGTATTTCGCAGTATGGACACATGATATAATGCATTATATAATAGTATAAACACAGGTTATAGGCCTATTCCGTTTTCAAACCGCCTAAAAGGCCTCCATCTGGGCTTAACCACTTCTATGTAATGATAACAACCAGTACTAACAGCTTTGTTATCACCATGTAAGAAGTATCCAGGTTCAATCTCCATTCTAAATAACCACTTCTGGGTGTTAATGTGTGGGAACACCCAGATTATTCTGTTATGAACATTTATTCTTTATTACAAATTTCTAATATGAGTTAAATGTTGAAAGTTTTACACCTTATGTTGTAAAAGCTGTAATAGATTACAATTCTGATTTCAGTATTCGCTTCGTGATGAGATATCAGATTTTCCGTTTTTATAAATCCCGCCATAAATTTATCCCCCAAGTACTGCGGGTAGCATCGAAGTAAGTGTTTGCTTATTTATGCAACGAGCAAGCAGTTTACGGGCCGTTCCTGCTCAAACTTTGGTTAGATTCAATTTAAACGAATTGGAGTGTTACTTTTTTATTATTTTTATATTACGCGCAAATTGGCTTTTTAGTTTATGACCTTAATATTTCTCTTTCATTTTATTATTATCGAACAAAATATATATTATACTTGGGTAAAGTACAGGGTAAATCAATATATATTTTCCTTGTACTCGTCCATATTCTAGTAAACCATATTAGTGATATAGAGGATTTATAGCTGGGCTGGCCAAGTGCGACTTCATGCAACAAAAAGTATTATATTATGTCTCAGGCAATTCAGTGTCCTAATAAAAATGCTTCCTTTAATTTGTAACATTTAATTCATACCTATATCAATACCTTTATTAATGTAAACCTTTAATTCAAACATTCAAAAATGAAATTTTAAATAGAATGGTCAAATTCATTCGCCAATGACCAAAACCACATTGTTTTATACTTATGACAGCTCTGTTGTTTCAGGAGAGCGCAGAATACTCCACAGCGTATCTGGCGAGTTCCGTTCTGGAGAGCTGACCTGCATCCTTGGACCTTCAGGAGCCGGCAAGTCGTCGTTGCTCAACATATTAGCAGGTTACACGTATGTATTGTGTGTTGTTGGTTTAGAACAAAATTGAGTTGAATTTATTTAATTTGTGTCAAAGTTAGCTTTTTAGATCGTTTAAACGCCACAAACATAAATTTTCGCTTATAGTAGCGGTGTTAAACGTTGCTGAGTTCTGGTTTTTATTGTGTGGCTGACCTCTTCATAACATTAACGTCTTGTTAATATTGTTTCTTTTTCACGATTTTCTTAATTTTATAAATCAGGTTTACAGAATATCATAAGTATTTTAATGTATTTTAAGTATACAAATATATTGATTGTTGCAATTATTTAGTTACATAAAGAATTAGAATAGACATTTTGTGGTTACAAATATATATGGATGGATGTTTCTGATGTTATCCTTGCTTCAAGGACCAACGGCGTAAACGGACGAATCACGGTGAATGGACATGCGCGCGATATACGAGTGTTCAAGAAACTCAGCTGCTACATCATGCAGGATGACCTGCTGCAGCAGAGGCTGACGGTCAGCGAGTCCATGCGGATAGCTGCTGACTTGAAACTTGGTGCAGAGCTAGGCTCAGCTGAAAAGGGACTTGTCGTAAGTGATTTATTTCTAACGGTATTCGTAACTATGCGAGATTATGCGAATAGCTGCTGATCTGAAGCTTGGAGCAGAGTTGGGCTCAGCTGAAAAATGACTTGTATTTAGTGTATTCTTCTAAAACGAACTTATTTCTAAAACATTTGAATGCATTTTTTAGTGTTCGACAGTAAAAACATCACAGTTTATATCTGTCACGACAAGGTAAAACAAAAACAAAACAAATTTCTTGACCACTTAACACTTAAAAGTTTGTTTTGCGGCCTCATAAAATTACATTATACCACTGTACCATAATTTTAAATACTCCGTACCTATATAAGACATATTCTTACTCAAGATATAAATAAGAAACATTATTGCCTTAGTTATTCAATGCTGCGTTAATGAATGTTAATCAATGTCTAGTTAATCAAGTTTTTAACGGCGAGTCTTACTTAATTACCTTCTTCATAAAATAGCGTAATTTTATGCGTGAAATAAAATTGTACTGCTAAACTTTGATTAATTAAGGCAGGTACATATTATACACATAACAAGAATATAAATCGCCTGTCACAATGTTTGTTCATGCCAATCTCTGGAAGCGCTTAACCGATTGTAGGTATTGATTTTTTTGTGTTTTGTATGGTTCGTTCCAGTTTTAAAGATAAAATACTTTTGGACATGACAGGTTTCACCGTTGTCGACAATTTTTTCGAGAGTAAAATATCTGCCCCTTTCGTACAATTTTGAAGTAAACATGGTAAAAAACATATTTGTGTAGAAAAGAAAAAAATACAGAAAATTCAAACGTTCGTCTACAAAATTTGATAGAATGGAATATCATTAAAAGTATATACCATCCAACACATACAACGATTACATTATTAATGGATTGTTGGATTAATGGATGTAATTGTATCCCATCTTTATAACTCCATATAAAACAAGATCAAAATTAATGCCGACAGGTATCTCTAATACCTTATCTCAAGTAGTTACTCATTTACCGCGTCTCCACATCCACCACATCTATAGAAAATTTAAAAGATAAGATAAGCTAAAGTATATTGAAATCAATATAATATACATACGAACGAGCTCTCTTATTGAACACTCGTCCCTACTTCGACTTCATTTTCATACCGTTTTTTATTCCATTAAACGCGTTTTACTTATTCATGTTATACTTACAATTCCGGTGGCTTGAAAACTTGGATTTCCATTCCAGATTCTGTTACGTCAGACTAATGCGGGATTTCGGCAAATTCCTGCCACTGAAGAAACGAAGGCGCCGAAGAATGTTTTGAAAGTATTTGCTTGGATCCTTATACTTATTTTTCAAGAATCCCTAGGCTTGGGAATCTTGGGTCGGATCAATCTTGTATCAAGTTTGTTTTAGGTATCAGTTTTGATCATTTTGTTCGCGATACTTTATGATGTCTTATTATTATTTGGATTGCTTCCTCCTTCATATTTGATAGAAACCGTTAATTTTGAGTAATTGTTGACCAAATCCTATTCATATTAAACATTTCATCTGATGAACACTTATCAGCTTACATACACTTACATTTTCTTTTTCTATAGTTGTAGGAACAAATTAATCCCTGGATACTTTCCAATAATACGTTACATTCCAATAATTTTGAAATTCGTTTAGTATAGTCCATGCTTTAGTCAACCGCAAATCGATTTATTTTGATAATTTATAGCATAAATATTTTACATTCCTGCGTGTATACCTAATTCCTATATACACATTTCTATCTAAACATCCGTAATCATCGAAAATCACAATAATCACTAGAAACTTCTAGCATTATTGTGCAAAAAGGGACATAGAGGAAAATAAATTTTCTAATAATCAGCACCTACCGTGAAAATAACGTCAATAAATACTCATAATTAGATCGTTTGTATAAATTACAAGCAAGGACGTTCTATTATCATTGCATTTAGGTCATGCTGGCCTTCTCATTTTGTTAATTAGTCCAATTGTTTTGTATTGGATTTACAATAGAAGATTTATTATTATTATCAGAATTAAATTTTAGGGATGTCGTGATATGACGATTAATGTTCTTCCAGATTTATGTTTTAAAGATTTGAATGTAAGCTTATGATTACAATAAAAAGCAAGACATATGCAATAAGTATGGTAGTCACGGAAGATATAATTTACGCAATAAATATAGGCATAAATATTAGGGTCATTAATTCTACGGTAAACATACTATTAATGCAGCTGATAAATATAAAACATATTAAGCAAGAAGTGTTTATTTCAAAAGGCATATCCGTATTCCCCAATTAATAATTTAACTTATGCTTACGATAAAAAATATTTGAAATCATATTCAAACGAATATATCATGTAGTAGTACTGTGAAGAAAGACAGATATCGGTGTCAGCAGTAGAGATTCCAGATTCCGAATTTCACACTTCGCAAATTTTCTCTTCTACTCTCTTCCTATCTCCTTTTGTTAACTGTATTGTAATCAACGAAAAATTAATCACGGGATATGCTACTCCCATAAATTATAATTTAATATATCCACAAATAATTTTGGATAACCTAACCCAACTTCATGTAGATCAGTTTCACCTGAAACTGATCGTAAATATGTTAACTGTTGGGTGATTGAAGATTAAAACAAGGTCGCCTCATATGTCCAGTTAGCGCGTATACACACTTTTTCACCAAAACGCAAGAACTACTTCAAGAAAAAAATAGGTGTGACGGTTGTTATTCCCCGGTTGTACCTTTCTACCACCGGTAAAACACTAAGATTAACCTATGTTTTTGGTTACAGGTAGAAGAAATTTTGCAGACTCTAGGCTTGTGGGAGCACAGAGATACGAGGACAGAAAGGCTTTCAGGAGGACAGTCCAAACGGCTCTCTGTAGCCCTAGAGTTGGTGAACAATCCGCCTGTAATATTCTTGGATGAACCTACTACGTAAGTTTCTTTTGTGTATTTATTTTCAACAGAAAATTAATGATATATACAAAAAGCCTTACTTTTGGTGAGGGGTAAATATTTATCATATATTTTGAGTCTATAGTAGTCACAATTTAATAGGCCCATTTTGACACATGTCATCGCTAGGCTGTAAGCATATACTGTATGATACTGTATGATATACAAATCGATAACCAAAGAAACCGATTTTTATGACAAGTTGATTACAACCACACATCGTATTGTATAAATTACTTAATATTTTGTAAACAGGATATTTATTTTATATTTTTCTAAATCATCTAAATATTCAATAAAAAGGAGAACAGAATATAAATTCTAGTGTAATTTAAAAATTTAATCCTTTTTAGAAGATTAATTAAGCATCGGTCGTAAACTTTATTTTTTTTTCGTTTTATCATTCACTAAGAAACAAAATTTTGATTATTTTATTGGTGTTATAATGAAAAAGGCATAAATAATTAGTTATTGCTAATTCTCAGTTTCGATTATTTAAAAGTTAATCGATTATGGTTTCTTCCGAATGCTTTGAAGCTGCAAGCTCTAACAGTCACGTGGTCATAATTTCCCTACTAAAAAGTTAGTTTAAGACATTAATGACATTGGGATGACATGTGTCAAAATGGGCCTATTAAATTGTGACGACTATAGTTTTGAAATTCTGGACCATTCTTATTCCTACTGACAGATATATCTGTCTTTAGAAGGTATGTTTACTTTCTTTTGATATAATTATGTATTTATGAAATTCACATTTATGGGATGTTTAAAGGTGGTACGAGTATTAGTGTTACGTTGTTTTAGTTTTTGTACTACTATTTTCGTGCCGTCCTTTTAGTTAGACTGAAGAATTACTTAGTATTAAGTTCTAGTATATAGTTTTTGTATTACATGAAACTCTTAAACAAATCCAGAAAATTGAAGGAAAAAAATGTACAAATGAAACAAACTTGTACAAAGAGGAATGTATGAATGTAAGCCGCTTTGCGACACGCCCGGCTCAGCGCGCGGGACCGAATTTATACGGATCCAGACATAAGCAGTTGAGCACTGCAAAAAATAAGCAAGAAATTTATTGTTTTATTTCGCTTATTTCTCACTAGATTTCCGCACGACTTCGCCGGTTTCTTAGAGAAATACATGAATTTTTAAACATTTCTCTTTGGATTCATTGCCTCTTGCGGTGTAACGTTGATCACATTTATTTCGCATGTTTGCTGTTGCATAAGTATGTATGTCTTCGTGTTTGTGTGTATGTGTATGGAAGGTATAGCAACGCTGAAGGCGGCGGTTACGTAAATATCTGTTTCAATCTTAACAGTAGATTTTCTGCTGCAATTATGAATTTAAAATGAGCATGCGGTCCACCTAAGAGTAAGAGGTCACTTACTTTCGATATCTTTAATTAGCCATAAACAGAATTGTGGCCCTACCTAAACTTCGTCTCAAGTGCAACTAAGAATAAAGACTAAATAAGTGCGTCTCGTCTTTGTCAAAGCAAGAAAAGCGCTTGATGGTTGTAATCAGTGAAACTAAAATTCATTCTACCACCTTTTTAAGTTCCAACTATGTGCTGCAGGGGAAAGAAAATGTATCCGATTTTCTATCAAACATATGTTATGTGATCCATAAATAAAATTACCCCACATATAAGATATAAGAAACATAAATACTCCAAGCTAAAGCTCAGAGTCAAGCCTAAGCCCAGTAATAGGTACTTACTTTGTTCCGCTTTGTAAACGCTTTGCTTTGTGCAGCATCAATTTGAGCATTCTAAGTCCGTTGCAATGTTATCCCTTTACGTATTTGTACCGCAAAACATCGCTTCCGTATTTCGCTTTGAACGGTCGAATTTCGCTTAAAGAGATGTTATAAGCAATCCGGAGACTAGAGGTCGTATTTGAATTTCTTGCGGGCGCGGGATATCCTTTTTCATTTCGCTCTTTTTATTTAGACTTAAAGCGGAATTTACATAAAGAAAAATAAAAAGTTTTCTATTACACAGTACGATTTTACCCGTGTCGTTCAAGGCGTTCCACCCATTACTCTGTCACTGTTGGGTGCAAATCTGCTATCAAAATAATCGGTTATCTACTTTTTTTTATTTTTAAAAGACTCTCAGGTCTGTAGGTTTACTTACAGTCTTTCCTTTACCGTTGAAGCAATTGATAAATAATTAATTCTAATGAGCACATAACTATTAAATATCAGATGTATGCGCTTGTGATTCCAACCTAGGGCAGAACACTGGCCAATGTTACCTAACGTACCAAAATAAATATAACATACAACATAAACACAATTATTGTGGCAATCTGGTTCAAATTTTGTCCCACCAAAGATGTTTGCAATCAAAATCCAGTATTTCTTCTTGACCTGATTAAATATTTCAATAACGGCTATACACATGTAGTACAAGGAATGGCAAGATAATTACATCGCGAATATAATCCTAATCATCCTGCATAATCCATCACTAACGTTGTAATGCAGCGTAACCAGATTAAATTGTGTACGGAAGCATGCCTAGTGAATAATTAAACAACCAACACTAGATGAAATTGCAGAGTTTGTTATACATTTGCAGGGTTCCGTACCCAAAGGGTAAAAAGGGAACGTTATTAGTACGCCCCCGCTATCGTATATCACAGGGCACTATCTCTTGAACCGTCATCTATATACACTTGATTTTTTTGCAGAGAATGTTTAACGGTGGCGGTTATAACAACAAATACTAAGAATAAAAAAATACATAAGCTAAATGGAGGTTGCAAGATCCCAGAAAATACAAGAAAAAACATAAATAATTATTTTCCAATACGCAAATCAGCTGTACAATGTATGTACGTGCCTGGGATTTCAACCTAGGACAAAACATCGATCTTGTTTTATTAATAATTCGTCATTAATCTTCATTTATTTCTAATGTTGTCCCACCAAAAGTGTTTGCAATCAAAATCCGGTATTTCTTCTTGACCTGATTAAACATTTGTGGGGTTCCGTACACAATGGGTAAAAACGGAACACTATCAGTAAGCCCCCGCTATCGTATATCACAGGGCTCTACCTCATGAACCGTTATAGATAGACACTTAACATTTTAACAGAGAATGAATAACGTGTGTGGCAGCTATAACAACAAATACTAAGAATAAATAATAAATAGATAATAGGGGGCTGCAAGATACCAGAAAAGACAAGATCACTACTTTCGGGGTTTTTCGCTAAATCTGTTTAACCGTAACCTACCCAAGGTAGTAGTATTAAAATAATAATAATGAATTTACTTCTATAACTGATATAAGAACTTAAAAAAAATATGAAAATTTGGTGGTACGGAATCCTCTATGTGCGAGTTCGATTCTCACGTGGCCTATTATAGTCTGCACACGTTTAAATCAAGAGTTATTGACTTTCTAATAGTATTAAGTTTCATATCCGAGTTTCAAACTGGTCCTGATTTTGATTTGCCGCATTAAATGTCTTTGCACAAAGCTAAACAGATTGTACAAACCTTGTAGAGCTCCATTGTATAGAAATTTGGATGTCTGGAATTGGATTTACATAGCCCTTAGAGTCAACTTTGGTTGTACGACCATTTTGAGCTAAACACAGCGGAACAACCAAGATGACCTTGATTGTACGACCGAGTATTTGGTATTCATCAGTCTTTACGAACGAAAGTTACATTCCCTAATTGATTTTTTTTTATTCCGTTGATGAAGCCATATTTTTTCTTCCCTTCGGGTCTAAGTATTCCACGTACACATAGATTAATTTGTTTCCCATTCAATCTCTGAATCGAAGGACCAGGGTAGCAGGAAATCAAGTTGCTCGAACACTTTCAGTTTCCGAACACGGCGTGGGTTTATGAGTAATAAACCATTATGTACCGATGGAGTGATTAAAGGCATTACTTCTTATTGTTGGGCAGTACCCGAAGCAATTTTGTTGACGCACGTGCGTATTTTTTAACTTCACTGTATTGATATGTATTTGTATATTTACAAATAGATATTGGAAAGTCGTGCAAGTAACGAAAAGAAACGATAATGGCCCCTTCTTTAAGTTCGCAAGTTTCTAAATAAATTATAATTTGAAGATGGTAGAACACTTTGTGGTTCGACTCCGGTGACACCACCGCCACACCTACTTCTGCCTCATAACAGTAGTGTTAAACGCGTGTTCTGATTTGGTAAGGGTGACATACTTTTCTAAGGCTTTCAGCTTACTCCTCAAGGTTAGCGGTGCATCTGTGGCTACCTAGGAAAGAATAGCTAATCCTGTCTGGGGTTGATTACAGATGTCCATGGGCGGCAGTAGCCAATTAACATCAGGACTGCATCCTCGTCTGCTACTCATATATTATAAAAAAATGGTTTCTTTTTTAATTTCCGCAAAAAATTCAAAACTGTGTTGACTAACGTTATATTCACATACATACAACCGACAACGCCATCTATTATTGCATTTAAAAGCAGCGAATGGGATATACTTGTGAGAACTAGACTTAAAAATTGTTGGAAATAAATTGAGCCAGTCCCTCAACCGATATTACAAATTGACTAGGAGTACCAATAGGCAAAGCTAATGACAACAGCGCAGTCCAATACAAAATTAATATCGTATTCCGATACAAATACTCATTAGAAATTAAATCAACATAGTGGAGTTGGTCCGAGCGTTTCAATTTCCGAACACGGCGTGGGTTTATGAGCAATAAACCGTTACGGGGTTGGTGATTAAGCGAATTACTTCTTATTGTAGTCGAGTAATTGCAATTTCAGGCCCACGTTTCGAATAACTCCTGAGAGGTCACGTTTTTCAGTGTATGGTGTATGTTCGTCATAGAAACGTAATCGGTAATATACTCGGGTTGAAGGTGGCAGAACCCTTTGTGGTTCGACTCCGGCGGCACCACCGTCACACCTATTTACTAATAACAGCAGTGTTAGGCGCTGCTGTGTTCCGGTTTGAAGGGTGTAGTAAGGGAGACAGACTTATCCGAGGCGTTCCAGCTTAGTCCTCAGGGGATCTAAGGCAGGAATATCTAATCCTATCTGGGGTTGATTACAGATGTCTATGGGCGGCAGTAGCCACTTACCATAAGGTGGACTGCATGCTCGTCTGCTATTCTTATATTATAAAAAAAAAATACTCGTAATATACTCGTAATCGTAGGGTTCTACCAACTTCAATGTGTACATTGAAGTTGGTAGAACCCTATTTTTGGTTCGGCTCTAGAGCCACCACCACTACGCCTATTTCTACCTAATGCATGTTAAGCGCGGATATGTTCCGCTTTAAAGAGTGTGGTGACAGGTACGCGTTCCAACTTAATCATCAGGCAGTGTAGCAAGGTAGGGTAGCAAGGCATCTGTGGCCAATCTCAGGTATTAACTTTTATGTGGGGTCGATACCAAATCCATGGTCATCTGCAGCAGAAGCCACTTATCTTCAGGAGGACAACATGCTCATTTGCTTTGCTATATTTATACTGTAAAAAATTGTACTCGTACCTGACTATGTAAAAATAAATTATTTTCAACGAGAACCTGTAGCACTACTATAATTATTGTTAACTAAACTTTTTATTGAACCTTTTTACTGATTCATAAGAAAAACTATTTGGCGGGTTATGATAATAAATATGAAGTATAATTAAAGTGAAGTAATTGTTTACTGTATTAATACAAGCTCCTTAACCGTTTGTTACGTTAAAGTATCTGTTACAAAAAATGGTTATTGTTAAAAACATCATATTTTTCCCAGGATAACTAGATCTTCATCTAAATGACTAACTGTTTACCAGCTGTTATATTATATATTTTTATTATGATCTGTGTATGTGTGAAATCTTAAAACTATAAAAACATTCACGCATAATATTTGTAAGGTGCTTAATACGAGTAAATTTGTTTCAAATAATGTTCGTAAAAATTCCTATGTAAAAAGATTTAACCAAACACTTAAGAAATTTAAAAATTATTAACCAATTTTGACTAAATTTCATTTAACATGTTTCGCGCATCAGTCTCTCCACAAAATTATGGAAGACATTTTCTCATCACGTCAGCTGAAGACCGGCACGCTAATGCTTTGGCATTTTGATACAAATTGTGCACTGTAACGAAGAAAACACATCTTAATAGATTTACGATGCAAGCAAAAGTGAAAAGTGAAAAAATACATGTTATTTATTAACTCTGTTTTTAGAAGGCTCAGTCTCTTCTTTTTACATTCCTACCTGAGGTCGGCCACAAATGCATCCTTATCTCTGAGAACTAAGGTGGAACACCTCGAAAAAATAAATATCCCTAATCACACCCTTCAAAGCAGAACACAGCAGCCCTTTACATTACGGCATTAGGCAGAAATAGGGAAGCGGTGGTGCCACCGAATAGAACCACAAAGGGCTCCACCACTTTCTGAAAGTAAACTAAGAATAGTATTCTTCTGTAGAATGTAAATGTTGTCTTTTAATTTTAAATGTAAATACAAACGAAATATCAACGTTCATTTCTAACCTTACTTTGAAAATAAACTATAACATAATAACAGAAAGGAATATTACAAACAATAACAAAGACTTCCTCAGTATTATTTGCATATTTATAAGAGCATAGCATTTTACCTAATAAAGAATTAAAATAATTTCTCGAAGGGACGCTTTTGTATTCAATCGGTCGGAACAAACCCCATCGAAGCTCTCAAACTTGGATGAAGTTTAGCCAAAGTTGTTGTCGACCCATTAAAATTTGATAACAAAGATGGGACCTTCTGTTTGAACACACAAAAGGATAATTCGTGCCCTTGTCTCCTTGGAAATTGCGTAAACTTTGAAAAAATACTCTTCATTAAAACACTGGAAGAAATGTACTTAACATTTATGTTACTCGTACTTTTAAAGAATCTAAATGTGCTCTCTATTCTTTGTACCTACTTTATTTCGTTTTCTGTAATATATATATATATATATATAAGGTTTACATATTTCCTTTGTTTCAACCATTCTAGTTCTATCACGTTATATATTTATCACGTTATATAGTTCTATCAGGTTATATATGTATTTACATATTTTCATTCATATTTTCATTTTTAGACTATCACTATGATGTGTCGACAATTTTATATACTATGATGACATTAATTTATTATTTGTAAATTTAATCATAATTTCAACTCTGAAGTATATTTAAGTAAAAACGCCATATTATTTCAGTTATGTTGAGTTAGTATCTTTTAATTTATTTAATCCCAGGCACGCACCTCTGATTTTTCAAAAGTTATGTGCGTATTAGAAATTAATTATCACTTGCTAAACGGTGAAGGAAAACATCGTGAGGAAACCTGCATACCTGAGGGATTTATAAAAAAAAAATCTCAAAGGTATGTGAAGTCTACCAATACGCACTTGGCCAGCGCGGTGGACTATGGCCTAATCCTTCTCACTATGAGAGGAGACCCGTGCCCAGCAGTGGGACAATAATGGGTTGATGATGATGATGATGAATTTATTTAAAAGTCAAAGGGGACTAAGTTTTTGTACTATACAAATAAATACCTATGTTCGGTAGAGTTTTAGTATTGTATTGTACTCGTATTATATTTATATTACAAATTTATAAGTTATAATTATAATTATTTCCTCAAAGTTCGACGGTACGCTTCTTGGGGAGATAAAGTTCCTATAACAAGGCATTAAGTTACCGCTAAATCAGCTTTACCACAAGCTTCACATTAAAACAAAGCAGCATATAAACTATTGTAAAGTAGAGATAGTATGACGGCTAGGATAACAGTCAAGCCACTAAGTATTTGATTAAATATTCCCTTTTTAACCTCCGAGGTACCTAGAGAGGTGTTATGCGTCTAACGTGAGCATTTGTTTATCTACCTATATGAAAACGGAACCCATGTATAGGGTGCCGTACCCAAAGGGTAAAAACGGAACTTTATTACTAAAACTTCGCTGTCTGTCCGTCTGTCACAGTGCTCTATTTCTGGAACCGTAATAGATAAGACACTTGAAATTTTTATAGACGATGCATAACGGTGACCGCTATAAGAAATATACTAAAAATAAAATAAAGTTGAAAGAGGGTCTTCATACAACAAACCGGTATTTTTCGGCATTCTTCGATCCAACTGTTAAACCGTAGGTACTAGGAAAACGGTTGAAATTTTTACAATCCGTTTATTGTTGTTTACAAACATTTTCAAAATTTTATTTCAGGGGTTTAGACGTGGTGTCAATCAGGCAGCTGGTGGTACTCCTCAGACTACTGTCACGTCAGGGCCGCACTATCATCTGCACCATCCACCAACCCTCAGCCTCGCTGTTCTCCCTCTTCGATAGAGTCTACGTCTTGGCTAAAGGAATGTGCTGCTATCAGGTAAGAAAATAAAATATTTAAATGCTAACTAGTCTTGAAACACCACAAGACATGAAACGTTCATTAACTTAGACCTCAGAGGTAGCAAGTAGCAATTCCAATCTTGTTTTAGTTAATTACAGATTTCCAAATGCCGCATCGACTATTTATCATCAGATGGACTGCATATTTCTTTGCTATTTCAATTAAAAAAAAAACCTGTAATATCCACGTACCTCGCGGCACAACAAGCAAAGGGTTCCAAGTTAGATCCACACTCAAGCAGGCATGCAAGCATGCAGGCAGGGAACAAATGCTGAACTTGCATTTGTTCTGGGCCTATATACTTGTATTTGTGTACTAATTTTCAGTGTTGATTGCACCCATGACACAAACAGAAAATCCTACTTATTGTCTATAAGGGTTATTTTTTAAAAGATTTAGATTAAATCACATCGCATTCCTGGAATCCATATTTTAAAATATTTTCATTATATAAAAGCTCTCAGAATTTAATATTTATTAAGAAAAGGAGTACAAAATACAAATTGCACGTGTACAAGTTCACTTCACAACGCTTACAAATCTGTTACAATCATTTATCCTGTCGAAACAGACTCCTTAACCCTGATCTCTTTTTAATGGCATCTCCAATATTCCAACTAGTACATTGCCTGAATAAGGGATTCGAGACACAATGCATCGAAATAACGATTATTTATATGTATTGTTTTGCAGCGCACATATCGAATTGCTCCTAACCATGTCCAATTGCTATTATAGATATAGTTGATTGATTTTGGTTACGGTCAAGCCGACTTTTCAAGTAACAATATGAAAAAAAAAATATCACAAGTCAATATTCGAATCTATTAATAATAATATTTGAATTGAATAGGTCAATATTTGAAGCTGAACCGTTTGTGGTTCGAGTCCGGCAGCACCACTGCCACACTTATTTCTGCCTCATAACAGTACGCTGCTGTGTTCTGGTTTGAAAGGTGTGGTAAGGGAAACATACTTTTTCGAGGCGTTCCGACTTCATCCTCAGGGGTAACGGCACATCTGTGGCCGACTTCAGATAGGAATATCTTATCTTATCTGGGGTTGATTACAAATTTCCATGGGCGGCAGTAGCCACTTACCATCAGGTGAACTGCATGCTCGTCTGCTACTCCAATATTATATAATGTAAAAAATAAAAACAAGCGTGAGTTAAGAGGCGGGCGTGATCAACAGTTGGATGGTTGAGCACCAGTGTCGGTTCCACTGCACACTAACACCATCTTATATTGGCTGACGTATATGGTTGTCCATCCCATGTCCAATCGATTGCTACTAAGTATAGATACAATTGATTAATTTTCATACATTTACTACATTCAAACATTTTTTTGTTAAGAAACGATATTATATTATGTGAACCTAACAATTAACGTACATGCTATCGGATCGATATCAATCGGTCCCAAACGACTTTTTTATGGAGAATATTGATTTAAAAATTATGATAATGATCTAAGCGTAACCGGCTCCATTACAAAGGAAGGTAAATGTTATAAATTATATGTTGGAATATACGTATAGTAAATAGTATAATTTTATTGTATCCCAGGAGATAAATAAATACTTAAGCATTATGGTATCTTTACACAGGCGACAGAAAATTCAATAAATTATTTTAACAATGAGTCCCCTAAACTCTTAAACATAATGTAATACAGTAATACCTCGGACTTACACGATTGGTGGGACCGAGTGATAACCGCGTAAGTCGAATTCGCGTAAGTCGGGGTATGCATGTACATACCATCGTATGGTATGATTTCGAATGTGTTGACTTCGCGCAACAAATACAAATGTTTACACGAATAATTGTAAGGTTAGTAAGCTTATTTTTATAATCGGGAATTGCGGGACACTCAAACCATAGAAAAATCGACGAGATTTGAAAATCGCGTAACTCCGAATTCGCGTAAGTCGGGGTAACGTAAGTCGGGGTATTACTGTATTTCTATTACATTACATTAATTCAATCTTGTTGAATACCCTTGAAATATCTTGTTCACGAAGGGGAACCTTCAATAGGTACCCAACGCCGTAGGGAGTGACGACAGGTTATAGGGGATTTAAACCCCGCAGTGGCCGTCCTCAGCGCTTGGTGGAGGATTTCCGACGAAACACAACCGGAGTCCTCCAAGCGCAATGCCCCTATCGGGTTCTGCACTGGGGGAAGCCATTTACGCTCCACTCGCGCATCTGGTGGTATGCGACCACACATACAATTGCCCTTACCGGGGTCGCTTGCTGGACGGATCGAGCTCCCACTCTTGCCGTCCACAACCCCAGAAACCCCTTTTAGTCGCCTCTTACGACAGACAGGGGATACCGTAGCTCTATTCTGGTCCCGAAACTACAGGGAAACCATTAACCATTGAAATACCTACAGAAGTTTTAAACTTTACATCAAAAACGCATTTTTTACTTTGAAACTTTATCTTATTTTTATATCAACTTACATTATTTTTAAAATCCTGTTTTTAGCGCAAAATTTAATATCGTAGAGGTTCGTCTTTTGGTTATGCAAACTGATTTAATTATAACTAGCAATAAAAGCGCTCGTTTGCTCGCTTAAATGTAAATTAATTACATTTTGGTACATTGCGCGTTTCTTGAACAAAGATCCTAAGGCGTAGTAAATTATTTCCTTCCAAAGGAAACTCATTACAGTCTCAGACGAGTCCCGGTTAAGGCAGGTCTATACTTTCCTCTCCGAGATATTTTGTTTGTTAGAACTATCCACGACATTTAAAGTGAAAGTGAATGGGATATCAGAAGATTAAATACTTAAAAATGTTACTACGAGTAGCTGACCCGGCAAACGTTGTGTTGCCATATAAATAAAAAAATGTTAAGGGTGATCACTTAGGGGTATGAAAAATAGATAGTAACCGATTCTCAGACCTACTGAATATGCATATCAAATTTGGTGAAAATCGATAAAGCTGTTTCGGAGGAGTACGGTAACTAACATTGTGGCACGAGAATTTAATATATAAGATTTACTTTTTTTAATAAACAAGTAGCAAACGAAGTTCAACGACATGAATAATGCAGTTTTAGTTTTTATCAAAATTGGCCTCGTAACTCCTTTCAGCATTTTTCGCTAAACCTTATAGATTTGGGCCTGAAGACCCATTTAAAAAATTCATCCTGTACCTAGATATCGCTTGCGACAAAATATTGGTTACATAAAAAAATCAAAAATCAGCGACTCATTTACGCAATTAAATTTGATGTTTTTAAAACATGTACCTAACTTATTTACGTACTGGTTTCAAACTTGACTAGTAACGCTTTAATATTCGGCATATACGGATGTATTCATTAATCAAGTAAACGATAAATTGGTCAATTAAATCACAGAATTTAATGAATGTGGAGATAAATTACAAAAATGTACATTAAGACGTGTAGATAACATCTGTTGGTTTACGAGATTTATGACTTGTCGGCACTTAGTAAATCGGACTAAAAACATTAATCAGCAAACGTATTGACGTCATTAAAGTCTTAAAAAAAATCGAATAAAAATCTGGATAATTACTACGTTCTAACCACGTCTACAAAAGTCATATTTCTTATTAAAGGTTAAAATGTATGTTAATTTTTTGCTACAATTATAACGCATCTAAGTGCAAAAACATATTGTTTTATAAGATTAAAATTAGTGAGCATTTAGTCCACCTAATGGTAATTGGTCACTGCTACTCATAGGCATAAACCGTTACGTAACCAACTCCATATTATGTAACAGATTTTATCTGAATCGAATATAGATTAATTACCACTCCTGGAGACTGTGACAGCCGTCTCAAAATATTGATTCATGACAATAAGTATCTACTTCTGTCATTTAGGTAGGTACTTATGCAGAACATAATTTCCTTCTTTTTTATTTTAATTATGTAACTGCTTTAACCATTCAGTGGGCGCGCAACACAAGCCATGAGCATACATTTTTCATGACTTCACGGAAATCACTGAAATTTAAGGAAAATTTTAGGACGAACTTGGTGATAAAGCCGACGAAAAACCATAAAAATCGTTTCAGTCGAGTAGGCTGAAAAATGGATGTACATGCATATAACTTGATTAAATAAAGGATTAATACAATAAGTACTAAGATAGTTCTAGTGTCTAGCCGGCATCACTTACTAACTTACTGAAACACAATATCTACTACACGCTTGAAATAGGTGTGGCGGACCCCTGACCCCTGACCAAACATTAAAGGTTCTATCATCTCTCAGCCATTTATATCGTTCTCTATAATGTTTGAGCAAACATTTTAAATAACAATCTTTATTAATTCATAGAATCATACAAGTGAAACATGTACAAAACAAACGCATTTAAATTGAGGAATTTATTTTAATTTTAAAAGTTAATTTATAAGATTGACAAATTTGTCAACAGCAACGTTGCTACAGTAGTCAAACAGGCGCCGTCGTTAAATTTGTCAAACGGAGTAGCTGCTACAGTGCGCTTTAATCAAATTAATTAAGAATTCAAGTGACCGCAGCGCGAAATTATGAGAAGTCGTTAATTATGAGAAGTCGTTAATTTCGCGGACAATTTAACTCTCGACCGATTAATCGGTTTCATAATTCGAAGTTCGTCTCGTTCAGAATGGCTGACAGTGTTTCTCAATGTATTGTTTTCAAACTTAAACGTAAACTTAATTTTTTCAATAACTTAAGTAGCTGAACTAAACAGTTTTTAAAATAATCTTAAAGGTTCGTCGAGATTGACGTTTAATTATATTATCAAAAATCTTCAAATACAGCCTTGGAAGAAGTAGGTAGGTAGTAAAATACTTTTAAAAATCTTAACTTTTGAGTGAACCCTAGGAGTTAAGTGTTTACTTCTCTAGCACAAATTAAATTAAGTATATTATTACATTAAATTTCATAAATTGTTGTTTTAATTTTAATTAAAACAAATCAATTGTTCCAATCGAATTTATTAATATTAAAGACTTATAAGCGGAAGGTTGCAGGTCCCACACCAGACAATCTAAATAACGACTTTAGTTTTGACTAGATTCTATATACACGTCTCGGGGTGTATAAGGCTACAAATCATAATCATCAATCAGATATCATTAGCATAGAAGGCGCTGTTATATAAAACGGACAACATTATGTATATTCCAAATGGAAAAATACTCTTCGGTTGAGTGACACTGGAATATTTCCAAGGGAATTTTCCGGTGATTCGCTCGCGCTCCATCGTCCGCCAGCCGAAAATCCAAATATGAAGCGTCGCGCGGGGTGTCCATTTCGATTAAACTTAACGCAAACGTATAGTATGCAGTGGTTACATGTTTCATGTTGTATGAATTTTTTATCTATAATTTAAAAAGCAGTGGTAGCCTAATGTGTACGAAACTCGGCAATCAAGAACCTATCAGCGTAAAATATTGTATTTAATCAAATACTCGTAACCATGGGTTTTCAAGGTTTACCTACCCAATGTTCATGACGCAAGCTGGAACCGTAAGGAAATAAATGAGCTACACAATATCTAGGGACGCGACATAAGTATCTTCTTCCATAGTAAGTTCTCGTACATATCATATTACTTCATCTTCCTAACGTGATTACGTGACTGACTCCGTGTATAGTTTACAAGTCGATTGCCACATACGATGAGCTACTTCAGCGAGGTACTCAACTTGCCGCTGTTGACTACCGCCCTCAGGAAAGTTCTGTAGACCGTCGCTTACGGAATACGTAGCTCGAATCTATCGCTCGAATATAGTCGACGGACGACTTTCTAATGCGAATGTGAACTCAGGCGGCAAACAATTTGGTCTTTACAGCGAGTTGGTAAGCGCCTACGACCGAATCGTACTGAAATCTATAAGACTCAAACATACCAGTTTTATATATTAAAATGTTCGAGGCGTTATTATTATTTGTTAAATAGTCAACTGATGTATATAAAATTTATTAGTAACAATCCATCGTCCTTCTCCAATTTTAAGTAATTAATAATAATCTAAATAAATTTGATTGAGAAAAATATTTTATTAAATATTTATTTACATTATTTGGCCATTTTCCTATCCATGCAATTCTTCATTCAAACGGAATATTGTCAAATATAAGTCCAGCACAATTTGAATACAATGAGTGTAATTATCTTACAACGTGCAAAAATTACGCTTTTGTCCTGATATAATTGCAGACGGTAATTACCTACCTCTAAATTTAATGTAATAGTAATGGTGATGTAAGAATATTAAATACCTTTATGTATATTTTAATTGAAGGAAAGCGAGGCATGCCGAGGCGTTCCAACTTAACGCTCGTTATTTTTCGGTTAATGTCTATCTTCTATTCACGTCGATTAAAATATTATATTACAATATAATACTTTAACATTAAAGTAACCTTGACATCACAAGTTGAAACAATTATATTACAGAATATAATACCTAATGTTGTACGAAATAATAATCTTATCATCCAGCTAAATAATAAAGCCAAAACTCTTGGAAAATTTTGAAATTGCTATGAAAACATTATCCAAAATAAACTGCCACTTCAAAGATACTTAAATTGAGAAGTAATTGTATAAACATTGTTTGTAATAAGCGGGCCAGATACACTGAAATAAGGCTCTAACCGAATTACGAAGCAATTCATAATTAGGTTTTTAAACGAGCGCTAATTAGGTAGATAGGTATCTCTACATCTCTACTATCTTTTTTTGAATAATTTTATTTATAAAATATATTTATATTATAAAGTATATCTATATTATAAAGTATGTATGAAATAAAATACTCTTCTCTCTGAATGAAAATATTGTCCACAGCGTGTATAGTATTGTTAAAGTGTTTTTAAGTTTCCGTTTTCATTTATACATTTTTTTAATATTTAGGAGTAGCAGACGAGCATGCAATCCACCTGATGGTAAGTGGCTACTGCCGCCCATGGACATCTGTAATCAACCCCAGATTACATTTTCCTACCAGAGTTCGATCACAGATGCGCCGCTATCCCTGAGGACTAAGCTGGAATGCCTCGAAAAAGTAAGTCTCCCTTACCACACCACAGATGTGATCACTCAGGCACGCTTACATAAGGATTTCCAATTTAGTCCTCAGAAGTAGGAACGCCCTGTTGCCAACTAACGAGTCTAATCTCATTTGCAATAAATTTTGTTGGTGCTCTGTATTTTTAATAAAAAATAAAAAATGACGTCATCTTCTTCATCTTTGATACGTCATTGTCATAACCCTGTAAGCGTTCATGTCATAATATCTCACTAAACTTAGCATTCAACCCAAACATACTTCGTAATGTAGTTCAACAGTGCCAAAGTAACCCTCCAATAACCAAGTTTGATTGTCTTGCGAGCGACTAATTAACTGAGTTGTGAATATGCCAATCAAAAACCTCTTGACCCAAATATAATACTTATTCAGTTCAAGCTATGATTTTTGCATGTGACTTAATTAATTTGGTATTCGCGCGGCAGACGGCGCATTTTGCAATATATAGCAATAGGTAGGTATATAGTAAATAGACTACATAGTAATAGTACTCTTAGTCTATACATTAGTAATTAGTCATCTCTCTCTCTCTCTTATAAGTAAATAAATCTAACAAGAGAACGTTGCCAATATTATCCTTATAAAATGGCAAACTATCATACAGACTACTTGAGCAGTCTTCTTGATAGTAAGTGTCACTCCCATCCATGGATTTCTGTAATCTACTACTAATAGAATCGGAGTACCTACTACCCGAGACTCAAATCAAAATTACAATCCCCAAAGACTAAGTCAAATCCATTCGTATATAGTCCGCGTAAAACTGCTAGTCCGCTCTGAATATATGTAATTGTATAACTACACCTGCTCGCAACAACTTCAGAGCGGTCTAGCAGTTTGGCGCGGACTATAACTTGTGACATAACCACACTCTTTAAACCAGCACACAGCAACACTTATGCTGTTTTAACATAATCTTAATTAATTGATTGAAGAAAACTCGAAGGGAGAATGTTACGCCAAAACTTGGTATCGGAACTTACCGTGACTGTAAGCATACTACAAAGAAACTCAATATGCTATCTAACGGCAGAGTTGTATTTGAACATATCTATAATTTAACTCGAAGTTTGAACGTGGCTTTGAAATCAAACTTGCTACCTACGTACGTTAGGACTTATAACTCATAGAATGTAGCACGTTGTTTGAGCAACTTTGTAGTATTGAAAGGTGACTTAACACTACTATGAAATACTTATAATAAGTATCAGAGGTTGCCTTTACAGTTCGACTCCGGCGACACCACCGCCACACCTATTTCTGCCTTATAACAGCAGTGTTAAGCGCTGCTGTGTTCTGGTTTAAAGGGTGTGGTAAGGGAGACATACTTCTCCGAGGCGTTCCAGCTTAGTTCTCAGGAGTAGCGGCGTATCTGTAGCCGACCTCAGGTAGGAATATCTAATCCTATCTAGGTTTGATTACAGATACCCATGGGCAGCAGTAGCCACTTACCATCAGGTGGCCTGCATGCTCGTCTGCTACTCCTATATTATAAAAAAAGGTATGAATGTCATATTTGTAAGCTTCGTGCATACTTCTAAACGCCATTGAATGATTGATCAAATGCGTACCTTATTCTGAAGCCGGTAAAGGAGCCTCGTGTAGACACACCTTTACGACACCCCGAAGTAGATCACATCAACATTAAACACTTTTGTTCGGAAAAGAGCAGAAATAGGTGACGAACAAAAATACGCAAGGGATGAATCTGGAGTAAAATAACAAAAAATAAAGGAATTACGTTATCTAGACGCACAGCACTGTGTTAGAGAAGTTGAGTTTATCTAACCCAACTACACTATTGAATGTGTGTGAAGATGTAATTACGAAGAAACGTAAATAACGTAGTTGCAATATGGAAATGTAAAATACAATAAAACAATTACAAACTACTTTCCTGAAAAGTGTAATTTATTCTATCCCTTATCAATCGGAAAAACCCAGATCCTACAGTTGAAGCGAAAAATGTCACATTATTTCTTTAGATCAGAGCTCACTTCACTCGTAATTCTTTTTAAATTACGGACAGCTGTCCTTAAGTAAAGTTATGAACAAGAAGTAGGCTAGGAAAGTAGGCTGACTTTGTATTTACGTTTTCCCCCGATATAAAAAACTAGTCTTTATTCGACCTTTGTTTTTTATTTAACAGTTATTTTTTGATATCTTACAAACAAAAATGACATTCATTGTATATTTTATCTATGTTTTTTTCGTTAACCCATCATATTTTCCCTTCACATTAAATATACACATTTTTGTAAATCATTGGTACTTACAAGTTCTATTGTTTTTTGAATTGGGCATTTACTGTATAAAACGAAATAGTTCATTTCAAAAAACGCGTTACTGAAGTGAAAAAGAACGAACGATCAAAAAGTACCGCAACGTGCAATTATTATTGTCTAAGACTATTTCTTTCAAAGTATAAGCTCTTGAAGATTTTAAAATAACCCGTCTCACAAACAGGGCACTCTCGAGAACGTCTTAGCTTCATTGCTCTTTCATTTTTTCTTAATCGTCGCTATATTTCGCTTATTACTTATTTTGCTAAGGTCTCCTAAAAAGAAAAAAAAAATGTAAAACCATTTTACTTACTCGAATTAGTCATATTATGTACATATGTTTTTATATGTGTTAAATGCGTATATATTTTAAGATTGGAGGAGTACCTATAGGTAGAGTTGCGTTTTCAGCGAAGATGACTATCATATTATCGTGCCGTACCTATTGGTAAGCTAATCAAAATTTATCACACTAAAGACATGTAATAATACATATCATTTTGCTTGCATTGCACCAAATTGTGTAAGGTACATTTTTCATTTAAAACTAGGATCTTCTGAATTCAAATGAACAATGAAATCAAACGCTTGAGTATGTTATAAAATTTTAGTGCACGCGTGTCAATATAAAGTGGAGTCTGTGTAAGATTTACTGTTTCACATTAGGCCGTTTCAAACTTAAAAGCTTTCCAACGTTGGGTACCTATAACAGTATATCTCGGGAGTCGATTAAGTTAAATTACTTTGAATCTCAACCTCCTTAGCCGTCGTATTCTCTTTATTTCAGCTATGGTCTCATTGTATTTATTGTACTTTTATAATATAATTTGATGCCAATTACAAGAAAAATATCACAGTAGAAAGCTGATAAGAAAAAGAAACGAAAATAATCCTACATCCTCGATAAATGTACCTAGATATGAAGAGAGTAAGTTATATGTCATAATTTTGTATTTTTAGGGTGCCGCGCCCCTGATGGTCCCATATATGTCAGAAGTTGGTCACATTTGCCCCACCACGCACAATCCGGCTGATTTTGTATTGGAGACTCTCCTTGGAGATTCGGAAGCTGCCGCACATATGTCAGAACTATGCAATAATGGGAAATTAACAAGAAAACTGGACAGAATGCAAGTCAGAGGTGGAAGGTAAGTTTAATATCAAGTTTGGAGTTCAAAAAAAAAATAGTATTTACGCCTAATGACAAAATAGTATTTCGAGTAGGCGCGAGTACTACTATGTAAATAACACACTCGCCACGATGCTCGGCCAGCCCCGAATGGTGTAGGTTTCTCAGCACAAATCAAAGGATTACGCGTCTGACTTCGTGTGCGCTTTTTACATACTCGTCATTGTTCGGCGAGTTACTCGGCCGATTGTTTGCGAGTATCTAAACCTGATATAAATGTAAGATGTGTAAATGGAATCTGGCGTAAGAGCACGATGATTTTAATCCAGGCTTCCCCTAGCTTTGGGCAAAGACTCGTAACCAGTATTGAGGTATTAATAGGAAGAATTTGCATACCACTTTTATGGTACATAATATTTAGTTCTTAAATCAAACACTTAATGCATTACAAATTTAAATGTAAAAAACAATTGCTCTAACATTTTACAGAAAACCTGTACTACATTCAGATGACTCCATCCAAAGAATATTCGTAGAGCACGTCGCCAAAGAACAGACACAAAATATGGAGTTTCCGACGACATTCTCTACGCAATTTAAGATATTAACGAAGCGTATGTTCATGCAGAACAGGAGAAACATTGTAAGTTTTCCTTTTAATTTAAATTCCATATAAAAGATGTAGGAAGCAGGAATGCAGTCGTATTAAAAATCGTAAAATCCTTCGTGTTGCAGATCTGCCTTTGCGCCATTTCTACCTAATAACGTGTATTAATATGTTCAAGTATAACCAGTGTGATAAGAAATGTATCATACATATATACCAGGACGGTTCCAACTGACCACTTAAGAGTAACAATGCAACCGATATTTAAAATTGATTACATATTACTTGAAACAGCTATTGATTACTGAAAACATTTGTGTTCATTTGCTATTCATATTCACTTCTTTCCTTCCAGATAAGCTTATGGATCCAATTCGCCCACCATGTGATGTCTGCTTTACTGCTGGGCGGTATATTCTTCCACGTGGGCAACGATGGCAACCAACCCGTAGTAAACTTCAAGTTCTGTCTAAGCTGCCTGGTCTTCTTCATGTACACTTACGTCATGGTTCCTATTTTGATCTGTAAGTATATATAAGAAGATCTCTTGGTACCGTATGCGAAATAATTAGTAATATGTTGATGTATGGGGCTTAATGATTAGCTTTATCAAGTTGGTTGTCTGTGACTGTTTCCTAAAGAGATAAACATTTATCATAATAATGCCAATAAAATAAAATTCATGTACACGGTTTTACAAATTATCCATTAATTGGCTAATAAAATCTACAAGTTTCGTGCATTAGGACTCTAGAGAGAAACAAATACGCACTAAAACTTTTTGTCTACTTTCTAAAATTGAATATGCAAATTTCGGATATATCCCGTAAAAGCTGCGTACAAATTCTAACGCCTCACTGCCGCAAGCGACTCCGGAGACAGTGCAATCATTTTGGGAAAGATCTTTTTAGGAATTTCAAAATTTACATACATAACTAATTCCACGTTGCATATTGGATCCACAACGGCCTTGCTAGCGAACGAAGCGGAAATATTCAACAAGAATATGCATAAAAAAAGTTTCCGTACATTTTTTGTTCGGTATCAGTATTCCCTGACGACAATAGGGAAATTTTGTAGGATTTTACGTCACTGATTACATTGTGGTGTGGCTTATTGAATTGACTGACTTTTGTTCATGCCTGTGTCACAATGGGATAGCATTTGCGAAAGTGGTCTATTATTTAATAATATAAATGTGTTCTGTATTGGATTGTAAATATTGATAATATTGGTTATAATGTATTTAGATTTATTATAGAACCCTTTTTATAATCAACTTTTCATTGTTATATTGCTAAGTACGAAATAGTAGAATTAGAATTAGAATACGAAGTAGAATTTTGATTTCACACACTTTGATAGCATTTTGGATAACTTAGTTTTATAAGATCCCTCGTGATAATCATTTCGACTTATCATTGTTTCCTTGCCCGGTACTTATTCCTTACTGCACACACTCTTTCGAAGGATCGGAGATTGGCACCGCGATGTTATCCAGTACCCCGGAATTTTACTTTAAAATGCTCGAGACTGTCTCATGTTAAGTTTAATTTCTAACAATGATATCTTTTCCAGTTCCACTAGAGATGCGGATGCTGCGTAGAGAGTACTTCAACCGCTGGTACAGTTTGAAGGCTTACTACGCCGCGCTTACTTTGTCGTCTATTCCAGTTATGGTATGTTCTTTAGAAACAATCATATATGTGTACCTTTTTAATAAGGTTTTTGTTCTGTCCACGTCATTTATATGATTTTCATATTGCAAAACTTAGTCGACATAAATGTACCTAACAGCCCATATATCATTAAGAAAGTTTCTTCTTTTGAAATCAAGTTATATCTGAACAGTATCATTAGGTAAGTCTCTTTTGACATTTAGTATAACCTGTATGAAGTCCAATTAAAATTTAAGAAATATAAAAATATTTAGATTTAGATACGTAAGTTAAATAATTAAGATGTAACTTAATAGGAAACTAAAGCATTTCCTAGTTTAATCAAAGCTGTGGCCGTTTGCAATATCAGCTAAATTGTACGACAATCGAAATAGATCGAGCGTGCATAATAATACAATGCACACTCTATTCGTTGAAACAAATTGGATAATATTGAATAACAATTAATGTTTTAGTCAGTTCATAAAGGTTAAATTAAATACTTAACGTACAATGTACATTAAACACATGAGTAATATTGTATTATTAACTTAAAGATATATCTTACATTTTCTAATATTCACACGGGCGTAAAAACAAAAGATGCCACAATCGTTTATGTGTATGGAACAAATACAGGTCTGTGGTGTGGAGAATGGTATTACATGTTACCAAGAAGCCCGTAAGTACCAACATGATTTCAACTACGAGTATATCTAACACATTGACAAATGCGTTGCTACCCTTAGGTCCTGTCTTATCCACACCCTTAGATCAAAAATCATGAAACTCGACTCTTGACGATCTTGACTTCTAAGTTTTGTAACTTGCACCATTTTGGTTCTTTATTTATTTTTACATATTTTTTGTTACAGATAATACTCGGCATGATGTTTCTTATTATATGCTATGTGATGTCTGGCCAGCTGTTGGAATGGGACCGTTTCATCATGTTTAGTATCAGCGGCCTGATGATCGCACTGTGCTCTGAGGGCTTGGGATTACTTGTAGGAACTGCTTGCAGCGCTACGGTAAGAATAATATTCATTGATTGGCTTTGAAGGTATTATTTTAAAGACCCTGACATAAATGCCATGGATAAATACATTAGTCTAGGATACCCTGCCTAGGGGTCAAACCAGGCACATAGGTATATGAGATCGGTATAGCGACTGCTTACTTAATTAATTGGTACTCTGTTTCAGAATGGCTCCATCATTGGTCCAGCAACGGTGGCACCGCTTCTTGCCTTATCCTGCTACGGAATGGGCTTTGGACCCTACATCGAAGCTTTCATGAATGTGTTGATGTCTATGTCTTATTTACGATACGGTGTCACTGGATTCTGCTTAGCATTGTACCAGAAACGGGGGCTAATGAACTGTGACGTTGATTTCTGTTTGTACGCTGATCCCAAACTTCTTTTACGAGATTTGGGTATGGCAAATAACACGTATTCAATACAAATCATATGTTTAGTAGCGTTTACACTCTTGCACAGAACAGCCGCGTATTTTGCACTCCGGTACCGCCTAACAGCAGAATATTCGAATAAGTTTATGACTTATATAAGCAAGTTCTTGAAACATAGATAACGAGTTAGATTCTTAATGTATTGTGACTAAAATATACTTTTCAACACTTGAAGCAGTAAATAATAACTTAATTACTCTTTCAAGAATTGCATCACCTTTGAAATAATTTGGCTTTGAGACCTCCCCGGTCGAACTCTTTATTGATATTGGTAAACACACTACTGTTTCACATTTCTACATTTGTAAAAGAATTTGTAAGTAGCAAATTTTTCTCAAGCAAACCTTAGCTTACCTATTTGGTATAGATTTTATAAGACAACATGCGACAAGCGAAATACAGAACTTTATCAAAGCTTTTATCGGAAACTGGATCTTAGTAAGTGTATCTACAAATATTTTAAGTTACGATATTCCTGAGGATAAAACGGATCTGAAAATTAATTTAAAGTACCAATGTTACGAGAATTTTATCTCTTTAGGGAAAATAAGAGTAATATCAAATTACTTTGTGGCGGTATCATATAAGTTATCATATAATTATATTTTAATATTAATAAGTAATGAATCAGTTGCGTATTACCATTAATGTGCGTAAAGCGGTTATTTGTCTACTAAAGATAGGAATACACACCAACCTGGTGCCATGGAATCGACATAGGATTATGTGGGATTCTAGATAAACATAGCGAATTGACTCTGGTAAAACATGCTCAGGCTTGGATTAGTTTTACTCAAATAAAATAACTGGTTATATTAATGAAGGTAAACATTTAAGTATTTAATCAGGCAAGCTTTTTCGCACATTAACGGTAATAATAGAACTGATATTAATACCTCGAAGACTACTATAAGAGGTACCACGCACAAGTAGACATAATTTAATTTGTTTTTGTTTCTGTGATAAGTAGGAATGGTAACGAGCATCACAATTTTACTTAAATATCTGATAGTAGAGAGATCTCCATTGAAATGTTGCCATCATTATCAATAGATAAAGCTATTAGAGCAGATTCTTTATCTAAGTCCTTATTGATTTGTTACAGGAAAATAGGTAATCTATCGATATGCCTAATAAGTAGGTAGGTATCTCTATATCTCAATAGTTATCGAGATGCCGCAAGCGTCGCAAATCACTGATAGTAAAAAAATATTTAGATATAACATCGTGTATAGATAGATCGACTAATATCTTTATGCTTTATCAACGTTTATTTTTTTTTAGTGATGAAACTCGATTTCTTTTTCCCGACATGTGACGGAATTGTTGATTGGATAACTGTTTTGTAATTTAACGACATTCAATAGAATAGTGTTTATTTTATAAACACTACTACTACTACTTAGGTACTTATTTTGTTTGAAAATGCAAGTTCAACAAGTTTAAAAATGCAAGTAGAAAATTATTTAATAATTTTGTAGGTTGTTCCCGTTGATGAAAATTTCAAATTTATTTCAGTAAATTCTTTTGCGGCATAAAAATAAAATCATTAATTTTAATGAGCAACGTAGATTGTAATACCATAATACCCTATTGCCTATTGGTATACAAAATATTTATTTGATCATAATTGTATTTATTGGATAAAGTGGTTTTCGTGATAGCTTTTTATGTTTCAAATTTACATACTTACATTTATGTAGATTTAGATATAACTTCGTATAACCACCGCTTTACAAGGTGTTTGTTATGGTAAATATTTAAATAAATACTACAAGAAAATATGACAATAGTCATTTTGAATATTTGATTGTACAAGGTTTGGTTTAACTATATAATTACATTAGCTATAATTTTAATTGTACATGATTTATAAGGTTATTTATGTAGATATATGTACCAATAAAGAATGTATTTATAAATGACATGTTTGTTTATGTTTCTCGCTTTCACATTAGGTCGAATAGTACCTACATATTTATATCTTTGTATACCTATCTATTTTAAGGTAAGTATGAATTTTCTCTATTAAAATACAGTAGGTAAAGGAAGGTAATAAGTAATAAGTATGAAGTATCTCCATCCATGAGCTGTATACAAAAGTAACCAATAAATTATGTCATCCGTGGACTCGTTATTATTCGACGGGCAGTGAAATTAACTTCAATTGTAAACCCTTCCTATCATTAAACTGTTAAACCAAATGTTGAATTATCTACTACAGTTGTTGTTATTGCTGGTTTGTTACTATTATATAAGTATATCTTTTGTTTTTGGCACATGTTAAATCCTTGTAATCATGTAGTTATATAGGTACCCTAAAACCCTACCTTATCCTATTGGTATACAATGTCAAGTACATCACATAGGGTGGCGCAAAATTAATCACCCTATTTTGTTTTTAAATAACTTTTGTACTGAATAAAAGAAGTGATTTTGAGTAATAGAAATCTTTACCAGGACCTGTAACTTCTTTGTGCCAATTAAAAAATATGATATCTGTCAGGTGTCTTCCACCATCGTTGCCACAAATTTTGCGCCACCCTGTGCTTACCACCCACACAAAGAGGCATTTCGAGCATAAACAAGTCTACGACGGTCTATTCTCCAGAAATAATAAACTAGACAGTACTACTTACTTAATTTTAGTAATAGGAATGCTTCACTTTCACCTGTAAGATAAAGTAATTTCTCGTAGGAAGGTACTACAAGTACCTAATGATTCTCTTTACGATATACTTATAGTAATATTGTAAAGCCGTTATCAAATTTAAGCAATATCTACATACAATAGTACATATTTATCTGCGATTATCTCAAATAAATAATTGAGATTAGATAATTAACCGAACCTTCTGCATATTATAATAATATGCGATTACTTCACATTCTTCTTTAATGACGAATCAATTGTGTTTTAACTAAGAAGGCATGTAGTTTTAGCTACTTTTTATTTATTATTTGAAATAGTTTTTGCATTTTTTAAATCTAAATAAGTAAACAGCATAAAATGCGTCAGAACCATCATTCATTTTTGAAGTCGGTGCTGCTATCCTGCGTCGTACCTGGGGGCTGTCATGAGAGATTACCAGAGGGGCGCTACGTTCTCGGAATCGCATTTTGCCAACAACATACGTAAAACCAACTATGTATATTATGTGTTAGTCGGCGAAAAATTGAGCTCGTCGTAAAACTATTGTGCTATAACATGTATAAAAAATAAGTTTCTAAAAGGGTAGCCAAGATTTTCAAATTCGAGGACGCAAAATTAAAAGTTTGGCAGAGGGCGCTCATGTCCCTAGCGACATTACTGCAGTCTCCTGGATCTAATCTCTTTTTCGCCTCAAACATCCATAAAAAGAATTGGAAGGGTAATTCTAGGCACCAGACAAGATTGGTAGTAACACTATTTATACCATTGCTATTTCCACAACAGAGTAGAAAGGAAAGACATTTGCTAATTCCAATCAAAAATATAGATAGCAAAAATTTACCCGATTTTAAATGGTTACATTTTCCATCCACAAATATAGACCACAGATGCATTGCCTTTTGAAGACTAACAAGTTGTAGTGCCACGATACACAGACAGCCAGCACTTTACAATGCTAGTATAACCCTGGAATGGGCGTAAAGTCATGCTTCCGAAGCCGAACTACTATGGGACCTATTAAATATCCATGTTGTTACATCACAGAAGTAATCAGAAAAAGTAAAATGCTAAATACATATTAATAAATGCAAATAAGACTTATTATCAAGTACAGTTCTTGTTTATTACATAATAACTACATAATAATAATGACCTACTTTTACCACTACCCAATTATGGCTTCGTCATGCTATTAAAACAATGACAACTATTGTTCCTAAATATAAATATAAGTTTTAATTCAATGCAAGTAATTATATTACTTAAGATTTTCTAACACAAAACCCTATCTATTGTAAATCTTCTATTCCTAATACAAACACTACAAAGACTACTACAGTAGAATATACCTAACAATTTATATTTTATATATTTCTTTCTGGTAATCTGGTAATTTATCATTGAGGCATGTTTTATGGTCAATAAATACGATAAATTCGCGTGTAAAAAGACTTTAATAGCATTTTCGTGCTCAATACAATATAATTTAAATACACTCTTTTTCCTATACCTCATGCAGTTTTGTATAACGAAATTTCCTGCTGAAGGCTGTAACATGTGTATAACATTAATAAGATTACAAAATCTAGCCTATTATTGCTTTGATATCAGCTGAGTTTATCAACACTTAACAAATGATATTTTCATTACATATCACTACAATGATTGCATAAAGCTTTAAATATCAAGCATGTAACAAACTGATATTTGTTTAAGAAACCTGTATCTACACCCAATTGTTTACTTTTTACTTTACTACATATTATCTTAGCTTACAAGTGAAATACATACAAAATGTAACAAACAACATATACATATTTTTTCTCAATAGAATTTTCTATACAATAATATCATAATTTCTTAACAAAACATATTTATGCCCCTATGTGGATGCTCCAACTATATTTTACATAATCAATCTTTACAAACGTCCAAAGCATCCTGCTTTTCTTCAGCCAGCTCCTTGCCAGTGGCATCCAGCATTTGGCGAGCAAAGTCAGAGATAGTAAGACCCTCAACAATCTTCCATTTCCCATTACTAACAGTGACTGGGAATGAGAACACTACATCGGGTGGGGTACCATATGATCCGTCAGACACAACACCCATGCTCACCCAGCGGTCACCGGTGCCCAAGAACCAATCCCGCATGTGGTCAGATGCTGCTTTCGCAGCGGAGAGAGCAGAGGACATTTTCCTAGCAGCTATAACTGCTGCGCCACGCTTTTGAACAGTTGAGACAAATGTCGTTTTCAGATAGTTGTCATCATTGATTGCAGCTGGCACTGGCTTGTCAGCACCTCCAATCTTGGCAATAGCATTGGAGGCATCAGGGAACTGTGTTGAAGAGTGGTTACCCCAAATAATTACATTCTTAACATCCTTGACAGGAATACCGAGTTTAGCTGCCAATTGGGACTGGGCACGGTTCTGATCCAAACGGGTCATGGCAGTAAAATTTTCCTTTGGAATGGAAGGAGCATATTTGGAGCAAATAAGCGCGTTAGTGTTAGCAGGGTTACCAACTACCAATATCTTGACGTCCTTACGGGCCACTTTGTCAAGGGCCTGGCCCTGTTCCTTAAAAATGCGTACATTAGCTGAAAGCAGATCTTTTCTTTCCATTCCTTCTCTCCTGGGCATGGCGCCGACGAGGAAGGCTGCAGCGACATCCTTGAAGGCCTCTTCGGGGTTAGCGGTGGGAAGAACACCAGCTAGCAAAGGCAGCGCACAGTCAGCTAACTCCATGACAACACCTTCTAAGACACCCATCATGGGGGCTATGTCCAGAAGATGGAGGAAGACAGGTTGTTCAGGGCCGAACACTGCGCCAGACGCAACCTGGTACACTAAGGAGTAGGCGATCTGACCAGCCGCTCCAGTGATAACAACTCTGATTGGAGCCGCCTGAAAGTCAAAAAATGTCTGATAAGAGTTATATTTAAACACATGGCTGCAGTACCTACCAAAAGGAACAAACGTATCTCAATGTGTGACGTCAAGAGGTCACATAAAAAATAGGGTAGACAAAAAACATTTAGAAACGTCTAGATCGTTTGGAAAATCTATTATCGTAATAACAACGGTAATAAATACTTTACCATTTCTAGAGGTCTAATGATGGTAGTGTTCAAATTATCAACTTCTTTACTAGATCCACAACATAAGCATGCCATGGCAATGTTAATAATGAATTCTTTGATAAATCGCTATCATTAATTGATAATCCTAATATGAACGTGAACATTATTATCATTCGAAACGTATATGACATGCTATTATCTCTTTTGTCAATTTGAATGAATTTTATTGAGATTTACAATTTAACTCTAAACGGTAAGGTCAAATCAAAGTCACTGGACTGGAGAAAAAAAATACTAACTTACCATTTTGTCAAACAGCTAATCACAAATTCAAATCTTGAATGTAAAAACGATGTGTGAAATATTTAACTACACCGGCCGGTTGATCAACGATAGAACAATTTATAAAACCGCCGGCCACAAGTTTGTCTCCCTCCAGAAATTCTGTTCTATCTGCTTGATCTGCTTCCTTTGCTCTTATGATGTAACCACAGACTATACGTAATAACAAGAATGTGCTAGCTTTTATTATAATAATTATGTAGTGTTATCGACTAAACAAGTTACAATCTTGCACACGTTACAATATAACAAAAAGAAACAAAGTATTTATATCGTAATGTAAGTTGTGTGCCAAAAAACATAGTGTCATGTATTTCGTTGAATATATCAAGTACATGTACTTTTCAGTACTATTTTGCAATGTATAAAAATTTATATATTGCTTTATAAGGGAAATCACATATTATGGATACTCAAAAAATAAATGAACACATTAGAATAATAATCATCCATTCTTATATTTTCATTTACAAATATGCTTGTTACAAATTCCGAAGTAAATTATAAAACGAAAATATTTTAATTTATTCATTAATTTCATATTTTAATATAGTCTTACACTTTATTATAAATGATTAGAAAAATAGTTATAATAATTTAATATATTATGATATATCGTTTCACGTTTGTCTATGTACGTCGTACACGATGTATCGTAGCATTCGTAGCGATTGTAATTTCGGATAATACGACATCACTATATCCAAACGTCCTAGTAATCAAGTATTCATAATCTGTGTTGCAGACCAAAGACAATGAGAAGGACTCTAATCTAATGACATAACGAAATAACCTAAAATTCCCTTTCTGTTATATGTCCCTTTGAGGTGGTGATAATTTTGTAAAAGGGAGTTCTTTTACACTGCAGTCCTTTACATTCATGTTTTAATTACGCGAAATAATATCCAACATGTCGTCCTTGTTGAGATCAACGAAATTTGTACGTTATTTTACTGGTGCAGCAAGAACGCTTATCCTGAATTCGGCGAAGACCGCAGAGGCTAATTCATTGATTAACCCAAAAGCTCTCTGTGCCGCTAATAGGTATGTTAGAAATGCATTTAATTATTTTTATTTCACATTATTTAATTATTGTGTTTAATTTCAAAGCAGCGGTAAAGTCAGGTCTTCCATTGCAAACGTTTAAGTTTTGTCGCATATTTTATTGATTTTAGAAATTGAGTGAGAACTTTGTCCACATTAAATTTGGCATGTGTACTGTATGTGGCAATTATGGAGTATAAATCGTAAAAGATTTCGTTAAATTTCATATTAAAAAGACATGTATAGCATTTACTTACCAAATTATCGTGCAATAAAGTGTATTTTTTGTTTGTATATAGTATTCTTCTAAGAGACTATGCCACTTCAAAGAAAAAAGAGAACCTTGAACCACTGCTGCAGAGACTTAACTTGGAGGTGAAGAGGTATGGCCGGATCACCAAGCGGGACATTGACGAAGTGTTTGATGAGATTAGAGGGAAGAATGACATTACTAGTTCACAGTCGTTATTAGTTATAAGATGTTGTGGTAAGTGTAATTTTTACCTACTAAACTTACTTAACTTTTAAACTACTAACTACCAAAGTTACTAATAAGATACTATAGACAAGATGTTTAATAATTTTCCCACATAGTTCATGGCTCTCTCGACATGCTGAAAGTAAGAAGCTAGTCTTCAATCTGTCATTAAGTGGCCAATGTAACTCAGAAGACCTACTTGAGGTTTATCATTGTCAGTGTTTATATCTCTATCTAGAGCTATCTATCTAGAGCTCATAAAAACTCCTTTTTTCAGGTCAATTGGTCCCTGAAGAATTACCAGAACAAAGGACACTTCTTGTCCAAAAAATATGGAATATTCTGTCAGAGAGGGGAGTGCCCATGGACATTTCACACTACAATGCTTTACTAAGGGTATACATAGAGAATGAGCATGACTTCTCTCCGGCTGCATTTCTCGAAGAATTAGAGAAAAAAGGAATAGAACCCAACAGGTTTGACTATACCTTCAATTAATTGTGTCATGGATTAGATATGATTTGTACTTTTTCTGGTAGCAATAAGTACTGATATTAATATTAACTTTATAGGGTGACATATCAAAGATTGATGTGGCGTTACTGTCAAGATGGTGATATGGATGGTGCCTTGAATGTTCTGGAAAAAATGCGGGAACTAAAAATGCCAGTGTCTGAGCCTGTTCTAAATGCTCTGGTTATGGGCCACTCCTTCTTAGGGGACACAGAGGGGGCAAAAGTTGTAATGCAAACCATGTCGGGAGCAGGTTTACAACCAACTAACCATACATATGCATTACTGGCTTGTGGCTATGCCAAGGACGGAGATCTTGAGGGCATCAATAGTGTTATATCAGCAGCTAAGGATAAAGATATTTACTTAACTGACAAGGTAAGATCCCTTTGTTTTTGCTTATTTTATAATTTAATGTGTGTTTTTCTGGCATAACCTCATTTTACTATTTATTGTTCCATTCATCTGGGAGGCCCACTCATAACCAATGTCATATACATTATAGGTATGACGACTAGACAAGAAAAAAAAACATTTAGTTAATAATTAGTGTATTATATAGATTAGTCTTCATATTCCCTCCATTTCAGGATCTCTTGGAAATAGTGGAACATCTTGCTATCAGTGGTCATGAAGACAAAGTTGATGAAATATTTCAGCATCTTCACAAAAGCTCCGGCTACAATCAGGATGTATGTAATGCAATTTTCAGGCTGCTCAACAATGGATGTGAAACTGCTGCTAAAAAAGTTATGAAAACCATGCCAAAGTCTGGTAACATTAATGATACAATGTTTAAAGGAGCATTTTATGTTAAACATTTACTTAAAGGCAATCCAACCCCTGAAAAACTCATTCAGCAATGTAGGGAATTGCAACAAGAGAATTTGGTACCAAGTGCTCTGTACATAGCTACAGAAGTATCACTACAAATGGGACACACTAAATTAGCTCAAGCATTGTTTAAGGAACTTCAGAAAGATGGATTTGAGATTAGACAACATTATTATTGGCCACTTTTGGTTCAGAAAGGAAAGGAAAAAGATGAAGAAGGCCTGTTACAACTTATTCGTGACATGAATAATGAAGGGATCATGTTGACTGGGGAAGCTCTTAGAGATTATGTTATACCATATATTATGGATAAGGAATCACCACAGAATGTGATTGTTAAACTACAAATAGCAAATATACCAGCAATACACAGTGCAAGAAATTTAATGGTAGAATTATTGGAAGCAGGTGAAATAAAAAAAGGTGCCAATATTGCCTTGCAATATCAACCAAGAGGACAGTACAACTTAGTTGCCAGACCACTTCTCATTGCATTGAATAAATCAAAGGATGTAGAATCTTTTGCAACCATTTTACATGTGATTAGTAATAATCCAACAATAGCCCAAACTGATGAAGAGGGGTCCAAAGATGATAGCCAAATAGATGACAAAGGAGATACCAACGAAATTGGTCGTATTGTAGTGTTGGGAGTAAAAAACTTAAACAATCCAGATTTGTGTAAAAATCTTTTAGATGCAGTACTTGCCAAAGGACTTAGGATAAGTACATCTCGTGCAGAGGAAATTGAACATTTCTTGAGTAACAACATGACACCTGAGATATCAGATATTTTATCGAAATTGACATCAGCTGATCTAGAAAGAGCACCTGTTGAAACTGTTCAGCGTCGTGTTCCAAGGCAACTTAGATCGAACGATTTGGAAAAGATGCTTGAAAAGTCTAGGCGTAGTGGAGACGCTAATATTAATAGTTTACAGAAACAACTTTTCTTGGCGTATCTAAAGGAAAATAATGTTGCCAAGCTCGAACCATACCTGGAGGAACTTAAAGCATCAAACTTTGAATTAACCACAGCTGCACTTGCACAGTTATTTGAATTTTACTGTGAAAATGACCTTATATCTAAAGCCAATGAAGTCAAGGCACAGTTGCTTAATAAAGAACCTGAATTTGTTTTTAATAGGTATAAGTGCATTCTTATGGCGTATGCCTTACTTCGAGCGAATAAATACGATGAAGCTTTACAGTTCTTTATTGATAATAAACAAAGTAATGAAATGACAACCTCCAATTTCTTGGTTAATTCGAAAAGTTGGCAAATGCTCAATTATTTAGCAGAACAAAAGGAAGATGCAAAGGTAAATATTAAGAATAAAGTAAACTCAGTATGTATGAAATTTTTCAGAGTTATTTAGTATTCATTTATTTTATAATTTTTTCAGGTAAGAGAACTAACAAAGGCCTTGATCGAGAACAATTATGTGGAGCCATCAAATATTTTATTGGGGCCAAGTATCAAGGCTCATATTGTAAAAGATGATATTGAGGGTGCCCTGAACGAATTCGAATATTGCTGCAAACAATACAGATGTACTCCCTGGAAAGGGGAACTTATGAAGGCGTTGATCATGAAAGAAGATGCCGGTAAATTGCAGTGGCTGGCAGATCTCAGTACACAGGTGAATTAGTAAAAATAATTTTATTTATCATTATTATTATGTAGACATAGACACATATCTTATATAGGACATTCAGACTTTAAGTTCATTCATTGAAATTATTACCTTAAGCCCCTAAACATAACCTAGACTTAGAATAATTTTGTTTGTTGTGTGAAAAATAATTATAAATAAATATGACGTCAATATAGAAAAGTAAGTACAAAAATGTGCAAACTCGACTAAATAGTCACAATTGAACTTTTGGAATTCTCACACTAATTTAGTAATTTCTATTATTATAAAAATATATTATAAAGTTAAAGGTTTATAATAGTCAATATTTACAGTTGTATCTTTTAAAATTCGTTTTACCAACAGCACATTTTTTAAACATATAAGTTTGCTTTAATTTTATCTTAAAAAGATTATTTTAAAACTCCATTCATCCATTAGTATTTAAAAGCTGAACATAGACCTCCCCTAATCTGCGCCACTCCGATCAATCTTGAGCAGTCTGAATCCAGTGCTACCCGCCGTCCGTTTCAGGTTATCAGTCCATCTGGGGGCGGGGGGCGTCCTGTACTCCTTTTGCCGTGGTCTCCATTCGAGGACTTTTCCACCCCACTGGTAATCTGTCCTACGAACTATGTTTTAAAACTATTGACACTGTTTTCTAGATTCATGGTGAGGTGAATATCCTCCACGATTTGGTGTTAGCGTTCGTGGAATGCGGGCGGTTGCGACAAGCGCGGCGGATCTTGGAGACGCCCGGCTTGCACACCCGCCAGAAGCGCTTGCAAGACGCGTGCGAACGATATGTTGAGGTGAGTGGACTCAATTGTTAAGCCCGCTCCATATTCTTGCGAATCTTGCGAGAATCTCGCGAGAACGCGAGAAAAACCCGTTTCACGTAGGCTCCACATTCTCGTTTCTCGAGCTTTTCTCGCGTTCTCGCGAGATTGTGAAGCGGGCTTTAGAACTCTGTGTCTGGGTGTGTTTCACGTCTGTCTTGTAATTTTATTGTCAGTGTTCTGGTCTCAAAATTATGGTTAGAGATGGATGGATGATGCTAAGAGAGAAGTATGGTAATTTTAATTTATATTTTATAAAAAAAATTATGCATTATTTTAAGAATGTCAGTAATAAATATTGTTATGTAATATATTTTCATCATGTATACTTTATATGATTGTAACTACTATTATTGTTGTTGTATAACTTTTGCTTTTTCTATGTTTAGGAAGGAAAATCTGAATACCTGGAGGGATTACTAGAAGCTACAAAGGAACTTTCACATATTGATCGATCGAAAATCTATTACCATCTGCTTGTGACTTACTGTACAGCAAATGAAACGGACAAGGCCTTGGGGCTGTGGACGATTCTTCAGGAGGAAGGCGAGATTCCATCTGAAAAGTTCTTGGTCTACCTTGGAGAACATCTAAAGGCTAACAATAGGGAGGTTCCCTTTGCTATTCCAGGGGTAGCTAAGCCAGTACAAGTGGAAAACAAGTCTGAAAAATCAATAGTTAAACAACAACAGTTGACCAAACCACAAAAGTCAGAAATAACAGTTCAAATTGAAGATTTAGTGAAGCAGGGCAATGCTCCCAAGGCATTGGACTTAGCAATTAAATCTATTCAAGAAGGTGTCATGCCGAAGTCTAATGTGCTCAAGTTCACGTTAAAAAATTTAGCAGAAGCAGGAAATGTAGAGAAGATTCAAGCACTTGGACAATATCTAAGTGATAAGACTCGCCGAGAGGTAACCTACGATGATAAGCTAACGTTAGCTATATTTAAAAGAGGTGCTGGCTCCCAACATATTGACAGTTTGATTACTTTAGTGAAAGCAGTTGACACCAATGAGGACTTAGAAGTAGCATTAAGGAAATTTCCTCGAAGCAACTCCTTAGAGATGGCTGTGCAAGATAAGGATCTGGCAAAGAAATGTAAGTTATTAAGAAGTATACTTTGATTTTACAGAATCTACAGATCCACACATAAGGCCACTACAAAACATGAATCTAAGACTTTTTCTAATAAAATCTTTATTCCAGTCTAACATTACAAATAGCTTGTACCTTTACCTTTAACTATACTTATTTCACTTGTCTGTATTAAAGTTAATAGATTATAGAGCGACAGAACTATTAATCAGAAAATTCATACATACAGACAAAGATCCTCCTCCTTTTTCAAAATTAGCTAAAATCTAAACATTTCATAAAAAAGATGAGTGCATGTTATGTTTATGTAAGCGCAACTTATGTTTCTATTAATTAATATTACAGGCCATGAAGTAGCAGAAATAGCAGCATCAAGAGGACATTCCCTGCCAGCAAACTTACTCTGGATGGAATATTTATTACAGGGAATGGACAACGAAGCAAATGCTTTGTGGAATACATGTTTAAGCAATGCTAGTGTGATAGTGTTCCGAAGACTGTTACAAGAGAGCCACACCCAAAAGAAACCAGAGCTTATTGAAAAACTCATAAGCATTTTACACACAAACAAGTCTCTTTCACCAGCCTCATTAGGAAATGCATACTCCCGGTTAATTAATTACCACATATCGGACAATCATGTTGATAAAGCTCAAGAAGTATTGAAGGAGGCTATGCAGAAGGGCATTTCAAAGGAACATTTTAACAAAAACACGCTGCAGCGGCTATTAGAGGCTTCGAAAGCAGCTGGGAAAAGTATTGAATTTACCATTTAAATAATCCATATAAACTATTCTAAACATATTCCAAACTTTTTCTATTGAATCATAGGAATTTGTTATCTGCTTGCTACATTGTACAAAGCCATACTTCTTGTGTTATAATTAATCTACATACGATATATTATTATTAATATTGAATGTAAAGTAGAGACATTATGGTATTGCAATTAATAATAGAGAGATAGAGTTTAGTAGATTTTCACCATTAATGTTATGTCACTGTCTATACAACTATCATCTGCAAGCTGCTAGTAACAACAGTTATAATTACATGTCCCCCTAATGTAGTTATTAATTTTAATTGTAATAAATTATTAGTTATTAAATGTTGTATTATTCACCTTTCATCTATATATATAAAAGAAAGTCGTGTTAGTTACTCCACTTATAACTCAAGAACGGCTGAACCGATTTAGCTGAAAATTGGTAGGGAGGTAGTTTAGAGCCAGGAGAAGGACATAGGATACTTTTTATCCCGTTCGACCGCGTTTCCTTGAAGTCATTTTATAACTCAAGAACGGTTGAACCGATTTAGCTGAAAATTGGTAAAGAGGTAGATTAGAACCAGGAAACGGACATAGGATACTTTTTATCCCGTTCGACCGCGTTTCCTTGAAGTCATTTTATAACTCAAGAACGGTTGAACCGATTTAGCTGAAAATTGGTAAAGAGGTAGATTAGAACCAGGAAACGGACATAGGATACTTTTTATCCCGTTCGACCGCGTTTCCGTGAAGTCATTTTATAACTCAACAACGGCTGAACCAATTTGACTGAAAATTGGTGGAGAGGTAGCTTAGAACCAGGAGACGGACATAGGATACTTTTTATCCTGTTCGACCGCGTTTCCGTGAATAAATAAGAGTTGAAAGTTTGTATTAAAGTCCCCCAGTTTTGATGCAAATCTATATGAAAATTGGTATTTGATAGGATTTCGATAGAAAGTAATTAAATATCTATTTTACGATATTTGCAAAATCAACCCTTAAGTTGGTTAGGTAGGGGTTGGAATTTTATTTTAAAATCCGTTAATTTGGAAGCAAAGACTGTAAAAATTTGCATTTGGCTTTAGAAGACACTTCGTTTAGAAGTCGGCAGATTTTGAAGCAAAGTCTATGAAAATTGGAATTTAGCTTTTTGATTCAAAATAATAGAACACATTTTTCACCGTTTTTGGAAAATCAACCCTTAGGGTCGTTTAATCGGGTATGGAACTTTAATTTAATATCCGTTAATTTGGAGCACTAAGAAAATTATCATAAGACATAATGAAGCATCTGAGTCACTGTTTGTTTTTTTAGATCAACCCTTAAGACTGTTATAAACCGCCTTTCTATTTACACACCTGTTTCAGCATTTTTAGCTATTCAACAACCCGATTAGAGTACTATAAGTAAATAAACTTTCTTTAAAAAAACCGTTATTGAAGTTATAGTTATACCGTTATTTCTTTTCGCGTGTTTGTAAAAAAAATAACAAAAAATACAACCGACTTCTATGTCACTACAAAGTAAAAAATAATTCGAACGAAATATATTGAGCGCCGACTTCAGAAATATGTACTAAACCAACATTTATTTGAATTATTTTTTACTATGTAGTGACATAGAAGTCGGTTGTATTTTTTGTTAAAATTTTTTTTACCCTTTTTAGTGATGACATAATAACATTTATATTAATCTATATATATAAAAGAAAGTCGTGTTAGTTACTCCACTTATAACTCAAGAACGGCTGAACCGATTTAGCTGAAAATTGGTAGGGAGGTAGTTTAGAGCCAGGAGAAGGACATAGGATACTTCTTATCCCGTTCGACCGCGTTTCCTTGAAGTCATTTTATAACTCAAGAACGGTTGAACCGATTTAGCTGAAAATTGGTAAAGAGGTAGATTAGAACCAGGAAACGGACATAGGATACTTTTTATCCCGTTCGATCGCGTTTCCTTGAAGTCATTTTATAACTCAAGAACGGTTGAACCGATTTAGCTGAAAATTGGTAAAGAGGTAGATTAGAACCAGGAAACGGACATAGGATACTTTTTATCCCGTTCGACCGCGTTTCCGTGAAGTCATTTTATAACTCAAGAACGGCTGAACCGATTTGACTGAAAATTAATCGAGAGGTAGCTTAGAAGCAGGAAAAGGACATAGGATACTTTTTATCCCGTTCGACCGCGTTTTCGTGAAGCATTTTATAACTCAACAACGGCTGAACCAATTTGACTGAAAATTGGTGGAGAGGTAGCTTAGAACCAGGAGACGGACATAGGATACTTTTTATCCTGTTCGACCGCGTTTCCGTGAATAAATAAGAGTTGAAAGTTTGTATTAAAGTCCCCCAGTTTTGATGCAAATCTATATGAAAATTGGTATTTGATAGGATTTCGATAGAAAGTAATTAAATATCTATTTTACGATATTTGCAAAATCAACCCTTAAGTTGGTTAAGTAGGGGTTGGAATTTTATTTTAAAATCCGTTAATTTGGAAGCAAAGACTGTAAAAATTTGCATTTGGCTTTAGAAGACACTTCGTTTAGAAGTCGGCAGATTTTGAAGCAAAGTCTATGAAAATTGGAATTTAGCTTTTTGATTCAAAATAATAGAACACATTTTTCACCGTTTTTGGAAAATCAACCCTTAGGGTCGTTTAATCGGGTATGGAACTTTAATTTAATATCCGTTAATTTGGAGCACTAATAAAATTATCATAAGACATAATGAAGCATCTGAGTCACTGTTTGTTTTTTAGATCAACCCTTAAGACTGTTATAAACCGCCTTTCTATTTACACACCTGTTTCAGCATTTTTAGCTATTCAACAACCCGATTAGAGTACTATAAGTAAATAAACTTTCTTTAAAAAAACCGTTATTGAAGTTATAGTTATACCGTTATTTCTTTTCGCGTGTTTGTAAAAAAAATAACAAAAAATACAACCGACTTCTATGTCACTACAAAGTAAAAAATAATTCGAACGAAATATATTGAGCGCCGACTTCAGAAATATGTACTAAACCAACATTTATTTGAATTATTTTTTACTATGTAGTGACATAGAAGTCGGTTGTATTTTTTGTTAAAATTTTTTTTACCCTTTTTAGTGATGACATAATAACATTTATATTAATACAATATAAAATTGTATAAACGTGATCATGAATTAAGGTAAGGTCTGAATTTACATTGATTGGAACCGCCCGCTCGCAGGGCGCTGCCGCGCCCTGCCCGCTTAGTTTTATATTGTCTTATGTGTTCCAACCTAACCTAACTAAATAGTCAATGATGCACTGGCCTTGCATGCATGCACATTGCATGCATGCATGCACGTGTAGGAGGTTCTAATGAAATTGCAATGAACTGGCCTTGCAATTTCATTAGAACCTCCTACACCAAATATCTTCAAACACGACTCAATTATTCCCATCGGTTGAGGAGTTACATATTTTGTCTCCGAGCCACATTATCAGACCCTTAAATAGTCAATGATGAACTGACTTTACAATTTCGTTAGAACTTACACCAAATATCTTCAAACACAACTCAAATATCCCCATCGGTTGAGGAGTTACATATTTTGTCTCCGAGCCACATTATCAGACCCTTAAATAGTCAACAGTCACATTATCAGAACCTACAATAAAAAATAACACAATAAAAAAAGGATTATTAAAATCGGTTCACTAACGGCGGAGTAATTCGTGTACATACATAAAAAAAAGATACCGGCCGAATTGATAACCACCGAGTAAAAAAATAACAGAGTGCAGAGAGGTAGAGTGAATTTTATTTAATTGTATTTTTTATTTTCCTGTTCTCCTGTGGCCATTTCCTAATATTTACCAGTAGTTTATGGAAATAATACATAAATTACACGAGTGAAACCACGAAGTACAGATAGTCACTCATAATTAGGTGGTACGAAGTTCACCGGGTCATCTAGTATTTATATAAATTAAATGAATTAAGAAAGTCAAATAAAATAAATGTTATTTATAATCAGTTTAGAATTAGAAATTATAATCAGAAGCTTAGCGTATATTAGGCAACGAAGCGGTGCGTCCTTAGTCATCGGCTGAGTAAGACCTTGAAGTCACGAAGGATTAGAGTGATTTGGGTTACAGATATGTTGCTACCCCTGAGGACTAAATTGTATCTTCCGTACAACACCCTTCAAACCAGTTCTAACCTCATTACATAGTACTAGACGTGGTGTGGCAATAGTGCCTCCGGAACCAAACCACAAAATTTTCTGTAACATCGTAAATTACTTTAACTTTTTTAAAGTCTTAAAGAGCATATAAGTAATTTCTTTCTTTCTTTCATTCATATCCTACATTTACAAAGTATACAGTTTTGTACTCTCAGTAAATAATATACTTTATTTTTATATTATTACTAGTGGTGCCCGCGGCTTCGCCCGCATTTTAAAGAAATAATAATAATATGACATACATAAAACGGAAAATTTGTACCTGCATTGAAATGACAGTGTTGCCATCTGTCGAATATTGGTCTTACCAACTCCCTAATCTTCGTGGGCTCTTGGACAACAACTTTACTAAAGATCATCATTTGATTAAATGCATAGTTTCCGATTCTACAACTACTTACGAATTAAAAATTAGTTAAAAAAACCTTTTCCCAAGGAACTAAATTGTGAATCTAAACCATTCTCAAGTCCCCTTGAACACACACAACTTTCATCACAATCAGTCCAGTCGTTTAGGAGGAGTTCAGTGACATACACACGCACATAAGAAATATATATATAAAGATAAATATAATTATATATGTAGGTAATAAAAAAATAAGTATACATTTTATGGGTTTTATTAAAATATAATAATTAAATCAATACTGGCAACTTGCATTTTAGCGTCATTTAATATGTATGAAGTGACGTCAATGAATGAATCTATCAATCTATGTTTTGGCGGGAAGCTGAAAAAAGATGCACGTAAGCGCAACGTAATATGAATTAAATAAAAAATATTCTCGTTAGTTGCGCAGTTTGTAGAATAAAATAAGAATTTACATGTTCTGAAATTTAAAATATATAATTTATTTAACTTGGATATTTTTCGTAAAAGTGTTTTGACGATTAAGTAAAATTGTAACTGCGCAGTTTTAAAATAAATCCAAAATGTTTTATCCCGTTGATTCCTTAAAAAGAGGCGGCAGGTTTTACTTGTGTTGGGTAGCTGATTCGTGGCCGCTACGGTTTGCAACAATCACACACAGACAACTGTGGTCGCAGGATATTCGTAAAATTTGGTAAGATATTTTAGAAGTAGTAAAGTTCACTCATCTACAAAGAAGATAGAGTACTTACTTATAAAGTTTTTGGTCTTTGTACCGTAACACGAACAACCAACGCCAAATAGAAAAAAGAAGTCCTATCTGAAACGTAGAAGACTACGTTCACAATAATAATACACAGTAATTTACTCTTATAAATTTATTTCAAGTACACTTCATGTCCGTTGAGTTTGAGGCCTTGAAGTTAATACTGCCAACGTCACCCTATCTATGTATTGATAATCACTGAAACAATGTTTGCCAGGTCTTTATAACTCTTCGTGGTTTAGTGTGTTGTGGTAAAATTCAAAGAATTTCTATTTCCTATTCTATCAAATGTACAAATTGCCTGATAAAATGATTTCATCTTCATTTCAGCGATGATTTATTAGAGGTGATTGTGACGGAATCCGGGCGGCCCGCCAAGCGGTTCTCTTTGCGTCTAAGCTCGCAACTAATGCGCGGCTTGGTGCGCTTATACCAAAGGAAAGTAACCGTTCTCCTAGGTAAGAATAATTGCTATTAACTAGATTAGTTACAAAGCGTACTATTTAATAACATTTAACCCATAAACGACTAATTTTTGCATGATAATAGTGAAGAGTAATAAAGTTAAAATTCATGTGAATTACGTATTTTTGTCTCAAAAGTTCCACGTCACTAACACCAAATCTTTGTAGCTACCTAACTTATTTTAATAAAGATTGTATTTCAAAATGGCACCGTTTATTTCTTCTCGTTTGTTTCTTTGTGTGTGGGACAATGATATTATGGTGTGGGGCAACTTATGTACCTATACAAAAGTCAATTTCTTATTAACCATGAATAATATGTACGATCGTACTATTACGAAAACAATTTCTAAATAACTTGCAGGTGACTTGTGCATGATCAACGCTACTGTTAGCAAAAATGTTAACAAGAAGTAAGTACTAATTTTCATCTTCTAATATATAAAATTCTCGTGTCACAGTTTTCGTTGCCATACTCCTCCGAAACGGCTTGACCGATTTAGATGAAATTTTATGTGCTTATCCGGTATCTATGAGAATCGGCCACATCTATTTTTCATCCCCCTAACTGATAAGGATTGTTCACCCTTAACATTTTTTTATTTATATGGCAACACAACGTTTGCCGGGTCAGCTAGTATCTTATAAAACTTGATTCAAAAGTATCATCCATCAATTATACCATCCTAACCATCTAGTGTACCATACATCAGATTTACCAAATCCAAGGCTGTAAATATGCCTAAAAAACGATTTACGTGTTGATGACCGCAGTTACTTCGCTGGGGGTGCCATCTTCTGAATTTAATAGGCACACCTTTCTCACGGGAAAAGTTCGACTATGCCATCATCATCAGTACAATTTGCCATGGATCTTATTTATTTATGTAATTGGTCATTCAGTCAAGCAGTTTTGAAGTATAGTGGATAAAAGTATTTAGAAAAAACAGCCACAATAATCATCTGACCGAAATAGTAATATGATTCGAATTGTAAGTAGATGTAGATATTAGGTATGTTACAAATCCCTTATCATTATCAAAATGTCGTGTGGCCAACAGTGGGTCCTACTATGGTTACATTACCTACTTATTTTGTGGTTACAATACTTACGAGCGTCATTAAAAGCTAATTTTTTTTTCATATTTTCCAAGATTCGTGTTTCAAGAACCAATTATTCTTGAGTCTCGTCCTGAAATCCCTAGACTGGTTATCGAGCTCCCGGAAAATGAAGAGAGAGTTGAAGATATGATCCAGGTGCGTGATTTTAAGAGTACCTACTTATTATACTAAAATAATTAAAAATATCCTTTACCTTAGCCTGGAGATCTTCAACAAAGGTGCAACAAAAACTCTTTAAACCTGACGATGCTTAGGCGACTTCTTGATGTTGCAAATTTAGCTTAGCTGCAGGAGATGGTGACTGCCTTATTAGGTTTATGTATAAAAAATCCTAGTGGTAATAACTTCGTCCTTACACAATGAGGGTCCAGATCATATTTCAGGCACTTCTAATTTTTAAAATCCCTGAGAGTTCTCTAGAAAAAAATCTCAAAGGTATATGGAATCTACCAATCCGCACTTGACCAACATATTGGAATATGCCCTAAATATTTCTTCTGATAAGAGACGATCTCCGCTATAGGACAATACTGGATTGATAATGATTGAAAATAAATGACGGCTTTTTATTTGAAATAATTTTATATTATTTGGCTATGTTTTTTGTTCTCAGAGAAGCGGTAACGTTGTCGCCAATGTTCAGGATATAACGTTGAAAGAACCAACATTGCCTGAGCACCAACAACTGCTTAATGTAAGTATTCCGTCACACCCATTCCATTTACTGTTCGACTCCGACGGCACCACCGCCACACCTATTTCTGCCTCATAAAAGCAGTGTTAAGCGCTGCTGTGTTCCGGTTTGAAGGGTGTGGTAAAGGAGATATACATGCAGTGTTAAGCGCTGCTGTGTTCCGACTTGAAGGGTAAAGGAGATTAATTTTCCGAGGCGTTCCAGCTTAGTCCTCAGGATTAGCGGCTCATCTGTGGCCGACCTCAGGTAGGAATATCTAATCCAATCTGGGGTTGATTACAGACGTCCATGGGCGGCAGTAGCCACTTACCATCAGGTGGACTGCATGCTCACCTGCTACTCCTATAGTATAAAAAAAACTACCGCCACACCTATTTCTACATAATAACAGCAATATTAAGACCTGCTGAATTTCTGGGTTGAGGCAAGAAAGACATATTTTCCAAGGTAATCCAACTTGTTTCTCAGGGGTACTAAGGCATATGTGGCCAAACTCAGGATAGAATCTAAACTTATCTGGGATCGTGACGTCCACAGGCAGTTCGTGCGACGAATTTTGACATAGTCAAGATTTACAATTGAAATATACAATAATAAACATATTATTATCATTATTTATCCGTAAGTTATGTATGGGTGCAGACGAGGGTGTTTGATTGAGATTTCGAGATGGTTACTAAAACTATTTATTCCATTTCTACAATTGATACTACATTCTAAACTAAAATCTACATTATTCTATGTGAAACTCGTACGATGATGGTAACGAGAATGACGCTCTGTCCGTGGAAACGGTACATGACACCGCACATTACCGGAGTTGGCTCTATATAAAAACTAATCATTCAGTCCGAATATAACACGTATAACCCAATTTACAAAGTCATGCCAGTTAATATTATTAAACAGGACAATTTCGGCGAGATACATCCAGACCAGGCTCTCCAGCTTCTAGCAGATAGGACGTTGGAAATGATGATGGCACAAGATGTATCGGTGGCTCAGCAGAGTCTAGAGCTCCCTGCTCTAGACTTCTCGACGGATAAATCGCACGATAAGTCGAGACTCGCACCTCACGACACCGCTCAAATGGAACGAATCTCGGAACATGATATGACAATGTACAGGAAATGTAAGTACCTAAGAATAGTACCTAAATAAAATTGTACCTAAGAACGCGCCCCGTGACTGTGGTTCAACCGTAACATAAATTTTCGAAAATTGCTGGACAAATAAAAGAGGAAAGGTAACTTTTGTTTTTGCCTAATTATGTTTTATATTATATTATTTATATTTTTACAGCTATGGGGGAAGACTTGCTACCAATTGATGTTGCCAAAGGTATTTTTTTAAATTTCTAAATTTATTTATCTACCAGACTGTTTATTTCCAAGAAGCTTTACGTAACTTAAAATTTCATGGTATACATGGTAGACTGATTTTGTTATTTATTAAAAGTTTAATACGCCTTGTTTCATTTTCGTAAATGAATTATTTATAAAAAGAAGATATGTTTCCCGATTGTAATAACAAATGCCTGGTCCACAGAAATTCCTGAAATCCCTGAAATTTCCGAAATCCTGCCTCCCAAACCGCCTGTTCCTCAGCCAGAAATGTTAGTGTACCATCCTATCTTCACTTTTAATAACAAGTATGATTTTACCAAATGATGCATGAATTTTGGAGTTAAACATTGGTAGTCTTTAATAACAAGTGTAAAATCTTACCAGTAAATATTAAGATATATTCCCTAAGAAAATTAAATGTTTATGTCAGTAAATATTACCATAAAAAAGGTTTTTAATATGGACTTTAGTCTATAGTTTTGTCGTCTTCAATTTCTAACAAGTAAGAACGCACGGCAAATCTAAGTCATTTAACTCATTCTTATTGAGTTCAGTCTGTGTGTTCTCGCTCGTACGTAGATATGGGTTTTGTGCATCCATAAGGTATGTCTGTGCTGTAGGGAATAAATAGAAAATTATATTTAGAGACATTTTATCATAGTACAATATTAAATTGCAACATTAATTTGTTTTGTAGATTACGTTTAATAAAGAGACAAAACATATTGTTGTTTATTTAAGTCTTCAAAATAATAGAACACATCATTTGAAAATACCTACCTACCTATTAATTGCATTTTATTGCACAGACAAATGATTGAAAAAGAAAGTAACATAGTTCAAGAATTACCAAAAGATTCACCAATAGAGGAGCCCAAGCAAAATGAGCCAGAACAAATTATTTTGGAGGTAAAAAAGACTTAAATTTATTTGTTAAAACATAACTAATTCTAAGAAATGGTAGAACCGGTATAGTTCGACCGTGTTTCCAACATCATTTCTAGCGTGAAGCAGTTTATGTGTCGGTGGAAGGGTGTGGATACTAGTCATATAAAAAAAAATCTCCATTCTTAATGGAACAACCTCCGTACGCATAGTTCTACAATTGTTCAGCTCTCTAATAGCTACGTATCTCATCTTATACCTTCTAAAAATGTAATGTTACATACTATGCATATATAAATACTATAGTTATAATTTAATTATTATCATAATTATTTCGAAGGAATTAGAAGAAATAGAGCCGCAAGCGAAGCGCCGTCGTTTGAGAAGCAAAATTATTGACAAGAATATTCAACTAAGTTCAAACTTCCTACGCTCTCGGATCAATAACATTGGAGTAGAGTTGAGATGCGAGGTACAATATACTCTTAGAAATTGCTTCAAGTAGCGAGAATAGGTCGGCCAAAAAACATTACTTTATGGAGAAATATATACTTACTTAAGAATTATAAATATGAGTCTCTGAGATAAGACTAATATCGATGAAAAAAGTCCTCCATTTCTGATATGTAAGCCCTCTTAAGCCATCCTAGTGTACCTATGTATTTGCTTAAGCGCTCGACTAGTGTATAAGTAGCTATCACAAAAAAGTATGTTATCGCCAACGGCTCATACCAATATATTAGAATATCATTGATACTTGACCAATTTCAATCACCCTTATCAATAATTAAGCCCTCCTAAGCCATCCTAGTGTACCTATGTATTTACTTAAACGCTCGACTAGTGTATAAGTAGCTATCACAAAAAAAGTATGTTAATCGCCAACGCCTTTGACCAAAGAGAATATGTTCTTACCTATAATGCTTTTATATTTTTTAAGAAGACCACCTCCGAAATACTTCGAATCCTTTACTTACTAAGTTAGGTTTATGCATATTTGTATCTAATTAGTAATTACGCACGAGAAGGGAGTGGCGTAATACCTACTGGCAACCCGACAAAATTATTACTTTCGTGGGCTATAACGTTGCGGAAATTCCTCAATGTAGGTAGATATTATGCATTCATGCATTTGGTTTGCCTTCCTTAATTATTACCATAAATATAGAGGGTTTGATAAGTACAGATCGTGCTTAGTTACGTATTTGAATTCAGATAAGTACCTAATAATTACAAAATTATTTCTGCATTTATCGATACATAAGCGTCTACTATTATTTAAGGAATAGACTAGAAGTAGGTATATCAAAGGTATCAAGTTATCAACACATATTTTTCATCATGTTTTTTTAAATATCCACTACGAATAAATATTCATTAATATTACCATTATTTAAAAAATAAAAATATGACTTGAGAACTACGCCTACTATACAATATTGCTATGATACTTACTACCGTCTGAAAATAATTTGCGGTAAGTACGACTATTCACCTACCCTCAAACGATTTAATGAAGAAGGTATTTTCGTAAAATTATGTGTGACTTTTCACTTTACCTTCGACTACCCGTTCTCATATTACGTATGTTAAATATTACCGTATACCTACCCTCACAAAACAGGATAGTACAGACGACGTTATACACATTCGTGTGGCAGCCGACGCCCTGTTGAACAGGCCTGCCCGCGCGGGGCCCAAGGTTCGCTCGAGCGTGGGCTACACTCTCACCAGCTTGTTCCTGAGGAATCTAGGTGTTGTCAACAAACGAACCCTGGCCGAGAGAGAAATGGAGGTAGGGTTTCATTTTTAGTTACAATGTTCTCCCACAAAGTAAATGAAATATCGGTATTGAGTTGGAAGTCTTAAACAGAATTGTGGAAAAGAATACAATTAGTCACAAGTACCTACTTCACCTGAAACCAAAATATTTGAATTGAAATTTAATCGTTTTGATTGTATCTTCTTTGTTCACAATTACGAAATCACGAAATTATTATATTTTATGTGTATGTTGAGCGATTATTCACGACGGTTTAAGAATCCTAGATAGTATCCAACCTTAGATCGTCGGATATAATAAAGATTAATATTTAGTTTTGACCAAAAATAATCATGGTAACAGGAAGCTATGGCACTTCGTACTGAGCGATTCCGCTACATATCAATGCTCGAGAAGATCGTAGAAGAAGTAGAGCCAATAATGGAACACGATAGGCCTCAACGATTTATAGAACAAGATATAAACCTGGAGAAAGAAATGATAGATGTGGCGATGCCTCGTGTAAGCGAGGACATATCGGACCTCCCCACTCAAGTGATAGAAACACTGTCACAGGTCCGAAGACGAACTGATGAAGACGAGATTTCGGTAAGTGAATGTTTATTTTTTGAATGCATGTGAATGTATTTGAATGCACGGGTATGTTCATAGACAATGTTCACCAGGCCACAAAAACCTTCACAAAAGATACTAACCCATATGAACTGGCGGTATTTAAAAGGCCCTAGCTCAAGAATGACTCAGTTATCTTGTAATTTTATCAAAAATATTACATTTTAATTCAGTATTTCTAACGTGCAATATTATATACATTCAAATACAAAGTAGTTTACCAGTATCTTTCACTACATTATTCCCCTTTTATAGCCAAAAAGACCACGCCGTTGTGGTTATATCTCCTTTAAGGAAAGTCGAAAAACTGCTGCAGATGTAGTCCCGGCTGACGGTAAGTGAATTTATGAAGAATATAAGAATAATTTCTAAGGTAATCATACGATGCAAACGGGACTCATCTTTTACAAGTAAATTAAAATAAAACAAAGGCAATTTTATTTTAGAAGCCAATAAAGAAAATATCTCGAACAATATTCCACTTGAGTTCCAACATCAAGCGTTACGTACTGAAAGAGATCTCACGAGCATGCTGCAAGAGGCGGGGCTCGCGGATTTGCCGACACAGAGACAGGTTGAACCCGAAAAGGAACCAAGTCCTAGAGGAATCCCACAAAGAGCCCGTAGGCGTGGAAGCGAAAGTTCTGAAACGCCTCTGGGCAGCTTGGATAGGACTAAAGTGTCGCTGGGTGACTCTGATAAAACTACAGATTCTAAGAGGTTTATACGGTAAGTTGATTTTCTATTATATAAACCGTAGATAGCGTTGCGAATAAAAGTTGCGGGATTAATGTGTTTTAAAAGAAATACAAAGTAAAACTTATCATTTGTAGGTACATAAAAATCTCACCCGTAGAAAAACATTTGTACGTACACGATGGCACGGTAATAGTATCTGTACTAGATACTATACCGTGACGATGGTGTCACGTGCTCCCTTTGTTGTTATGTAACAACGTACACAAAAATTTAACATTTCCGTTTTTTGGTTTGCAGTAAGTTTTGGTTAGAAGTAAAATCAAGAAAAATGCAGTTTTCTGATAATAGTCTTATTTGCATGTATTTCGTCGTCGTCAACCTAATAATATCCATCATTTATATATTTGTAGCGGATTGTTGCGAAGTAGTTTTAATCTTAACTTACTAATAATATCCCACTGCTGGGGTCAAGTTTCCTTCGGAGTAGTAAAACGCAAATTTTAAAGTTTAGCGCAGTTAATGTGCCCAATTAACTAGTCATTTAAATATTTCAGTGATCAATGGGGAACTCAGGGCACCATGATAAAGATTCTGATCTGCATTAGGGAAAACATGAGGCCATTAGACGTGAAGAATCTCATCGCCCAAGGGCCCCTCATGCCCGGGTACAAGAGTGTTATCGCCGCGCGCTGTTTTACATCTATATTAAGTACGTTAATAACATTGCTCTCACTTTTTACACAAATCGTTACCACTTAATAAAATATAGATAAGAAATATACAGTTGAATAGTTTTTTTTTTAAGTCTAAAATTATGTCGATGGTTAACAAATTATTTTTTAAATTTCAGAACTGAAACAGCACGGTTTCATAAATATAAAGAAAGATCCAAAAACTTTGGAAATAAGGGACATTACTCTTGGTGCCAAAATCGAACAGGTTATATAGATATTTTATTTTTATCGTCATTGATTTTTAAAATTTTATATTAGTACACTATTTGTAAATGCATCTTAATTATATTTTGATGGTTTATAATAATACTATTTTGTTAATTTTATAATTTGTAGAAGTTTAATTTGTATAATTTAAAGAAAAGGTTTCTATAATTTAAAGAAGTTTTGTTACTTAAAGTACTAAAATAATAAAAATAAAACAGTAACCTGATATGAACAGTTTATTTGAGTAATTTGTATATAATGATATGATTTCTGTACAACTTTACACAAGTCATCAACTAGATTCAAGTCAACTAGATATTTTTATGAGTATCTTATACTTAGGAAGTGGCTTAATAATTTACAAAGTTCTAATAGCGTGAATGGAAGCTGTACATTAATAGTTGACTTAATAATACCTTAGCTACATTTTACATTTATTTGCTAGATTCTTAATTTACATAAAATTACAGTCGTACATTATAGAATTGGAATATTATTAAAACTAATAGTTATACTTAAAGACCTTAGTGGGGAACATTTTATACATTAATTCAATACGGAAACATTACAATATTCGCAGTAGCTAAACGATTTTCCCTACATTGGTAAGCATATCACTATGTCTTTAAATTTATACAAAATCAGTCTCCTACTATTTGTAACTAAACGCTGTATGAAAATGTGTTATTATAATTCAACTAACGCTCAATACTTACAACTCAAAGGCAGTCGTGCGCTATCGCTTTAGGACGTTCGACACTGGACGTTTGGACAGAATTTAACGGCGATACAAAATGCATAAATAATTAATAGTTACCGTTGCCACTAACAATCACCACGTGAAACATTACTTCCTATAACGAATATCTTTTATCGACGCCTAAGGTTACACCAGAAACAACCCAGACACACCTCAATGTTTCACAGCCTTACTACAGTCGTTCAAACTCACTCAATTACAATACAGTCTAGCCAACAGGCTTAGGAATGACAATTCATTACTTTATTAGCTACCATATTTGCACGATTTAATTCGTAGACTGTACACTATTATGTAAACAATATTATGGGAGCATAAAAAGTTTCAGAGTACACTTAGATATATAAAATTCATAATTATTAAAAAGTTTCTAAGTAACAATTTAAACAAAAATCGGAAGTAAGCAAAACGATTAGGAATTTCATTAACAATTTTATAATAAACATTATTCTATATTATCTATACTTCAATTGTTTATAGTAAGAGAAATTCTCAGGTATTCATTAGGATATTTGAAGAGCCTATAATACATTTCATCTTAAAATTAAGGCATAATAGTATCAGCAACAATTGTATAGCTTGCTGAAGTTTCTGGGAACTAAATTACTAAAACCGCCAAATGTGACATTATCACAGTTAACACACTTGGGTAAGTACCTATTTTTATGACATTTTTTTATGGAATGGTAACACCTGATACAGTGGTGTCAGTTTAAACGCGGGTCATTGTCGTCAATAAACTAATTAAATTAAAAGCAAAGCAAAGAATATAAATGAGTAGACAGGCTTTTAATGGTTATGTTTTTAAATTAAATTGGAGTAATAAAAAACCCGTCCACTCATCATTATTCTTTAACATTTTGTTAAGGGAATACAAATCCAAATAAATCTATACCAGTAAACATACCACAAATTAAAACGCTTTGGATTTAAATATTTGGATGTATCGGTAATTAGGTTACAGCCGTGCGACACCCATCTATAAAATGTAGAAAGTAAAATTGACGTATTACATCTCAAATGTCAATTTCGATCATCGAATAGAAGCACCCACTATAAAGCGTAAAATGCAAAATTTTTGAGAGCCATCCTGGTAACTTACTAAAATAATAAATCGACAATTTTAAATTACAGTGATTTTTCAATGATCGAATCTAACAACTGAGACTTTTTTGAAAAGCGTTCAAGTCGTTACCCCGTAACAGCAATGAATGAGTTTCGTTATATTATTATAAATTGTAGCATGATATATTAGTGCTATATTTTAATATTCAACAGCTAGTACTATATTTATATAAAATGGTTGTGTATGTCTCGCGTAGTTTAAATTGATTTATTTATAAAATGTTTCGTTTTCCCAAAAAAAATACTGTCATTTTAAAATAATACAGTAAGTAGTTTTTTGTGATTACTTTTGACATTCCAGCATTACGTATGTCAAACTTAGATTAGTAATGCCAAGCTACAATTTATAAGAACGCAACGGAAGGTGTATAGCTCCGTCCCCGGCGTCGGGGTTCACGGGGCGAGCGAGTCGGGGAACTCCTCGGGCGCGTCCGCGTAGTGCATGCTCTCGAAGTAGTGCTGCGGGCGGCCCGCCCACAGCGCGTCGCCGGCCGCCTCGTACAGCGCCGAGCGGGACAGCTCCAGCGCCAGGTTGCGCGGCAGCAGCTCGGCGGGCAGCGGGCGCAGGCGCGGCAGCAGCGGCGCCAGGCGCGCCGCGCGCGTCACGTACTCGGCCAGCGCCGCCGTGGCCGCGCCCGCTAAGCCCGCGTCCGCCTCGTCCGCGTCGGCCGCGTCGTCCGAGCCCGCGTCATCCTCGCGCGCCTGTCGACAGTGCACTCGTTAGCGCGCTGGCCGCGAGCGACGCGCCCACAATAAAAATAATAAATATTTGTACTGTGACGCGGCGGTCGTTTATTCGTTGGCCTACTGTTAGTGATTAATAAGGCGTCGTTAGTACAAATATTACATTATTTATCCCGATAAAGAGGTAGCGTTTTTTTATTATTAATAATATTGTTTTATACAACAAAACAATATATGTTTTAACATTAAATACGTTTTAGTATTTAATATTAAAACATATTTTATATTTAATAAAGTCCGCCTCGCGCGCCTGACGACAGTGCACTCGTTGAGCCGGCCGCGACCGACGCGGCCACAGTAGAAATATGGAACAGTATGGAAAATCCCTACAGAGCGTTCGAAACGGCACACTCACACAAACATGAGCACCGACGAGGCCCCTGACCGGTTTTCGCAGTGCTGCAGAAGCGAATGTCGCATCGAAACGAGTGGTCACGTTGCTATTTATTTCCGCAATCTTTTTAAAAATGCCACGAGAGTGTTGCTTGGTATACGGCTTTTGAATTCGGCTTCATCAAAACTGGAGTTATCATTTTTAATTCATTTTTATGCTTATTAATTTCATTTTTATTAAATTGTATGCTTCCGCCAAAGCTCGTAAAAGGTTACGCCGTAATTAAAAACAAATTAAAGATCTACAAAAAATCAAACTAAGCTGTATCAATTTTACACTGTTTTCCGTATTTAAAAGTATAATAATAATTATTATCGTATTTTGCTGGGATTAAACGACGCCGTGAGATTACCTACTTATATTATTTGTAAATTGCGTAGTAATTGCAATTCGATTGATCGAACATCAGTATTGAAATAACATTATTATTTAAAAAATAATATAGTGACAACTTTATTACTCAACGGAGTATAGATTTTATCAACTAGGCTAAGTTTCCATACTGTTCCATGTTTGTTCTGTGACGCGGCGGTCGTTTATTCACTGTCCTACTGTTAGTGATTAATAAGGCGTCGTTAGTACAAATATTACATCATTTATCCCGATAAAGAAGAAGCGTTTTTTATTGTTAATAGTATTGTTTTATGTAAGCGACCCCGCGTTTTAACATATTTTATATTTAATAATCATTATACTTGCGATTGTTAACATCTTTTATGAATGTTATTCATAAAATTACAATTATAGTGCAATGCGTAATTTTTTGAATAACTCAATCTTAGTCTTAATCTTTAAACATAAAGTTATTTTCATAAGTTACACTCATCTGACACAATATTAATTTAATTTGTTTTTATGAAGATAACAATAACTGTACAATTTGAAATTTGAAACCGACTTGTTGTAATATTCGCGATATTCTTTTAACTCTTTAAAAACCACATTTAGTCCAAGCACTATTAAAATCATTATTTTTTCACGCCCGTATTAAGTGTAATTATACTATTAATAAATTATTACGCGAGTACTTACTTTTTAGATAACATGAGTACAATTCACTTTTTATCTAATTAGCTAAAATCTAAAACTTGTTTTACCATAATAAGTTCACGCCGTGCATCTGATATTTCAAACGACAAATCCTACGAGTGTTTCCATATTATTCCAACAGTGCAATCAGCCATGTGATATTTATTGCTTTTCGTTTGTGACCAGCCAATCAATTTGCCGTTATGCCACTATGTCAAAATAAAAGTAAATAATAGAAAAAAATCACACAAAATAAACCAAAAATAAAATATAACGCAACAGAAACTATACTACTTGTGTACGGTCTATTTACTTGTGTTTAAATTAAATGTGTGATTATGACAGCATGTGAGGTGTTTATAAACATACTTAAACTTACCATTTATTATATTTATATTTCCATTTGCACAAGAATAATTTCATATTAAACAGTAATGACTTACAATATCTTAATAATATGGGTCATATTATAAATGTATACAATCCAATTTTTAATATAATTTTATACAACCTCATAATATCATAGATAAATTTGACACCAAATATAAAAACCTAACAAAAGGAGTGAAATTATACATTTTCATTAAATTATCGGAATTTAATAACAATTAAACAAATAATTGAAGTGCGACATTAACATCTTTGAAGATTACAACTTATTGTGTATAGGTATTTTGTGTATTCGTTAAATTCAACGTAAATTTTTACAAAATGCTTTAGTTTTTCAAAATTTTCTTCATAGGTGTATAATAAGAACGACATACCTAAACACAACAAGTTTCACAAAAATTAAATTTTGTCTCTATATGTATGTATAGATTAAATATATTGTATATGTCCAGATTGACAGCCGTGATAGAGAAAAGTATATAATAATATAAATTAAAAGTAGACGGCATCACTTTACCATCTACGCCCAGATACAATTTTTGTTTGTTTTGCCACATGGCCCATCTTGACATTCTTGAAATTAAGCAATCTTGACATTTACAATATCTTAGCGTTATATTTATAATGTGAAATGCATTACAATGATATACATTAAACATAATACATGGTTTTTAAATTCATGCACATTCAGAATAACAGGAAAATAGAATCGTATTTTATATATTTTTTTTCATGCACAACAATTTAATACAGTCTGAAATATACATTAGTATATATTATTTAAAATTAAAATCAATTTACATGGCAGACGAGATTTATATTGAACAATTCGCATTTATTCATGCAATTTATTGAAAAATCAAATTGCAAAATGCTCCTCGGCTATTTTTAATTTATTTTGTGGGATATATTTAGGTATCATTCTATATTTTAGACATGCAGGTTTATCTTTCATTTATCATAATTATATTGTATACGAATTCCTATTATTATTATAAATATGTGTTAAAAGGTTATAAGGTTATAAAATACCACTACCAGGTTAAATCCAACCGTGTGAGTTAATCAAAATTTTTTTTTTTTGTGTCATCATTGTTGTAAGTTACAATTTTTCAAATCATTATTAGTGGCATGCTAATCTACTCGGCTCGGAATTCAACGGGTTAGTCTACACGGTAGTAATGAGACTACACTACTGTTAGAACGGGTTAAATGATAATGAATAAACGAAGGGGTTAATCAATAAAATAAAAACAGAAAAGAAAGAACGAAAACAAAACTTACGATCGACATAATGGCATGAGCGCTCGGCGGCGCAGCGGAGCGCGGGACGCGACCGGACATGAGCCGGGAGCCAGAGCCGTGAGCCGCGGAACAGTTAATTAGCGGGTGAGTCACTGGACGGTGCACTGTCACACGGTGGGTTCGTATTAGCACTCGGGACACGGTTAGTCGGGGCTCGCGGCTACGAGTCCTTGAAGGTGAACCATGCGGTCCAGAAGGATCGGGTGCGCACCTTGTTGTCGTACGCGGCGGGCGAGCGGCGCACCGGCACGCCCGAGCGCTCCTTGCGCGCGGGCGCGGCGCCGCCCGCGGACGAGCGGCTGCGCGTGCTGGCGGCCGAGCGCACGGAGCGCACCGAGTGCGCGGAGGGCGGGCGCGGCGGCACGCTGGCGGCGGGGGCGGGCGGCGCGGCGGGGCGCGCGGGCGGGCGGGGCGCCAGGCCCTTGTGCAGCGGGATCTTGCTGGGGCGGCGGCGCGGCGTGCCGTCGTCGTCGGGCAGCGGCAGCGGCTGCATGTCGCGCATGGAGCTGTGCGCGTCGCGGCGCGGCAGGCTGTCGGCGCTGGCGCTGCGCGGCTTGCTGCCCTCCAGCTGCCGCACGCGGGCTCGGGCGCCCTCCAACTCGATGCTCTTCTCTTCCAGCTGGAATTCGATCGCGAGTAATGTTATAGACTTTCTTTGAAAAGTTTTTAAAAGCTACAATAATAAACGAATAAATTAAAAAAAGAAATATGTGTATGTATAGCCCCATGTTTCGTGGGAGTCTAAAATATTTATTACAATTTATAGGTATACGAGTACATAGGTACGTATTTTTATACCATCTTCAATTCTTTGTATCATCAATACATTACAACCTAAATATTTCTGACATAATAAAAAAATAGTCATCATATTCCAACTTTACAAGTAGCTAACCGTACACAACTTGTTAACTACAACGTTCCAAAGTAGGTCAGCGCTTGTCAAAAGGAATCAGATTTACATTCATTTGAAATGCATTAAAAGCAGGCATTCGGAACAATTTGACATTCGCCAATTTATGTTGACATTCTGATTTATTGAGCAACTGGAGTGGGCGTAATTTACAAAGATGTAATTAATAATCGTAAACCATTTACATATATTATTAACATTATTCGAATCGATTCTAGTGCAAACATTAACATAAAATTATGTTATGTAGATTAATAGACCATATTGCAAGCAATAATGTCATATAATTTGGCCCCAATTAAAAACATTTAGAATAGTACATTACAATACGAGGACGAAAAATTTTTTTCTGACAAGTGTGAGTTTGCAGGCCGAGCCGCAGGCGAGGACTGCAATCACACGAGTCAGAAAAACATTTTTCGTCCGCGTGTTGTATAAAATTTTATATTACGGGGTCGGAAATGGGGGTTTTGCGCACGCGAAGCGTGCGTAAAACGTCCATTTACGCACGCCGTGATATAAATAATTTTATTCAGGCTACAAATTCCTTGTAGAGAGTAAGTCTGACATAATCGTGAGAAAATTAATTTACTGCAAATTCTTGATATTCTCGAATTATTTGTCTTGCACCAATTCGTACAAGGCTATCATAGTTTATTATAGCGAAAAAAAAAACAAATAGAAATAGGGTTCAATCTGAAGCTGATCACAGATGTCTAAGGTCATAGATGCTTCACGCTAGAAACATAAGAAACTGTTATAAATAGACTTATTCTTGTCCCTGTAGTCTCGGGAATAGAATAGGGCTACGGTATCCCCTGCCTGTCGTAAGATGGGGGTTGCGGACGGCAAGAGTGGGAGCAAGCGACCCCGGGAAAGACCAGAGCCCGATAGGGGCATCGCGTTTGGAGGAATCCGATTGTGTTTGTCTTGTTTGTGAGTTTTCCACGAAACGCTGAGGACGGCCACCGGGAGGATTTTAGTGCGATGAAAATCCTAGATAACAGCGTCGAGTACCTTTTGAAGGTTTCCCCCCGTGAAAGAAAAAAGATAGACTTACTCTGAACTTAAGGTCTTCGTTGATGTCCTTGGCGCGTTCGAGCCTTTCTGTGAGCAGCGAGCGCTGCGCCGCAGCATGTCGCAGTTGCTCACTGAACACCTGCAAATATACCAACAAATCCTATTAGATTAGCTGTACACATATAGATTATTCTATAACTGGTCTCCGTACCAATTACACCTGGGTTAGGAAGATAAACGAAACAGGACGATTATGCCGGATGCGTGATCTGAGAGTATTCCGTGGTGCGACTTAGGATCTACCGCTACCACATCTATTTTAGACTCATTATAGCGGCGTTAAACGCTCTTGTACCCTGATTACACGTGTTTTTATGTATCTGGTGGTAAGGCAGAGGTTTTCATGAAGCGATCCTACTTAGTCATTAAGAGTAACAAGGTATCTGTGGCCGACTGACGGATGTAGGTAGCGACTAGCGAGGACTGCAATACTATTTGGGTTTCATTATAAATGACCACAGCATCCTACTATGGAGTTATAGTGTAGCTGCAGGCTGCGTCTTTTTGCACTCTTCATAACTTTCTTATCTAAAATTTGATGACTTTCCCATTACGAAATAAAAATATTTATTCTTTGTCCTCAAACAAAAACCCAAGCAGTGATAGCCTAGTGGTTAAGAAACGCGGCCTCTCGATCGAGGGGTCCGAGTTTCAAATCCCAGGGCACGCACCTCTGATTTTCAAATTAATGTGCGTATTAGAAATTAATTATCACTTGCTTAAACGGTGAAGGAAAACATCGTGAGGAAACCTGCATACCTAAGAGATTTATAAAAAAAAAAAAAAAAAAATCTTAAGGGTATGTGAAGTCTACCAATACGCACTTGGCCAGCGCGGTGGACTATGGCCTAATCCTTCTCATTATGAGAGGAGACCCGTGCCCAGCAGTGGGACAGTAATGGGTTGATGATGATGATGATGACTTAAAGGGCAGAGTGTACAAGAGTCAAGGACGTTAAGATAACCTATTATGAAATCTATTTCAAAACGCAAACAGTTAAAAGAATTAAGCAATAGGCAGTGAAGTAGAGACTTTTAACGTTTCAACTTATTCCTCTTTTTTCAGGGCTAGATACGCAACTGTGAAAGAACTGAGATGTGATACTGAGGGTTACAATGGCATGGCAGTGTTTTTCAAACAGTGGATCAATATTATCATAGGATCCCTAGATGGTTCGCACAGCCTTAATAAAAAAAGAAATAAAATAAACTTTAAAATGATATTTCCACTAAAAATATTGTAATGCGTAGCGATGTGATCGATGTAAAAATATCTGTATTTGGGCGATATATCATGATGAGAAGAATTAAAAATGTATGAATTTCCTATTTGTAACGTAGTAAAAAATCGACAACTTTGTAACGTGTAACGCTGTTTGTCCACCAACCACCGATACCGAGCCGATACCGATAATTAATGACGGCGCCGAAGTAGCGTACATACATTTACTATAGCAGCTTGTCCACCGAACGTCCGTCACCCGAGCACCGTCATCCCATAGTAAATGTATGTGTACGCTACTTCGGCGCCGTAATGAATTATCGGTATCGGCTCGGTGACGGTGCAGTGGACAAACAGCGTTAGGGTCATAAACACGGGAGGGTAATGGAAAAGATTGAAAAACACACATTTGGTACTGATAATATATGTCCATATAGGTCGCTTAACATCACGTGAATGCATGCTTGTTTGTTACTTGTATATAAGAAAAGAAAAAGTATATTCTCGTAACAGCGGTTAGATAGTTTCCGCCACAGTCCATTTGTTATATTATTGTTGTTCCGCGTAATTTCGGCAATTTTCCTTGGTTACGTCACCGACCACAGTCAGTTGTCGCCTCGTTAGTAGAAATATTTTGCCACCGATGGTCGCACACCGTTACCACATTAGGCTTGTTCAAATGAGAGCAAACTGGCACATAAAGCACTGACCGGCTTAACAAGCACAATAAATTGTGCAACGCATTGCAGACGCTTGACAGAGTCATGGACCTTAGGATCATTCCAAAGTAGGTAAGCGGCGACAATTCGGACTTTCTATGTAGTTAAAGTTGCAATTTTTTTGTTGGAACAATTCATTTGACTACTATGCTAAAACCTGATTTAAAATCTAATGTAATCGAAAAACACGATCGATCGATAAATGCTCGTAAGCATATGATGTGCACGGCATGATTGAAATGTAGTTACTAACATAGTAAAAAAACGAACCACTGACATTTCGGGTAGGGTGCATTTTGACCGCAAATCGTGTCGTGTCCCGCATAATGGACAACTGCTCTTATCTCATGACTTGATGGAACTGTCGTAATGTCAACGAGATAGGATTGTATGTTTAGTGATTTCACGCAGAATCGATGCATCGTTAGTCATTCTTCAAACGATCCAATCTCCCTTATTATATCGTATAACAGATGACTCGCAACAATAGCGCTCTCAGATCATAATAAATCTTGTTACTGAACATCGTTTTGCTATCAGTGTGCATGAGAATAATGGCATGAATCACGGTACGTGATGATGTCTATTGAGTAACTCTACTCGGTCTAGATAAAAGCATATGGATACAAGACATATGGTTGTTGTATATAAACAAATAGTCGGTCAAACCAAACAAATATTAAAAGCGATCCTTTTGCCAGACAAATGAGGAAAAAACGAAGTGAATGAAGAGGAGTAAGAAAGGCTAATATCATCGCCATGACATTGCTATATTACTGGAAGGAGGAAAAACTAGTGACGTAAAAACAATACAGAATAAACCTTTTAAATTGATGACATACATGAAGTTAACATAAAAAAATCGATAGCAACGTAAGCACTGACCTGATTTTGCACGGTGGATACGAGAAGCTGCCGCTGAAGTTCGACGGGATTGCTCTCGAGGAGAATCGCCGCGAACTTCTTGGAGTCCGGCGTGGCGACGCGCGGCGGGCGCGCGGGCGTGTCCAGCGTGGCGTCCAGCCGGCCCAGCGCCTCCGCGCGGCGCGGCGAGCTGGCCGCCGCCGCCTGCAGCGCCGCCGCGCGCGCCAGCAGCTCGTCGCGCTCCTCGCGCAGCCGCGCCACGTCCGCGCACTCGCCGCACGTCGCCGCCAGCGCGCGCGCGAACGACTCCTCCGCCGTGCGCGCCGAGCCCGGCGGCCGCTCGTCGAGCTCGCCCCGCAGCAGCTCCGCCTCGTCCCGCAGCCGGACCCCCTTGCGCTGGATGACGTCGAGCAGCGCCCACAGCTCGTCCTCGAGCGGCCGCGACTTGGAGGCGGACGCGGAGGCGGACGAGTGCGCGTCCTTCCCGCACGAGGTCTCGGTGCTGAAGCCGGAGTCCTGCACGCTGGGCTGCGGCTTGGCGCGCGCGGCGTCGCCGGCGGCGGCGGCCAGCTTGCGGCGCACGCGCACGCCGGGCTCCCAGTCGCGCCGCGCGCCGCTGGCCGGCGTCGACGGCGCCATCTTCGAGCGCAGGTTCGGGAACGTCTCGATGACGAGATCGCGGAACTCGAGCAAGGCTCCGACCTCATTCTGGAGTTCCTGTAACGGAGTAGCGAGACGCCATGTCAATTATATACTATACTATATACATGATCTTCCTTACTTATTCAAAAGCAAACTCATCCACACTTAAGATTAGCAAAAACAATAACACCATCAAAATACCAGAATGACTGATATATTGTGCCGAATATATCAAAGATAACAACAATACAAAAACTACAAGGGTGTAATAAACATACCTGTAAGGCCACGAGCGACTTAGCCTGCTCCGACATGAGGTAGTGGAAGGGCCCGGGCGTCGAGCGCAGCTGCATGCACTCCATGCCCGAGCCGCCGGAGCCGCCGCTCGCGCTGTCCGCACCGCCCGTCTGCACAACAAACATAACATCGTTCAATAAAATATCTTGAACAAGATACGACTTATTGTGGTATTAAAAGATTAAATTTTTATGATTATGCTGTTTTTGGACTTAATAGTAATATAATAATTGAGTTAATATTCCCCGGTATTCTCAGGTACAACAGAACTAATAACGTATGTACACATAATAATAATGACTTTACATTTTATTACTGACTGCAAAACGCAAACAAATTAATAAACCGTGTATAAACATAGTTCAAGATGAGTTCAACGGTCATAAATAATTTATAACTCTTATCAATGGACGACTGTTAATTTAAGGGGAACTACGACAGAGGGGACAAACAACATCGCTTTATTTCACTTAAGGGTTTTAATGCTATTAATTGTTTGGTTAAGAGAAATTGTGTAGTGTGGAGAGTGGAGAGTGGAATAATTATATAACTTGCTTTGATAAAGAGTTCCTACGCGATATTTAAATGTGAAAAACATAACGGTAAGATTGTTTATAAGGCCTAATTTGGGAAGAAGTCGAACAGACATGATTGGCCTCTACCTCAAAAATGTACGTTAAGATCTATATTTATATATTTTACATTATCGATTACATAATTTAAGGGTTTCCGCTTCCAATATGAATATTCATGCAGATTCTATCATTCATGCAGTGCCATCTATAATATCACAAAGAAATTATATTAAATAAACAATCATATTAAAACTACATGCGATTTAATTAAAACTTTTTAATCCTGAAAAGCTCCCGCCTTAACATTTTTTTAAGTTCCATAAAATGAATAATACTATATTCTTTTAATTAAACTTTATATCTCAGTTATATTTTTCTTTTTTTTATTCTTTAGTCTACGACTATGTATAGTTATTTACTGAAATTATATTATCTTGTTTACATTCGTCTTATTTACCAAGAAACGGTTAAATATAGATTCTCTGAATAATCTAATCACTCTCTTATCTAACTATATGACACATGTGTCAATCAGATGTATGTGTATTTATGTGAGAAGGTCGACTTAGGTTCTTCTGACTCCAGGTCAGTTACGCAACCAAATAACCACACTTTTAACCATATATTTTAAACGCCACCAATAGGCATTGAAAATTTCGACACATCTATTCACATGCCAGCTGCACGCTTTGATATTCATCTTCTCTATAAACGCACCCAAATAATAATGTCACCGTGTGCTTAGGCGTAAAATTGCGTTACGTTCGAACGCCCTGCGCCCGGACGCGGTCTCTCTTCCTTGGCGACTATTGTCGTTTTTCTGTTACGAAAACGGTTTTTGTCAGTACTTTACTGACTTCCACTTGTTTATCAATAAACGTTTTTGTTTATTTGAGTTATCGACATCATTTGGCTTCCTTTACAGAGAAAAAAACTTAAGTTCCGTATTTTTTCAAGTTCTTATTTTTGGTAACAAACTTTGTTAAACAGATCGAGAAGCAAATTGTGTTACATCGTTGTTGTTAAAGAAGTAATAGCCGTGAGGTTGAGAAATAATTTGCTAAAAACTGGATTTCATTAATAGTTTGTAACAACTTGATCTCTATAGCCCATAGAGTTAGAGATTCTTAGTTCGATAACAAGATATCTACTCTGATCAAATATTGAATTTAAAATTAACAGGAAGTCCAATTTTTTAAAAACCGTTTAAAGTAAAAGAATATAAGGGAAGAATAACCTTTGATATGATTGAAAAACTAAAACTGGTAAAATTATTAGACTTGTCGAAAAACTTTGATATTTCCCTATTCATCTTATGGTATAACAAAAGTCTGGCAAAAATCCAAGAAATATAACAGAAACATTTTCAATGAATGGAACGCCGAACGAAAATAAACCCATTCATTCGTTCACTAGAAATATTTCTGCGGGTATTTATTCGTTCACTAGAAATATTTCTGCGGGTATTTACACAGAAGATTGAAAGCGATCTTATCTTACGTAAACGTGGAGCGTATTAATCAAACTTGTTCGCGAGATATTTTAATTGCCATTAGCTCTACAAATCGGTGGTGATCGCTATCGGATACGCATTATTGCAATTCATGAAACGCTAACGAGACTTTTAAAGAGGAATGCGACCAATATAAGGTATGGCCAATACGGACGATAACGGAACGTTAATATTTCTGTAACGTCTCGAATTATTTATGTAATAAAATAATTAATTAGAGGTCATAACGGCAGAATGCAAAATTCTTTATTGCCCTAACTTTACTTTACCTATACCCAAGTGTACAGGACAGGGGTTTACAAGCCTATTAACGTCAGTAAAACCAAAGTTCCTAGTTAAAGTAATAACAAATTGCATTGAGAACAAAGAGGAAACGAAATATATTGAACCAGTACTTTGTCTAAATATGTACCTACTTGCAATATTGAGAGTTGTGATGCTTGAACAAATGTAAAAGAAAAATCGAGAGAATTCTTCAATCATCTCAATAGCAAGTAATGTAGTATTTTTCCGAGCGCGTGATAAAGATTTATCTCGTCTTATACGTAAAAATAACTTGTTAAGACTCCGTAGATAAAATGTCGATGCGTACATTGTTGATACCGTTGAGTGCTGATAAGTCGAGTGCTTACCTACATTCTACATTACTTCATTTCCACTCAGTGAAAACATTTTTTTATTCTAAGTATAAAGAACGTACATTTATTTATAGTATAAAGGCTGTTAGTTGTTCCGTAGTGTAGTGAATTCTCCTCGTTTTCAACAGCAGACGCTTGTTTTAAACCAAGTGCACTTGTAATGGCTTAGACCCTCGACATGACGGTTTTTATACAAAAACTATAGTGTATTTTTTATGGTTCCTATTGTAGTTTCATGAAAGCACGTAGACTACGTTCTATATTATTATGTGATGTTATTATCATTTAAACTTAAACTTTTTTTATTTATTTATTTAGTTGCACCAACAAGGTATACACCAACAATAAATATAGGTACAAATTATCACAAGACACAAAACAAGTGTTACCTCAATGCACAAAGGATAACAGAAAATATAAGAAATAAAACGATTTTTAAGTATAACCACTTATTTGACTAATTATTTACTGAATTGCGATTATTATTATTAGATTAATAATAATAGTCTAATAATAATAATCATCATCAAATTCAATGTAATAATAATAATTCAGTAAAAATATAAATTAATATTAATAACTTTTAAAGTGGTCTTAACTCTTTCTATTCGCCCACTTACCGAACTCCTTGTTTATGAGGAGGATACGTATGAATTATAGTAGGTAATTTTTGGCTAACTTCCTGTTATAAAATCAGTCATATTGATCTTTTGTAAAATCATTTCTATTTATATCATTGACAGCTTTATGTAACGCGCATGTCCTCCAAACCTTCAACCTGATCTAATATTATAGCTCCGTGTACTTCCTTTACTATAATATTATTAGTTTAACATTATATTTGTTTACTTCTAGTAAGTTTCTGTGATTAACAAAATATACGACGCCGAGAGACATGTCGCTTTTAGTTTGACTTTCCTCGCTTCACTTTCAACGACGGTAACACGGTTTGTAAAGGCTATGTGAACTTGGCACCCGACTTCGGAAAATTGAACTTTTTTTTTATGATTCCTATAGACTATGGTAAGTAGTTGTTTGTAGTAAAAAATATTTCGTTTGTAGTTGCCCCAAAAAAAAAAATTTGTGACCTTGAAAAAAATCTCAGCACCCGACTTTGAAAAATCGAACTTTTTTTTTATGATTCCTATAGACTATAGGAAGTAGTTGTTTGTAGTAAAAAAAATTTCGTTTGTAGTTGGCCCAAAAAAAAAATTGGTGACCTTGAAAAAAATTCGAATCCGATTTTGAAAAATCGAACGTTTTTTTATGATTCCTATAGACTATAGTGTGTAGTTCCTTAAAGTAACATTCTTTTGATAAAACTAACTCAGAAACACAACTAAAAGACTTTGAAAAGTAACCCATGAACCCCAGATTCGATCGAGATTCCAATAAAATTATTACAACTACAAACAAAATTATCGCCAATATTAACAAAAAACAAGTACTACAAACTAAACTTATATACTGCAAACAACATAGCGTTACTACAAACGTAATTATCGCTACTACAAACAAAAATATCGCTACTACAAACGAAATAGTGTTACTACAAACAAAAATATCACTACTACAAACGAAATAGAGCTACTACAAACGAGTTATCGCCAATATGAACAGAATAAAGTTACTACAAACGGAATTATCGCTACTACAAACGAAATAGAGCTACTACAAACGAAAATATCACTACTACAAACGAAATAGAGCTACTACAAACGAGTTATCGCCAATATGAACAGAGTTACTACAAACAAAATTATCGCTACTACAAACGAAATAGTGTTACTACAAACGAAAATATCACTACTACAAACGAAATAGAGCTACCACAAACGAGTTATCGCCAATATGAACCGAATAGAGTTACTACAAACGGAATTATTGCTACTACAAACGAAATAGTGTTACTACAAACAAAAATATCACTACTACAAACGAAATAGTGTTACTACAAACGAAAATATCACTACTACAAACGAAATAGAGCTACTACAAACGAAATTATCGCTACTACAAACGAAATAGTGTTACTACAAACGAAAATATCACTACTACAAACGAAATAGAGCTACTACAAACGAGTTATCGCCAATATGAACAGAATAGAGTTACTACAAACAAAATTATCGCTACTACAAACGAAATAGTGTTACTACAAACGAAAATATCACTACTACAAACAAAATAGAGCTACTACAAACGAGTTATCGCCAATATGAACAGAATAGAGTTACTACAAACAAAATTATCGCTACTACAAACGAAATAGTGTTACTAAAAACGAAAATATCACTACTACAAACGAAATAGAGCTACTACAAACGAAATAGTGTTACTACAAACAAAAATATCACTACTACAAACGAAATAGAGCTACAACAAACGAGTTATCGCCAATATGAACAGAATAAAGTTACTACAAACGGAATTATCGCTACTACAAACGAAATAGAGCTACTACAAACGAAAATATCACTACTACAAACGAAATAGATTTACTACAAACGAGTTATCGCCAATATGAACAGAATAGAGTTACTACAAACGGAATTATCGCTACTACAAACGAAATAGTGTTACTACAAACGAAAATATCACTACTACAAACGAAATAGAGCTACTACAAACGAGTTATCGCCAATATGAACCGAATAGAGTTACTACAAACAAACTTATCGCTACTACAAACGAAATAGTGTTACTACAAACGAAAATATCACTACTACAAACGAAATAGAGCTACCACTAACGAGTTATCGCCAATATGAACCGAATAGAGTTACTACAAACGGAATTATTGCTACTACAAACGAAATAGTGTTACTACAAACAAAAATATCACTACTACAAACGAAAATATCACTACTACAAACGAAATAGAGCTACTACAAACGAGTTATTGCCAATATGAACAGAATAGAGTTACTACAAACGAAATTATCGCTACTACAAACGAAATAGTGTTACTACAAACGAAAATATCACTACTACAAACGAAATAGAGCTACTACAAACGAAATAGTGTTACTACAAACAAAAATATCACTACAACAAACGAAATAGAGCTACAACAAACGAGTTATCGCCAATATGAACAGAATAAAGTTACTACAAACGGAATTATCGCTACTACAAACGAAATAGAGCTACTACAAACGAAAATATCACTACTACAAACGAAATAGAGCTACTACAAACGAGTTATCGCCAATATGAACAGAATAGAGTTACTACAAACGGAATTATCGCTACTACAAACGAAATAGTGTTACTACAAACGAAAATATCACTACTACAAACGAAATAGAGCTACTACAAACGAGTTATCGCCAATATGAACCGAATAGAGTTACTACAAACAAACTTATCGCTACTACAAACGAAATAGTGTTACTACAAACGAAAATATCACTACTACAAACGAAATAGAGCTACCACTAACGAGTTATCGCCAATATGAACCGAATAGAGTTACTACAAACGGAATTATTGCTACTACAAACGAAATAGTGTTACTACAAACAAAAATATCACTACTACAAACGAAATAGTGTTACTACAAACGAAAATATCACTACTACAAACGAAATAGAGCTACTACAAACGAGTTATCGCCAATATGAACAGAATAGAGTTACTACAAACGAAACTATCGCTACTACAAACGAAATAGTGTTACTACAAACGAAAGTATCACTACTACAAACGAAATAGAGCTACTACAAACGAGTTATCGCCAATATGAACAGAATAGAGTTACTACAAACGAAATTATCGCTACTACAAACGAAATAGTGTTACTACAAACGAAAATATCACTACTACAAACGAAATAGAGCTACTACAAACGAGTTATCGCCAATATGAACAGAATAGAGTTACTACAAACGAAATTATCGCTACTACAAACGAAATAGTGTTACTACAAACGAAAATATCACTACTACAAACGAAATAGAGCTACTACAAACGAGTTATCGCCAATATGAACAGAATAGAGTTACTACAAACGAAATTATCGCTACTACAAACGAAATAGTGTCACTACAAACGAAAATATCACTACTACAAACGAAATAGATCTACTACAAACGAGTTATCGCCAATATGAACAGAATAGAGTTACTACAAACAAAATTATCGCTACTACAAACGAAATAGTGTTACTACAAACGAAAATATCACTACTACAAACGAAATAGAGCTACTACAAACGAGTTATCGCCAATATGAACCGAATAGAGTTACTACAAACAAACTTATCGCTACTACAAACGAAATAGTGTTACTACAAACGAAAATATCACTACTACAAACGAAATAGAGCTACCACAAACGAGTTATCGCCAATATGAACCGAATAGAGTTACTACAAACGGAATTATTGCTACTACAAACGAAATAGTGTTACTACAAACAAAAATATCACTACTACAAACGAAATAGTGTTACTACAAACGAAAATATCACTACTACAAACGAAATAGAGCTACTACAAACGAGTTATCGCCAATATGAACAGAATAGAGTTACTACAAACGAAAGTATCACTACTACAAACGAAATAGAGCTACTACAAACGAGTTATCGCCAATATGAACAGAATAGAGTTACTACAAACGAAATTATCGCTACTACAAACGAAATAGTGTTACTACAAACGAAAATATCACTACTACAAACGAAATAGAGCTACTACAAACGAGTTATCGCCAATATGAACAGAATAGAGTTACTACAAACGAAATTATCGCTACTACAAACGAAATAGTGTCACTACAAACGAAAATATCACTACTACAAACGAAATAGATCTACTACAAACGAGTTATCGCCAATATGAACAGAATAGAGTTACTACAAACGAAATTATCGCTACTACAAACGAAATAGTGTTACTACAAACGAAAATATCACTACTACAAACGAAATAGAGCTACTACAAACGAGTTATCGCCAATATGAACAGAATAGAGTTACTACAAACAAAATTATCGCTACTACAACGAAATAGTGTTACTACAAACGAAAATATCACTACTACAAACGAAATAGAGCTACTACAAACGAGTTATCGCCAATATGAACAGAATACAGTTACTTCAAACGGAATTATCGCTACTACAAACGAAATAGGGGAACTACAAACAAAAATATCGCTATTACAAACGAGTTATCGCCAATATGAACAGAATACAGTTACTACAAACGGAATTATCGCTACTACAAACGAAATAGTGTTACTACAAACGAAAATATCACTACTACAAACGAAATAGAGCTACTACAAACGAAATAGTGTTACTACAAACAAAAATATCACTACTACAAACGAAATAGAGCTACTACAAACGAGTTATCGCCAATATGAACAGAATAGAGTTACTACAAACGAAATTATCGCTACTACAATCGAAATAGTGTTACTACAAACGAAAATATCACTACTACAAACGAAATAGAGCTACTACAAACGAGTTATCGCCAATATGAACAGAATAGAGTTACTACAAACGAAATTATCGCTACTACAAACGAAATAGTGTCACTACAAACGAAAATATCACTACTACAAACGAAATAGATCTACTACAAACGAGTTATCGCCAATATGAACAGAATAGAGTTACTACAAACGAAATTATCGCTACTACAAACGAAATAGTGTTACTACAAACGAAAATATCACTACTACAAACGAAATAGAGCTACTACAAACGAGTTATCGCCAATATGAACAGAATAGAGTTACTACAAACAAAATTATCGCTACTACAAACGAAATAGTGTTACTACAAACGAAAATATCACTACTACAAACGAAATAGAGCTACTACAAACGAGTTATCGCCAATATGAACAGAATAGAGTTACTACAAACGAAATTATCGCTACTACAAACGAAATAGTGTTACTACAAACGAAAATATCACTACTACAAACGAAATAGAGCTACTACAAACGAGTTATCGCCAATATGAACAGAATAGAGTTACTACAAACGAAATTATCGCTACTACAAACGAAATAGTGTCACTACAAACGAAAATATCACTACTACAAACGAAATAGATCTACTACAAACGAGTTATCGCCAATATGAACAGAATAGAGTTACTACAAACGAAATTATCGCTACTACAAACGAAATAGTGTTACTACAAACGAAAATATCACTACTACAAACGAAATAGAGCTACTACAAACGAGTTATCGCCAATATGAACAGAATAGAGTTACTACAAACAAAATTATCGCTACTACAAACGAAATAGTGTTACTACAAACGAAAATATCACTACTACAAACGAAATAGAGCTACTACAAACGAGTTATCGCCAATATGAACAGAATACAGTTACTTCAAACGGAATTATCGCTACTACAAACGAAATAGGGGAACTACAAACAAAAATATCGCTATTACAAACGAGTTATCGCCAATATGAACAGAATACAGTTACTACAAACGGAATTATCGCTACTACAAACGAAATAGTGTTACTACAAACGAAAATATCACTACTACAAACGAAATAGAGCTACTACAAACGAGTTATCGCCAATATGAACAGAATAGAGTTACTACAAACGAAATTATCGCTACTACAAACGAAATAGTGTTACTACAAACGAAAATATCACTACTACAAACGAAATAGAGCTACTACAAACGAGTTATCGCCAATATGAACAGAATAGAGTTACTACAAACGGAATTATCGCTACTACAAACGAAATAGTGTTATTACAAACAAAAATATCACTACTACAAACGAAATAGATCTACTACAAACGAGTTATCGCCAATATGAACAGAATAAAGTTACTACAAACGGAATTATCGCTACTACAAACGAAATATGGGAACTACAAACGTAAATATCGCTACTGCAAACGAAATAGAGCTACTACAAACGAGTTATCGCCAATATAAACAAAGTAGAGTTACTACAAACGGAATTATCGCTACTACAAACGAAATAGGCTTACTACAAACGAAAATATCACTACTGCAAACGAATTATCGCCACTATATTATTCTGTTTATAAACAGAATAGAGTTTGTAAACGGAATTATCGCTATCACAAACGAAATAGAGGAACTACAAGCGACTTTATGTTTATTTTTGCTTCCTGGGTATTCCATTTCTAAGCCCCAAAAGTAATAAAAAATTTAATAACGCAAACAAATTGTTGTAAAATAAAAGAAATATAAAAACGCTACGAACTTATTTCTCAACCTAATATATAGTATTTACTTAACTTATATTAAAATAAATACCTTTATCGCCTTTGATATTTAAGTTTGTTTTTTACACTAAATAATTTGGACGGATAGCTTAAATGTAATTTATGTAATCATGTAAAATACCTTCATCGCCTTTGATATTTAACTTTGTTTTTTACACTTAATAATTTGGATGGATAGTTTAAATGTAATCACGATAAAAATGATTTGATCGGAGTGATATTAAAACATGTAAACATAGCATAGCATGTAACGGAATTTCGGGTAAATAGTGTAGGTACAAAGTAGTGGTAGCCTAATGGTTAAGAAACCCGGCATTTTGATCGAGGGGTCCGAGGTTCAAATCCCAGGCACGCACGTCTATTTTTTATAGTTATATGCGCATTAGAAATTAATTATCGTTTGTAGTAGTGATATTTTCGTTTGTAGTAACACTATTTCGTTTGTAGTAGCGATAATTTCGTTTGTAGTAACTCTATTCTGTTCATATTGGCGATAACTCGTTTGTAGTAGCGATAATTTCGTTTGTAGTAACTCTATTCTGTTAATATTGGCGATAACTCGTTTGTAGTAGCTCTATTTCGTTTGTAGTTGTAATATTTCGTTTGTAGTAACACTATTTCGTTTGTAGTAGCGATAATTCCGTTTGTAGTAACTCTATTCTGTTCATATTGGCGATAACTCGTTTGTAGTAGCTCTATTTCGTTTGTAGTAGTGATATTTTCGTTTGTAGTAAGCCTATTTCGTTTGTAGTAGCGATAATTTCGTTTGTAGTAACTCTATTCTGTTCATATTGGCGATAACTCGTTTGTAGTAGATCTATTTCGTTTGTAGTTGTAATATTTTCGTTTGTAGTAACACTATTTCGTTTGTAGTAGCGATAATTCCGTTTGTAGTAACTCTATTCTGTTCATATTGGCGATAACTCGTTTGTAGTAGCTCTATTTCGTTTGTAGTAGTGATATTTTCGTTTGTAGTAACACTATTTCGTTTGTAGTAGCGATAATTTCGTTTGTAGTAACTCTATTCTGTTCATATTGGCGATAACTCGTTTGTAGTAGCTCTATTTCGTTTGTAGTAGTGATATTTTCGTTTGTAGTAACACTATTTCGTTTGTAGTAGTGATATTTTCGTTTGTAGTAACTCTATTCTGTTCATATTGGCGATAACTCGTTTGTAGTAGCGATAATTTCGTTTGTAGTAACTCTATTCTGTTAATATTGGCGATAACTCGTTTGTAGTAGCTCTATTTCGTTGTAGTTTGTAATATTTTCGTTTGTAGTAACACTATTTCGTTTGTAGTAGCGATAATTCCGTTTGTAGTAACTCTATTCTGTTCATATTGGCGATAACTCGTTTGTAGTAGCTCTATTTCGTTTGTAGTAGTGATATTTTCGTTTGTAGTAACACTATTTCGTTTGAAGTAGCGATAATTTCGTTTGTAGTAACTCTATTCTGTTCATATTGGCGATAACTCGTTTGTAGTAGCTCTATTTCGTTTGTAGTAGTGATATTTTTGTTTGTAGTAACACTATTTCGTTTGTAGTAGCAATAATTCCGTTTGTAGTAACTCTATTCGGTTCATATTGGCGATAACTTGTTTGTAGTAGCTCTATTTCGTTTGTAGTAGTAATATTTTTGTTTGTAGTTCCCCTATTTCGTTTGTAGTAGCAATAATTCCGTTTGTAGTAAGTCTATTCTGTTCATATTGGCGATAACTCGTTTGTAGTAGCTCTATTTCGTTTGTAGTAGTGATATTTTCGTTTGTAGTAACACTATTTCGTTTGTAGTAGCGATAATTTCGTTTGTAGTAACTCTATTCTGTTCATATTGGCGATAACTCGTTTGTAGTAGCGATAATTTCGTTTGTAGTAACTCTATTCTGTTAATATTGGCGATAACTCGTTTGTAGTAGCTCTATTTCGTTTGTAGTTGTAATATTTTCGTTTGTAGTAACACTATTTCGTTTGTAGTAGCGATAATTCCGTTTGTAGTAACTCTATTCTGTTCATATTGGCGATAACTCGTTTGTAGTAGCTCTATTTCGTTTGTAGTAGTGATATTTTCGTTTGTAGTAACACTATTTCGTTTGTAGTAGCGATAATTTCGTTTGTAGTAACTCTATTCTGTTCATATTGGCGATAACTCGTTTGTAGTAGCTCTATTTCGTTTGTAGTAGTGATATTTTCGTTTGTAGTAACACTATTTCGTTTGTAGTAGCGATAATTCCGTTTGTAGTAACTCTATTCTGTTCATATTGGCGATAACTCGTTTGTAGTAGCTCTATTTCGTTTGTAGTAGTGATATTTTCGTTTGTAGTAACACTATTTCGTTTGTAGTAGCGATAATTTCGTTTGTAGTAACTCTATTCTGTTCATATTGGCGATAACTCGTTTGTAGTAGCTCTATTTCGTTTGTAGTAGTGATATTTTTGTTTGTAGTAACACTATTTCGTTTGTAGTAGCAATAATTCCGTTTGTAGTAACTCTATTCGGTTCATATTGGCGATAACTTGTTTGTAGTAGCTCTATTTCGTTTGTAGTAGTAATATTTTTGTTTGTAGTTCCCCTATTTCGTTTGTAGTAGCAATAATTCCGTTTGTAGTAAGTCTATTCTGTTCATATTGGCGATAACTCGTTTGTAGTAGCTCTATTTCGTTTGTAGTAGTGATATTTTCGTTTGTAGTAACACTATTTCGTTTGTAGTAGCGATAATTTCGTTTGTAGTAACTCTATTCTGTTCATATTGGCGATAACTCGTTTGTAGTAGCGATAATTTCGTTTGTAGTAACTCTATTCTGTTAATATTGGCGATAACTCGTTTGTAGTAGCTCTATTTCGTTTGTAGTTGTAATATTTTCGTTTGTAGTAACACTATTTCGTTTGTAGTAGCGATAATTCCGTTTGTAGTAACTCTATTCTGTTCATATTGGCGATAACTCGTTTGTAGTAGCTCTATTTCGTTTGTAGTAGTGATATTTTCGTTTGTAGTAACACTATTTCGTTTGTAGTAGCGATAATTTCGTTTGTAGTAACTCTATTCTGTTCATATTGGCGATAACTCGTTTGTAGTAGCTCTATTTCGTTTGTAGTAGTGATATTTTCGTTTGTAGTAACACTATTTCGTTTGTAGTAGCGATAATTTCGTTTGTAGTAACTCTATTCTGTTCATATTGGCGATAACTCGTTTGTAGTAGCTCTATTTCGTTTGTAGTAGTGATATTTTCGTTTGTAGTAACACTATTTCGATTGTAGTAGCGATAATTTCGTTTGTAGTAACTCTATTCTGTTAATATTGGCGATAACTCGTTTGTAGTAGCTCTATTTCGTTTTTAGTAGTGATATTTTCGTTTTTAGTAACACTATTTCGTTTGTAGTAGCGATAATTCCGTTTGTAGTAACTCTATTCTGTTCATATTGGCGATAACTCGTTTGTAGTAGTGATATTTTTGTTTGTAGTAACACTATTTCGTTTGTAGTAGCAATAATTCCGTTTGTAGTAACTCTATTCGGTTCATATTGGCGATAACTTGTTTGTAGTAGCTCTATTTCGTTTGTAGTAGTAATATTTTTGTTTGTAGATCCCCTATTTCGTTTGTAGTAGCAATAATTCCGTTTGTAGTAAGTCTATTCTGTTCATATTGGCGATAACTCGTTTGTAGTAGCTCTATTTCGTTTGTAGTAGTGATATTTTCGTTTGTAGTAACACTATTTCGTTTGTAGTAGCGATAATTTCGTTTGTAGTAACTCTATTCTGTTAATATTGGCGATAACTCGTTTGTAGTAGCTCTATTTCGTTTGTAGTAGTGATATTTTTGTTTGTAGTAACACTATTTCGTTTGTAGTAGCAATAATTCCGTTTGTAGTAACTCTATTCGGTTCATATTGGCGATAACTTGTTTGTAGTAGCTCTATTTCGTTTGTAGTAGTAATATTTTTGTTTGTAGTTCCCCTATTTCGTTTGTAGTAGCAATAATTCCGTTTGTAGTAAGTCTATTCTGTTCATATTGGCGATAACTCGTTTGTAGTAGCTCTATTTCGTTTGTAGTAGTGATATTTTCGTTTGTAGTAACACTATTTCGTTTGTAGTAGCGATAATTTCGTTTGTAGTAACTCTATTCTGTTCATATTGGCGATAACTCGTTTGTAGTAGCGATAATTTCGTTTGTAGTAACTCTATTCTGTTAATATTGGCGATAACTCGTTTGTAGTAGCTCTATTTCGTTTGTAGTTGTAATATTTTCGTTTGTAGTAACACTATTTCGTTTGTAGTAGCGATAATTCCGTTTGTAGTAACTCTATTCTGTTCATATTGGCGATAACTCGTTTGTAGTAGCTCTATTTCGTTTGTAGTAGTGATATTTTCGTTTGTAGTAACACTATTTCGTTTGTAGTAGCGATAATTTCGTTTGTAGTAACTCTATTCTGTTAATATTGGCGATAACTCGTTTGTAGTAGCTCTATTTCGTTTGTAGTTGTAATATTTTCGTTTGTAGTAACACTATTTCGTTTGTAGTAGCGATAATTCCGTTTGTAGTAACTTTATTCTGTTCATATTGGCGATAACTTGTTTGTAGTAGCTCTATTTCGTTTGTAGTAGTAATATTTTTGTTTGTAGTTCCCCTATTTCGTTTGTAGTAGCAATAATTCCGTTTGTAGTAACTCTATTCTGTTCATATTGGCGATAACTCGTTTGTAGTAGCTCTATTTCGTTTGTAGTAGTAATATTTTTGTTTGTAGTAACACTATTTCGTTTGTAGTAGTGATAATTTTGTTTGTAGTAACTCTATTCTGTTCATATTGGCGATAACTCGTTTGTAGTAGCGATAATTTCGTTTGTAGTAACTCTATTCTGTTAATATTGGCGATAACTCGTTTGTAGTAGCTCTATTTCGTTTGTAGTTGTAATATTTTCGTTTGTAGTAACACTATTTCGTTTGTAGTAGCGATAATTCCGTTTGTAGTAACTCTATTCTGTTCATATTGGCGATAACTCGTTTGTAGTAGCGATAATTTCGTTTGTAGTAGCGATATTTTTGTTTGTAGTAACACTATTTCGTTTGTAGTAGCAATAATTCCGTTTGTAGTAACTCTATTCGGTTCATATTGGCGATAACTCGTTTGTAGTAGCTCTATTTAATTTGTAGTAGTTATATTTATGTTTGTAGTAACACTATTTCATTTGTAGTAGGGATAATTCCGTTTGTAGTAACTTTATTCTGTTCATATTGGAGATAATTCGTTTGTAGTAGCTCTTTTTCGATTGAAGTAGCGATATTTTTGTTTGTAGTAAGTCTATTTCGTTTGTAGTAGCGATATTTTTGTTTGTAGTAGCGATAATTACGTTTGTAGTAACGCTATGTTGTTTGCAGTATATAAGTTTAGTTTGTAGTACTTGTTTTTTGTTAATATTGGCGATAATTTTGTTTGTAGTTGTAATAATTTTATTGGAATCTCGATCGAATCTAGGGTTCATGGGTTACTTTTCAAAGTCTTTTAGTTGTGTTTCTGAATTAGTTTTATCAAAAGAATGTTACTTTAAGGAACTACACACTATAGTCTATAGGAATCATAAAAAAACGTTCGATTTTTCAAAATCGGATTCGAATTTTTTTCAAGGTCACCAATTTTTTTTTGGGGCAACTACAAACGAAATATTTTTTACTACAAACAACTACTTACCATAGTCTATAGGAATCATAAAAAAAAAGTTCAATTTTCCGAAGTCGGGTGCCAAGTTCACATAGCCGTTTGTAAACCGTTGTTTATCTACGAAATTCATAGTGGAGTCGAGAAAGTGAGTTTCGAGACAACTATCAGAGGTGATATTTATTATGTACATTTGTTTTATCTCGAAGGTGTAATCCGCGATGAAATATGTAACGCGATGAAATATGAAATATGAAACACGTATTCTTTAACAGACAATAGTGTTGGAACCAGTGGTGTTACACTTTCGATTGATTAGATGACATGACTGCTGAGTGCGGGAAATTGTCATTATATGTGTGTGTGTACATAGTATTATTTAAGGAATACGGTCGAACGTCGTGTTGCATTATTTTAGAAAGATGAGTTTTTTGTCTTTTTGGACCAATTGCTATGTAGCGTGTAAATTAAATTCGTGTTGTTTTGTTTTATTTATTTGGAATAATAAGGAGTCCAGTTAACGGTAAGTGATCGCTGCCGCTCGTAGACTTCTGTAATCAACCCTAAAATAGTATCAAAGACCAAAGTCTACCTGAGATCAGTCACAGATGCCTCGTTTGTTTCTCCCTCATTATTACAGAGTAGCTACTGTAATAGCGGACCAAGTCGCAATGGTCGTCCGACTGTCGTTTCACTTTCTTCACTTCCGCGTCAAAGCAAGGCCGACAGCGATCGCTATTAGCCTAAATATAGTAATTTACTCGCGTCACACCAAACAATGCTGTATCATTTACGAAAAACATACGATTGTGTGAAAATTATTAAAAATTGCATAGGTATTGCATAACATACGGGCTGATGTGTAAGAATACTTTTTATAAAGTTGTAGGTATATTTAAGTTAAAACATGCTTTTAAAACAATATTCCCATAAAAGGGACTGTAAATAAATTATCACCTACTCTAAAGAGCCACAGTAATAATAGACTTAAAGTATTGCACTAACAAGCAAGCACTAAGAGTCTTAGTGTATAAGCCATGTTTTTCATTAGGTAGAAAAAGCGTGCGGCGCTTTTCTTTTTAAATATTACAGAAATATTTTGCATTTTCATTCACTCACATAGCATTAATTAACGAAGCAAAATAATTTATTTAACAAAAAAAAACTTTTTAAATGTTGTGTTTTCAGTCAGACAACTTAGAAGCAGCTGTTTTTGATGTAACTTTCAGGTTATTTAATATATTTTTAAGAATATTTTTAGTCCTAAAACTTTATCATAAAAATAGGAAATGTTGGCCTTACCGTACAATTCACTATAAGATTAAAGCCAGCCATTCACGAAACAAAACGGAACCATCGCGCATTGTTTACGTTTATTTTCACTTGACGCAACGATAACGGAACGACACGTCGAATGCGGGCGCGCGGAGATCTAATGGCACTTTCATAATGACGGCCGCATGCAAACGCAACGGTGTAATTACTCGACAAATATCTATTTGAACGATGAAATTGTTCACGCCCGCATACGTTTAGTTGCTTGATGATAATAGATAAATAAAAAAAATACTACGTCGTTTTTATGTGGATGAAATATGTTTACGAAAGTACTGTTCAATGTACCATGAGAATTTATGTATTCGCTGAATTCTTGTTTAGGACGTGCCTTCAATTCTTGAATAATACAAATAACCCTGTCTATATTTTAATAGAAGTAAGTATGTATACCTAATTGGAATGGGGTCCATTCATGACGGTAATAGTTTGTCACTTATATGTAGATGACTTCTTTAAATAATAAGAAAACTTTACGTGACGCTGATTACTGATGAAGACGTATTTTTTAGTTTTTTTAGAAGACGCGTCTTTGTGTAATCTCATAATGGTGACTAGATAATGCTGAGTTTATTATTAATATTCTTCTTACAGTTTCGAAAGTCGTTACTATGTTAAAATCTTGTTAAAAAGTTATCCGAGGAATCCGAGAAAGGTCAGCGCCGTTAAAACAAATCAATGAATACATTAACATAATATTTCCCGGTGTCACTTGTTACAACACAGTGTTTGTCTATATATAGCGCGGTATGCCATAAAAAGGAAACCGTTCAAGTGCGAGTTGAGCATTAGTGTCATGGTCACAGACTGCATCGACAGTCGATACGTACAATCTCCACGTACGCGCTTTCTGCGTTCCCGCATGCACGTACGCCTCTTTTACAATATTAAGCTAAACCAAGTACCTAATTAATAAAACAAAGCTTTTCAACTTAAGGAACCATTCATTTATCAAAGACATATTTACTATGTATACAGATAGAGAGTGGACTTGACAAGTCAACCGTCAATTCCTCCGAGATGGTGTGGCCGACCTCAGGTAGGACGCTAATCCTATGTAGGGTTGATTACATCAGTCCATGGACGGCAGAGGACTCTCACCACTAGATGGACTACTTGTTCGTTTGTTATTCCATATTGTAAAATAAAAAAAAACAGGACAAATATGACCAAGTTTAAATATAAATCCGGTTAAAATCTAGTCATAATATCAGTTGAATATTACGTGACGATGTTGCAATTATTGCTGCATCGTGGATGCATGCATAGGGCTTCCCCTATAATAGGAAGAAGCATAAGTAGAGGAAAATCTTTTTCAATACCGTGAATACAGTTTTCAAGATTCTGATTAAATGTACCTACGTAACTGATATAATTATGCTTGCTTGAAGGTGGTGCCTTCGAAGTTGAACTGCGAAGGGTTCTACCACCTTCAAATTGTAGAAGTATACTCGTAAAATGCAATTATTATTCGAATGAATTAAAATACTTTTATTAGCACGTCATCAGAAACAGAAGATGCTATCATGTTATTGAAAGCGAATCCCAAAAGAATAAAAAACCCTACGAGAAGAAAGTAGAAAGTTAGTGTACATTAACCTTTATTATGAAAACCTTAAAAACAAATAAACAAACAAAATCAACCTTTCTCTTTAATTTTCTACAACTTCAAAACAAAAACTTAACTTTTGATAGTTTTTATTATAGGTCAAGTGTGAGAAGTAAAGTGGAAATTGTGCATGTAGTGTAAAGTGTAGCTAGCAGCTACACAGTAGAACTTTACTTTAAGTAATACTAGAACATACTTCATCATCATCATCAACCCATTACTGTCCCACTTCTGGGCACGGGAGTCTCATGATGAGAAGGAGACCCGAGAGAATAGGGATTATACTTAGAATAAATATAATAATTGAAATAAACAGAAAAAGTATAATAACATCAATATGTTCCTTTTACACAAAAATTGTTAATCTAATACCGTTATCAAGGACAATACACAAATGAGTCATTGGAATAACATCGCGGACTCTGTTATCGCATTTTTTGTTCTATTGTTCTTGAATTTTGCGATTGTAAAGATAAGTGTTGTTGTGTAACAATTACAAATATTCACAATATATATACAACTAATAACCGCCGAAAAATTATAAAATTGTCCATTTAATCGTTTATTCAGACATAAAGTTTCGACAAAGATTGAAAACTGCGAATTCTACAAGTGATGTCAAACAGTTAAGAATTATGTGTGTACTTGCTTGGTAGAAGGGTAATAAATACAGAGACACTTACGCAAGGCCTTTCAACTTAATTCTGAAGGATACCAGTTCATAGCCCCCCCCCCCCCCCCCCTTATATTTGAGGTGTACTAGTGACTCCTCGCCATTAGGACTGCATTACTGGTATGTCAAAGAGCATTAAATCTGTTACGATTACACTCTCGACTTTTACCAATGTCTAACTTTATTTTTATTTCGACACATGCACCACTGATTTAGCGTGGTCTCCAGCAAACTTTTCAATGTACCATTAATTACACGTCCCATCTACAAGCACCATCTTCTAGTGATCTGATTTGGTACTTACACATGCAATTACATCCTAGAGAAAAAAAAACAAATTTCTACCGCAAATTTTATGCGCATACGCACGCACCGCTATTGAAATGTCTGATGCGCGTCCCAGATAGCGTTGCGAAACCGACATCTTAATATTAGAATGCTTGTTGCAAAATACTGTTGTATTGTTACGCTTTTGGACATCACTATGATGCGTGACTGTTGTGTGACAGATTTTTATGTCTATTTTCAGCCGTAATGTATATTTAATACATTTCTTTGACATTGCAAAATCTAATAACTTTGAATCAAAATCCAATCTAATTTTGACTACACAACATATGTTATGGATTTATCATTTATCGGCTCAACTGAGTGAAGGCTAGAATCACTGCGGTCCAGCACGAATTATGCCATACTTTGATACATACATTGCTTTTGCCAACAAAGCATGCCATACTTTGATTTAATTTAATTTGACGTTAATATCCTTTGCGCTGAAAGACGATCATGGTCAGCATTAACGGTAATTTTATGTCTGACATTAAATTTTCATGCCTTAAAATTAGTCAAGATTTTCTGTGAATCCGAGAATAAAACTGTAGTACACATTACAGAATTAAAAATCTTCATAGCGGTAACTAAAGTAATATGAAAATTAAAATTTACTTCACGCTGACCGCCTTTCACACTCTAAATAGCATTTCATTTAAACAAAAGGTAAAATATTTATTTAAATGTTTAAGACCCAAAGACCTACTAAATTTAGAACACAATGATACTTGAGACCCTCTACTCCCCTTCGAATAAAGACGAATTGTTTGAAGAGCATTTCAGTTTGAAAGATTATTCTTGGAACTCGATGTATTTATAATTATAACGGAGGGTTAAATGCACACATTGTGCTATTCATATTCATTTATAAGCGGTGTATGCCACAAATTGAAATAAACTGTTGTATACTGACAAATCCAGTTTTACTAATTTTAATTGGGTTTGTTTTGCTATATCGTAGAATACAAATGATAACCAGTATTTTTTATGAAATTGAAGTAACAAATTAGTGGTTACTGGATTACCCATGGATTTTCAACTTCAAATAAGATTCGGGTCCTGTCTTAGGTCTGTCACAGTAGTTTTGTTACCCCAAAAGACTCAGTTGAAACATGTTGGAAGTTCCAAGAATAGTTGTCACATTTTAAAGGTACTTACACAAAACATATATCATAGTATCCACATATATTATCATAAAAACTTAAAACACAAAAATATATTTCAATGTGAATTTGTTATTCACGTAGAGAAAATCACAATAACAATGGAAACATTAGGGACTGTAACAATCACAATATGACGACCATCAGAAAACATACTTATGAAAACATATAAAGGTGGTAGAACCCTTTGTGGTTCAACTCCGGCGGCACCACCGCCACACCTATTTCTACCTAATAACAGCAGTGTTAGGCGCTGCTGTGTTCCGGTTTGAAGGGTGTGGTAAGGGAGACAGACTTTTCCGAGGCGTTCCAGCTTAGTCCTCAGGGGTAACGGCGCATCTGTGGCCGACCTCAGGTAGGAATATCTAATCCTATCTGGGGTTGATTACAGATGTCCATGGGCGGCAGTAGCCACATCAGGTGGACTGCATGCTCGTCTGCTATTCTTATACTATAAAAAAAAAAAAAAAAAAAAAAAAATATTAAAACGAGACGCGAGCGCCGCAAGCGGAAACACAAGAAAGTTGAATAAATGATACGAATTCGTTCCGAAAGCGCTATCGGAACATGTTAATTGCTGCATGAAAGAGACATTCTGCATTCGTATGCATTGTACGATTGGTCCAAGTAATAAGGGACAGGTAACTTGTACAAAAAATGATAAGCCAAATTTTACATTACAGTAATAATTCGATCGATTTAAAAAATATTATTAATTCATATCAGATACAAAAGTGTGTCAGATAAAAATGAGTTTACATAAAGATTTTTAAATCTAAAAAATTGTATAAGAAATAGACACAATCTTATAGATCGATAGCTGAATACAGTTACGACTGCCATGGACCATACCATACTTATATAAAAAAGTCATACTGTCGTCACGTATAAATCGAACGTTAGTCGTAGTCGTAAGTCGTAACATACGAATGTGCTCGACGGAATTCTCGATTGATGTAAAGCGGAGGCCTCTAATTAGAGAGAAGTGTAAACACAATACGCAAACTTCACTTACAAACAGATGCTTAGTCTTCATTGAAACTTTCTATTTGCCAACAAATAATATGATCCTTGAACTTGAATAACGAGTTTGTAACTTGTTTACGTCTTTTGTATTACTTTGTTGAATGGCAAATTGCCGCTAATATTTGTATGTTTCACGACCCGCAGCGGTTTTCCTGTCGCTCAGGTTTTCGCCTGCGTCAATATCTAAATTAATTAACATGGGTATTGCGCTTTTTAATGTGAAATTGTTATTAACAAGAAAAGATAATAATGTTCTGAAAATATTTGCGATATCCATATTTTATAAATTGATGTTTAAGAAACTTAAGACTGAGTTATCACTTACGAATTAGGGCATTTCAGTAAATGGAAGAAAAGTTTCCTAGAAAAAGGAAACGGAGTAAGTATAGCGACGAAGATAACAATTATCCGACGATACCGTAAAAATGTTTCAAAGAAACTTCTTTTATTATAGAAAATAACGCAGTATAATTAAAATCCATTAGTCAAAACCAACTGTATGACGAACACCAAAATGGGAGCGAAGAATGAATAAATTAGTTAACACATGTCTTATTTGACTATTTTTAGAATATCGTTAAATGAATTCGGTGTCGGGCTGCACCCTAATGCATCACCTAATGATCCTCATTTACAAAGTTAACAAATGAGATACATTTTTGAAGGTATAGTGACAATTAGAAGCGTGCTGAAGTAACAGAAATAGGAGTACACCTAGTTTTAGTCGGCTACAATATGCAGGGAATTGGTGTTGAACAGGGGTACCGTTAGTAATAATCAATATTAATAAATTTTTGCCTAACACAATTCGAAATTTAATAATTTTATTCGGAAAAAAAATGTTCAATTGCTCGTACTTTGGTAGACAAAAATTGGTCCAGATTGATTTTTACGTACAGGTATATTACTGCAAAAATTGAGTATAGCCTTATTGCTGAGGGTGATAAACTTGGAAACGTAATATTAACCTTAAGCTAGCCATTGACTCAACGCAACTTTTAAGTCAATTCCAAATAAAGTAACGCTACGTACTACTTTCTATGATACAGCCGACACAATTTTAGTTCTCATAAATAGGTTAAACCCAGTTATAGCCAGCTAAATCTAGGCACAGCCGCGCTTTGGCTCTTATCTTAGTCGTGACATTTATATGTATGGTATCTGTCTGTCAGTCTAATCTTGGTAACTTTATAATTGATCTTGACATGACGCTTGCAGTAAAGTAGAGATTTAGAATGGAAACAGTTGAACCAGTTATGAATTTATCCCGATCACTTAAAGAGTAAAAATTAAAAGTTTGTGTAACCCCTAACACGAGTTGTTCCTGTAGTCCGTGTCTAAAATAGGGCTATAGTATCACCTGTCTTTCGTAAGAAGCGACTAAAAAGGGACTTCTGGAGTTGCGGGTGGCATGAATGGGAGCTCGAATCGCCCATTGTAAACGTATTAATGTAGTGTAACGTAAACGTGTAGCGGTAGATGTATAAATAAGCGTACATGTGTCTGTATGTACATACCAATTACCAATTCTTTCACAAATGATCTAGGGCCACGCCAGTCGCCGTCGGCTCGCCAATCAACCGTTATGGAACATTTACCATCAGTTTTGTTTCGTGATTGTATAAAAAAGCTAATTTGACTGGCAATCATTCGCACCGGTGTAATCGGCTCTCATTTGGACAGTTAGTCTTGCGTGCTTGCCTAATAAGTGCTCTTTGGAGCTTTGATGTACCGATGGATGTAATAATACTAATAAGTCGGTCGTCAATTTATGGCCTCAGGGTAAATGAAAGACAACATTGTAAGTTTGTGTGACTCTCTATTAAAATGTTGGTATCACGGGTAACATTATTATCTACACATTTTAAAACTTTACATAAATCGTATACACACATTATTATAAAATCAGACTGTGGATTATACGTAATTATACGTTTGTATGTGTGTGCGCCGGTACAATGATAGAATATGAAAAAGTATATATTTTATTTTTTATTTATGTGCTGTCTAATAATAGCAAGTGTGATACGCATTACAAATCAACAAAATCTATTTACGATGTAAATACAAGTGGTTTTACATACAATTTTATCGTAAAGCGCATTCTCGTACGCCTCCAAGCAAGTTACGCTTGACACATTTTGAATAACAATACCTTATTTGCCATGCAACAGAGCGAAATACCTCTGATCACTTCGTGCTTTAGCTGCTAAGTGATTGAAATAACTTTAAATTGTGTATTTTATTAAAGGCAAACTAAGAAATTTCGTTATTCTTATTCTTATTTGCCTTTCTTTCGACATTTGTAGAAAACCTATAAAATTTGGAGTTCAACATAAGGTATACGTTTCAATATCTTCTGAATATTTTTTACATTTATCGTGTGGGACACCGTTCTCTTGCACTTCACTGTTTCCACTCCTATATATATAAAAAGGCACCCTAAATGTTTTGAGGGTAGCGTACAATACACACACACACACACACAGTATAAATTAAAAACCTTGGAGTTAGATGTAGTTCGGATTTCCACTATGGCAATAAAATTATAAGATTTTTTTTAAAATTACAATCATACCATTTTAATTGTTTGCATCACAATTTGCATACATTATAACCTAGGAAAAAGTAGTCTCATTATCATTACTATCTTACTATCGGAACACTTAGCAGAACCCAGACCCCCAGGCAGCGTGCCGTAGACATTAAGTCAGCACTACCGTTGAAAACCCTCCAAGGCGTGCCATTGTCCACAAAAGCCTTTCAACCCGTGCGAAGGCACGTGTCGCACCGCTAAGGGTACCTCGGTACACTACAATTGTGTACTACGGTCTGTGCTTACTCGGATTAATATGAGCTGCTTATCACGTCATTCGAGTTTCTTGTCTGTGCAACTAATTTGAGTGGTTTCGACATTTATCGCGTATAGCTGAATGCATCGAATGGACTTTACTACAGTAGTAGTATTTTATTTTCCTTCGGAAAGGCTATTTTATTTAAAAACAAGCCTTGAGGAAGAAAAGGACGGTAGAGTTATTGTATGAAAGTCCCGTGTTTTCGAAATTGGACATAGGAAATACATTTCAACCTCTTGTTTATCGAAATTGAAGGAAGAAAAAGCATTAGAAAAAGCATTTCATAAAATCCAGGGTGGATTTTATGAAATGCTTTTTCTAATGCTTCCCGGCCAAAATGGTTTATTTCGTATAAATTTATTATTCCTATACAAAAATATTCCAGTTCCGTCACGAACTAAGGATATAATTATACACAGTTTCCCAAAAACTAAATCCGTCCAATATTCGTTAACTTAAAAAAAAACAAACAGTCCCTTATTTATGCTTCCAAAGGTCCTTTCATATGACAAAATCAGACTTAACCCCGCCTAGCTAACAAAGGACACGCTCGCTGACCCACTTCCGAGCATATCTTTTGAATTGTGAAAGTGGGTCCTTTAGCGCAGACCGAATAATAAATAACGTCTTCCTATAACGACTAACGAGCCGTCCTATGGGACGAAAGTTCAAATCCTACGCAAACCTCTTGTTTATCGAAATTATGTGCGTTCGAAATGAATTAGCTTTTCATATTACAAGATTATTTGGGGATTGAAGACCATTTTTTTTTCAAAAAATCTTATCTTACTGTTAATTGTTTTTATCTCACTCTTGTACATTAAGAGCGCATGTTGGGTCTTAAAACCGTCAATGAAATCTCCGATAAACCAAAATAAGTACAGCATAATTTTTACTTTTAGTTTTCAAAATTCGTATTTCTAACCGGTTTATTATTTTTATATCTAGGTAATACTCGTATGCAAATTTATCGATTAATTTGCATACTACCTAGATAATCTGTAAGTTACTCATTATTCTGATGCAATTTTACGCGTGTTTTGTAATTTTAATTTGCAATAAATTCAATACACAGAACTTTATTACTTCCGACTGTATCTGACATATAAATTTTCACAATAAATTTAATTTTGCCAGAATGTGTTCATATACACATGTCGGTAGGTGTATATAACATATTATATAATTTATATACTTAATGGAATTCGGCATTATGCACATTACCTTAGCCTTTCTGCCTATTAAAAAAGCGAATACAGTATGAAAAATTCAAAACTGAATTTTTCATACCTAAATAAACGTTGACACATATTTTGTTAAAACTTGTAAATATCAATACATAAATATCTTAGTATACTGGGAACGAAATAGAAAATCGTGCGTGGGGATGCAAGCGGGCCGAGTTGACAAATTGGAGAGCATACAACAAATATGTTTTAGAGCGACAATTATAGTCAATTGACTTTAAAATTTCATAAGATACAAAACAAAAAATCTACAAACTTCTACCGATAACCAGTTTGTTGTTGAATAAGTGCTAAGAATTAAAACTAGTCTACTTTTTGCGTCCACCGTGACTCATGTTTGATTACAACGTGTCCGCGTGTCGTCATCGAATGTAGACCACAAAAAATATAGGAAACGGACTTATTATTTGACCATGTGAACTACAAAAACCAAACACGAAACGCAACAAAAAGTAAAATGTAATAATATGATACAATTTAGATGTATTAAAGCCTGCGAACCTAGCAACATAAAAAAATATTTAATAATAGGTCTTTATTCAGCGTTAGTTACTACTATAACTTTTTATTGTGCTTGAAAAACTAAGCAAAACAAACTAAATAAGTCACGCAATTGAAACTCTCAGAACTGTAAATCAGTGAATAATCGAAAAAACATAATTACCAATTAGGTTTTACTAAAGACCAAGTGATTATAAAAACTAATTACGAAATGTGTCATTTGTCCTTGGTAGCGGTAGTGCAGCCTGTTGTCCGAGTATCTTTATAGTATAAGAAGCAAATTAATCAAACCTTTTTAATACTAAAGTATGTATTTGAAATGATGTAATCCGTAGACGAACTAAGCTTACCGACATAGCTCTCAAAATTAGCAGGCTTAAGTGGCAATGGGCCGGCCACATCGCTCGGAGGACCGATAACCGATGGGGAAGAAAGGTCCTCGAGTGGCAACCAAGCGTAGGCAAAAGGAGTTCAGGCCGCCCCCCGACCAGGTGGACCGACCACCTGAAGAAGACGCCGGGAAACCGCTGGATTCAAAGCACACGGGACCGGTTGAAGTGGCGCCAATTAGGGGAGGCCAGCAGTGGACCGATGAATGGATGGAACAATCCAGGTATTAATATATTGCTAAGTTTTAGCAAAGTTAAAAGTTAAAGTTAAAGTTAGCAAAGTTTTGCTAAGTTGGATAAATTGAAACTATCGATACTTGGATAATAATCGATGGATAACTTCGTATTGAAAGTATCGGTTCTGTTCTGTATCAGCTTTTAATAGTATTGGTCGTCGCTAATATAATTTAAGTCTTAATTTTCATTTCATTTGTATAATTTTTAGCAACCTTATTCTCAGTTACGTATTCATGTGAGTACAACACTTATTCCTTTATCAAGAGGTTAGGTTTATTATAGTTACAAGCGAAAAATAATCCGACTTCTGTGAAAAAATCCTTGAATTATCTCTCCCTACACACAAAAGAGAAACTTCGTTGCACAACCGAATTTCTTCTATCGAAATAGCGAAAGCAATTAGTCACTTAGTCATACGGGTGTACTCTTATCTACACAACTTAAGAATAGTTCTTATGCAACTCAATGTGTAGAATCGAGTCATCGTTTGTTGCTCGTTCAATACAAATTCAATTACACGAAACATCGATACTTAGATTATGATTGACAGATACAGTACAATATAATTTCAACAGGACCCAGTAGAACTATTACGTCAATAAACGCTATGTTCAGAACATTGTTTTGAAACGCTGTTTGTATGTAATAGATACGAATTTTGGCATTTTAGGCATAATACTGATACATGCAGCTACTTTATTAGTAAATTTTGACACATGAAAATAAATACAAATATTTATTTCAGTTTTATAATAAAAACATTGGGAGTGTAGAAAGCGTCTTTAGTTTCAATATAAGAAAACTGTAAAATGGTGTTGTGTTTAATTATATCCAAACTTATTTTTGAAAGCACTATATGTTTTCCAAATAAAATAAAAATAAAAATCTAGTGGCTATCAATGGCGATGGCGTCACCCTACTTCAAGAAATCACGAAAAACTTAATAAATAATCGCATTCATTACAAAAACACACAAAAGCTTTCCAATATAAAAGGAACTTTATCTTCGAGGAGTGACCTTGTTCCTAGTGGCTATGTTAACAAAAAACGGCCAAGGGTGAGTCTAACTCGTTAACGTGGTTCCATACCACGACAATATATTTAACGTTACATGTATATATTTCTGTATACCTATATTTTAGTACCGGTTTCTTATATATAGAAGACCCGCCTTTAGATTTATACATATTTTGGGGTTTCGTACCAAAAGGTAAAAATGGAACCCTATTACTATGCTGTCCGTCTGTCACGGGGTTCTATCTCTTGAACCGTAATAGATAGACAATTAAAATAATTTATTTTTAATATTTGTTGTTATAGTGGTCATAGTAATTTAGTAATACCTATAGTACGCTCTATATGTGTACTTCGTTATTTTTAGTGTGTAGCTATGACAGTTCAAGCGATGGAGTCCTATGTGAGCTGGATGACACCGGATCCTTAGTATTTCGTTTTTACCTTTGGATACGGAACTCTGAGAAGGTAGACCCGCCAGAGTAATAAAGAAAATTTTGCAATACGACTGGGAATACGCAGTAAACCAACAATGCGTGCCCTTACCCTCCGTCCCTAATAAATTTCGCTAAAGCCATGTAAATTCTCCTTTCCGAGTACCTATATTCGTTCGATTTATGCTGTTGATTAAATTTTATCGAACCAATTCCTATCAGGATTTCTTTATATTAATTATAAGGAATTCTACTGTGAGGGCACCACCGTCACAATTATTTGCCTAATAACAATACTGTAACGTTGTTGGATCTCATTTGAAGGTTGTGGTATATTCTTACATTTCTTACGTACATGAGTCATTCTAACTTCGTAGTCCTAAGTGGCACATTATAACTTACATATAAATTGACCATTAATAAAAATGAGTAATCAGTTATAATGTAATTCGATTAAAATTGAAATATTAATGTCTAACGATATACAATAATGTGTTCACTGTCCGTAAAAAATATTAAGTAGAAAGCACAGCTAAAATACATAAAATACCACAACATTAAAGTTAAGAGTCTCATAAACCGTGTAATGACACTAAATCCTACTTAACAAATACGAAAGTTAGTGGATGTTTGTCCATTGATAATCCGGTAACTCGAAAACACGTATAGAAAGCAACTAAGTTAAGTTCTTATAAGTACCAGTAATTTAACCATGTCTGCCTTCCGAATGATTTAAAATGCGTATAGTCGAGCTATCTACTATATCTGGCACCTGTTCAAAGCTCGGCAATAGCTCATTATAAAGGTACCACAACTATAAAAATAAATACAAACAACACGTGTACCTGATTGAAACCAATCAAAACCAAAAAATAAATATATTCAATGTAGATCGTGTAGTGCTAGAAAAATCTAGTACCACTCCACAAGGTCTTTTATTATATAGAGGAAGTGATGGAAGAAACTCCAAGAACTTTACGAATTGATCACTACTATTGTGAAACTACTCTGTAAAAATATGAACTACTGACAATCTGAATTTATATCATAGCCGTAATTAACTCATTTAATTTTGAAGGTAGAACCCTCAAAATTAAACAGCCTCATAACAGCAGTGTTAAGCGCTGCTCTGTTCGGGTTTGAAGGGTGTGGTATGGGAGACATATTTTTCCGATGCGTTCCAGCTTAGTCCTCAGGGGTAGCGCCGCATTTGTGGCCGACTTCAGGTAGGAATATCTAATCCTATCTGGGGTTGATTACAGATGTCCATGGCCGGCAGTAGCCACTTACCATCAGGTGGACTGCATGCTCGTCTGCTACTCCTATATTGTAAAAAAAATCACTATTCACGTTATAATAATTCATCGGCAAAAGTAAGAAGTAGCGGTACACCGCGCGAAATTAGTTGTTGGCAAACAGTTGATGGTGGACAAATGAAAAAAACAGAGATGCAACGTGATCCAATCAAGCGTTGACTGCTTTCACTCTCCGGTGTGCTTTGTGTTAGAGGTATCTACGAAATACTTATCATAGAATATACCTTAACCAATTGGGGTCATATTTGTTCCACTGCTATGCACTGCTCGACGTATTTTGTTAATAAAAAATTGTTCGCTATTTGTGTTATTACTACGCACGGGTCTCTCCCAATGATCATGAGAGGCGTAATGTATACTCCACACATTGTTCCAATTCATATTGATGAAAGGGTTAGTTACGAGCTAGTGGTCAATGATGTTTTCGTCGGATGTTTCCAAAACCGCTCAAAATGCCTTTGATTTAACGAGTGCTATCTTCTATGCAACGATAACAAGCTGGTTCGTGCCTTCCAAACCAAGGAAGCTCGGCAGAAATAAAACCATTACTTGTCATAAATCCGACACTTGATAGAGTTCCACATTACTTCACTTTAGATTAGACTTTAGATCGAATACAATCTACACATGTTGCGAGGATATGCACGTCGAGGGACGTTTTTCTTGTCGTGCGTGTTTACTCCACCTCACCACACATGCACAATTAACTTGCTGCGATCTGTTCACGAACCATGTGCGTATGATTATAGGATTCAAGTGGCACGCATGCGAATTGGACACGCGTGCGTCCTTAAACACGCGCGATATGAAAGGCGCCTCAAACGCTCAAATATATGCAAAGCATGCATAAATAATCCCGCCAGTTTGATAAACAAGAGAACGATGTTTTAAAAGTAATTTTCTGTTACATTCTCAGTCCCTTTGAATTTTATTTTAAAACTTCCAGTCATTCAAAGTATGCGGCGAGCTTAAAATTCGAGCGAAGTCGTTGAATGTCAAGCAAAGCTTTGATTCACAAAGTTTGTCATCTCTGTAAGCTAGAATATATTTTCCAGGTCACTGCTGCACCGTATTCAGGTTCTGTTCGTTTTACGATGGCTTTAGATGTATGCTTCTTATTTGATATGTTTACGAGCTGTTTTCGCATTGCGTATATGAGTATTCATCGCAATTATGCCGTTTTATTCCACTTGCGTTTTCTATAAGTCACCTCTATCCGTTTCCTCAAGAAAGTAAGAATTTACATTATTTACCATATGAAATATAATTCACATGTACCTATTACAAACTTTGTAATAATTTGTTTTTGTTATTTGCTCTACCCACTACAAAAATCAACTTCTCATTCTAGAAAAGTATTATTTCCTCGTGAATTAAATGAACTAAAGTGAATTTTTAGCCACCGGGTAACACCAACAGATGACACCAAATATGGCGTATGAAATCTCTCATTTAATCAGAAACTTTTATTGTCTACACACTGAGAACTCCTATTTAAGCAACAAGTTTTATTATAATTGCCGTTTTAATATCCAAAGTGTCAATGACCTGGTGACTAAGTCCAAGTTCAGAGAGCTTTAGGAAATTCCGTTTCACTAAAAAGGATAAACTGGAATTAAGATCTTAAATTAACTGGTGGGTTTTGCCACTTATCTTTCATTAAATTCCTTATGCATATTTATATAAATTCACATAAATTGGCTATTTATGTTGGGTTTAAAGATCAATACCTATATACTATATAATGAGAAATTTTCTTGGACCATTACATCACCTTGGCGGTGGTGGCGTAGCGTGGGTCTGCGCCAGACTGTGTATAAAATAGCTGCAAAAAATAAGGTTGTTTGGTAAAGATAACGTAGTATTTCTTTGCAGTTTGTAGGTAAAAAGAAATTAATTTAACGGTTTTCGACGCCCTCTAAAATGGAAGCACGGGACGACTCTTTAAATTGCTCATAACCAAAAATATATAAATTACCTATTATAGTTAGTAGGTTGAAAATAAAGTACCTAGATGAAGTTTGTACCATCAAATGTTTCAGTGTGATTGTCATCCAAATACATTAAAATTTTAAAATGTAGGGTAACGTATACGAGTTGATGCACACAATGCGAGGAAAAATGTATAGTATATTTATGAACAAACGCATAACCCATGGCGACAAATAAGTCTTATTTAAAGTAGAGGCTACTTTCCTACTAAAGCATTATGTGGTTCCAAAAGAACGGTTTAAATTAGATCACTATGAGCTCACGCACTGTTAAAACTAGCGCACGCATATGAAATTACGGTACGTAACGGTACTGTCGGCATAAAAATATTGAACATACGACACTATACAAATAGTCACTCATTTTCTCTTAAGCCCTTTGTTTGTAAACCAACATTACGTATTGGTCGCATCAACGTCGAGAAATTGAACGAGCAGGAATTAAAAGCAGGAAGCGTGTGGTGTCGGTAGTGTTAATATCACATTTTTCAAAACTCAACACTGTATAGAAATTTAGTAACTTTCATCAAGTTCTTGCTTGTTCGAGTTAAAGTTATGTACTCGTAGTACCGTACTATTACTTTGTTACAGTTATTGGGTCTATTAGTACGGGATGAGATTAATCGCATCATATTAATTAACTAGTTACGGTGATATCTTGTTCTGCGATGTGTACCCAGCCGTATGGTCGTAGACACTGAAGCGTGATCGTAAGCGCCGCCCAAACCGTCCTCCATGAAACCAAGCTAAGGGTTGGTTTACACGAGAAGATTTTTACATACGCAAAAATAAAATTGAACTGCAATATTTTCCCTCATAGATGTTATGACGCTAAAAAGTAATTGTACTTTAGTATTCATAATGTAAAACAACCCAAAGTTATGTAAACTGGCCTCCGTCATGGAATCATCCATGTGAACCAAGCTTTACACTGACATATAATTACACGCTCTTTGAAAAAATCTAATTAACCATTGCACTGAACTGAATTACGAGGTTAATTGTTACTTCCGCAAAGTAAACCCAAATATTATTATAGCGCAAGTGTTGTTTATGAAAGAATCTTCACAATGGACGATATTCCGGGGATTGTGTATTTTTACGTGCTTGTTTTGTTAGCATTTACTTTTACTTACTTACGTTAGGAGATAAGATAAGTTACTTATATAATTAGATTAACTAATCGTAAGAGATAGTATGGAATAAATAAATATTCCTGTTAAGTAAGTCGTCGTGAAACTACGATATATTTACCCCATTGCTGAGCACGAATTTCACGCTGGAGCATACTTTAAGCTGCTACAATGCAGATCGATGGAAAATAGTGCGGACGGCAGATTGGTGAAGATAATTAGCAAGTCATACGGAGATTTGAGTCGGCCAAATCCCTCGGAAAATTAACAGGAGCTTATTTCATAAAGCGTCGTTTCCAATACGAAATGTTATTTTAAAAATTAAAATTTGACCCAAGCTTACAAAATGCAAGACTTGAACCTTACCTTACTTACTTAACGAGAATAGACTACGCCATACACCTGTGACTGTTTTATCATCACAGGTACCCACCCTAAAGTCTCATAAAACTTCACAAATGTCACATCTCAGAATTAACACGTTTTACTCAAATCTACTGCTTCCGTTACTGTCAGTGGTCAGTCGAGGCCATCGTATCGACGGTTATAAATTGGACTGGCTCTGATTGCGACCGCTTGTTCGCTGCCACCGGCATCACTGACCACAGCGCTGTGTGATTGATTTACACGACTGAGGCCTCATGCTGTATATCATTATCATACAACAATGTACCACTGAACGAGCTATTATGGTAAACGATAATTTATTGAGTGCGAATATCAAACTATGACATCACGTAACACAGTTAAGCCCCAAATTAGTTGCATTACTTTTTCACAGTTGTAAATATTTTTTTATTTAGGATTAAATATATTATGGTGTGGATATGGAAAAACTAGCAACACTTATAAAAACATAAAGTACCTACTTGAAGTCATCTATTCCTTTATAGGAAGAATTAGTATATTGCCCCCTAAGGTCTATCGACACCGAATGGTGATATGGTATAAGCAATCGGCCCGATTTCTATAAAATACCATGTCCCTCATTCTTAACATACCTATTGGTGGGCACGTTGTTGTTTCTTATTTTGTTTAATTTTTTCTTTTTTTTATAAGAATTCGCAACCAAACACTGAGTCATTTCGTTACACTTTATATTCGCTCTTTGTAAACGGAAGTTACTACAAAAATATTAAATAAGCATTACCAAACATAGCATTAATACATGACTATACATTTTCGTGTGCACGTGACGAGTCTGTCACGTACTACGATAGATACCACGTGACAGGTGTCAGCGTGAGCGCAGTGTTACAGCGTCATTGTCTGTTATTGAACGTCCATAAACGGCACTGCATAAAAATTCGTACAAAGAGTAAATACAGCATTAATACATGACTTTCAATTTTCGTGTTCACGTGACGAGTCTGTCCTTAAACGGGATTTAATTTTACACTTCGATCTCTGTAAACCGAACTTACTACAAAGAGTAAATACACTAACTATCAAACGTAGCAATAGTACATACATGTCTATCAATTTCGTGTGCACGTGACGAGTGCGTACAATAGACACCACGTGACAGGTGTCGGTGTAAGCGCAGTTAGAGGATCATTGGTCTGTTATTGAACGTCCTTAAACGGATTTACATCGCAGTGGTTCAATAATCTCGTTAGGTCCCAATGTTCAGTGCCTAAACCTTAATGCCTAATTGTAAGTGGATTGGCACGGGAAGGGGAAGAATTAACATAACATGACGTTCATGTCACGTTTAGATATCACGTATTGATAAAGAACTTTTCGCAAAAGAATTTGTCTCTTAATATATTTTTTAATTAGTTGATGTTTTATCAAAATACATACGAAATTGATTTAAAAAAAAATAATTAAATTAGCTTAATACAAGAAGATTTCAGTGTAGTAGAGAGAAAATAAGCGTAAGTAAGATATTTAAACAAGATATTACTGGCATAATTTTCTTGAACCTTATTCAAATTTCATTAAGTATCTTATTACTCACGGACTTGGCTGCTTTACTTTATCTTGATGAACGACTGCTTACCTGCAAAAATAAAAATGTTAAATTTATTACAAGAACAGAAAAGATAATTTTATATAATAACTTATTTCTATTTTCGGAGTAGTTTCCATTTTAACAAATACGAAATTATGGCCATGCAGACATATAAGTTTAAGAATTAAAACTCATAAAAATCTAAATTAATTTCTTTTGTACGCATCTAAGACATCCCGTAGAAATGGACGATGGAATCCGAATAGGGGCTATGAGTGAAGAGTGTAATTTTTCTCTAAAAAAATCTCTTTTAAAGATTTAAGCAATTTTAGCTACAACATTTTTAAAAGAAGATAATCAAACGACGTCACTAACTATTATGTAACATATTATTTAAATACGAAATAATTATCACAAAAACTGAGTTACTAACAAAAACATTTCAAAGTAATAATTAAATTTAAACTCAAGCGTGGTCTTTCGCAACGAGTATAATCTTCCGGCGGTCCCTTATCGGACTGGTGTGCGAATGCAGCTTCGCACCACAAAAAGCGAAGATGTGTTGAGCGTTGCATCGTCACGGCAGCTGTTACTATTAAATGTTTGTCTTTTTTTTACCCGCGCTTATCTTTGGGTTGCCTTCGATTCCTTAACAAATAGGCTCGTTTGTTACAACCAACAAGAACACCATACGTTGATCCCCTTTTTTCCCTTAGACTAAACTACAGATGTTGAAAGACGTCGTATAATATGCAGTTTGGATATTTTGAAATAAAATTTGACATTAAACGTAATTTTAGAAATCGATGTTTTGAAAACGTAATCATGCTTTTTGACAAAAAGGTGTGGTTGCCAGCTGACTAGTATCTGATGAGACCATCTTCAGATATATGAATATCAAAGCAACTGGCTTCAAGTAGGACCCCTGTTATATATGGAGTTAGTTACACATGTTCATGGGTGGCAGATATTTACCATCAGTTGGATTGCATGCTAGTACCTCGACTCCTTCCTCGTTCCGGCCAGTGACCAGTAAGTACTATGATATACAAAAAAGTTTGCCCAAAATAAAATACATGTGTCGGCTACTTAGAAGTGTGGCTTTAATAATAGACATTTGGTTTGCTCGTGTAGTAAACTTTGTCGGAACGAAGCGTGTGCTCAATTTGGCAATTTTTTGCTCCCATCGCCGGAGGTGTTTAACAGAGGATGTCTACCTATGTGAATACTAAATTGCCTTTTTTTCCACCATTACAGATGAGGTTTCGTGCATGTTAAGATTGTTAGATTACACAATACAAACGCGATAAGTGGGTATACCTATCCAACATTTACGGAATTTAAATATGAAACAGATGCTACAAGTAAATTGCAGCCACTTCGGTCAACATTTTTCGCGTCTTTTGTTTAAATTAGTGTTTACTTTGTAGTTAGATATAAAAATTTGGTTTTAAAAAAAGAAACATTTTATCTTAAATACCTACGTAATCATTTAAGAATATTGTTGGGCACTCAATATTAACTCTACCGACAAATGATGAAATGAGGTTAATTTTAAGTTACCTTTCATACGAAATACGCTATCTACACGCTGTCTACACTTTGCTAGGTCTATGGCATAATAGTGTAGTGAATGCAGCAGCCTAACTGTCGCCAAAGTGCCGGTGTTGCAATCAGCATCCTTTTGATGACATTTGTAAAGGTTGATGGCGGCACTTACCGGTCTCTGTCGAAAGTTATCGCGCCGGACAATGCACTATTCAAGCCTGCGACTTCCGGGTGTTATTATGTTCATTTACATATAACATAATTGAAGTTAATCTGTCTTGTTGAGTTTGCTGCATGATTGTATTTGCATTATGCAACTTTTTTTTCTGGTTTGCATCTATCTGACCCAAGTACCTACTTAACGGAACAAAGAAATCAGAATGGGAAAAAAATCTGACGTAAATGTCTATGTTTTCGTCATGGTATAACACAATTCATTTTAATAAATTATTTTATAGTTGATCTTACAATTGTATGCGTGTGAAATGTGAAATTTAACACTTTCAGTTTCAGTTGTCTTGACAGATAGAAAACTTTCCATAGTGTATTTAATTAAGGATATTTTTATCCCAGATATGTTTAGATATTTGCGTAAAAACTGTATAAAAAAGACGCATACATAATTGCACTACCACTAGTTCTTTTTGCTTAAGTAAGTAAAATCGACGTGAGCGAATTCACGATTAGACGTTAGTTATAAGTTTTTACCCAGTTTATTAAACGAAAATTAAAGTGCTACCAACTTGATACTCCCACTACCAAGTTAAGCGCACTTACATACGTATTGTTAGATCTACTACAATTACCAAATTAAAGGTGATAAAAACAATTTACTCTACGAACTACACGTTTCATTTGCCTTCGTTTGCTCAATTCGATACAAAAACGGCCATCGTCTTCAATTACAAGCCGTTTCGGACGAAAACAATGACCCAAATGTTTATGTTTATCCAATTGTAGAGACAGCGTTCCACTTAACGATCTTTGCTGTTCCGATAACAATTGTGTCGTAGGACGCTTTCAATATAAACCAGACGTCTAATTGGAAAAAATGAAAACGAAATCCGAATATTTTTTAAGGCGGTAGAACCATTTGTGGTATGTCTCCGGAAGCACCACCGTAATACCTTTTTCGGATTAATAACAGCAGTATTTAGCTTTGCAGTATTTAGCATGTTCCTGTTTAAAGGGTAATGGTAAGGGAGACATAGGTAGTTATTTGAGGTGTTCCTATTTAGTTCTCGAGAACAGCAACGCACGTGGCTGTGACCGACCTCAGATAGAACTCTTATCTTATTGGGGATACTTACAGATGTCAATGGACGGCAACTGCCATTTACCATTAAGTACATAGCCTTCAGTCAACTTTATGTTGTGAGTACTTCATATGCACAGTCAAACAGACACACGTCAGACGTCTAATCTCAGATTCAGGTGGAAGCACTAACGTCACATCTTACTACCATAACAATAGTGTTTATCGCTTCCGTGTTCTAAATCGAGGGGTGTAGTAAGGGCGAGACACATAAAGCGTGTTAACTTTATCACCAGGAGTTACAACTCTGTTACTAATTATGCAAATGACGAACTGAGGCAGAACTCCAATCCTATTTGGGTTGACAATGGATGTCTATGGGCGACAGTGACCAATATGTTCGTTTAGCAATTCAATGTCATAAATAAAGGACATTTCGCCATGTCATTATCGTCAGTCACACCGTCCGTTTTGTTTTCGATTCGCCATACAACACAGTAACACACTTCGATAGACACTTTTGTGCGCGTACCTACCAACGTGTGCCGTTGTTCCAACGAATTGTTTAGCTGAATCGTGGCTTATTGTTCCATTTGCAGGGCGTAGGCGCGCGATTGTTGCACCCACCAGCCATTCCGCTGATGAATTGCAGCGCACCAAGCGAATTAGTCACAATTAATTACACACAGCGAAACCGTTTCTCGGTAACGTATCTATGCCTAATAAGCGCGTGGGTCTGTGTTTGTGCTAATCAAGACGCAGTTGCTAACAAAAGAGTATTAATTAGTACTGCGTTAAGAAGTAGGTATCAATGACTTGTAGTCATTCAAGTTACAATAACTATTTCCTTCTTTATTTCAAAATGGAAGTACGTTTTATGCACGTATTGTCTTTTTTTTTAATTTGTAATGTATGATTCTTTATTACTTAAAGAGTATACGAGAATCTTGTATCTTACATAAATAATATATGTAGTGGATTTTTATAGTGTAATCATTGTCAAAGACCTACGAGTACTTACTACTTATAGCTTCCTACTACTTACTAAGCTAATAAACTTTTATGCAGCTAAAAATTAATAAAACTATTCGTAGGTCTCCGTATTTAATACATATTAGTAAGTTTACAATAATAACTCTAACAAGACCATTCTACAACGGAAGTACTACTTGCCACGCCTATTTCTGTTTTATGGTAGCGGTTTGCGCGCCGCCGTGTTACGATCTAACTGGTGTAGTTTAACCCTAATCTCGAGTTAACAAAGTGGCTATTAGTAGCAAAACATCTGTTAGTTACCACAATTCTAGTGTACTTAATATTATCCTCCAAGTTTATTGTGAATGTCCACGGTCTACAGGGATTTGACCTCAGTTGAAACTTAAAATTGATTGGTTAGTAGATAGGGCCAATTGTATATCCATTTACAACGTAATTTAAATAAAATGTATTCGAATCATAGGTTGGTAGATTAAGTAAAGTAGAAATGTCTTTCTACTAATGTCTTCGGTTCTACTTTACATTCATTTCTACATAACCTTAACTGCAACTATATTTAGATACTAAGGGTCACCCATATAACGGTTAAGATTAACACGAGCCGTGAAGCGCCGCACACTTATGTCGCATTTATTCATACGTTAACCACAAGAATAATCAAAGCATCATAAAGGCAGTAGGTATATAATATTATATTATATACAGTATAAAAAGTACCCGCGAGCTGTATTCAATTCCGTCACCTACTCGCATTTCAGAACAAATATAGCACAAGGTTCAGAGATATTCGACACCACACAAGTCACGACACACGGCGATACGATACATCGTGAACGTCTACACAATCATATTTCGCAAAAAAGATGTTTTGCAATACGCAATATACCTGAAATCACAAAAAGAAACTATCAATTAAACCGAATTAATTATCTATAGGTACGTGTTATTGTAAAACTTTAATTTTGTATAACTTTGTCTGAGGATTAACTTAAAAAATGTTAGGCTTCACATCCAGGTAAGGTAGATTTTTTTAGTATAATTAAGAAATTAAAATAGAATGTGTACGTATGCGTGGTGTGGCTAAGTTAGAAGCAAATTTTTTGGAAATTCCTAAAGCAATTAATAACACACTTCAATCGCCTCGATTAGAGTAGCTTTCGAAACAAAACATTCAAATCTTTGGTTGAGTAGGGTTCATCCCTTAGGGAGGTAACATATTTGAGGGAGTCATAAACAAACTTATAAATTTATTCCACTGAAACAAAACTTCAACAGCGATAACACCTACTCCAGATATACAGGGTGAATCTTCATAAAGTGCACATATTGAAACAGGTAAAATTAAACCGCATTTTGTCGACAAAAAAAATAAAAAAAATAATAAAAAAATTTTTTTTTGGGTTTTACGACCTTTTGAAGTTTTTTTTTTGGAATTGTGCACCTAAAGTAAATAAATCGCTATAACTTTTGAACTAAAAGAGTTATCATGTTCAAACAAAAATTACAATGAATGCCAATTATAGGCCGTACTGATCCATGAAAAAAAAGAAACAAAAAAGTTTATCTTCCCAGAAAAAAATAGTCAGATTAGTCTGAAAAAAGCAATTTTTTTAGGTTAAATTTCAGTAATCGTGAATTTCCTCAAAATAATCTAGGCTTTTTATTTTATTTTTATTATTTAATGTAATTCTACGTCGTATTAGCTTTCAAACACTAAAAAAAGCATGCGTCTAACTTAAGTATAAAGTTTCCTACGAGCGCTTAAACAAAGGCAGTTTTTAAGGGTGTTGGTAATAAATAACATTTTTAATACAAACTAGTGTTTTTTTTTTAATTATTAAAGATTTATTTTATTACTGTTTTATCACTTTAATATCGTCAAAAATAAGAAACTACCATGAATTTACCATTGAAACATATTTTTGATAGTTTTCTTTGTTTATATTTTGGACATCTAATTATGGGTCGGACTATACCAGTTTTATTAGGGCGCACGTGCGTCGCGTCATGAGTATCTTTTTTGAAACGTTCCTAGCAAACTTTATACTTGAGTTAGAGGCGTGGTTTTTTTAGTGTTTGAAAGCTAATACGACGTAGAATTGCATTAAACAATAATAAAAAAATAAAATGCCTAGATTATTTTGAGGAAATTGATGATTACTGAAAATTTTACCTAAAAAAAGTGCTTTTGTGCACTAATCTGACATTTATTTCCTGGGAAGATGATTTTTTTTTGTTTTTTTTTTTCATGGATCAGTACGGCCTATCATTGGCAATCATTGTTATTTTTGTTTGAACCTGATAACCCTCTTAGTTTAAAAGTTATAGCGATTTATTTACTTCAGGTGCACAATTCCCAAAAAAAAATTCAAAAGGTCGTAAAACCCAAAAAAAATATTTTTTTATTTTTTTTATATTTTTTTTGTCGACAAAATGCGGTTTAATTTTACCTGTTTCAATATGTGCACTTTATGGAGATTCACCCTGTATAATAGCGTAACTTTTTTAACATTTTATGATGATAGTACCATTGATATATATAATTATCTGCATCAAACCTGTATGATTTTATGTAACTGGTTTTGATCCGAATAATAATTTTATACTCTTGTGTAATGCAGGTGACAAAATATATATACCGTTGAGTGGTGCTGTATGCTTTTCTTAGCGACCGGTCAGCCGTGCTGCAACGTTCACAACACTCACTCCCGAAAAGGTCCTCCATGACCTCAGTTTAAATATATACCTAACAATTATATATCGTCCCGTTGACGATGTCTTAGTTATGACTATGTTTTCATGCGTTATGACCGAAGCGCCAACATTTAAATTTTGAATTTATTCTTTATTTAATTTTTTTAGTATTTCGGCCAGTCCGAAATACTGAACAAAACCCGTTGGCGTTCACTAGTGTATGTGGCTACAGTTACCACAATCACTGCGTAATTGGCTGGAATTCGGCGTTTGATTGCTCAGTCTAGTTCCGAGAAGAGCTTGCGTGCACAAACATTATAAGAATTCCGTGTGGTTTTAATAATTGTGTAAGTGCTCAAATGATTTACAAGGAATTTAAAGGAAAATCGAAATGAATGAACTGCGTTGCGTATGTTTTAAGTATATTTTAATTGTGGCTTATTAGCCACATAAGCTTGTGTATACAATATTGCGTATATAGCCCGGAATTTTGATTAGTTGTTTTTGTATAGAAACTGAATTTACTTCGTTTCAATTTATTTTTATTTAAAGTTTCCACGAGAAGTGAAACGGAACTTTTATTTGCTTCCTAAATAAGAGTAAACCAATTTGTAGGCATTATTGCTACATATTAGCAATAAGTAAAAGTTATGTTATTTGTGAATGTAACATAATTATGTATTTAGTTTATTATTACTTACAGCTTGCAGCTATAATTGAGGTACACGGTATTAAAATTATATAATCAGTAATCAGAATCACTAAATTCTTCATAATAATAACACTAGTGTTAATTTCTATTTATAAATTATATTACCCTATTACCTAGTAATTAAAAAGCTTGTAAAACTAAAAGAAAAAGTAAATTATCGAGTGGAGTAATAATAATGTCTCATCATTTAAGAAATATGTCCCATTAGGTAGTAGGCACGCGTTTCTTTCATGCATCTTCGGATTCAACTTTCTTTAGCACTATACGAATGAATCGAGTCCATCACAAAGCAAGAAGCTTCGAAGTGGATTTAAGAAACATAATGGGACGTGTTCAAGTAGGAAATAACAACTAGGAAATGCGAATCGATACCTAATCGATCTGTAAGATCGCTTCCGAGTCGAGCAATACTGTTCGATATTGTCCAAGATCGTATAACTAATGGCTACACAATGAGTATTGTTATATTTACATACATTTATTTGCTATCGAATCCACTTACATTTTTTTACGTTACAGATGACGTTACTTAAGTTATATTTCTTAATTTTATACGAACTAAGTGACCTGAAATAAAAAACTGTAATAATAATTAAACCATTGATTGGTGGAGAGCTGCGTCTAAGTTTACATATTGGAGCAACATGGTAGGGAATGCTTGACTCCCACTCTGGAGAGATTAACGCCCAATAGTCACATGTAAAAAAAACGTAGTCATAAAAAAATTAGGAAAAAGTATAAAACGTTAAGACTAACAAACCATATAATAATTCTACGCAATTTAAAGTAAGCTAAGGTCAAAAAGACATCCTGACAATACCACGAGAGTCACGAGGTAAGGCTATGAAGTCGATATTCCGGATATTGACCCAAGACTCACAACAAAAAGCTTTCACAAGCTTTTTCGCCGAAAAGCGCAAGGTGAAGGATCTAAGATCAATTAAGATTAAAATTTCAAGGTGGTAGAACCCTTTGTGGTTCGATTCCGGCAGCACCACCGCCAGTCCTTTTTGCTGCACCACGCTGCTGTGTTCTGGTTTGACGGGCATTTCAGGGTAATCCTCAGCTCAGGGGTAGCGACACATCTGTGGCCAACCTCAAATAGGATCTACCCTCAGGTGGAATGCATGCTTGTTCGCTATTTCTATAGCATAAAAACATTAGCTTTGACTTCGCAAGCAATGTAGCGCATAGTTGTCAGTTGTTATTAGTGTAACGAATATATCTGCTATGATTAGCACTTAATGATTATATTTGTTACGATAAGGAGTTAATGAATTTATTCGTTAAGATCAGTGGTGATAGCGTAATCTAATATAATATCAGAATTACGAGTCGTGTATCTATTAAAATATAATTATCACTTGCTTATTCGTGAGCGAAAACATCATGAGAAAATTTACAAGTCAGAAAGTTTCCTATAGTGTTAAGAAAAGCATTAGTATTCTTCCATATTTAAAAATTCCTTAAAATATAAAAAGTAAAAAATTTAAAAATGAATCATAAAAAGCAAACAAAATGTGACTTATAATAATGTCGAATATATGCATCAGTGTGTGTTAAAATTATTAAAACATGTATTCTAAATATGTCAACTATTTCATAGTATTCACATTCGATTATTAAATATATGGTATAATTAAATGTCTTGAATGTATGATAAGCACGTGATGAAATGTATATAAGTAATTACGATGTACGTACATAGCTGTATGTTACAATACATAAAAGAAACATTTACAGTTACATTTTAATTAATCGCAGGTGGATGACTGTTTTATGTTCGTCTTGAGACACGTGTCTACTTTGAATGACTAGGTGTAATTTCAGACGGTTGACTGATAACTAATTATTTATTTAATACAACTAACAACGACTGACAGACGATGGACACCTTAAAACAGCGTGTAAACATGAAAATTTGCACGGAATTTCTTTTTACGAGATATCGGATACAAATACAAGGTACAAGGTAGGTAAGGTACAACTAAGAAAGCATTTTTGAAAATTTCTCGCCTATGAGTCAAGGGGTTTAAATAATAAATGTTCTATTATCGTTTTTACTAAAACATTCGCATAAGACAATCGAGTTTTTATGCGATACGAGAACGCTTCACAGCAACTGTATTTAATACGATTGTAGCTTTTTTTACTTATTAAAAAATCTAGTAAAACAAATAATTATCTGCACGATCAATTATCTCGGTTTATAAATAGCATTGATAATTAGCAATAATAAATATATAGAGTATATATAAAAAATATTACTTGTGGAGTAGCGCAATAAGTCGCGTCGCGCTGCGCTGCGTAAGGCTCTCCACACACGTATCAACTCTGCGTTGATAAGTGTTTGAATTAGACCAATAGATAGAAAGTTAAAAACCTTCTGTCCTACAGCTGGGTACGGCCTTATCACAGCTAATAAGACCAGGAGCGCAACTTACTACGCTTTTTGAATAGAGCAGTGCTACAATTTTTGCATTACAAATATTTAAGATTCAGTCCTTAAAAATATATCTTTAGTCATAAGTAACATTCGTTGCGACTTTGTTTGTGTGGCCATATTCTTTACGATGTACATATGACTATGTATCCGTATAAATATGAAGCTACAATCATAAATGACTAGTGTGTGGCCACCCTTAATGGAAGCACCGAGGCAAAAAAACATTATATAACTATGCACATGAAGTTCAATAGATAACATAACGGCGATGTATGCAATTTGCCCGTCATGCCATTATGAAAGTAGATAATAATATGTTCATCTTCGCGCTGTACGCTTCGCAATCCTACTAGCAGTCAGTTACAAATAATTTTGCATTTATATGACTTCATGTGTATATTTAATACTGAGAGAATAATAGCCTGGTATACAATGTAATACTCCACTATATCATATAACCTAGTCAGTATTATATTTGTCCCTGGAGCTCGGGACCAGAATAGTGCTACAGTACCTGCCTGTTTTATACGGCGACGAAAATGGAGCTGTCGGAGTTGCGGGCGCAAGTGAAGGAGATAGAACCGTCCAGCCGGCGACCTATGGAAGGACTACGGGATATTTAGCTGTATACCGTCGTTAAGACCCGAAGGTGTGGAATCACCATGATGCTCTCCCACAACATCCTTATATAACACATGTTCGATTTAAGTGTGAAATATACTGGGTCCTTGTGTATGGGACTGGGACTTTGTGTGTCTCCATGGCATCACGGAATTCTGGTGTGGGACTGCGAGTTTAGAAATCGTCTCAAGCGTCTTAAATGGAAAAATCTATAGGAATAAGTTATACATAATAATATCAATAAGCACGGCACGGAGTGCGATACCTAATTCCGGCATTGTAATACTTTAAATATTTTCCGAACGAATGTGACGAATTTCTACTATTTCTCCATATTTCTCTATTTCCATATGAAATGCGTTTTAATTAATATTTAGCAAACAACCAACTAGGCAACTCTTGCGAGAATGCTAATCAAGCTATAAATTCTGAACAACTTTCACATGTTATTGTAAATTTTAATTTATTTGCAATAATATTTGAATATAGTGTTCAAAATATTTTATTTATCTGTGTTAATAGAGCGTGTGCTATACTTAGGTATGTATGTAGAATATCTTGTATGGTTTGGTATTTCTTTCATCGTCAACCTACTTTCCGCCAAAGGATAGGAAGGATTAAGGTATGTAACTCCGCCACAATGCGAGTTGAACTGAATACATCTCCAACAGTTTTAAGAAAATATGGAAACGTTCATGCTATACCATGCCAAATTACTAAGCGACAAAAAAGTGTATGACTTTAAAAATCAAGGTTAGGTTTAGTATCGAACCGAATTAAGTTTTGCAGTGAAAAAAATACACTAACAGGTTACCACTGTAGGTAATTGTGTTATATCATAATATGGAAACATTTCATAAAACTGCCGAAGCATTTTTGAAATAGATTTTAAGATAGAAATAGTTGCTATGTATCGTACTTCATACATTCGTCTGTATTACTTAATAGATTAGAGTTACAGCATAGTCTAGTGTGAAATGTACTGCATTGTTTCACACTACAGCATTAACGATAACAGACGGGGCGCCACCGGCCCCATTCATGATAAGAGCAATTGAACTAATTGATGTTAGAAGACGGGAACCTAATCTCAAGAGTCATCGAGAGTGCCCTTTCATTACGCAGATAGAAGGAAGTTGCGACACGCACTACACATCGACGAATCCGCTCCTATCACCAGTAGTTGCAAAACTTAGTTGGCAAATGTTTGTTGAAATATACGAGAAAACATTTATATTGCTATGTTATGGAATTTCAAAGAGTGTAGTAACAAGATCATTATTTCACTTTTTACAGTAATAGCTCCACAATAGGATTCCCTGTGTCATGGGGGCACCCACGACACCAGCTCTATGGCTACACACAAACAAAGACGCGAACACAAACACGCAGACAAAATCAGGTCCAAAGTCATCATTGACTTTGACTGATCAATAACAAAATTATTAATTAATTAAGAAAATGTCAAAGTGTAGCGTATCTTGCTGATCGAACTTCTTTTTTAGATAAATGTAAAGCAAAATACTGGAGCTAATGCTTTATTAATTATATGTAATGCCTGTCTGTCCGGGGATCGAACCCGGAAACTTTCGCACGCCAAAACCGTAAGATGACCGCTACGCGATCGTAAGTACCTACTAATGTTAGGTAAATACCCCAAAAGCCTGTAATTAGGTCAATAGCTAAGACAATAAGTAGGGTCTGTTGACTGATGGCCAGATGCCACCAGACATCAAATGACGTAAAGTTTTGACGTCTGGCATAATAAATACATCGAACACTTCACATGTCTGCGGATATAAACAGCGGTTTATAAGTACCATCAATAAACCGGCGCCCGAGCAACACTGAACGCATGAATCATTTGTTGCCTACTTAACTTGCCCTCAGACCAAAAATAGGGAAGACAACGCCTCCCTAAAAAGTAAATAACGCCCTGCAAAAGCAAAATCAAATACAAGTAAACTCTATGTAATAGATCTCCATAGTAGATTTCGTATTTCAAATCTATTTTTTCATATAATCATGACAAATAATGGTTCTAGATGCGGCATTGTACGTCCGCTTGTGTCACGTTTAACTTGGTAAAGAGTATCCCATGTTTTTCTTTCTCCTCCTTCGTCCTATTGTTTAAGTCGGTTCAGCCGTTTTTGCGTGAAAAAGTAACAAATCTCCATCTTCCCAAAGTACGTCTTCTTTGTAGCTACGCGCGCACATAAATCACGCCTACGCAAATTGCCGTATTTTGTTCTACAGACTGTCTATATTTTTTGATCTGAGACCATGTCTTAATGGCGTCTGGTGACCGGGGTCTTGGCTTATTTTAATCGAGTTCATTCTTATTCACTGGTGAATTAATATGTGACTTAGTGTACACGTTTATTTCACCCGTTAGTCATTCTGGTGGCGTTAGTCTGAGATTTATTAGTTTCTTGACTCGTTTCCGGATATGAGACGACTCGCGTGTAACAATGTTGCAACGCATGAGGAATTTCAGAAAATATACCACTCCGTATGCTGGAATGATTTGAGTTATCATCGTAGTGTAAGTAAGAATTTTTTTCGTAAGAGTTTGATAGAAAATTTCAAATATTTTTAATTGATATCTGCAGTTTAATTAATGCATTCAACAATCATCTACGGGCAATTCTTATTGCCTACCATTGCTTTACCTATGTGATGCTGTTAGTATTCCCTAATAACTAAACACATACACAACGACAAGTGTAACGCACAAACCTCTAACAAATGTCATTTTTTTATTATGACACATGCCTGACCGGGGACCGAACCCAGGACGGGATATCGACAGTCCAGCCACTTTGGTCCTTTCACTGTTTATGTCAAAAACATTAGTATATAAAAAACGCGTTAACATAACAGCTAATATGCGCTGATTGCGTTAATTATTCGCAATTGGAACGTAAGCGTACGTCGACTAGATTGATTGGCGGCTACGTAATTGATGTTCAGAGCATAGACGCGCGAATAACTTATTGAAGCATTGAAGGGCTTTATTATCCCTCATATACCTACTAGGGCACTTACTTGAGATTGATTTTACGACATTTTAGTAGAAATGAACTTTCAGTCGATGTGGATATGACTGGACACTGTAGTGTGTTCTTTATTAGGGCAATGTTACCATCACTCAATTTAAATTGAAGTAATTGTCACTTATTAAAATGAAAAGTGCATTTAATTACACTGGGTGTGTTACGATGTTATTAGTGCCGGGAAATTGAGGGACAAGTGGGATCGATTAAGGATTGAGTTTCTAAACAACAAATCTGCAGAACTAAATAGGCAGTATAAAGGTTCTACACATAGCCGAAAAACCTACTGAAAATTTTAATTCATTAGGATAGGATGATGGAAATTACAATAAGAACAAGATTGTAGAACGGTGTAGATTTTTATAACTGCTCGGTAATGTACTTTACTTTTGCGTCGTAAGTTGTACAATCTATTTTAGTAGTGTTAACTTGATAATATAAACGTTTTTCTCAACTTTTTTGCGCCAAAAGTTCTACAATAGGAGCGTCTACTCGATAATATTTATTTATTTATTGTTACCTTTTTAAAGCTATTTTGCACCAAAAGTTGTAGAATCTACAATAGCAGCGCCTACTCGGCAATATGGACGTTTTTACCGATTATTTCGCGCCAAAAGTTGTAGATCTACAATACCAGTGTCTACTCGGCAGTAAACCTTATGCAGCTGTTTAGCGTCAAAAGGTGTATAACTACAATAGCAGCGTCTACTCGGCAATATGAACGTTTTTACCGACTATTTCGCTCAAAAAGTTGTAGATTCTTGCTACTTCACATACATGTCATAGTGTAACCAATTCCCATATACATAGTCTTGCATAAAAACGAAATTATCCGACCAGATGCACTGTGACACGGTTGCGGTGGTAACGGAACTAATGGGGTCGTCCCTCGCCGTCGCGACCACCGCCGCGCCGTTAGTCTCTCGTCACACCGATCCTGCCCGTGATCGTCATTTGCCCGCTATGTGACATTATGTAGTACGTACGTTTTTTAATAAAGTAGTTGTTAGAAATTTGTCTCAATAGGGGACCCCAAAAAATCGTATTTTTCAGCACGTCGGATTTGCACCTCGGATTTTTCAAGTTATGTGGGAATTAGAATTTAACTAACACTTGCTAAAAGACTTAAACGGTGTAGGAAAACGTTGTACATCCAATAGGCAATAATCATTTTATCGGTTATCGCACTTATTATAACTGTTAGCAGACAATCGTACACACGATCACATTTAGTTTGTAGACTATGAGTATGACGAACTAAGTGTACGGCGCATTGTGCACGTTCTTATGTGAATCGTACCATACGTCTTACATTGATTTTAATACTACTTATATATTTAAGCTTATTTCTAATTACAACTGACACTGCTGTGTTCTGTAAAGATTGTTGCAAAGTAGAGACTTGAGGGGATTTGAGCGGCTTTTTACACCATAATTTAAAGAAAAGTTATTTTTCGATGTCAGCAAATAATTACTGTGGCTTATAAAAACTAAACAGGAACTACCTTTACACACGTAAATAAATTTTATTGGACACTGCGTTATACAAGCAGTAACTAGTTTACACCTTGTTTATATGAACGAGTCAAGATATTAATCGAGATATGAAGTAACAGCTAAGTTGATACAAAGTAGGCATGAGGTTATAACATCTCGTCCAATCTTTGGTACAAATCTCTAGCAAAAAGTGTGTCACTCTCAAGTGTCTCAAAGATAGTCGGTATCGCATCCACAAGTAGGTCAACAGTAGGTGCGAATAACCGCGAATTATTTATTTGAAAAAACTGGGCAGATAAGTTTACCTCAACACTAATGTTGTTTTACTTCACCTTACATTATGTATTAGCTTATGAAATGTCATACAAACTCAGTACACCTACGAATAATAAAACATTTCCTATGTTTATTTAATTTTGAGGTAAACACATGATTTTATGCCAGTCCAATTAAATTAACTCTTAGTGAATCAAAATCACCTAAATCACTATTTTAAGTTTAGTTTGGAATATAAAGGTGATAGTTGAACAAAACTAATTTCACTTAACATGCGTTAAATTAATTCGTTATACAATTTATAACTATATACTCGATATAAAATACTCGACAATATATAAAACTCTTACCTCTTGGATACGATACTACGATAGGTATATGCCGGGAACTAAATAAGAAAATACAAGTATGTATTAGCATACACATAATCACCATTCATTGATAGCTCATAAGCGAAACACGCAAAATGTTAGCACCACCCACGCGTACGCACGATTCACACGTACAAAAGACGCCTCTACACAAATTACTCCAAGGTTCGAACAATATGGACAGTGAATCATACCAGATGTGAATTGTGTACGTTTAAGGCAGTGGGTCGGTGCTCCCTAGATAAAAATAGATGCTTGTCGTTCCGCGTTAACTAATTCAGCTCGTTACGTTTACGTCTACGGGCGTGTAAGGTACGGCTTAAGTGTTATGGGTAATTTGGATGCGTGAATCACTGTGTCAGTTGAGGGATAACTTTAAAGGATGCTGCTTACTATTTTAAAGTATATAAGTTTATGTGTGTAGGTTGCAGTCTCTACGTATGGAGACTACAGGCACGATTTCTTACTTTTCTAACATATTTGTTATTGCTTTCATGTAAGTATGATTAACAACGTCTACTCTGCAATTACTATTACTATTTCGTTAAGGTTTAGTTAAGTTTATATCGGTGGTTGAAGTCAAGAATAAGTTTAATTAAAGTAAAAATGTATTTCACATACATTTTTGAAGTGAAAACTTCTTTAGTGGCGTTGGGCACTTTTTGTGATGGGCAAATAATGTTAAACTCGCATCAGGACACGTGGCCTGACCGAAAATTTGTAAGACGGCAAAGTAAACTGCAAAAGTCATGATGTCATCCGGTGTCAGCATAAAAATTATGTGTCAATGGGTGTCAGTTTCATTTTTTTATATTATATTTTATTATTAAGGTTAGGTTTCGAAAGTATGATCTTCTACCAGCACTCCCGGAGTGCAACCCGTTGATTTTTTAAATATGTAAAACATGCAATTTATATCCCATAAAAGGTAGCCTTTGGAAACAAACTTCCAAGTGACCGAGTCTCCAAATTTTCTATACGGGCATTCACGAACCATGCATAAATAAGGAACCGCCGGCGCCGCAGATCTGGGTCGGCTTTAAGATTTTAACATAATTCTTTCACCTCCACACGATAGTACTTCCTCGAAAATAAAACTGAGTTTACGGTAAACGCTCTGAAGTTATTTTTAGCAAACTTAATTTGAAATTAAATTCCTACGCTCTTTTTATGAATATAAGATAAGATATAATACCTCAATATCGCTTAATGTATTATTCAGATAACGTTCTCATTCTTTGTAGGAGATGGAATTGGGTATATCTCAGATATATTACTAAATAACATATTCTAATTGCTATTCAAATAGGTATGAAAATATGAATATCTCAATCTGTGTATTGTATTAAAAACCTTTTAGAAACAATTAAACATTACTTACGGACATTAAACTTTTCATCAACGATGACAATATTAAACATCATGTTTATATGGACCACCACCATAATTTGTGATGAAAAAAAACATTTAAAACCATGATTTAAATTTCGAACGCGACACCGCGAATGTACTCGTAATGTTTCAGTGTGATCTCAATCCATCTATTGCCACATCATTTCATGGCAGTCTGAGACATCTATCATAAATCTCGGTGACACCTCAAAGAGTTGCAATCGATTGTTCGAGACTGGTACACTTTCACTGTTTTATTCAGAACTTATTTGATCCAGTTCCCCATTGAACGGGTTCACCGCCAACGCACACGGTACTTTCAGCATCTGTTCATACGGTGATTCATTAATCCGTTCTTAATATTCAAACTATCCAGTGTTGTCCCTACCAAAGATCGACATTTGACAAATAGTTCATATTAAAACTTGTCAGATTCTAACCTTCAGCAGGTAAAATTTACACTGAGACCAATGGGCCTAAAAGAGTAAAAAAATCTGTCATTGTAACTGCCTAATATTCGCGCAAAAACCCTTGCGTATTTGTAATATACATATATTGTGTGCAATAAAACATTTTGTATTATATTGTATTGTTTGCAGCAAGATTAATTTATTGTCCTATCATTCGTATCTGGTTATTGTGTACAATTTTGACATTTTCATTTTCTAGCCATTGCTTGTCTCTATTTTTATTTGAATTTATTCGTGCTTATCTCTTATTTTTATTTGAATTTATTCTTATCTTAGCTTATCTGGCTTTGTTCATTTTCTGTTTTATATTCACCTTTGCCTGTTAATTCTATGTTCTGTTAAACATCGTTTCTCCTCAGCACTTATGTATTATTTTGTTATGATGCTACTTTAATGGAAGACCAACGGAGACTTTAAACAGTTTATTCGTGAACAAACTTGTGATATTTCGCGACGTATATTTATCGATCGTGCGCCAACAATCGACTTAATTTAGTGTAGCGTCACTTTAGTCACGCTATGAAATAAATATAAATGTTATGATTTTTCATCCGTTAGTGTGACAATCAAACTTGCTTAAATATACAATATCATGTGAATGCGACACTAAATAAAAACTATGACAATATTAAGTAATAATTTCTCGTGGTGTAGAATATGATGATAAAGACATTTGAGTCTTATCTCACACGCTTTGTACATACTTCACAAGCAAAGGTTCAAGTAGAAGTTAAGGTCGTAAGAACTATACTGACAGATATGGAAACCTTTACTGACACCAAAAGTCACAAACTGTGACACGTATAATCTGTTTATATATTGGCTATACCTGTGTCTAGTCCAATCTCACCGACTCAAAGATCTTAGTGTGCGTTGCTCTTAAGATGCTAAATAAATCCATATAAATATTCTAAGCACGCCCGACAAAGGTTACAGAGCACTTCGGCACATTGTTAGCAACACTTTCTATTCGTCGTGCGCGTGCGCAGTTCACCGCGCTCATTTACCGCACATAATAATCAACACCGACTAGAATTACTTGATGGATTATGTGGACACAGTTTTAGTGAAATGATACGGGCCAGATACCTATATATGATATTTCATTTGGGTAATGTCTTTGTGAAAGTAGGTTAGGTTCCTGAAGGCTATAAGATAATTGTCGACTTTAATATTAGTGGCTGCAACCTTTTAATGCACTATTGCTGGACATGGGTATTGCTACTGTAGAAAACTTAAGAAAATACTCCACCACATTGTTCCAGCACGGACATACTTTATTTATGGAAATCAAGCAATACTGTTGGGAAGCAAGCTATTGCACATCTTTGGTAGAAAGCGCCCTTATATACAATTTACGAATATTTCTCCATTAGTGACTATGACTGCTTGCAAGTTTTATACTTGACGACTTTTTGCTATAAAATTTAATGGCTGTAGAAAGTCGTATCGTGTATATAGGCACTTAAGGGAAACACTACTTAATTAACGACCATTTCTTTTTTATTCAGTTAGCTGTAAATTTCAAATCTTCTCTCCTAAATTACACAACATAGGCAAAATTGGAAAACAAGATTGGCTAAAACGTATTGGCTAAAATGTATTGCACAGATTTATCAAATTTTTATATGACAACATCTCCGTCTTTTATAGAAATTGACTTTCAATTGTCAAAGTAGCTCGTCGTCAATATTGTACGGAGGGAAACAGATTCCACAAAGGACAAAGGATGTTGTACAATAACGGACCGGATGTTACGAGAAGGGTATGTAAATCTATTAAGCCGATATCAATTCTCCCATTCATACATCCCCTTCGAAAATACCGTTGATACAACGTTAATGGCTCTGTCACACACACAGTGAACCGAATGCGTAGCGAGACAGTTATTATTTTATAAATAGGGCTATTTAGGGCATTGTAGGGCTGGACAAACATCCTGCCAGAAAAAACTAGATCTCTAAAATAAGGCCAAGTATCGCGTCCAAAAGTTTCCTATTTTTACCCGCCTACGGAGGGGAATGTTTTTCGACCATATATTTTTATGATCGGCCAAACAGCTTGACGGATTTTGACATATGAAGTGTCGTTGGATTTGTCTAAATTGTTGGAGTGATGTAGGCATTATTAATCATTTCAGTTAATTAGTTTTAAGCGGGCAGGTTATTTGTTTCATAATAATTACTAGCTCACGTTGGGAATCACACACACTCATAACATATCACTGAAATAATTTGAATGGTTTCGAAGATTAACGTAAACGAACACAGTGACACGTGATTTATATATATGAAAGTAGATTAAAGAAGACTAGTTAATGCCCATGACGTTAGTTAGCATGACGTAGGGTGTGTAAGATTGAAAACGTTTTAGTGTTTCCTTTGGTAATGCGGTTGGTACTTATACGGTAGGTCATGAATTCGTTGATTTTGTCAAACGGTTGGCTATATCTGGTGTATCGATATTGTTCTAGGTATATATATGCAGGAAAACTTTTTTATCGACTTCCAAAAAAGAGGAGGTACTGTGTTATTATATATTTTTCTTTTATATATACGTACGTATATTGGGACCATACTTTATATTAGCTATTCCCTTTGCCCACGAGTTAGTTTCGCTGTATATGTGTGGGTTAAAGTGTGCTTTAATAAAAAACACCCAGTAATGAAGGTTTAAATACAAAACATGTTTGTGTCAGTTAAAGTTGTCACCTAATGAAGTGACTTGTCATGCGGGCTGGAAATATTGCAATACTTCAGACGGAGTCGTGTGGGTGTTACAGCCTTCATAATATTTTGATTGTGCAAATGTATGCGTGAAACACATAACTGGTCATGGACACGGATATTACAGTTTATCAGTTCATCCGCTAACTTCAAAAACCGTTATAAATATTGCAATATACTTCAATGAACAGAAATCTATTAATATTCGGAATGGTGCCGTTCAATAAAACATCAGTTTTATTGAACGTGTTGAAAATATCGTAGTTCCATTGAAGTCAATCAGATATTATGAGTTCTTTTACTTCTCCTGAGAGCATATGAAATTTATCTATTTAGCCAATATATGTAGTATAAAAATATTCACGACCCGCGTTGCGGCGCGGTCACCATACTGACAAGCATTAGATTCCGGGGTCGACCTGCGGCCAGACAAATGATGAATTTAGATTGCTGTTTCAGCGTGTCAACGATACAAGGGAAATAATAGGAGCTATTAATGTAGACAGAGTTATTTATTTATTACCGGCAATCTAAACTTCAAGCGAGAGCAACCTTCATCAGCGTATCTCACGTATCTCACTTTTTATTGAACCATAACATCATCGATTCATTAACAGATCTTTATCACTATTGCATGGTGGTATCGTAGCGAGCAGCGAGCGTGCAAATCAATGGATCACGCAGTGTTAGCAACGATTGCACGACACACGTACACACTACGCGATGTAAACGTACGTTTAGTTACGTAATCTTGTTAAGCCCTTCCGGAGCTGACAGTAATCTATCGATTCCGATTGTCATACTTTCTTAGGTATTGCAGTTTGTCTTTTTTTAATGTCGAAGCATCAAGCGAAGATGGTACGTGGCCAATGCACCCATGCAAATCTGTATTTAACCCCAGTAGAATTGGAGTCCTACCGCAGGTCGATCACGGATATGTTACTAAGGACTATGTTTAAATTACCATCACTAACTCTTATTTACCAACCTCTTCAAACAATAGTTAAAGACTAATATTGCTCTTATATAGCCGGAATAAGTGTGGCGGTGGTGCCACCTAAATATGTTTTAAAAGATCAATATATCATACATCGTTATTGACAGACAGTTAAATCTGTCCGTTATATATATGTGATAAAAGGTAACTAAATAACCTAGTCACCTTGGGTTACTTGGTTGCAACGGTGACCGCTTGGTGGTCAGATATTCAATACTTCTCGCTTGGTCAGTTATTGTGTTGAAGTACATAAAGAAATCTAGATACAAATGTTTCACTTTAAGTGCTGAAAACGAAAATAGAATTGGTAAAATCTATAAAATAGAGGTACAGAAAGAATACCAAATTCGAATAAATACAAGCCTTAGACGAAGTATTTGGATTTTAGACTGAATGAGCGAATAGAAATAGATTTTAATCTAGACATAAAAGACTTTTTTCAAGTATTGAGCTCCGTAAGGACGTTCTTTGAATCGACGTAAAAGAAAATAGGTCAGGTCTGTGGGATCCAAAAAAGCAAAAAAAGTTTCATAAATAAACGAGTGGACAATGGAACCAGGTCAACAGGATTCAGTTATTCCCTGAAATCCAGTAACAAAGAATTGTCCGTATCATATCCCGAATAGAATGAGATTAATTGCATATTTAAAGGTCCCTCACATTTTTCATTCATTGTATCAATATAAATTGCATCATAAATACTGAATTGCGTTTGGTCAAAATGGAGGATTTGGTTATGAGAACTCAGCCAATGTCTGACATGTTTTAATTAAATTAGAATCATACAAACAATTTTAAGGTACTTACCTTTTATGAAACCTTTATGAGCTAGTTTCGTTTAGGTATCTATGGACTTAAAGGTTAACAAAGGCATATGAAAAACGTTTTATTAGACTCAAATTACCACGGTCTGGCGGGCACTCCGTGGAACGAGACGGGGCGCATTGATAGCGATAGCATTGCAACGGGCAGGCATTTCTCTACGCACTAATTATTTCGAAGGTACTCAATACGAAACGCAATAGGGTGGTATCACGTGGCAATATGTCATACGACACGGGCCGTGTCATAGTGCGTTAGGAGCCGAGCTCCGGTTTCTTGTGGTTCCGTACCGTCGGTGTCGGCTTACCGGCCGTTTTCTTGAGAAACTCTGATATCGTCCGTATAAACCGACTTGAGACGTGATAACACACGTACCGGTTGTAGACTATCTGTAAGGTTTTACACATGTACATATGTATGCATAGCACTGTGATATTGCACGGAGTTATTCGTTACCATATTAGTATTTTGGTTGAAAAATATCTTGCTGAATTTGGCATATGCAAAACCATATAACTCAACAAAATTGACAACTTATATTAAATCGTATATATTTTAATTGAGACATTTTTATTAATCGTTTCTCTTCAATGATTTCGAACTTGGTTAAATTGAGATCAAAGTGTATCCGGTTTCCTAGACAAATAGTATAAGAGCAAAATTAGCTCGGAGACATTGGAGAATCAGAATGGAAAACTTTGTAAATTCGATTTAGCAGTCTAAGCGCTGTCGTGGTAGGGTTACCACATTTTCTGTATTTGTTAATAGTATACATTATACGTAAATTTTTAACATCTATTATATTAAACAATATATTCTGGTTGAAAAATATACCTAATATGGGTAGGAAAAGACTCATTTTGTGTCAATTTCTTTTTTCTATAATATGTTTATTTTTGTACCTGCAATTTTTCCGTTAAAATAAACGATATCGACATTTTCAAATCGATATGTTTATGAAATATTTTATTTTTCCCAATAATAGTTGAGGACCCTAGGTGGGAGGCGGAAACGACGACGGAAACGGCGTCACGGTCCGCGGCGCGCGCACCATTACATGACGACACCAGGGACCAGGCGATTATGAGTCCGAACAGGTTTATGTCAATAAAATTAGTCTGCCACTGAGCGGTTACGTCACGAGTCTCACGAGCGCTTTATGTGGCGTCGCTATGGCCGTAGACGGTCCGTTTCTTTCTAATCGTCACACTTGATTCATGAACTCTTAATAGGTATATCGATGGGTATTTTTGTTTTTTATTTTCCTGTGAGTGTTATCTTTTGGAAAAACCATCCGAGTGATATAATTAATTACCTAGAGACCAAAGTACACGTAGTTAGTTTTTAGAAAATTAACATTTTCAATTGGCATGTCGTCTTTTAGCGTGGAGCCTATCATTCTTTGTTTCAAATTCATAATATTTTCAAATTCATAGTTATACCTATGTAAGATATCTTTATGTATTCGATCACGTATACCTAAGTACTGGAATATCTACTTAGTTATTGTAGTTACAAACGCTTTGTCAACTCTGTAATCCATTTGAATACAAGATTTCACGATATCATGAGATGACATGTGATCCCATAGAATAAGACGTAGAGATTAAAATAAATTGATCATTATAACTTCTGAGAAAAAAAATGTTACCGACGTGTGAGAAAGTAAATAAAATTGTAGAAAACGAAACTAATATAACTTTCCCTTATGCACTTTGATTGCATAATCAACTTTACTAATATTACTAAAATTCATAAACTTAATTTTATATCTGGTGAAATTACAAAATGACAAATTGCCGATATCAACGACTACAATAGACGAAGCTGACATTTACAATTTAAAAACGAATCGAGATCATCGATTACGACCAATTAAAAGTAATGGAAGTTCAATTAGCCGATCGATAAAATAAATTGATATTGCTGGGAATTCACTTATGAACATTCTACCGCGATATATTTCTCTAAATATATAAAATACGAGTACATACCTAACACATACACCTTTGACTCCATATCGACGGGTTCTACGTAAACTGGTGCAAGTGCGTTTTCACAACTTTACAGTAGAGCGATTTGAATGTTCTAATGCGTGTAACTTTAACATTATTCACGTATAATGCAGCTTTTTTCAAAAGGATTCGATTATCACACAGTCACGTCATTTTCACACAAATCATAATATGTCACGAAAACGGTCATACTATGGGCAAAAAAAATCACCCAGGCATTCAGGAGTCTTTTAGGAAGTTGTGTAAACGTTTTGCAATTTGCGCCATTCGTATATTTACACGTAGTGTAAGTATTTATCTGTAAGAAACGGCATAATAGGTATACGTAATTTTTGTAATATAATAATTGCTAAATGTGATAGAATTCTAACGTGGATGAAAAAGAATGAAAAATATAAAATGGGTTTCTGTACCCTTAGGATAAGTTTTTACGTTTTTACAAAAATGACTGTTTTTGTATTTGTTTACGTATTTCCCTTACATTTCAATCAGTGCCAGTATACTAGGGGCGCTGATTGGAAATGTATGAGCAAATACGTAAACCAAAACAAGAACAGTCATTTTTGTAAAAACGTAAAAACTCATACTAAGGGTACTGGGCTTCCATGTGTTGTATATATACCAAAGTTATGTAATTTGGTAAATTACATAACTTTGGTATATATACCTATGTGCAATCTAAATAAACAACTTTAAAATACCTACACCCTCATGTTTATAGTTCCGTTTATGGTTTAAAGCACCCATGTCTGTCTGAACATAATGGGATGCACTCACCGTACGATGGGGTGCCAAAGCTTACCGTACATTAGTCCGTGCTTCCGCTGTAAGTACATTGACACGGACATGGTACAATGAGCTTTATATTATTTTAAGCTCGAACAAATGTTTCAATGATATATACGCATAAGTCGGACAAACATGTTTTGATAAATCTTTTGTCTTGCAAAACTATTAAACATAAGCTAAAATACAGTAAGAGTTAATCCCCGAACATGAGTACCGCCAGTTAATAATAAGCAGTCTATCCAAAGTTTTGTCTACAAAAGATTCAACGTTTGCTGTTTACTATAAATTGTCAAATTTGTATCTTTGGTAGGTAAAATACGGATAGATTGACTATGAATAATTGGCGTAACAGAACATTGGTATCTCTTTATAAATATTTTTTGAGATTGTTAATTTACCAATTAACCGGTAAAATATATTTACCTACTACTTTAATCGGACTAAATAAATTTCAGACAAAGGCAATTTCATTCCACTAGATTCAAATTACATTAAAACAGAGATATCTAAACCAATTTCGAAATAAGTATCGCTATCATATTTCTTTTCGCTTATCAAAATGATAAAGCTTAAAGATATAGGTACGCTTCTGTCATCTCAATCGCAAGCATTTCAAGTGAGTGATAAGATTATAACATCTCCGTGTTATTGTCAACATCTCGGTTATCGATATGCATTCAAAAGTACTTTGGTAAATATCGTTATCGTGGACTGGATATGAGTCGTTCCGAAGGTTATCGAAGCTATATAGTTCAAACATAGCAGCAACTACAAAAATAACTTTTATATATCTAGCTATCAAAACATATACCCCGCAAAAGGGAAGACCTATATTAAAGGTTATCCAATTTCGTCTCTAACTCTTAAATATTAAATTCTTAGACCCGACCGAAAGCAATGACGTCACTAACCCAAACTGAGCTGTAACTACTTCAGACATAACTTTAACTAATAAGATTCCTAACTTGATCTAAAATTAAGACGCCTGAAATTGTATGTAGGTACTTACGCTTTCGATTCTGTGTTATTTATTTAATCTTGCTTCATGAAACCAAAAAGAAAGGGTTTGTCTAAATGAAACTATATCTAGTAAACAAGTTGTTTTATCACTTAATAGTGTGTTGTTACAAAATCCATTGTTCACATATTGCAGATAGATAGTAACAATATCCATAAAGCATTCGGTTTTCACAAGATTTCTATGACAAAAATAGAAAGCCATTCGATTCACACGAGAGCTGTATCCGACGCACGTGGTATCGATTTCAAATCACGAATACTCTCGTACAACAGTACAGGAATAATTCAGTAGTTCAAATTGCTACAAAGAAGACATATGTACTATTTGTGGTATAGGCATGTTTCACGATTTTATTTATCAAAAATACAACGACACGGAACCCTTATCATTTCGTCCACAAATTCTTAGTTTAGGTATGCCTCTGACTTGTAGTTAGCCGTGACAATCTTTGCCTGTGATCATAGTTACATTATCAAAAATATTTATTTGTTTAAATTAACTTACTGTTTACTTAAATAAATACAACGTATTAATTTTTTACAAGATTAATACAAAAGTTTGACACATTTACCCTGTGGCTTTTTAAAAATACATTTTTTGCATTTGCACCAATATAAGAAATTTGAAGCTTGATATTTTGTAGATAAGTAAAGGTAAAGCCCCTACTAGGCTATTATTAATATAATAAAATGATATAAAATAAAGTAAAATGTTACTATATTTTTCGTTACCACATTTTGCTAACTTCAATAGAAATAACGAAGTACATGGGTATTTCTCTAAGAATAAAATCGTCTTACTGAATCATTTTTACTGTGCGCACGTCGGCGCCGCTATAGGCCACAGTCACGCCAACGATAAACTAGATCGCATAAGATTTCTCGATTAACAACAATACGCACGTAATACACGTAAATTGTCAAAAAATAGTCACTTTATTGCACAACTTTTATAGCGGCACAGCTTTCGTGATTCCGGCATTCTATATCCGTAGTGAGCACGTTTAATCGTAGTTGAGTTTTATGAAAGGGATTTAATCGGAACGTTCGCGATTGCCATAGTGCTAAAGATCATTGATCAACACTCAACTCATCACAACTTGTCCTACTATTGGGCATCGGTTTCCTTTCAGAACATAGGTATAGGATTTATGCTATAGTTCACGACGGTATCCAAGTGCGTATTGGTGTACTGTACACATCTTTGAAAACTCTTTTAGAATTTCTAGAGCATGTAGCATTGCTAATGACGTATTTCTGTTAAAGTAAATCATGGTTGATTATGAGACGCAAAAATTCGAAAAATCAGCGCTTGAGATTTGAACCCCGGACGTCTAACGTAAAAGGCCGGAATTCCTATCACAAGCCATCATTGCTGGTTACGTATATTTATAGCGTCGTTATGTTTTATGGCTGCTATTCGGAAAGTTTGCGAGTGAAATGGATACAAAGATCATTGATAACAATTCGCAATTCGTTATATCGTTCCTCGCCTTTTCTAAAAACAAATCCATAATACTTGATTTAATGGCTTTATTCGTGAAATCACAAGATTTTATCGCCCGTTAATCTCGCAAAACTGAAAATCAGCACGGAGCACGCAAAATTATCTATTTCAATCTACTAGTATTCCTATAATTGCAATCCAAATTAATTTTACGCAATTTTTGACGCTATTATTATGTAAATAAATCTGTTTTTCATATTTGCAAAAACCTCCTCTCATGTAGTTCTACACAATCGGCACGAACAAACAAACTTTTCCACTTTGTACTCTGCAAATGGATCTCTCTAGACAAATAACCGCTGCGCTGTGAAAAAGTAGGAAAATGACATCCCTACTAGTCATAACTCCATAAAAATACCTGCTGTAGACTCATACATAGTGATGTAAACCCAGACTCATAATACTCTAAGTTCATCATTAAGGTACCTATCTGCCTGGCCAGGGTTCGAACCGGGAACTCTCTGTGTGTATGTCCTACCGGTTACCCCTTTAGATTGTACACTATTCCTTAAAAAAAATCTCTTAATTTAATAGAGGATGGTGAGCAAAGGAGGTCAAACCCTTTGTGGTTTAACTCCGGCGCCGCCACACCTTTTTCTGCCTATTAAAATTAGTGTCAAGCGGTTTGAAGGGTGTTGTAAGGGATACATACTTTTCCAAAGCGTTCCAGCTTAGTTCTCAGGGGTAGCGGTGCATCTGTGGTCGACGTCAGGTAGGATTATAATCCTATCTGGAATTGATTGCATATGTCCATTGGCGGCATTAACAACTTACCATCAGATGGACTGCATGCTCGTCTGGTATATTAAAAAAAAACGTACCTACATCAGTAGTATGAGAACATGAACCCGAAAGTCCAATGATACAATGAATTGAATGATTTCAACTCAATTGTCAGTTTCCGCTCGACACTTTTCGATCAGCTGTTTGACATTCAATTTTAGAAACTGGAGGATAAACTGCCAGATATTTAAGCGAAATGTGGGTGGAACAGATTGTCCCCATGTTACGCCCGGAGCACTTGAAGGATCCTTCTACATAAACACTACATTGGCAGTTACATAAAATATATTTAATAAATATAAATCCATAATAATTTAAACAAATTACAAAATTACTGTACTTACAACTTCAACCCAAATCCCAAGTTCAACCACCGGTCAGGCAGACATGTAAATGACGAATTTAGATTGCTATAATGGATCTGGGTATGTAGAGTAAGAAAAGATACCATACATGCAGCAAAAATAGCCATATCGATAATGTATTACGAAACTGTCCTAGGCCTTAGAATTCTCGATGGTATTAAAATTCCTGTAGAAAAATGCGACACGGTGATCCGAGCGGCGGCCAGATACCAGTGGACTGTTAAATTAGATTAACAATCGTGTTCCGATTGTTGTCCGCTCAAGGGCTACTACAACTGTTTGCCGGCTTTACAATAAACGTTGGGGATACTGTACATTTACCGGAGAACACGAGCGAAACGGTGGCGAATTGTCGGCCTTGAAGCGAATTACGATTTCGTTTTAGACCTAGAAAATTACGGTAGGCACTGTTAGATTCAACCTTTTCGGCTATAAATTTATATTTTATACGGCAGTATTAAAATACAGTATAACGCTAATGTCCAAACAGTACTTTTCTAAAATCACACAAGTAACAATGAAAACTGTAAACAAACAACATCTAATTTCAAGTGTAATTTGCAAAAAAATATTCTTCACATATACTTAGAATACGATTGCGAGTCATTACGACCGAATAAACGTTCAAATCTCTTGCTAGAAAGGGTCTCAAACACTAATTTAGAATACAATCACAGTGTATACAGAGTAGACTAGCATATCATTTCCCATTTCTATTGTACCTCGATGAGATACGTCTGTCTCATGTAAAGTGTCCCTAAGATTCGGATTGAATCGTCCGCGGCGTCAGAACGTAATTCAATTACCGCCCACCGCTCATAAATGGGTTACTGGCCCGGCTTCCCCCGTCGCCGCCTCAACTATCACGTACACCATATACCTTTTAAATGCATCCTTATTACATGTATTAGAGTACGAGTCTTGGTACGTAGAATGCACTATCGGCGGTACTAATGTCGTACATAAGTGGTTTACCTATATCCGAGACTAATCACGAATATCAGGAGTGAATTTTTCATGTTGCTCACAGATCACCTATTCATTTTATTACTCTTAAGGTTAAATAAGGTCTATGAGTTACAATTGATTTTTATACAAAATTTAGGATATTATTATGCTTTATTGCTCTTAATTAACTTCAAGTAAGATTAAAGAGTTATATGAGATACGTTGTTACTTCTGGGATCAAAGCTGGAAAGCTTAGTGTTATATCTCCGCCTTACCACACATTAACCGAAAACACAGCGGTTCATCATAACACTAATGATGAGGCAGATATGTCTGAGACAGCGGTAAATCCATAGATGAATGTGTACGAAGGTACACCATCAATAGTTAACACCTTCAAAACTTAATATCAGGTGGAATGCTTCGTGTTAATGACTTACTTTACACAATATAATGCGCATAGAAACCTTGAGATGCAAACGAGAACGTCATTATCACATTACTACGTCTGTCATTGTTCTCCGATAATTAGCTTTAAAATTTACTATGTGATAGATAACAACCGATTATGTGGAAGCATAACAATAAAATTAGGTAGTAGTTGCACTTCATTGGGTTAAAAGGGATTCTAAAGTATGTAATATTGAAAGGTTTTGCTGCATAGTGGAATATAGCAGACATAACTGAACATATTACGTATTTCAATCGGATCGCATTAATAAAATTGGTTAAGATTGATTTCGAAATATGTAGGTGTCAAATAGAGTTGTTGGCATTGAGTCATACAAATGATCTAGAAAATATTACTATAATTGAATAAGGCTATTAAACCGTTAGCGATAAGATTTTAAAAAAATAATTGGTAGCTACTTGGCAGTACTAGTAACTCTTAATTTTTTGGTCACTATAAAATAAAATAAATATTAAAAGCTATTTGCATCTGGGTAAGTAGGACACAAATTTAAATTTCAGATACAAAATAAATCGTCATCATTTTTATTGTCAACCCATTAGCGTCCTAGTATTATGCTGTTGATAGATTTAACACGCCACTAAAAACATTGAAGTCATATTAAAAGATTTAAGTTTCCTCACGATTTCCCTTCACTATGAACTCTAATGACAATTAATTTAACTTTCACTGTTCACATGACTAAAATAGAAGCTCCTAGCAAGATTAATAGGTTCAAAATTGCTATGGCTATTTTAAGCTACACTACTGCTTACTAATACCCTGCACTTCTACTAAATCCTACCGAATGTCGATACAATCCGCTCTAAGCCACTACAGAGTTGCGCATTGCATTCACAGATAGTGGACCAGCAATTGAATAAGCTATGTATCTACCCTGAGAGCTCTTAGAAGCGAACGCTTTCATTGTAAACCCAAGGATTACTGAAGAGCACTTGTCCGTGTGAAGTGCTTGGGATCTTATTTCATTACTAAATGCGCGGGTTTAAGTACACAACAAAGTAAAGGTCGAATTAACTAATACAATGATAAATGTTGTGTTAGCCAATCTTTATTTAACTCACTCACACTCAGTGAAATTAATGCCTAATAGTGAAATATTAATTCCTAAATGACAAAGTTAAGATCTAACTCGCCATCCAAGCGCGATTGATAAACAACATACATTATGACAACAGCTAACAATAGATTTCATTGTCATGTTGTTCTTTACCGTAAAAAGCGAGCGCCAATTCGAAGAATGAATGGTTTCTACTTTAGCGGCATTAAATTTACGATATCAACGTGTATTTTAGCAACACATTTGATTGATAACAATTATTATACGAATCAACCATACCACAATATAAGAATGAATAAAATAAAACTGTATTACTTACGGTTCAAACTTTTAATGTACATTGTGAAACCACTGATGCTTACCTGAAAAATAAAAAGGAAAGTTATTTTGATACGTTTTAAAATTATTCTCGTACATTATTAACACGTTTATTCCAGAAGAAAATCCCACTGAAAGGGGCTAGAATATGCATGTTATTTTATTATGCAAAGTAAATATACATAATAAAAGGTAATGCTCGTAATAATTTATCGTAATACTTTAAGATAGGTTATCTTTATTAAATTATAAAGTAACAAAATATTAGATAAAATATAGCTTAGCTATACATAATAGCTTAGTCACATATATATGCATGTGATTCACGGCATTCCGTTAAATGTTTACATACACACGTCAAAAGTCTTCTACACAAATAACCCGTTGTAGAGGAAGAGTAAGAGGAAACCTCTTAACAAGTTTTCTCCGAGTACAGTATTCCTATGCGAAATCTCTTTTGTGATTATTTGTTCGTGTATTGTTATCATAATTGATAAAGAAATCTAAGAAAAAAGTCCCCGTATTCATGTGTGAGTAAAAATAAACTTAATATCTGATACGATATTAAACAGGCTAATGTTATATGTGATCCAATGATTTACTCGTACACAGATTTAGAACAATTGTATTATCATTAGTACTTCGCGGCATATTTATATTTCACTTTTAAGTTTTTTATTAATATTTTATTTTGCATCACAATAGTATTTGCAAGGAAAGTACATAAATAAAAAAATAAACACATCTAGATAATATTATCTCACTTTCATGCAATCTTCTTAAAAATTTGCTATCCACATTTAAATGGTATACCAAATAAGCAAACAATCCGAAATTTATTTCGTAAACGACTAGTTTACTTATATAGCAGGGTATATCGCTTCGGTATACGGCCACTTTCCCTTTCCTTAATAGGGATCTGGTTTTACGCGAAACTCTTGGAATCTGACCTTCGCAATCCTATGACCCACGGTTCAGATGCATTGCTTTAATGGGACTTGTACATATTTTCACTACTAACTTTGGGTTTTGAGAAAGTGATATTGAAAAGCACTATATAATTTATATCTAAGGAAATTTGAAAGCAGGAAGATACTTTTGACATCATTTTTTGGAATTTTGGAGTCCACATGTAAGTGGTACATGGATATTTAAAACTAACAGATGACAACCTTCAGATGGAACAGTAGATTACAATCTCCCTGAAGCCGATAATAATTGCCTTGCCACTCCTGAGGACGAATATGCCGGATTTTACACCATTTTACCGAAAGAGAAGAACTGCTTCAAATAAATAATAATAATATAATAGAAATAGATTCGGCGGAATATTTTCCCGGTCGAACCATACTGGTTATATTACCTGTCAATTTCTTATTTCTCTTCCTCACATTTTTCAAACCAGAACATGCCAACACAGGACTGTTCTTATAAGACAGTAATATATGATCTGGAATAACATATTCCAAGGAAAACCAACTTTCACTGGTTAGGTTAGGCATGTCACGAATCAATATAGAACGGGTAGGTACATAGTATTATATAATCCCGCTCATAGCTCGGCCGTTCAGCTAGTCCCATATTATTATTTAGTGTATAATTTAAAATAATTAGTTGACATTTTCCACTGGCTTTTACTTTCCTTTGCAAATGTAGGTGTTGCGTCACACGTAGATATTAATTTTAGCTACTTGTTGCTAGAAGCATGCAACGTATTATTTAAATAATTACAATGTTCCTCGACTATATAATACGATAAACTTGAATTATTATAATGAAGTAATATTCAAGTTGTACATCTAATGGATGTAGGGGGAACTACGATACTAATAATTAAATGATCTCAATATTCACAAACGTAGGCAAATCTCCATGGATTCGCTGTTTTTTGGTTTTGCTAAATTTATCTACTTTATTATCGTCAGGTAAGCGCTGCTGTGTTCAGCTCCTAAACGTGTAGTAAGACTACCTTCTGTCTTATGCTATATGGCATTCCTGCACAGTCATTATATTTCCTTTATCAACAGTACCATCAGTACAACGATTAAACACTGCCATCCGCAGGTTATTATTAAAGTCACCACAAGGCCTTAACAAATAGCTAACACTTGTATAAAAACGTCGCGTAATTTATGTTTTATTTACCCACTGAATATGTTTTATATATAATATGTTTTCATTGTACGCGCTCACGTATTGTCGTATGACCTCCATTGGAGCACCAATGTCAATCCACCATTTGGGACATTAACACGTACAGAAACATAATAAGAGATTTCGTCAAAATAATGCTTCCTTATTGCTGTATCCTAATTTATAATGAAGGTAACATAATGCACTATACAGATATTCTTAAGGTCAATGCTCTTTTTGGTGGAAACTTCTGGGTTTAAATTGCAACAAGAAATATTAGAAACTTAGTACGTTGAGTTTGGATTGATTGTGAAGTGATGCATTTTTAGATTTCGTTTTATCTCAAAATCATCAATGGGACCACCAGATCTATTTTTATATAATAAACGCTATTGAGGCAGATTTAAACAGTGCGCCAAAGGATAATAACACGATGCTTTCCAAGTTAAGTCTTCAGGGGCAATGCAAATGTAAATAGACTTAAGCATTCAATCCAAATTTGGAATTATAGCAGTCTATAGGCGACAATGACGACTTAATATGGCTTGGACTGCATTCTGCTTTGCTACTTAAATTTTCCAAAAAATATCAACATCTATTACAATTGCGCCCCACGCAATCAATATCTTTCATATTATTTGCAATGTAAGTACCTCATTTGGCCGCGGTCTAGTACGAACAAACTCGGAAGTAGAGTAGGTATTACATTTGCAACACTAGTAATATAATTGCACAAAAATTGATACTAATGACAGATCTGGTTACGTATAAGCAATTTTAGAGCAATTTTAATTAAAAACAGCTTTTCTGGAACATAATCGTCTAATTTTAGAACATAATTGTAGCATATGTCTGGACAAACAAAACTTGTGGGAAAACCAATTTATTTATAATTTATCAAAACAATGCCTCGTTTGTTCTCGTTTTCCGCTTCATTTTGAAATTTGATTATTATGTAATAAGCGTTGTATAAGTTTTATTTCCGACAATTTGAACGCCATTATACACTAACAAAGCTGTAATACGACTTGTACTTAGCTATATATTTTGACTTCAATACTAATACTACATTTTGTATTAGTAGTATGAAGTCAAAATATAATCATAAATAATTAGTGTTATTGTGAATGTCGTTTCATTATAATAAATTATTTAATAATTGACCAAAAATGTACGTAAAGTTAAGCAAGACTTTGTCATGTTTGTCAAACTATTAAATTATGTTTTTCTAAGAAATTTACAATTACGATACCTATGTTTTTACTGGGTTTCCTTTCATTGGAACTACGTTACCTAATATACTTTGACAAGAAACCTCAAGCAGAAAAATGGTGTAAAGTGCCCAATTAGGCCATTGTTATGTCAAACGGAACCATCGTTTTATTTGACATTATGTCATAGTGTTTTCCTCATTGCTTGTTGGTGATGGTGACGTTCTGCATGAGCAGTATTCCTTGTGAAATGTACTTGTATCTCAGTCTTTCCAAACAGTATAAGAAGGGTTTTATTCTCTAAAAACTACTACAAAAAATAATTTGTAAAACCAATAAATCTTTATAGTGTACTACAATATAAAGAATACTCGTAAGATACGACGTGACATAATCAGCACATATAAGTAAATTAAAATCCGGGAAATAAACTGCCGGGAACCATAAAAAATAGTACCATACATAAACCCGAATAACATTACCCTCATTCTGAGACAGGCGCGTAAACACCAAAAGTTTTTCTTGCTTCGCTTGAACCAAACACATGGAAATTATTATGAATTTGTCAAATATATTGAACGTACACATATGACTTATGTCATTGGAGCATGAAGTTCTGCTTGAATGACTTCAGCTCCGAGCAATGGAACATAATATGTTCACAATCGTTCCAAATACATGCAATACATGCATGCGACTACTGATCGTGACAAAGAACGCAGTTCAGTATCAAAGTATGCGATTTTCTAAGATCATACTTATGTTAATTTGTGTAGTACAAAAATAAAAAATAAAATCCAGTTTTGAACTTACTTATAAACCGAAATTAATACTAACTAGCAATACCTGCTAGAGACAGTAGATTATAGCAACTACACTACGACAAAACTATCGCCAAAAATATTTAGAAATCTAGCATAAAATTTGGAAAATTATGTACGGGAGTGCATTTGTGTGTTACTTTTTAATTAGTAATTATGTGCCCATGAAAAAACCTGAGTACCTTATAAGTAGTAGTTATTTTTTTTTTTTATAATATAAGAGTAGCAGACGAGCATGCAGTCCACCTGATGGTAAGTGGCTACTGCCGCCCATGGACATCCGTAATCAACCCTAGATGGGATTAGATATTCCTACCTGGGGTCGGCCAAGTCTGTCTCCCTTACCACACCCTTCAAACCGGAACACAGCAGCGCCTAACAATGCTGTTATTAGGTAGAAATAGGTGTGGCGGTGGTAGTGCCGGAGTCGAACCACAAAGGGTTCTACCACCTTCATAGTTAATTTTATAGAACGGTTTATGATGATGAACCTCACTCTATAAATGTAGCAAAATTAGTTTCGTTCCTCTTAAATATAACTGGAGATGTTATGCATGATTGATACCGCGTTATAGAACGTGATACGAACATCTCATTCGACCTTCATATGTGTATTGTTATATTCGACAGTTAATAACATGTAATTTGATTCGCTGGAAATTCAAATTTATAGAGCCGACGATATTAAATATGAAATTAACGTAAACAAGCTTAACTATGTTTTGGTATTTACGAGTATATAGATTGTCTGATAAATAAAGTATGTTATTTCAAAATAAATTTAAGGTAATATTGTTTTCTCTCCTGCTTCTCTTCTCTACTCTGTCCAATGTGTCTCATTGTGGGCACGGCTAAACTGATTTCGACATTTTGCTCAAAGAGGGGATTTTACAATAAGTGACACAGGCCACTTTTGTCTACAGTCGTTATCAGTGTGCACATAAAATTTAATAATTGCAAAAAAAAACAGCTATCAGGATCCAGATTAAGTTAGAGATTTAACTCACTTTATTTTAATTACCCAAAGGCATTTCTTTAAAGCAGCTGCTTAAATGTCTTGGGGACATGATAAAATTAAGTTAAGATTAAAACTACTTCGCAACAATCCGCTACAAATATGTATGATGGTATATATTTTAAACCATGCAGTATGTACCACCCTCCCTCCCTCAAAGGATGCATGCAGATGCAAAAATTAAAAATATACACCACCATACATACCACCACCAACACGTGTTTCGCTCCAAAACGGAGCATCATCAGGGTAAGTTGACTCTACGACGGTTAATCGCTAAGTGACGCTGTCAACCTAATGCATGCCTTTTATAATGATATCCAACCCTCCCCTCCACAATGAAATGTAAACAACTGATGACAGTTGTGTGATAATAAATAAGGTTATAGATTAATTATTCGCATTAAATCTGCGAATAATCATCTGTTTACTGATTGTTGGTAAAAATATGAAGTAAAGGAGAGCTGGACACATTAATTTGTTCATTCAGCAGTGTAATCCTACTGTTGTTATTGTGCTTAATAATCTCCCGTTGTTCTAATATATTAAGTCTACAGCCCTTGTCACCCGTGTGTAAAATTTCATACGTATGGTTACTTGGCACATTATGGCCCGCGTCTAATAGATGTTTAGCGAAATTTGACTTGTCTGCGTGACCACTTGTATACGCGGCTAGATGTTCGCGATAACGAATATTAAAATTTCTCCCAGTTTGACCGACGTAAACGCCATTGCAATCAGAACAAACAATTTGTAGACGCCTGATTGTTCATGTCTACCTCTTTTTTCTTTACAGTTACAGATGGATTTAATATTATTGTTTGTTCTGAAGGCAACGCTGATGTTATGACGGCGAAGTGTTTTAGCAATACGCTCTGAAATAGGACCGAGATAAGTCAAACTGGATCTATACTTAAGAGGAACCACATCCCTTGGTACCGCATACAATTGATCACGCACCATCAAACTTCGCTTCTTACGGATAAGATTATCCACCATCCCCCTACTATACCCATTGGCAACCGCAATATAATATATGGTATTTAATTCAGATGTATAATTTTCTTGTGATAATGGAATAGATAGTAATCTATTTATATAACAGTGAAACGCTGCTAGTTTATGTTGCCATGGGTGGCAAGAGGATGCCGGAATTACCGTATCCGTATGTGTCGGTTTGCGGAAAATTCCAAAGACATGTTTATTGTTGATTCTACTAATTGTAAGATCTAAAAAATTTAAAGAATAATTTTGCTCAACTTCTAATTTAAATTTAATTTTAGGGTGAATTTTATTTAACTTATTAACAAATATATCCAGTTGTCTGTCGGTCCCCGTCCAGCATATAATTATATCGTCAACATATCTGTAATAGTATAAAATATGTTGATGGTTTAAAATATTCTTATTTTCGTAATTATCCATAAAAATATCTGCCATCAATGGGCTCAAAGGAGAACCCATTGCTAAACCTTCGCGTTGTGAATAAAATTGATTATTAAATCTGAAATAATTTTGATTCATACATAAGGTAGTGAGTTTAATAAGATCATCTTTTTCCCTCGGGTGTAATTTTGATTTATCGAATAGGTCGGATAGTATATTTATGGACTCAGAATGGGGGACATTGGTAAATAGATTTTCGACATCTAAAGAAATTAATTTGGATCTATATGGTAAAGTTAAATCTTTAATTTTACTTACTAAATGGAGACTATTTTTTAAACCAAACCTGGGAGAAAAAGATAATAATAAAAAACCCTATTTATTTAACGCTATTTATTTAGGGCGAGGATTTCATCGGGTTAAATAGCGATCCAACCAATAAATACACAGCTCAGTTGAAGCGTGCTCTCAAAAGCACATCTTATATTTTTCCTAGACCATCAGATTCACTAATCCCGATGAATCCTCGCGCCCCTATTCTATATGGTTTGCCGAAAATTCACAAAGACAATATTCCAATACGTCCAGTCGTCTCATACATTGGGGCTCCAGCATATAATTTAGCTCGTCGGCTTAATTCAATTATCAAAAACAAGACATCTTTTTCTCCCAGGTTTGGTTTAAAAAGTAGTCTCCATTTAGTAAGTAAAATTAAAGATTTAACTTTACCATATAGATCCAAATTAATTTCTTTAGATGTCGAAAATCTATTTACCAATGTCCCCCATTCTGAGTCCATAAATATACTATCCGACCTATTCGATAAATCAAAATTACACCCGGGGGAAAAAGATGATCTTATTAAACTCACTACCTTATGTATGAATCAAAATTATTTCAGATTTAATAATCAATTTTATTCACAACGCGAAGGTTTAGCAATGGGTTCTCCTTTGAGCCCATTGATGGCAGATATTTTTATGGATAATTACGAAAATAAGAATATTTTAAACCATCAACATATTTTATACTATTACAGATATGTTGACGATATAATTATATGCTGGACGGGGACCGACAGACAACTGGATATATTTGTTAATAAGTTAAATAAAATTCACCCTAAAATTAAATTTAAATTAGAAGTTGAGCAAAATTATTCTTTAAATTTTTTAGATCTTACAATTAGTAGAATCAACAATAAACATGTCTTTGGAATTTTCCGCAAACCGACACATACGGATACAGTAATTCCGGCATCCTCTTGCCACCCATGGCAACATAAACTAGCAGCGTTTCACTGTTATATAAATAGATTACTATCTATTCCATTATCACAAGAAAATTATAGATCTGAATTAAATACCATATATTATATTGCGGTTGCCAATGGGTATAGTAGGGGGATGGTGGATAATCTTATCCGTAAGAAGCGAAGTTTGATGGTGCGTGATCAATTGTATGCGGTACCAAGGGATGTGGTTCCTCTTAAGTATAGATCCAGTTTGACTTATCTCGGTCCTATTTCAGAGCGTATTGCTAAAACACTTCGCCGTCATAACATCAGCGTTGCCTTCAGAACAAACAATAATATTAAATCCATCTGTAACTGTAAAGAAAAAAGAGGTAGACATGAACAATCAGGCGTCTACAAAATTGTTTGTTCTGATTGCAATGGCGTTTACGTCGGTCAAACTGGGAGAAATTTTAATATTCGTTATCGCGAACATCTAGCCGCGTATACAAGTGGTCACGCAGACAAGTCAAATTTCGCTAAACATCTATTAGACGCGGGCCATAATGTGCCAAGTAACCATACGTATGAAATTTTACACACGGGTGACAAGGGCTGTAGACTTAATATATTAGAACAACGGGAGATTATTAAGCACAATAACAACAGTAGGATTACACTGCTGAATGAACAAATTAATGTGTCCAGCTCTCCTTTACTTCATATTTTTACCAACAATCAGTAAACAGATGATTATTCGCAGATTTAATGCGAATAATTAATCTATAACCTTATTTATTATCACACAACTGTCATCAGTTGTTTACATTTCATTGTGGAGGGGAGGGTTGGATATCATTATAAAAGGCATGCATTAGGTTGACAGCGTCACTTAGCGATTAACCGTCGTAGAGTCAACTTACCCTGATGATGCTCCGTTTTGGAGCGAAACACGTGTTGGTGGTGGTATGTATGGTGGTGTATATTTTTAATTTTTGCATCTGCATGCATCCTTTGAGGGAGGGAGGGTGGTACATACTGCATGGTTTAAAATATATACCATCATACATATTTGTAGCGGATTGTTGCGAAGTAGTTTTAATCTTAACTTAATAGCATGGATTTCCGCAAAGTAACGCCTGATACAATTAACTATCTGACATGATAAAATCTTTAAATCATTTTGGTTTTCGGTAAAAAAAACCAGGGCGAAGTATAGACTTCGCTTTAAAGTTGGTTAAGAATTCGGGGCATTGGCATTTGGCGTTGAGTTGCTTCGCTTAAAGTGTTATTTTCAAGACACTAACAGACTTACGAGTACAAGACTTACGAGGTCATAAATATATAAAATACAACTATGTATATGTTAGTATTCGATGGTATATTTCATGCGTCACAGTACGTTCGGTGCCCTTCACAACCGAACCTTCCATACTAATACCAAATTGATTACCGAAGTACCTTCAATTTTCATGTAATGTTATCGGAACAAATTACATCGATAAAGAGCTCGTTAAATAGTAATTCCATCAAACAAGAAAAAATAGAACAGTAATCTATTGTAGAAAAACAAAAAAAAAATCAATAATAACACATAACCAGCCCAATGATATTTTATAACAAGCCTTAAATATTGTTCTATTCGTTTTGAGGCATTTGTTTATATAATAAACACAAAGTATACTTTCCAAACAAAACTACTTTAACATTCATACCCCAAAATGTATATATCAGTCTGTCAAAGAAACAATAAAATTGATTTCAAATTATAAATAGGATTCATACCGTAATTTCAAATACCTTCGGAACTCACTATAAAAACACATATTTCACCATTCACCAGCTGCACAGTTTTGACCATAAAATCTCTTCATTTCCAGGCTGAACGATAGCCTCGCTGTACGCTAATTAACCTCATTTATGATGACGAAGCTAATAAAGTTTTAAGCTAATAAACTATTAGGATGATAGCCTGTTTTAGCGCCGGTCAGCAAATATTTTAGTAATCTTCACAATATATACCTACATCATTTTAATTATTTTCCCTATCTGAACACTTAATGAAGATTTGATCTTTAATGTTCAAATCTATAGAAATTTTCAATACTATTCCAGCAATCCCTATTATGGTGTACCGTACATATATAGCAATGTAGAAATAAACAATGCAGCTAGACACAAAAGGAACATTTCGTAGGGGCAATCGTCTCACTAAACAGTCTACTTCCTAAATTAGTACAGTATGCAAATTCAAAGATCACAATGAGCTAGTAGAGTATGCAGATTAAATCAAAAAGAACATTAGCTGGCTGGCTAGACACACGGTTATTTATCAAGCGCATTGTCTTCGAGTATTCAGGACGTTGTACAAATGCGAGGCATTTGACACTTTCTATTTTAGTCGGTGTCGACTGTCCGTGGTGCTTTATTGAGTGACATAATTAGTGGACAACCAACTTGACGGGTGCGTTTCCGTCCATTTAACTAAGGATGGTTAAATGTCAAGGAGCTGTTACGATAGTATCTTGATTCGTTTCGAGTGCCTATTAAGTGCACATTACATTAAATGTTTTATGAAGACTTGAGCACTTGAATGGAGATGATCATATTAAACTTCCATGAAACATTTCAATACATACAATGTAAAGATGTAGATAGTAATAGAAATGTGCACTGTGCAGTACATGTGTAATACCATATATACTCTACCGCACTGTGAAGGCATACAAAATTAATAATTAAGAACTCGAGGACTCTTGGGTCATTGTGGATGGCACTATTAGGAAGGTATAATGAAGGAATGAATGAATTAATGAACAAACTTCTGTTACGTAATTATGTTATTAGCTTGTATAAATCCCTAATTTGTTTTAGCTCCAAGGAATCTCTCCACAACATATTTACATGAAAATGTTTAGAAGGTCAAAAAACTTATAATCACGCAAATTCCAGTTTTCGACAACAATCTTATATGACCTAAAAAGGGTCCGAGTCGTCCGCGCGCGATTATTCGCAGCATTTAATCAACGAGGTCTCTAATCGAGTCGGCATCGGCTACCGAGACGAAAGCGTCTACTGGCGATCTCGAGATAACAGATAGAAAGCGCCGTTGTAACACCACCAACCGCGTTACGCGCTCTGAACAAACTTAAATCGAAACACCGCAAGTGAGATACGAACAGCTGTACACGGCTCACCCAGACCTCTTGTGCAATACTGGATTGTTAAAACAATAGCGGCCGCGTTGGCGCGAATTGCAAACTGTTCCAAACGGTATGCCGTGATTTTTAAATTGAGAATACGTTGAATTCTCTGCGCAACCGGGCAAATATCAGTTGGACCAATACTAGTTAATATGCTAAACATCATTGGGTATTATTATCAACAATCAGATAGTCGACTGACTAGAGTTTTGTAGTTGTCCTTTAGATAGACACAAGAAACTAGTTCTACAAGTGAAGATGACCACAAGAAATTATAAATTGTTTTTCACTTCCTACCTACCTACAAAAGAGTAGCCGTTTTAAGAAGCAGAAGACAAGTTTATTGCATAAATTAATTTATCGGAACGCCAAAATGCGCGTGAATGGTTGCGCGGGCGCAGAGGTCGCAACGTGCCTCGCCGAACGAACGAAACGTTATTCGAAATCAAACCGCTCAATGTCAGACGCCGCAAGGTCGCCTCTCACGAAAACCACCTCCGCGATTTAACCCACAGTGAGATCAGCGCATTAGCGAACTATGGATTATTTGACATCCAAAGACTCCATTGTTGTCTAAGTAGCTTTAAGTGCTGACATTTGGGTAGATCTCGTAATATGCATAATGCATAATGATTCGAGTTTCAAAGAGTCTCCATTAGGCTTTAATGCTTTTCATCGGCTACATCGAGTAGCCCGTTTATAATCGATCACGTTTTGCGATTCTCTTATCGCGATCTCCGTCGGGTCGGCTTCCACGTGCCAATGATTACTTACCAGTTAGCTGTACTTGTAACTATTGCTTATTGCATAATGTACTCGCTATTGTGTATTAACTTGGCACGAGTAGTTCAAGTCTTGTTATGGTTTTGAAGCAATAAGGCAAGGAACACTTAGGTATTAAATTTCGAAACAATTTATCGAAACATTACGTTCGAGTACGCCCACTTCCGAAACTTCTCATACTTAGCAGGTCGTTTGAAGTTGTCTCCAAGTTGAATTAACTTTTGCCTTGCGCGAGTCATAAAAATATTCTGTGCGATAACATCTTCTCGTCCTGTTCCCAATTTGATTATCGTGCGCTCATGATTGCTTATATTCATATTACAATTAGATTCTACAGTACGGCCTTGCAGAACAACTTCTTTAATAGCGCAATATCTACGAAATTACTATTAGGTGTACATGTAATTCAATCAACGTATAAATTAATTTACAATATTTGCAACAAAATCTTAGGCTTAAAGTAGAATTTGTGCGCTAAGTTTAAATTTAAACAGGTATCTCAGGTATATTTCACAAATACCGTATAAATCACAGTAATTAACAAGTATAATTGACCAGTATCATATAGGTCATCGGCGATCTAGACTCATGGCGGCTAATAATATATCTGGCACCTGCAAGTCTATGGGTCCGGTCTGATTATTATTGCTATGATCGAGCTTATAAAAACTCAGTAGGTATAATACTTCAACCGGCCATTCGTATTCGGGTAAAAACTAAAGAAAAAGAGTTGAGAGAAACTTGACTTCTGTGCTCTCGATTTCAAAGTCACGGAGAATAAAATCGAGTAGATTCAAACAGACGGGGTCAATAGAAAATGTTAGATATTAATCAATTATGGACATAACGGCTACTTTAAGTGATTAACATGAGTAAGATACCTAACATATTTAGTGTCCGTTTTGCCTCTTGTCGTTGCAGATTTCATTTACTAACTTCACTACTTTAACAATATCCACAACCGTGCCATCTCTCCAGTAATCCCCAGAGCGCGAGTCCAACTCACTTGCTACATTTTTTGTTTGTTTCTTTTAAGTGACAGGTGGGCGCCGTAGCAAAATAAACTCTTTCCGGTGCCCGAATTTAAAATACCCAGGAGTGGTTCGGCAGTCGGAGATTAAAGCGCTTTTTGTTATAAACTTTTTACGATCGATACGGAAAAAGTAAAAGGAAACGATTATTTCCAAAACATTTTCGTTAGTGTTGTATGCGATACACAATGGGCTTTGTGTGACCGCTGACGCTGTATCTAATCTGTTATTAAATTGATGGACGTGTTAAACAAGCGCTATAAAGGAAAAAATAGTTGCAAGTGTTTTGTTGGAAAGTACGAAAGCCGTCAAAGATAACAATGATAAACAGAGATAAGTAAAATGAACACACGGAAATAACACGTATACATTTGCGAAGTTTTGCCGTAGGAAATATTGTCGTAGGAAGCGTACGACAATATTTATCCGGCAGGTAGATAGTTGGATACATAAATAAGGAATGTTTATTACTTGTTTAAGATTTATCGTACAACTATTCAAATTATCTCAGTATAAATAGAAACATTGATAATAGTAACAATGTAAGAATTCTATGTATGTAAAGTTAATGTATTTGACGCTTATGAGTTTTTGTTTTGGGTGTCTCTTAATATAGCCAAAATTATCTCTACCATAGTAGTAGAGACTACCTTGAGGCGTTTCAACTTAGTCCTCAAGAGTAAAAATGTATCTGTGACCAAGTACAGGTAGTTTGCAACCAATCCTATTTACAATACTTATAATTGTAATACTTTGTTTGTACTAACGAATAACATATTTCTTTCCTAGATATTACATTAAACAAAATTGCAAAAGCGGTCCCTTTCAATATCCACCTCTACTTATACATAATGCTTCAGTAGATCTGAAGCATTATGTATAAGACATTCAAACTACACTAAAATTAGAACACGTCACGCATTCCTTTCGAAACAAAATAAAGAACGCCATAATTATACAAACTCCACAAGGTGTACGCGGCATTTAGTTGACAGGATCTCTCAACGGCTTCTTACGGGCTCACGAGAAAAACAGATCGGACACAAGAGGAACCGGTACCCTTTTCTCGCACCTTGCTGCATCAATTAAGGCAGAATTAACCACATCGCTTCGAACGGGTTCGATCTACGCATCTGTCTAGCTCGTTGAAAATGTCGGTTTAACAACATTATCAATATGGGTATATAATTGTTTTTCTTTTTGTGTGATTTATTTTTTTTATTTGCGTAAATAATCAATTAAAAATAAAGATAACGAAGTGTAAAGATACATTTATCTAATTGTATACAGGATAAACATAGTAGGTAATTAGACCCAACATCACCCAACTTAGTTTTCCTAAAAGTTGCTCAAACGATTCCAAAGTTTTAATGATGTTTTTATTGGTTTTCGATTACGTAAAATAGCATTAATTTAAAACCTAATAAATACCAATGATTAAATATATTCATTCATAGATATAAACATGTTTCCAGTTTAGTCCCATAACTTCGTCATGATTCCAGTGCAAGCAGTTAAAAAAATAATTACCTCATTACATAGAATATTATATTGCTACATGCCGTATACTTTGAATGAATAGATTCCATGTTTAAAATCATTTTATATTGAGGGAATAACTATAGCACTTCTGTAGCTCTATTATGAACTTAGCTTTAAGTGTATTGTATCAGGAAATGTAAGTTGACAAGAAACTATTAAGTTTACAATTAATGCAAACTATATAAGCAAGTGCTTTAAACGGAATTACTCTAAAATCTAATTTCATTGCTTAAATATTCAATACAGCTTAAGTTTAATATGAAACATTGCCACAGGGACGCCGGGAACGGTACCTAAGTTTACATCAAACTTACAAGTTTAGAACTACCCCAGAGTTGGAATGACACTTTCTAAGTTCCGTCCTCCGGCTATTTGTTGACATGAAACAACAAGTTTAGTACCAACAGTAACTGTTGTAATATGTATTCGTTTATTTTTAAACCACAAATACTGTAAATCTATACTAATACTAGCTGACCCGGCAAACGTTGCCATATAAATAAAAAAATATAGAATGAACAACCCTTATCACTTAGGGGTATAAAAATAGATAGTAGCAGATTCTCAGACCTACTGAATATGCATATAAAATTTGGTGAAAATCGATAAAGCTGTTTCGGAGGAGTACGGTAACTAACATTGTGACAGAAGAATTTTATATATAAGGTTATAAAGAGGTTGTTACTTTGATTGTTTGTTTGTTTGTAAGGGCTAATCTTCGGAAATACGAATAATAAGAATTTTCAAGTTGGATCATCATGAAAATTCTTTCACAATCAGAAAGCTACACATTTCAGGAGTGCTATAGGCTATATTTTATTATAATTGAGCAAAAAGGGAGTGAAGCCGCGGGTACTGCTAGTGTAAATATACAGCTATTCATTAATAATTACATTATTTTATTAATTAAATATTTTGAAAATGTTAAGTAATTATTGTATCATTGAAACATTAACTCCAATATGTAATGTTATATACCTATTTAATCAAAATTTAATTAAATAATCTCATAAATATAATTACGTATAAAAAGTATTTTTAGCATTGTAATTGGTTATCAGATAAGATAATGAAAGAATTAATCTTGTGTAAGGAATACATTTTGCTGGCTTCCCCATTATATACTCACTTACATATTTACGACTATGTATCAACTTTATTTGCGTAATTTATACGTAACGAGGAAAGGAAGTATGTTTACGTGAACGGCTAAGGTTATCAATTACGTTTATTCCCCTCTTTAATAACACTTAAGTCATATTTTACCTAGGAAAAGCCTATCAACCTTGGTACTGATTCATAAAACTCAAATCCTGTTTTTACCTCATTCATCCGCAGAATAGTAATGAGTGGTTGAAACTCGACATCTTAATCGAGGAGTCCGGGGTTCGAATACTATTTATGCGCTTCTTGATTTTTTAGGGTGAAGAACCCTACTGGCTTAAGATCCATATAAAAAACTCAATGACTGTGGCTAATCAACTAATTTATACTTGGCCAGCACGGTACTACGGACTATAGCCAGAACCCGCTGATGTTAGAAAGAGACTCGTGCCCAGCAATAGAAAAATAATGACTTGACGACGACCTCACCTATCCACTTTATTGTCTCCAGTACATTTATCATAGAACACACCCCGGAAACTATTCATAGTTTGTTCAAACGTGACTGATAAATACCAGGTAGGAACTGGTATTTGACTCACGTGATTAGGCAGGAAGTTATTATCTACCCACATTTGAACGGGGGTAACAAATTGTTTATTTTACCGGTTCGATATAACTCTTACCTTAATCCCACATTTAATTACGATAAAACATAGATATCGCTAAGCTTTGAATAGCTATTTTATCGCTGAAGATATGAAAAAAATGTAATTTGCAATTCTATCTTGCGAACTAGCAATATTTTTTTAACGATTTTAACAGGCATTCGAAGTGCTATCACGGATGCTGTTACTGAATGCAGACTCAGGAACCGTTGCGTCCAGGATTAGAATCCTAATAAAAATGTAAATGAACAAGTACCGTTGTTGTGTCTGTTGACGCCGTGTTGCCGGTGTCCGCGGTCGTTAGTCGCAACCACGAGGCCCCGCATGACGGCCCGATGGGAACACCCCGACCACGGAATCTCCCATCAGTCACCGGCCTATCGGGGCTATGGGAGTTCGAACGGCAATCCAACACTTGGGACACACCGGGCCCGCCGAATCACTGGGCCGTAACACAACCACTCACTACTAATCGTCACCGCTCCCTGTTCTACCTCGTCGATAATGTCGCACCGTTTCCTCGGATCGCGGCAAAACTTTCAATGTTTTGGAAACAATAGCCGACGTCGCGTAAATGAGCGAATCGAATTCAAGAGGGAAAGCGGACAAATTGCTAACAATAAACATGCAATAGCAACACTGCACTAGTAATTTTCAGATTTATCGTAAAACCGTATTACAAATCCGAAATTGACATTACGCAAACTATTCGGTATATTTGACAGCGGATCCGGCGTTTCGATTGCGACGCGAAAGACCGTCCCCTCTGAACGCCTTCGAAGTACTGACCGGAGGCAGCTGTGCGAGACTGACAAAAAAGAGAAAGAACTAGTATGACGTATCCGACCTGTAAGCACACAACTCAATTGAACGATTACAACGGAAATGCACCGTTTGTGATTAGGGAATAAAGCGCAATATTGTGGTGAGCTCTATTGTATTAGCACACAGCTGAGTCAGTTTCCTCGAACGTTGTGTGTGGAAATTCGAGACAGGTCGAACAGCACAGTCATTGGGTGCGAGAAGGATAAGAGAGACGAGCGAGTGAAGCCGATGATAACCGAACGGGAGCCGACCGCCAAGGCCGGCTCGCGTCACGATTTGCGAAGACTAGACATGCCCTTATGTACAAGGTACATAAGGCTTGGCATATGGATAAGTTTATTGGCCTAAGCTCAAATTTCGGGAAGGTAAGGAATGAAACATACGAACTTGATATATTATGTCATAAGAAAAGTAACTTATACCACAGTGGAGAAGACTTGATGATGCGTAGCTTCTTGGCTGATAACAATATTGACAATATCGAAAACAATACCAGGTAAATATAAAAATAATATAAACAATAATTATTTACAGTGATATAGGAATCACATTGACGTCATCATTTTGTTCAGCTGAATCTACACACATGTTCAGTATTTAACATGTAAATACATTCAAACAATGGTACAATACGTATAACTCGTGAATAAATACGTTCATAAAAACGATTGTCTGAAATTTCATATTGAACTTGTAATATTTTTCCAGGTTGACTCATACTTGACCTTTAAAAAATAAACGAAGACTTCATATCCATTTAACGGTATACCAATCAAGAACTGGTTAGCATTTAATTTAATAGCATTAAAAACTATGAAATACGAATAATTAGAAAGTCAATACCGAATATGTCGATCATAATGACCTTTTCCTTGCGCAATAACATTTCAACTTAATTTATTAAAAACCCCATAAGAACTGCATTTAAATCACCTACCTCCGAGTAAGACATTATTCCTTATACGCCGTGGGTAGGAATCGATCTCATTTAGGCCTTATACAAAACACCAAAAAAGAGATCGTTAGCGAATGTTCTGCTAATTGTACGGTAGCTAAAGCTTTCGGAATAACAAACATCTGAATGACCATTGCGTACGTGCACTTTTTAAATGCATTGTTATTTTTTCCACGGAAGCCAGCGAGAGTGAGAGCTAAGTTAGCATTCTGTTAGGAGCGTCGAATAAAGATACAGATAATAGTGGTACATTCTGTGTGGACTGACATGTGGAGAAGTGAATTATCATAATGCAGATATTAGTATGTTGACCGCTACTGAATCTGGTAAATCCTGAAGAAACATAAAGCTTTCTTTAGTTCATTGGCATCACATTCTGAATAAATTTTGCAGTGTTTTGTCTGTGTCCAATTTCATATACTACATATCTCGTATCCGATTAAAATTTCTTAAATCTCGTACCTAGTTCGGGTAAATATTCTGCTTGTCTTTCACAAAATTTATGGTAGAACAATGCAAGACAAAAGCAAAGTGGTATATTGTAACATAACTTAATAAATTACTATCCAATTTAGAATTTAACTTAGTAGTCAACAATTGGTTAAGGCTGAACATTTACAAATAGGCGTAAGAGAGACTAGAGATCTCAGTTAAATGCAAGTCCATATAAAAAAGAAACGTAGAATTTGAAATTTCTCTCGGCATCCGCTTGACCTATGAAGCGTAACGGTGACAATATGCGAATTATACATTTATACATTGAATTATACACAACGTGCACTACTTGGAAGTCTTCGTGTCAAACTATTATTGATTGCAATGAATGTTAATGAGCAATTAGTTATACGGCTCGAAACGTATAGCATTTCCGATTTGCTTTGTCGATGATAATCAGACTGATATAATTATTATGACAATAATTATGTGGAAAGTTATCATGGACATTAAAAAAATTGTCGACGTAACTTAATTATGCACGTTTTAGTGAACTTACTGCGTTAGCGAATTTTGCAAAGAAATTCTAAGAAACACCTGACGTCTTTATCCATGCTAACAATGTTAGCTGTTGTAGTAATGCAAAATATTCCCTACTGTTGCATTTCGGCTGGCTTGCATTAGGCTGGCATTTCGCAATTATTTTAGAAAAATAAATTTTTGGCAAGTGAAATTTAATCGTTCATAATTTTATGCTAATCGTCGAGCCGATTTCAAGAAATGGATTACATAATTATAATAGTTCTTGAACCCGATATAATGATAAGCAATCAAGTAAAAATAAATTATAGTTATTCACAACATATTGGTAGTTATTGAAATGAGAAAAAATCTAAGATTACAATGACCAAGCAGAATCTCATCACACACGTAATTCTTGTTCATTCAAAAGATTTCATATAAGTAAATGTAACGAAGACGAGAGAAACCTAAGTATGACTGTCTAATTGTAAAGATAGAATTATAAATTTTAAAAGGAACTCACTTTCTCTACTTTGGATTGAATGCTTCATAACGTCATATAAAATATAAAATAAACATCAGACGTAAATTTTATATACTACGACCGGTTAAAAAATATTATGTTACGTAGTAAACTATATCTGTAGATCTCACTTATATATTAAATACTTGAGAAGCCGTTGTAAAAGCTCTCCAACCAGTCACGTCTAGACATAAGGATAATAATTCTGTAGAGGAAAAGGGAAAAGCGAGATCGTCAAATTGCATTACTACGTTAACCAGATGTTGTCTGGGTAGGTACGACATGCTACACACCTTCCGGTCCTGACCAGTATAATCTTAATTTTAAATCTGAAGCATATTCTGTACACCTTTCAACTAATATCTGGATTTCTCATAATAAATCGACGACCACAACAACAAATTTCTGTTTTTCAGGAAATTATGTACAAAGCTGAATCTTAAAATAATAACTTTACATAAAGTTACATAAACATGCCCGAGGACGTAATTAAAGGATATTTACCAAATAATTTTAATTATACGTGATTATGTAATAAATTGTATGAATTATATGATTTATTAAGCTAGCCATAATGATGGATTGTTGGGTAAGGAAAGACAACATTCGATTCTGATTCTCCAGAGACACTCGTTCTTCCGCATCTCCAAGTAGTGCAATATGTAGTAAGACTTCAATTCGTGGAATATTGGCTGTTTTTTGTTGTCCTTTTAAATTATTTCTGTACTTATTCAATTTAAATTCAATAATTTACATCGGAACCTTTTTATCGGAACGAATAGGTTTCGTAAAATGTATGGCTTCAATATCACTTCTGTTTCATGCTGTGTATTTATTTATTTCTTTCCTGGAACCTCTGCTCCCCCTTGATTACTTTAAGCCGGTTTATATGACTGTTTGTATTATACGTGTAGCTAGAACCAACTGTATTTTAGAAACTGTTGCCCATTAAAATCAACGCTTATTTAGTAAAATAGTTATGGGAAGTTGTTGATAGTTTGAAATTGTTTGTATTCTGAGGAAATGGAATTATGTCGTGTGTCTAGAACTCTAGACTATGAAAAATGTTGTCATAAATAAGAAATGAAAACATACTATCCATTGAAAGCACACGTTCCTATGAACGTCTGCTTTAAAATGAATAGACTATAAAAGCTCATGATAAAGCATATTCACTTGGAATTATTCTCTATAACCTTCTTCCGTGTAGCCTAGATTTTGATATTTCTCCATGTTAAATCTGAATATTCATTCAGTCTGATTTTTATTTAAATTTCTAGCATTCACAAAAATAAAAGCTTTCTGTTTTTTTAGATTAATTGCTGATCTGTATAATTTGTTTAGTATTTTTTATATCTTAATCATTGAAAACTATGGAGCGTACAATACTTATAAATACATATATAAAAGTAAGAAACGTTTTGCTTATAATAAAATGAATCTATATCAAATGGATTTCTAATTTATTTACAAGTGCGTCTGTTCTTGTTTTCAATTTCTTATAGTGCTGAGTCAGAATGGACAATAAATTGTGGGCGAATGTCCACCTTGGTATTGCACCTTATCTCTGGACTATTCTAGGGCTTGACGTAGATTGTCGATATCTTATTGCACCTGCATGGCGAAACCTAATGAAATTCAAGTCAAACGTTCACAATTTAGATTCCTCTTGTTCACTGAATAGGTTTCTGACTCGAATAACCAATACGTATGTTATTCGACATATGATATTAGGTGATCAGTGTTACATTTCGGTGTGTTTTTAACTATAAACTCGTTTTAGCGAAGTTGAACAAGCTAGGTCCTTAAAGCAATACGTGTGATATAATATCATTGAGCCATATCGGTTTCAAAGTAGGTGTCAGTTGTTTATATCATATTCATAATACAACTATCATATTGTATATTGTGGTTTACAGACTAATAAAGACGATTATGATTAATAGCATTTTTTTAATATTAAGGTTTATTTTCACCAAGGACAACCAGGAGAAAGAGCATGTAGAAGATTTGGAGAGGAACACGTATCATATTTATGTCGTGAGGGTTCAAATTTTTAATTCACTTTGTTTTAGAATTAAAAAGTAAAGCCCAACAAAGCCAAACGTGATATGCTAAGATTATGACATGTTGAACCAATTAAAAAACAGGATGCTTAAACTTTTAATCTTGTCGCAAACTTTCTTTTTATGTATCGGTCGTCTCGTCCAGTTTGTTAACATAATATAAAATGTCATCGAATGCCGTCGGACCGGTTGAGATGAAAAGTATTTTTTAATCGCCGATGGAATTGCCTTCGGTGTTGTTTTGAAAGCTGCGAAATATTTTTAGATCCGACGCAAACGGTTCGCCTAAATAGGCACCGGTAATTGCCTATGGCCATATGCCGGTTCGAGCTGCACACTAATGTGAATTTAATGTCAATTGGACGCATGTATGGTCAAAACATTCTAGTTACCAGCTAATTAGGAATTGTTTTTTTAATGCAATATATCATGCCATATCTTATTCACAGATTGCATGAGACAATTCTTATTGTCTTAAAGATAAGCACATAAAACTTGATGATTTACACACAAATCTCAAATTACAATACGTTATTTCATTAAATCTGTTTCACCTTCCAATAACGAAAGGAACATTGTAAGACTACATTAGCACAATTTTGTGTATCGTCAGATCGTCACATTCGCCACTTAGGAAACGTCGGAGTGGCCTCGAACCATTTGAAATTCAATCTAACAACGATACAGAGAAACGTCACGTTCAATAAAAGTTAATCGGTAGAATAAAGAGTATCGAAAATAGAATTCAAGGACCTATCAAGCACTATAATACTATCAGCACAGTTTGAAACAAATTCCCTTTAGAATAACTATTTAGATTTTAAACTTTTCGCTTTTGAAGTGTATTTTTAGAGGAAGATTTAGGCTTATGTTGTCTTATGTAGCCAGTTGCTTACTTTAGGCTGACTTACTTCAGTAAAAGTTTAATTATATGCCTTAGTATTATAATTATCGATAAAGGCTGCGGAATTTATTTTCAGAACAAGGTATATTGTTTACCCATTAGATTTACAGTAATTTAACTTTAGTTTCTTATTCTTTAGGGGATTACATAGGCTTTCAGCCACTCCATCCTCTATGTACATTGTAATATGTAATACTACACACATTACATTGAGTGCATCGATCATCAGGTCGTGTTTCGGATCCAATTGTTATTCAATCAAACATTACGTGCGATGGGAGCGAACAAACACCATTACCGGTAACTACACGAAATGAATAGGGGACTGAGTTGAATTGCAGATGACCTAGCCATTCACGTGACACACAATCGTCTATCGGACAAATGATGCCATTTGCTGACACAAGCTAATTGAAATATTGTACAAGAATTACGTCTATAACTATAAACAGGCATGGACAAAACAGTTCAGCCTTTGCTTGGTAGTTTTTGGCGAGTTTTAGTGTTATCAATAACAAAATGGAGTACCTATTTATGACTATGGTCGAAAGCGACAACTAGACGGTCACTAGTAATAATATAATTTATATATTGCGAGAGTTCATAATGTCCATGAATATAATATTGAGTCATTATAATCGAAAGAGAAAGGTTAATTGCTTGTGAACGTGTGAAATGTCACGATTGTTTAAAATTTCTCGACTGTTTGTAGGCAAACTTTTAAACCCAAAATGAATTAATCAATGAATGAAAAAATGAGTGATTTAAAATATTGTAAAGATAGGCACCACAGCCGTCAGCTAAAAGGAGAGTTACTTCAGTGGAACTCCTACTTCAGTAGAATGAAACGCGTAAGCATACCTGCAGTATTGTATAATTCAGAATAGTTACATATTACTATTGAATTAATTATGTGGAAAGCCACAAGCACTATCGTACTAAGACATACATTTATAAATGTTAATGATAATTTAAATGAACTGTAAACGAGTAAGAGGGAAGAACCGTATTATGTCTTTTTAATAGGTTTCGCGGTTATCTATTTTATATGGAGGTATTAAAAGATACAGAAACTAATTTTAGTAACATAGGTTTTATGAGAAAGCCAAACAGTATATAAAGTTTGTAAGTTTTTTGATAGAATCATTTGTGGTTCGATTGCGGTATCATTGCCAACACACCATCCTTATCGCCGATGTGTTTATGTTCAAAGGGTGTGGTAATACAAATATTAAGTCTTATCTATCTCACTATAGAAGATATCTTTATAAAATTGCATTTCAATTCAGTCTTCACGGGTCATAGGGTGTTATTTAAGTTAAAACATCAATGTTTGGCTTCAGGTAGAATTAAGATTGTATTTAAAGTTAACTACAGACGTCTAGGGTGTGCAACTAATCCCTCATATCAAATGGTCTGAAGTTCCTAATGCTGTTTTCGTAATTATAAGTAAAATAATATAATATTTCTGTATTGAAGTTTGATATACTTACCTACAGTCCGCATTGTACCAACTTAAATTACGTAGATAATAATATCAAATAATATCAATAATAATATCAAAAGAATGATTACAAACAGTTGAAACCCACGTACATTTACATATTTTACATTTGTGCAACAATCTGTGTGTGCGAACCGTTCATGTGTAACTTCCTGAATTCCAACAACCACGCATGCGAAGCAACGGCTCGAGGTTAAATACAGATAAAACTAAGAATATTATAAATTCAATATAATATTACTTATTTATGATTATGAAAGGTAACGTGTACCAAAATGCACTGGTTTCAAATTAAAATCCAATATATACAAGTAGATATTATTATTCAACAGCTTGAGCTCCTCCTATTTTTGATTGATATTCCGCCAGCCTTTCATATTTTTCATTTCTTATTTCATAATTTCAGGCACTATCTATAATTTGACCTGAAAATTAAAAAGTATGTTCCTAGCAAGGAAGTTATGTACAAATCGTTTAGCGCCAATTCATTAATAGGGCATCTGCATATATTAAATCTAAAATAAAGTTTAGAGCGGTAAAAAAATACCAATTAGATATAGAAACTTCTTCAATACTTTCTATGTTCCTAGAAATAAAAGTGGGAACAACCACGACAAAATATATTGTAAGTGTGGATATTACACGTTTCGCACGACGCCATTATTTGTAATGCAAAACTGCAAACATCCTATAGTAACGACGCACCGACTCCCCGTGAGACTTTTGCAATAACATTTCAAAACAAACCGTCGTGTTTGCATTTTAAATTAATCAACACATCGTTGAGGTCATCAAAATATTATACTTTTTATGTTTTAAAGTTATGTATAGTGGTCATGGTCATCTTGAATGAGTTTGTCCCACGGCTGGACACAGGTCACATCTCGAAGTTTGTTTTATAGGCCATAGTTCTTTTTTATAGAACTCTCACGCATATAAATTTCTTTACGGTGCCTTTAAAACAAGTAATAATTATTTTCTAATACCACATAATTTCGAAAAATGGGAGATCTTCGATTATTCCGACTCCGGAGCTACAGCGTAAGAGGACGAATTTTAATCAACTAGTCAATTACATTACATCATTTTTGTCTGTAGATGTAGGAAGTGAACTAATGATTCGTGCAGTCTCTTTAGTTCAGTAGCATTGAAAAGCTTTTTACCACCGGTGCAAGGCGAAGTTCCTGTGAACATTACAAAGTATAATATTTTACCGCCAACGCAGCCGGGACGGAATTAAACTGTCCTAGGAAACGTTGCTTTGATGCGTACCATTGTTTATTAATGATGAACAGAACCGAGTCCCTTTTGAGTGCGTTCTGCAGCCAGACGCTAGGGATGGCGATACTTTCCAAAAAAAATCGAGTCTTGATTCGATTCGAATCGTAGTGTAATAAATCGATTCACAAAAAAACCTGGCCCAGAGAATCCAAAAATGGATCTTTGATCTTTTTAGTTACGAAGAGAGAAGAAAGCGAAAAAAAAGGTCATCGGTTATAGACATTGTTATAGACATTTTATGCTGACGGATAGGTAAGTATCCGTCAGCATAAAATGTCTATAACACATTCAGCCAACTTCGAAAAGATCAACTTTCTTTTTTCTAGGATGAAATATCGATTCACTGAATCGATCCATTACTGGAGATTGATTAAAATAATTAAATTTTTGGCCCAAATGATCGATTCTTCGATTAATCGATCTTAAATCGCCAACACACCCAGGTGCCACAGTTGAGGACATAAAACATTTGTATGCCTCTTTACTTGGTACTCCTACTTATTACTTATGTCTGTTGCCTGTATTTATTTCCTCACTACGCTATTTACAAATGGTTTGTAGACTTTGTAGTAATACAGCTGCGAACAACTAGCTTGTAATTTTAAGCTCATCGACGGACGATGACAACATGCTTTTTTATTACAAGTAATTACACGGTTTGAAAGATGTTACAGAACGCCACTTGTCGGTTGTGGATGTTACTTAATGTTCGTGATACATTGCCGTGTAGAGTACAACTGAGTTCGTGATCGGTTATTAAAAGGAATCGATGTAAAGTAATAGAGAAACTAATGTTAGTATCAGTCTAGTGTAGTGTGATCTATCCGAGTGTCGAATGACATGATGCATTTATTTAGACCAATAATAATTATTTCATCATTCGCCACAATTGTAATTTGGTGCAGACGGGAAACATTAGACACCGTTTCATTATATTTCAAACTTATGAAAGTTGCGTAAGGTCTTTGTTTAATAAATAGGTTTGTGTCTCGACAAACTTATGTGCAAACTGGAACAACTTTACGAATTACTGTTAACTCGATACTTTTAGAACTTGTTCTTGTAGTTTTACTTTAATTAAATGTGGGGCTTAACATTGACAAACATGTGAGGTGCAATTAAAAACACGTATTTAACAATAGAATTCGGAGAGAGATCAAATTTCTTTTTGTTACTTGTTTTGGCAACTATCATGTTAGCCCGTAATATTAAGTTACATTATAAAACTCTACATATAAACTATGTAGATGGAAATACCAGTCTATGTAGATATGCCTGGAGCATCCACATATGAATAGATGCATGAAATTTTATCACATTCAGAAATGTCTTTTAATATGAACTTATTCAAAGTGGACTACGAAAAAACTGCAGGTGCTTCATTATACTTAGGTAACTGTTTATAAAGGATCGTTTATTATTTCATACACGTCTTGTCTTACAACAAAGAAGTAGTTAATAATGAAGTAGTATTAAAAACGATTAATGCTACTACCGTATGGCTTTTACTGTATAATACGAATTGTTGCAATGTAGAAATTAAGATATGATGAATGAGGATTAAGACAACGTCTAAATTTCATTTGATGTAGTAGAGGAATGATAGATGTGTTGCAATTAATCAAATTTATTGTCAGATATCGAGATACCCATATACATCTGCAATTATCTCGTCAAATGTTACGCAAGCGGCAATCTTTGGTTGTGCAATTGCAAGGAAATCGTAATAAAATTATGTACAAGTGCCGAATGGAAGTAGCGCGCCTTTTGTTGGCTTAGAAGTTGGAACACCGTGTTATGTTATGTTTCTTTACGTAACTTCTATGAGAATAGTGTTGCATTTGCAAGATTTCATATCGAGCACTTACATTTTGTTACCTTTGTGTGTATATTATAAAGAAAATGTTAATGTGAATGTTTCCCTCAAGATTATTAAAAATGGCGGTATTATTTATATCACTATGTAGATACTTTGATTTGTGTAAAAGCGTATTTAGTACGCTTGACATTGAATCGAATGTTTGAGTACAATTTGAATTGTGTTTACAATTCAAATTGTACTCAAACATTCGATTTAATTTTGGGAGACATACTTACAGAGGTGTTCAAAGTTAGTTCTCAAGAGTAGCAAGGCATCTGTGGCCAACCTCAGGTAGGATAATTTCAACAAAACTTATTTGTGGTACATAAAGGCAAGAATAGATAACTCACCGCCTTGTAATTGAAGAAAGCCATTAAATGGCTTAAACAGCTGACAAATGTGTCAGCTATTTATTGGCTGTCATGGTGTAATTTACGCGGAACAATGCCGAAATGTGGAGTTACGTGGTGCAAAAACGCGAAATCGCAGAAAAAGTGCGGACAAATATCGTTTCATTCGTAAATCTACGTTTTTTAAATATTTTTCAAACACGAAAATAGATGACAGTGACAATTTCAATCAAAACTGTTTATATTTTCTTGTTAGGAGTGAGTAATCTTTACTAATCTATGGTGGTACATTATAAGTCCTTGGGCGGCAGCAGCCACTTACGATCAGGTGGATTACATACTCGTTAATTCTTTCCTTCTTCTATATTTTGACAAAGTAAGAAACCCAACTAAGTAGGTAATAAGTCTAACTACTTTTTAGGTACTTTGAAACTTTCGGTTAAAAAATCATTAATCTTTGTTTATTTAAATACTAAACAGTGAAGGAAATTACACCCGTACATCAATGTTAATCGAATTGTCCTTTTACAATGGCACGCAGTTGTAGTGCCTCCAACTCCAATACTACTCGTATTAACGAAGGTCGTCGTTTTTTGGCAGACGTTTGTTAAGCTTAATTTGTATTATAGTTTTTGTGTAGACTAAGTGGAAAACTATTTGTTTATTTAGAATACATCATTTTAGATTAAATCTTAAAGGTGGATTAACGCAAATTGAAAGAACATTGAGGAAATCATAGTAGATAATGTCGTTAAAAATATTAGTATTATATAACTTTAGGAACGAAAACGGTTTATGTTTTCGATCCTAAAGTTATATTGGATATCTCGAACATGGGATAATCTTGTATCTTGGTCGTAACAAATGAAAATTCCTCCGAACGGGTACCAAGGTATCCTCTTCAAATGAGATTAGGTAAAGACATTCATGCATGTTATAACAAATGGGACTAATGGCTTAATGTGACCTCCGAATGACAATGTTACACAGGCAGGTGATCCACGTTGTCCTTAATTGGATCGAGCAGGAATATCCCAATTCTGCTGTTAATCTTGCATGTCCCATGCATATACATTTTCATAGTGAAATTTCATTGATTTACTACGAAAACTTAAATTGTAGTAACCGTATCGATTGGTGATTCTAGGCAGCAATCGACCGATGTTGAAGTCAACGTCACCTCCTTAGATGAACAATAAAAATATGAAGTGAAGATTTTTATAAATAGAAAATAATCATCAACACCTTGTTAATCAACAACAAACCGATTTTTGTTGGGTGTTGCTTCACTTCGTTCGTTTACAATTCACAAACGTAAGAATGTTTACGCTGTATCTGATAAAATAACCGTAAATCGGTTTGAGCAAAAATAACCAGAGTGTGGTGTAATGTCCACCGAACGATCATCAACAAATTCGTCACACAGAAGCAACCTGCCCCTCTTAATATAAGGTGTAGCAACAAGACCCTAACTGATGAGCAATTAGTTGTCGCGGTTATAAATAGATCTTGCACAACATAATAAAACTGAACTGGAACAGTTTAAATCAGAACAGATGTTTCGCCTGAAAAGTAAAGCATTGAAAAGCTTATTTATTGTATGTCTAAAAGTTAATACAAATGGTAAAACAATGAATTTTATAATGGTGGCTAAGAATTTTGTGTACCTATATTAAAAAAGACATCAAACGTTGTAAACATATCTACAAACAGGTGATATGAACGATATTTTTCACGCGTCTAACTTGGAATAGATACAATCTAAACTGAACAATTTAGCAGGTTGTATAACCTAAATAAACACAATACATATCTTTCCCGATCTAACATACCTCGTGTTCAATCATGTCTAACTCAGACAGGTAGACATTTAGAAAGAATCGGTGTGCTAATTCGCGGTAATGGCTGCCGTGAAACAATATAAATCATCATTGAGCATTGTAGTTGGGCAACGAGCGATGTAAATAATGCGTGAAATTCCGACAGTGATTGCATACCTGTTTCAATGTGTTGCATACCGCTCCATATATGTCGGTACGCGAACGACATCGCTTACGACGGCAAGTTAAGCTGTTCATGCACGATCGCTTGAGGTATGCAGCATTCGCACGATTTCGCTGACCGACTCATAATGTAGAGTGCGAACAGATATGACATCCTGAACTATCATTATAGCTGTATTTGCCGCAATGCAGTAATGCGTTTGCAAAATAAGCTTCATGCCATAGCTCTCAAAATTGTTAAGCAACATCAGCTAAATAATCTACGTTTAAGCAAAAGAGCACAGGTCGCCCTAACTAGATGGATAAATGACCTGAAGAAGACGAGATAGATGGATTCAAAAGACACTGGAACGATTAGAGACAAAAAGAAGAGGCCTATGTTTTTAGTGGATCTCAAAGGCTGGATAAATTATATCGTAAATAGGATGTATGTATGGAATAATGCTGTTGAAAAGTAATACCATAGGGCCCAGAAATATATGTAGCACTGTATAATTTTCAATTATGTTCTATAGGGGGTCTCTGTAGATTGACAACCATCTGCAAGCTAAGTTCATTACATATTCATAATATTATGCCAAAAAAATCATGGCTAGCGTTGTCCACGCCCACACGTCGTATTTATTTAGGAGCGGTATGGTTTCTGTCAAATACTTTGATTAATGCTTAGAACAAACACTATGGACGCATAAAAATGACCAAATTTATATGCGAGCTCATTTCTTTACTATCAAATAGTAAGTGTACCTATTGAACATTGTGCTACACGTTAAGCTTGTGTACTACTTGCATCACACTGATCTGTATCGAGGAAACTGTATAGCTCGTGTGTAACAAAGATCATTTTCGACTACTTCGATAAGAGGTACAGTTCCGTCATGTGATACGGGTATGTTGCCTGCAAGTTAAGATTATGGTATATCTCGAAAATGCTGCAATCTCGATTTTGATATAATCATTAAGTGTTGTTTTTGTAACGACAAACATAGATGTTTTCCATTGATGTTGTCTGGGATAACATGTTTCATGTTCATAGGCCAGATGGGATTCAGCAATATTTTTTACAGAATATTACTTTACCTTTTTATAAGGCTTGTCTACAACAATACATATTTTTCAAGCAAGGATGGTCGGCACAATGGTGGCTCCGTCAAGTGGAAAGGGTCAATGTCTGACTCTTACATCGAATAAATATAAAACCATGTTACACCAACGTGCTAAATTAATCATATTATCAGGCACGTAATTAATTACTTCTTGTTACGAAATGTTACCAAACATTAAATAAATAATGCTTAATTCTTTACAAAATTAAAAAAATATTCAAACCCCAAAACAATGAAGTACCTATACATGATTTTATATTCACTGATACGCGCACAATTTCTTATCAAGATTTTAAAGATAATTAAATTCATCGAGCCAGGTCAACTAACTGTAAGAAAAAAATGTAATTGCTTCGCAGTACAGCTGTTAAATTACATTGCCATGTGGTCATAAAGATGTGTCCAAAGCAACGCAAATAACGAACGAACGAACGAACGTCATTGGCCATCATAAATTTTAATTCACATGTCACCTTGTGATATGAAGCGACATGGAAACGATTTCATTATTGTTTAAAATTACTTTTCCCATTGTTTTCTTTTTTAATTGAGTGATAAAACAGATACACAGATTAACGAAAGTTTCGTCTACATGATGGTAGCCTATCTATTGTATCCTACTAGAATGTTTACGATAAGAAGACCGATGGACCGTCTACTTTTGACCCTATAAAAAAAAAATCGGGACGCCTGTAATTCGCTATAATTTGAACGGCGGTTTAATCTTGTTGTCATTTTCTAACAAGGTAAATCGTCCGGCAAGGGCGCGGCCAGCTACGAGCCGTGAAGGTCTACGGAGGCAACGAACAGCAAAAAATAGTTTAATCCAATCTTGTGTGCCCTTCTTGGGTAAACAATCACTCAACTGAGACTTATGATTTTAAGTGTTAAAAATATTTTAATTTGAAGTTAACATTATATATTTACATGTATTATATTATGTATTACAAGTATGCTATAAACAGTTTTTTTGATACAGTAAAATAAAACAATATTTACTGATACGAGAAAACTTAATCCACATCAATACAATTTTATTCATTTAAGTATATTTCTTTGTGGATACCAAAAGTATGGATTAATATGGACACTTAGTGTATTTTAGATGGATTACCCGTTAATAAGAAACTTGGCTGACTAGGAGCATTAAGTCAGACACAAAGAAGAGAGATGTATGGCAGCAAAACTAGATTTCTTAAAACAAATGATACGGAATTGTAATGGATGGTACCAGGGAGTAATAACTCACAAAGTTATAGATCGCGGGAGACTGGAAGCTGTATCTCATTTCAACTCCATTTAATATTGAAGCATCGCACGGTTCGCTGGCTATTCCAATTTACATTTTTTTAGTTTTGCCTTTTTGTTTACCTTTAGTTTTCTCGAAATCGATTGTGGAATTAATTAAATTAGTTGTTTTATTATCACTTACTATTGTTGTTAAGAGAATTGCTTTTACTTGCAGTAACAGTGCATAGTAGTAGGTAACACATAGGTGCTCACCTCCAATTCAGAAGGTATCAATTGTATTTATCAATCAGGTAGCAAGTTCTATACAAAGGTTTATAAAATGTATGTTTATTTAATATATCGTATCCTAATTTGTAATATTTACTCACAATACTAGAAATATAATAATAAAAATAAAACGAGTGTAGCAAAAAAAATGTTTAGCGTTAACAAAATAAATAATTCAAGTTTAAAAGTAGGTTAGTGGGATTGATACAAATAAACATAAACCGAAGCAATTCAGATAGTAGCGCAAAATGGCCCCGATACAAGTAAACAACTTTTGTAAAAGAAATAAAACCGGTAAAACACGAACAAATAGAAATGTTTCCGGTAAAATATCGATAAAGTATTTTAATCACCGGCGCCCACCCTCTATCCGCTTCACAAATCGACTCCGTTGAAAAGTTTCACTTTCTTTCGGTCCACCGTTAGGGCTACTACAAACGAACGACATTGATGGTCGATGTCGTCTCAAAAAATCAAAGTTTGAAATATATAAACTATAAAAAAACATAATTATGCTAAAACCTTCCTTCTAAATTTGCTTTCAAATAGCCAAAATCCTATCCAAATTGGATTAGTAGTTTTTGAGAAAATTACGAACATACAAACTTACATAACTGTCGAATACAGAACCTCCTTTTTTAAAGTCGGTTAAAAATACAAGGTAATTAAATATTAAATTACCTAAGGCCTTTAGAAACGAGCCTTGGAGATTTCTTTTCTATACTACCACAAACCTACCTTATTTTACGAAGTTTGACCTTTTGCAAAAATCTTAATACAACGCAACTATAACTCTTAAATAAGACAATAATAAAGTTAATATCGTCTACATAAAACTGTTTTTCTAGGTTGCTAACATAAAACAATGTCATTACCCTGAAATAAACTAGGTTAAACGATTTTGGCTATTAAGATGTAGGCAACCCTATTGCTTATATTCATCTTTCATATGCTATGTACATTGTACAAATAATCATAGTCATTTTGTTATTGTTTATTAATATTCCCACTAATGTTAGCCGTATTTATTTACCTGAATGGAGCTTATAAGCATATAATTGATTATTTATTTGGTTATCTTCATGTACAACAACTTTTATAAATTCTAAATGAGATTTATATTCAACTCAACTCTCTCAACTACCTCTTTGTATTCTCTGTCTTAAGGTTGAGGTAACAATTTCTACTAAACACTAAAATTTAATAAAGAAATTAAACTCATTAAGCCACTTACTGGAAAGGGCAGAACTACGTGTCAAGTAACCTATAACAGTTTAATATAGATAATAAAACAGTTTTTTACTTCCATCAAATAAAAAATACGGATGATTTGTAGAAAAAGTCGTCCGTTTGTATCCAGCCTAACAAGGGATGGGCGTGACGAGCTCGGGGCGGCGTTCGACTCTACCGACCGCACGACTATTACATACTTTCCCTGTTTTTATGGGAATCTCATGGGGAGTCTGTTATGACACCGCGAAAGCTATTGTGAAAACTTTATTGTTTCGCTAACAAGGTTATGTCTTGTCAATATTTTCTTATACACACGTATATTACATGCGTATAGAAGATAAATTTGAAAGAGCTAGGTAGCTTTAAAAATATTTTGTTTTCTTTAAAAATGACGTAGTATGTAATGTATACCAAATGTAAGATAAATATAAACATATAATCTTCGCTTTCACGTTATTTGAAAAAGAAAGCAATTTAAATGAATTCACATAATATGTAAAACAATTTTCTAATACTGAGGTTAATTTGTAAAGTGCGAGTTAAATTAATTTTACACGCACATGAAATAAGGATTAATTATTACCGTAGTGATATACACACAGTCACACAGAAATAGCGGACGCGGGTGCGGTAACGGGCATAGCGAACCTCGCGATTTGTGTTCGCATTGACAATCAGTACCCTTACCATGAATTTTTACGTTTTGACAAATATGACTGTTTTGCTATTTGTTTACGTATTTAACCATACAATTTCCAATCAGCGCCCCTAGTGGATTATATCAGAATTATAGTGTCAGTAACGTAACATTAAATGTCTAATTTAACAAAATGGCGCTTTATGTTTTGTGTCTCTTTTTTTTGCGAACATGTGAGGTAGACAAAAAAGACTTGAGCACTTACTTATTGGACGTTTACTCAGTCTACTGAAGTAAACGAAACAGAATAATGCATTGAGTAAACGTAACGTAAAATTGTGGGATGTTTTGAAAACTCATGGTAAGCGTACAAAGTGTTTTTGGCTACTACTTCTACGTAAATACTCGCATACAGCTCCATGCGTTTCATATTGCCGTGAGCTTGCCCTCGATTGAAACCGCACCCGCGTGTTACAAATATGTAAACACTTCCATACAATGCCATAGAATATAGTGTATAGCCGTAGAGTAGTTAAATGTATCATATGTTACTTTGCGGAAATCCATGCTATGTTAAAGTTATGCATATGCACATATCCTATGAGGGAGGAAGGTTGTTGCATGCATAGCTTAAAATGTATACCAGCATATTGGTAGCGGATTATTACGAAGTAGTGTCATTCATGTTGAGACCGCGCCCGCGTCTTCATTGTGAGCAAGCACTTACACACGCTTGAAACTTTCCATGTCACAGAGTCCAATTGGAACGCTTCAATTCAAATAGTTCACAAGCGAGAATCACGAAGTGAAAACTGCTGTATTGTATATTGTAAATCAACATAAAGGGGTACCGACATTAAAAAATGACACGCAAGATCCCACACATACATTAAGATTCCAAAAGCGCTATCTTAAATTTTGCATTGTGTGGGAGTCGATGCTTCATTCTGTCTGTGCTTTCAAGAGTTTCAAGTATACAAATAAGCACCCTGTCATACTACGAACGGTTAAGCTAGTAAACGTCTGTAAAGTTATATAAAATAGTTAATTGTCTTTTGTTCAAACCGGAGAGATCGAAACATGCAAAATTCGAGTACATCAACAGTTTCAGCAGAACACACACAGTAGGTATGTGTATACGACACAAAACGTTTTAGCGTATTATTTTTCTGTCCATCATAACTTTGTTAACTTTTACCTAAAGGTATTAGATTTGATATGTAAATACACATTATTATTCTAATGATTTTCCTATGATATACACACACAATATACACTTTGTATTGCTTGTACGAAATTGTATTGCTTGTACGCAATAGCAGACGAGCATGCAGTCCACCTGATGGTAAGTGGCTACTGCCGCCCATGGACATCTGTAATCAACCCCAGATAGGATTAGATATTCCTACCTGAGGTTAGCCACAGATGCGTCGCTACCCCTGAGGACTAAGCTGGAACGCCTCAGAAAAGTATGTAGTAACTTCAACCCCAAAAAGCAAGCATAGAAGCTTACCAAGGCTACGATTTCCAATAAAACCAACAGTCGAATGACAAAAATGGGATAACACAAAAAATAAACTCTAGAAGTCATTTTCACAAGTTTACTTTTGGATTTTGTGCTACTGGTCCCTAAATGAAAACCTCTAACCTCTCCTAACCTAACCTCTCGCATAGTATAGGTAGTGCCACAAAATTATCAGCAAGTCTCTTTGCATCGACCTTAACTGTGAGGTAGGCGTATGCAACACTGTATTAGCATTGACACACATGCGTCGCATTTGCAGCCACGTTCTACCCAATCCAAAGCCTCAAGAACAATTATTATACGTTATTTCGTAAGTAGATTTCGCCACAGTTTTAATGAGACGACTCACTTACTTATCAATTCAAATCTAATCATTCGAATATCAATTTCGGATGTATTCGTAGCGCAGTGAACGTAATTCATACTTAAATAATATTATGTGTATGTTTATATATAGGTATATACGAGTATATGGAAGTAAAACCCGGGGCTCTCACGTTGTCTCTGTGGGGTACTAGAGTTCAATTCTCAGCAACCCATTTCACAGTTAGTTATGTTCCTCGTAATTAATTATAACTTACTTTAATAAATGAAGGAGGATATAGCGAGACACCTGCCAGAGTAGTATAAATTGTGTCATACGTCTTACGAAATAGACCTAAATCACCACCAACAATGTTACTAGAACGAAACAATTTGACGTCGGTTTAAGACAATTATGTTTAATAAAACGCAGTGATAATAACCAGCCTCGAGAACTAGTTGAGCGCGTTCAAAGTTCTGTTGTTGCGAAGATAATTAAAATAATAAGCATCATTAAGGCTGAAGAAAGGTAGTTAGAAATTTTTAAACAAGAAAGTTAGAACATTAAAGTATTCTACAATACAAAAAATTGTCTAGTTGCGTTAAAGAGAATAGTAAAGACATGTTAATTAAATTACTTAAAAAGCGCTAATGTATACATTTAATTTCTAATGCTAATTACGCGTATTTTATATATTTTGTATGAAGACGATAGGACTAGCGTTTTCTATACACATGGGTATCAAGCAGATGTGGCTTTCATATCCCACTATTAAACTTTGATCTCTACTCATAATAGGTAGAGGTAAACAGTAGTTAGTGAACTCATTTTATATCTTACCACATCAGAAAAAAATAAATGATGGTATGGCCTTCGAATAGAACATTCTTAAATTTTATTGGTACTAAATATAATTACAAGAAATAATTTGACGCGCAAGATCAAAATGGACATTAACGACTATCCTCCATCAGTCATAACTAGTTAGGCGACGGGTCATGTCTGCACGCGATCCCAGCAAGGTCAGAAGATTGGATGATAGAGTGATTATACAATTTAAACATTGAAAACGTATTTCATTCACTTGCATAGACTTGCAGTTAGTAAACGCGAAATGTACTTTCATTTTAACTGGTAATGTATGACCGCTTGATATATTCGAGTGATTTCGCAAAATTTTCATTTGCATTACTTTGCTTTGTGAAAGAGCGGAGTGAGTCACTCGAAACGAACGTTAATAACTTAACTGCTTTTGGTGGCCAATTGACCAATCCGAAAACAAACTCCGGTTCGAAAATATACCTTGCCTGCGGCGGGGAGTTAACGACTGCGAGCAACTAATTTGGCTATTGTAAACGAAGAGACAGGGACGTTGTTACATCGCGAGAGAAATTTCACAATGCACTTATGAAGAAAGTTCAGTTCGAATCGTCGCTCGTAACGTGATTAAACAAACGGGTTTTAGCGTCGGGTGATAAACGTGCTGATGCATTGGACTGGAGCGGACTTCGCGCGATATTAACTCTTCATTTGACGCCTCGAAAACTGCCACTCGCCGGTGAGGGTTATCGCTCATTCTTTTTTAAATACATCCATTAAACATCACAGACCGTATTAAGCTGGAATTTTTTATTGCCCTCATAAATAAATAAAGAAATTTATTATCGTTTAGTGGTCTGCGGCGCCATGTATACTCGCAGCCGTTCATTCGTATTCAGGAAGGTATAGCGTCGAATGATGTCAGCCATTTCGAATTTGGTCATGTGGGTAAGGTGGAATAAGTATAAGTAGGCTTATGCAAATTTATAAATTGTTTTTATATAGTGAACGGACTGCTCCTGAAACACATAGCAACGTTTGTTTATGCAAAATTTTTGTATTTATTTTAAAATAATATATTAGCTACCATACCATTCGTATAGTTCTCACTCACTCACTACAAATCTGAGATTTAAAAAAAGATTGACAAACCCTCGCAAAAAATGCTTACGGATACCAAAATCCAGATCTGTGTAGTATTAAGAGTATGATACACAAACACATTCAACACATGTTCAGCAAGGTTTGCCTTTTATCTGAACAAGCAGACAGAATAAAGAATTTATTTTAAAACGGAAATACAGAATAAGGAAATACGTACATAGATAATACTCCCATCATCTTAGCTTCTACAACAAGATTGTATAATCGACCCATACAACGAGTTATTCTTATCCTTAGATAGACGTAAAATTATTAATTATGGATAATAAATATTAGCATTCCTACTAACTATCAAACAAGTCTAATACTTGCGGAAAGCCCTTGATGAACATAAAGCAAATAATCCTACTACATCCACATGAACATATTCATATGTTGATAAAGAATGGTCAGCTACCGGCGGACGAGGAAAGTGACACGGTAACCCGATTGCATCCGAAGCGAGAGTAATTGGATGACGTCGCAAGGAGCCGGCCAGCTAGTTGACCTTAGGCGGGCCCGCTTAATAGATTGTGCTGAGCTTTTAGTTGTTATAAGTTTCCGCCTGCGTGCTGCTCCTCTGATTAGGCACGTCTGTTACTTTTAGATAGACGCTAAATATTCTGAAAAAATAATCCCCAAAACAGATTATTAGATTCCAAATCGACAAGATTGGGAAACTCTTAAAAGAAAAATAAACAATGCTGACAAATGCTTTGTAAAAACCATAACAAAAATTATAATACGATAAAACAATGTACTATTTAGTTCAACAAATTCGAATTTTCAAAGCTTTAGGCTAGAAAGCTTAAGAAGGCTTAATTTAAGGCATGACCTTGAAAATAGATAAAACTATTCCTAAGATTTCCTTTTTTACTTTAAAATATTATACAGAGAAAATTACATATGACATTTTGCAATGATAAAATTGTAATATGTACCTTACTACTCGTACCTACAGATGCGTCTGCTATTCATGACCATTCCTAAAAGGTCATTTACAGGTCGTTTACCACGTTTTTAAAAAATATTGGCCATATTCAAGCGAAGTGATGGAGCTGGGTGGCACTTATTACGACAGTAACATTTCATTAGTACAATTAATTACTTTTTGTCACGAAACCGTGTCCCAGTTGCTTTAGCCTCTTCGGATTAATAAGTAATACTTATAGAAAAAAAAATAACGACGTACGGCTCCTCTGCATATACTCAGTATTAGATAAATATGTCACAAACATCGGGACCATACAATTTATTTAAGGAATGTACATTTATTTAGTAAAGGAAGATTAAAATTTAACATTGCAGAATTTAAGACAAAAATACATATTTTAGATTTTTGTGCTGTATTTATAGCTGAGTTTTAGCCCTAAAGTACTTATCTTTTTTTTTTGTAGAAAAATGAACATATACTAAATTAAAACATTGTAAATGATAACTTGCCATCATGATTTGACAGCTGTATTTAGTGACGAAAATTTATTCGACACCCACCTTTCGCAATCCAACCGTCTGTTAGGTTGTGTAAATACGGTAATGACACCTTGGAAACAAATTGTATCATGGAATCATTTTAGGTAAGGCACGATACGCCGATTGTTACGTCCGAGCATCGAGGCGATTTCCTGACACATATGGAGTCCACAGTAAAACGGGAGAACTCTAGATGGTTTAACTGTGAAACCACCGCCTCATCCGTCTTAATTTTAAAGTGGTAGTAAGAAATACTCATACTGTCCTAATTGCATCCTTACGTTTAATACGATAAATGTAATCAACTCCAATTAGGATTTCTATCCCGTTTTTTTGTGTGTTTGTGTCGTCTACGACGGTGATCATTCAACATGTAGACTACACGTTTGCCACTTCCACACAAAAACGCTTTTTATGGAAACCCATCCGTTTAAACTAAGTCACCAATTCCGCACGCGATTCCAGTCAGTCAGTTCGATAATTTGAGCATAAAATGGCGTGCGCGTACATAATTATGTATGTGGGGTTACGTGTTTGTGTGCAGTGGTTAGTCGTGCGATAGAAATGCAGAGTGTGGATGGTGATCGAAATGCGAGCGCACGCGCATTTCACGCAACTACTTTCGCCGATTAAAAACCGACGGAGCCGCTTGTAGATGTTGTCGCCGTGTGACAGACGGTTAACGCGAATCTATTGGCACACGACGTCTTATTACGTGCGTGTTCTCATGTAATTGCTGTTTAGTCGGTATTACAGGAAAATGGTCAAGTATCTTTCCGAGGTTTGGGGGTTGCGGGCGGCAAGAGTGGGAGCTCGAACCGCCCAGTTAGCGGCCCCGGGAAGGACGGCGGTATGTGAGGTCGCATACCGTTGTAGGCACCAGACGATGTGGCGAGCGCTAAGCTCACCTGGGCGGAGCCCGACGGGGCAACGCGCTAAGAGGACTCCGGTTGCGTTCTTTTGGAGATCCCGGAACCCTCTACGTAGAGCCGAGGATGGCCACCTTGGGGGTTTTAGTGCGGTAAGAATCCCACATAACACTGCGTCGTAAGGTTTCCCCCTCGTAAACAAAAAAAAAAAGATGTCGTTGTGTGACAGACGGTTAACGCGAATCTATTGGCACACGACGTCTTATTACGTGCATGTTCTCATGTAATTGCCGTTTAGTCGGTATAACAGGAAAATGTTCAAGTACCTTTCCGAGGTTTGTTTGTACTTACATCAATTACATTGTCTATAGATCAATTCAACTAGATGGAATTAACTTAAAAAAGCGCCCATACACACTTTTGTTTAATGAATGTTTGTTTAAGCTTGAAAACCTTTTAAACGCTAATGGGTGCATTAGTTGCTAGCATAAACATTGTACCTACTTCTTAAATCCGTTCATTTATAACATCTTACGTCTTAGTAAGAAAAGGTGCTTGATTCTAGTAGTATCGACTTTATTATAAATAATAGACACTAGTCGTATATTCTCATAAATAATAGGTATGAACTATGAACATTGAACATAAGTACAGAGGATTTCACAATATTTTTTTAACAAGAAGTGCTATTCAGCATGAATTGCAAATTCACGTTTGGTTCACCGACCAATCTAATCGGCGATCAATGCATTTTATTCTGATTGTGAGTATGCGGAAGATAACTAGTTGCGGTAAAGAGCCGCAACTATTTTCTCTCATTTCTCTAAGCGGTATCGAGCGGCGGGGCAATATTTTATCATACCGATCCGCCGCGCAAACTGGTGTCACCACTCGATTCTAAAGATAGCGAACATTGTGAGATGTTTACCGAGTATACTATTGAACACAGTTAGATTATACACATATATTGAACACTATTAGATTCACAGTTATAACATGCATTCAAGATATATGAGCAATTAAACGCTTGATTTATACGATTTTGACTCAAACCGGTCAAAGAATCGCTATCACTATTGGCAGACAGCTTTCCGAGGTTAAAACTGGTTGTGTGACAAGTTCCTTAATATTTTAGAAAATAATGTATAATTTTCTATTGTAAATAATAAAAAAAATACTTACATACTTTATTAATCCGACAAAGTATCCTCAAAATAATGCTGCATTGTCAAGTCTGTTTTTGTTTAACAAAACGACCCATATCAACCTTCAATAACTTCTGCTATACATTGTAACCAATCCACCGAACGGACACTATCTGTATCGAGTAAAAAACTCATAAACGTCGTCACATCACACACGCCCGCTCGCTTACCAAGTTTTTTGTATAAACAGCAAGTAACACTACGTAATAACACATTGCGGTGTGTCCTAAAAACTGGGATAAGTCGGTTATGATAACACGCGACAGTGCAAAAAAACTTCGATCAACGGCAATATATACGCAATGTAGGTAGGTTTACACACATGTGCATAAAAGTAAGCTATTAGCTATCACCAACCGATTACCGACCAATCAACACCAGCATTAGCGAAAGAAACTAGTGTATCTAGTATGAGACGATAATGATAAGCATGAAATGGTTTACTTACATAAGTTATCTAAAGGCGACTAATAAATAGTTAATTAAATCTTAGATAACATCATTACCATACTAGTAGTGCCGATCGTATAACAAACCCTATAGAGAAGGTCTTACAAACGTATCATCGAAATGACAAAAAATGTTAGCAGCACTTCGTTAGCAAGCAAGTTCATTGATCTTTTAATAACCAAAAAAGTCTAGACGACCTAAATAAAGAGCGTCAAGATGACCTGAACTTCCCTATCGCTTTATTTCGAGACGACACCAAGTTTACTATCGCGTCATCGTATCGCCCACAGCACAAACAGCGATTTCAATAGGTCGTCGCACCCAGATCGATGGAGGCGGACTCGTGAACTATGATCGAATCACGATAACTACACTTTCTCCTATATGTCGAAGGTGAAAAAACCGGACTTGTCAATCATTTATAAAGAGTAAATTATTACCGAGGACGAAAAGATTTGAAGGTGGTAGAACCCTATGTAGTTCGACTCCGGCGGCACGACCGCCACAGCTTAGTCCACAGGGGGAGCGGTGCATCTGTAGCGGTGGGTAGGAATATGCAATCCTACTAGGGTTGATTACATATGTCATATGGGCGGCAGTAGCCACTTACCACCAGGTGGGCTGCATGCTCGTCTGCTTGATCAAGTGATGATCTTTTGCAAAGTTGTTGTCCAAGAGCCCACGAAGGCTTGGGAGTTGGTAAGACCGACAGATGGCACCACTGTCATTCCAATGGAGGTACGAATTTTCTGTTTTATGTATGTCATATTATATCTTTAAAATGCGGGCGAAGCCGCGGGCACCACTAGTATTATATAAAAAAAAGAAAACGTTTCGCATCCTTTTATTGTCTACAGCACTTTTTTCTCCAAATCGGCTTCATTATGTCATCTATTTTAGTTGACAACTTCTCTTTGCATACAGCCGTTAATCAAACAATATTAACTTCAAAAACGGTTAATTAAATTAATATGAACATAAACCTTATTTGTGTACAGTTAAAATTAAATACGATAAAAAGCTTCCACGGATTATTACGCGTAATAAGCGTCCGAGTGAAACCGAACCGGAAGATTGAAAAGAAATCGGCTGTGATTTAGTTAATTTGAAAGTGGACGCCCCATACATGTTCAATGTCTATATTTAGCTATTGATTTTGTAAAACGAGTCGAAAGCGTACACGCTATTTTCTCTTGTTTATTATTATTGCCGCAGTTATCTTTTACCGCTCCAGTTATAAATCTAATGTTGATTTTACAGTTACTGTGATATCTGCGAGGCCTGTCGGTTATTATCACGATGAATGAGGATCAGATAGTTTTGTATAAACATAAACATAGGTGTATTATAATGAATCTATATATATATAAATTAACGTTTGTCTGTATGTCCCTCGTGTATGTATATGTATGAATCGTGAACTATGCATTTGATCATGTGATGATCTTTAGCAAAGTTGTTGTGCATGAACCCACGACGGTTTCGGAGTGGTACGACCAATTTTCACCAGATAGCGCCACTGTCATAAAGGTACAAATTTTCAGTTATATGTATGTCATGTTATAATTCTTAAAACGCAGGCGAATCCGCGGGCTTTACTAGTATATTATAAACGCTCATTTCCGTCTAACTATCAGTTCATCTCAAGGTAAACTAATCGTTAGACTAATAGTTAGAAATATACAGACTTCATGAATTCAAGTTCGTCAAGTTAGTACGTTTCATGGCTGGTGGCTTATTTACTAAATTAAATATAAACGTGGTTATGTAAATTATTTAATTATATGCGCAACGAAACGGTGAAAAATTACAATAGTCATCCTAAGCAACTATAAAACATAGATGTTTTAACGCCTCAGTTGTAACTCTTCAATACTTAAAATGATGTTTACATTTTAGCTGTAATATATTTTTTTTAGTTCTATTGCTGGGCACTGGTCTCTCTCCACAATTCTCCAGGCTTGGAGACTACCATGCTAGTCAACAATTCACATAACACCAAAACGTATGACTTTAATTTACAATACATCACAAACACAATAACAACTTTCACATTATAGATTCGAAATTCCATACTCAAAAAAAAACAATATCGTGATTCGAAAAACAATGAACTCGGGAACACCCATAACCGATAGTATCAAGTGAATCCGCACGATGTCACGTGGTCGTGATCATCAATGCTCAGTCGCGTGCGATTCATTAAGGAAAAGGCCATCATGATTTACGTAAGGACGCAGTCCAAGAATTTGTGATTCTAAATATCAAAGACATTTTCGAATGGCAAACAAAACTCTCTAAAGTTTTATAGGATTAGGAACTTAAAGATTGTACTTCAGTACAGCTACTTTCCTGAGTTTAGAATTGCTGTCATAATTAGACTAGTGATGTTAGTGAGCTCTTAAAAACACTTACGCTATTAATAATCGATATATCCAATGTTTTGACTACCAACGATCTGCATTTGACATTTTCTGCAGGCATTGTCAAATTACGATCTTGGGTAGGTAAGTATTTGAACAGTTGATTTTTAATATCGGACATTTATTATAATTCTACCAGCAAGAATATTACTTTAGCTAATTGCATACTAACAATAGATTTCATATAATTGCGTTAGACGTTACAGCAGCTACCAAATTTAACCCAAACATCGTGATCCGTAAAACAACACATTTGGCAACACCTATAAGCCGATAATCGCGTAAATCGGCACGCTGTCACGTGGTCGTGATCGACAATGTTCAGTCGTGTGAAGTCGTGTGCGACTCATTAAACCTTATGGGAGCCAGCTAAACAGCTGTTGCGTTACGTTTAGGGCTTATTATATAAGTTGATTCCGTGATTGAAAAGTAAAATATCAAGATTACAATGACAAAATCACGTTTCGTAAGCCCTTTAATTGCATCAACTCTAATATGTATTTATACTCTACGACAACTTTTGTACTTCCATTTTGATAAGCTTGTATACTAATACTTTAGTATGACATGTTGATACAAGCAATTCAGTCTTTGCTGAAACAAATATTTTTAATCAATTTCTTTGGTTTATATTAAAATAAACATAGATACAAAATTTAATTTAATGCACAGCAAATTTCGAATTTCTACCCAACAAATTCATTTGCAACCGCAAAACAATAAACTTCGTAACTTTCTGTTTAGCTATTTATTTTCCTTTGGCTGGGACAACTGAAATTGATTTAGCTGAATCTATTCGGATCTTATCGTGGCAATACGGACCTGTGGTTACCGCACAATCAATAACTGTTAGATTGAATTACGTTTTCTGAGATATCAAGGAAAATATATTACGCCATGACGCCTACCGTGTTTCATATATTACCGAACAACTTTTTGTCGTTTTTACTGCATCCGGCCGCAAGCGGAAAGTGGCTCAATTTAATGAGCTATAATTCAATAATGGATTTAATAAATATTAACTTTATGGAGTACATTAAAGTTTTTAAAGACTTTATTGACTATATGAACGTATTTGTTTAATAAGTACTACATTAAAAACGTTATACCTATAAGGCGTCAAATAACATTGTCTTTATCAGCTTTTATTTTCTGCACCCAAAAATAACTACGAAACGTTCATTATTACTTCTGTTACTGCCTGTGAACGTTTTAAAGAGTCACAAGAGCCCTTGTTTCTTAATGAGTCGAGAAAAATGCAATAGCTCATTGTTTTAGCGACGCTATATTAAAGTTTTAATTATTTTACCTTTGTACTAGAAAAATACAATTTATAAAAGACAACACAAATTGTTTCAAAAAGTAATTTTTAACTTAAAACCATATTTATGGCAATTAATAGTTCTGTTTATAAAAGAACACCCAAGCCTACACGAGTAATATCTACTTAAAACATAGTACGTATTGTTAACCCAAGAACGGGTGAACCATTTTATTACGAACGTCCCATTCATTGCCAATTTTAATCAAAATATAAGTATATCTATTTATATGTACGTAGGTATGTACAACATCATAGTCAATAACCGCGCATCGTCTGTCATTGGAATAAAAAGCATCACCTACGTCTGCCTGAAGGGCGCAGCTGGATTCCACATAATTTCTAGTCATTACCAAGAGTCTTTAGTCAAATAGTACACTTCGGACAATTGTCGCTTTCGCTTTCATGGCATTTGGAATTATGAGAGCAAATGCACCGTTATCCCTGTCATTGGAGCAGTCACGTCATCACGCGAATACTTAGTTCCAATTGCAGGTTTTGCAGATCAAGTTATTGGTGAAATTGCTTTTGTCGACGAAGCTTTCTGCTTTAGGAAAGCGCTTAAACTACTTTTAAGTTAAAACTTACATTTATAGATAGATAGAATCTTAAGGTTAAGGACAAACATAAAATGATGTTGTTGCTGCTGAAAAGGTGCTGTGCAAAATAGTATGCTATTTTCCTTTTTTTTTACTACTTACCATTTTATAATCTTAATAAATCGTCACGATGAAGAAGCCCTACATTTACTTGGGTACTTCTTTGATAGTATTTCTTGCAAACGCTTCTTGTTGCAATTACAAGCAATTGAGATACTCTGACTATTTTGTGTGAAGTTTATTAACTCCGCAATTGCCGCCGAGCCAATTTGTGTTATAAATTGAAAATTTGAGATGTTGAGGTAATTGCGTCGGTACAAACAAGTCCTGTGATTACGATGTCACCTTACAGGCCACATTTTTTCAATTAAAGTACGGTTGATGAAGCCTTACAGTTCTAAGTTTACAAGTCTTCATTTATTATAATAGATCTATGACGCATTTGGGGAGGCCTCGTGAGTCCTTTCGATGTGAAGAATTTTGATAATCCTTTTAGCTTATTTTAATGTAATGAAAGCAATAAAATTACAGCTATCCACGTGCTGTCCATGGATGTTTGTTGCCAGTATCAAATGGAATAGGAGTTTTGGAAGTTGGGTAAGTTGCTGTTCCTAAGTACTAAGGCAAACAGACGTTTTTTATTAGTATCTCCGTCATATCACAACATTTCAACAACTTTCACAACAAATTTAATACCACCACAGAAGAATCACAAATAGCGAAATTTTACACATTTTTCTTAAAAATATCTTCCTTAAAACTCTACTCATATTTGTAACACTTTCAATAAAACTCATATATGACATTCGTATACAAAAATATCACGCCACCTTTATATTATTGTAAATACACGAATTCATAGCGAGAATTGCGTGCTCTAATTTGACAGACACTGGTTTGTGGCTGGTACTATCGCATGTCGAAAAGGGGTTGGCCTCTAATAGGGCGTGGGCCACAGAAACAAGACAGGCTGACAATGCTCGCCCTTAAATAGGTTAATGTCATGCCATGTCACGTATTACGGATACAGAAGTAAATTAATTACCTCCAACACGAAATGACATAGCTGTACAAAACATTTCTAGTATTGTCCAATTTGCTTTAGGCTGATAACAAAACAATGTACCACTTAACCTTAACGATCTAAATACCTCCATTTTAATTCTAAAAGATAAAGTATACTTGTTAATCCTCACTTTTTTACTCAATAAACCGAAGACGCTCTTCACCATATTTGAGACGTCGTACCATGCAAAACAAAAGTCATTATCGTGCTGGTTACAAAATTACGAAACTTGTTGTTCTGTTGATAAAATTAATTGATAAAATATGAGAGCATCGCCTACGTCTAAGTAGTATAAGATTTAATATTAAACAGTGTCAACCATAGGTTTGTTGGTTATTCCAGAGAAAAAATTAGATCGCTCAACCGCTGTCGATATCTCCGATCGCGGCTACTAAATTGTTTACGAAACTTCAGTAGCGGGCGATAAATGGCCGTGTTTATTTAACAGTTTGGAAGAATTCGAATGTGTATTTATATTAGACATTTCAAAACAAAAACTAACCTTTTACTTGTGTCTAGTTACACTGACGTTAACAGTACGTGAAAACAAACAGTGTTTGTTTGTATGTACCAACTTTATAGTTGTTTTTCAATAGGAATTTCCTATAAATAAAATACCTACTCGTTTTAAATAATGTACAGGAAGGAAAGTACAGAGTAACTCATATAACGCATACAACTGAAGTTATTATGTTAGGATGGTTATGATGTCTGCAAAAGTCAAGTGGACCATGGACGTTTATTTGCGGTATGAAAACAACATAAACACAGACGTTATATTTGATAATACAATATAAATAAATACAGTATAATAAAGTAATAACAATAACAGGTTAAATAACATCCAAGCATAAAGGCTTGTCATGTAACACGATATGTACAAACGCAAGTCATACTGATTTGACGATTCGGGCGAATTTAATAATGACACTTGAGAGGTAGAGTTTTGACAAGGATATACGATAACCACCGATACATATGTACTGCTATATCAAGTTAAAAAAGTTACAAACTTTAATATTTTCGCGACTGTAACCCAAGATCGATTGGATTCCTCCAGGTTTTTCAAATAAAGTATAATGAAGGCTACGATGGAAAATTAATAGCAGAGTTTCATATCATGTCATAATTTTGGCTGTAAAATGTTATTTGTATTTAAATGAAGCCTGCCAAGTTTTGTCAGTGCCAGCAGAACAAATCTAAATTATAAATTTTACTTCTATCTGATACTGGTGTCACTTTAATCTGACTTATGTCGTTTTGGGTTCAATGCACTCGATAATTGTAATTAATAAGCCAAAAATATCCTTAGAATTATAAACGGTTTCACTTTTCTCTTCTCATCACTATTGACAATTAAAAAGTATTCCTTTGCAGTGTTCCGAAATAATTTCTCAAGATATCGATGTGTACATGCCCTAAGCGATTAATATTAATAACAACCAACTAACTCGATACCGAGTATGAGGAACTGTGACCGGACTTTCCAATGGATTGTCGGTATGGACCGTTAAAGAGAAATGCATCAGTAATGACCTTTAATGTGAATGACTACTCCGAACTTGTCAGTCAAGTACTACGTGGGAGTATTCGATAACTGGCAATTGATGAATCGATTTAAAAAGCAAATGAATACGGAACACTATTGTTATGTGATCGAAGCAGAATCGTGAGTCGTGACGTGATGGACGCAACTAATGAACCACCGGCATTATTGATAGGACTTCCACGCATTACGTTTTCACAATCAAGATATTAATATTGTTAGGAACGATGGTACGAGTACGAGTACTAAAAGTGGGCGTATAAAAGGGCACAGTAGATCGTCTCCGGGGTAGTTATTTTCCGATCGTAGTAAAGAACATTATTATAAAATTTGGGTTTAATTGTTATTCTGTTAATTTATTTAGAAAAGTTAAGGTTCTCGGCTTATAAAAAGTTGGGTTTTAAATAATTTCCTAATGAGGTTTTTAATAATATTATATTCTGTTGTAAAATTGAAATATGGATGGAAATTAAAACGCACGGATTTTAGGTAACAAATGGAAAATAAAATGAGGTAATATTTCCAAGGTTCAATTCCAATCTTCCTATAATAAACAAATTAATGTCACGTTTGCGTTCCTTTGTTCTAAATATTGCTTTCCTTTGTTCATTATGTACGCATTACATCCTATTTGGATGTAATTGGATATTCCTTGGATTATAATGATGGTAGTAAAATGAGACGAACGTTTTCTTGTGTTCATTAAATTATTTAACACTGACAAATTATTAAAATAATATGTTCGTGATTTAACAAATCTTGTTCATGAGAGATACTATCTCGATAGAAGTCTTATCACTCTGGACATTCAGTCTGGATATGCTTACGTTCCGGTAAAACCTTGTCAACCAGATCCATTCATCGTACTATTCGTAAACCTTATCATCCATATTACACGAATACTTAGCTATTAAAAGACTCAGAGTGGATATATATTTATTCAGAAAGAAATATGGTGGAGTATTGGATTGGTTCCGACTAAAGCTGTAGTGAAATCATCCTTATTGATTTTCATATAAGAATAGTTAACTCTAGCGTGTCTGTCCATGAGCGCACCCTAGTCCACGCCTAGAATGCGCAAATTTTAATAATGGTAGTATTTTTTATGAGAAAATTCCACAATATTTTACTATGCCGAGTTAAGTTGCACAACATGACCGGTAATGTAGACATTAAATTTATAATTAAATATATATAATATTAAGTACATCTTGCTGCAATCCTTTGAAGTATCAGGATATTATGTTCCTTTAGAAGCTAATACAAATTGCGAGGCGTTTCCGGAAAAAGAAGGTGATGTCGCCTAGACTTGTAGTTTTGCAATTGCGAGTAATTGCACTAGATATGGATTTAATGATTGTAAGTGGCATGCGACCATTTGCGGTTCTAATTGAAGTAAAATAAATACGTACCTAGAGGAGTCGCAGCTACGCTATCTGAGCAATACAAATCGCATCCTGGGCTTGTTGAAAAACTGGTCGAGAGGCTCGGAGCGGTAAAACGAAACCCGGGCCGGATACAGACGATATCACATTAGAAACCGCTAGAAGCACACCTCGATGCATATTGGTTACGGCAGTCGAGTTCAGGTGAGTACGCAGATAATCTGCGACAAGACCAACTCGTGTAAAAACGGAGCGGTCTAGATACCCCGTAAGTAGACTTACCTACTTAGGAATGATGTAGATTCAGCGATATAAAGACCTTGTTTAAAAGATGTTGGTAATGGAAGCGAACAAAATTATAGAAGTGCCAAGCATTTAACTAATTTGACGTTAATCAAACATTGATGCAAGTGAAAATTTACAAGAAATTGAAAAGAAATGGATTTTATTTAAAATCGTTCATGTATATGTACTATCAGGTGTAACTTAACCGACCATAATCAAAAAATCTGTTAATATAAAAGAATTCCGCTATCAAATCCTATTCGTTTTTATCTAAATACAATGTACATTAACAATGTTTAGCATTATTTATTGTTGTCATAGCTATCTTAAACACTGTAAAGTGTTATTAATAATAATAATAACAATTAGGTAAATTTATTATTGAATTATTTAATAACTATCGCTCTTATAATATCTCAACACTCATGCGTGCATTAGATTGCGAGCTAGTCCGTCGCGCCACAAGTTAAAGCCTGGATTCACATGAATTGTAATACCTAATTATATTCATAGTACGGGTCTCATACACGTCCAATTTGCATAATGCACAGTGTAAGCCTGTTGTTTACCTACAGTACAAGGCAGTTGACCTGCCACAAACCCGATTACGAGTTCAACCTGCAAGTTTCTTTTTTCCTTATCTAGAAATGCATCTACATTGTCTGTTTTGAAGACTTCTTGTTAGGATAAAAATCACTTGTTACGGAAAGGCAAACATTTTACTTTTTAAAAGCGGTTATGAAAGAAAATTATATTCACATAAGCACATCATTAAAAACGTATCGCCTTAAATGTCAAACAGTCTAAACTTCAATGTGAGAGTATAAGTTATGGCCGTTTTATAAAATTCCTCTATCAAACAAATCATTTTAATAGCAACCCGGAAGGCTTCCACATTCCAGTCTTTAACCAGACAGCAAACCTCTGTAATTTATCTGCAAAATGCAATATTCCTCCTTTACAACCTGTTGTATGTAACCATTATGCTATTAAGACCATCGATATCTCCGATGATTCGATTAAGCCATCGATTCAGATGATTGGCACGTAGCTAACGTCTTGGTTAGCTATTGCGTCTCGTGGCGACGTGGATTTCAATCAATTTTCAATCTTGGGATCTTAGTTATAAAGAGTTTATGGCGTGCCATCGTGATTTTAGACGATCCATGTCGTAGATAACATCTCTCGATCCAGATAGCGAGTTACGCAACCATATCTATTGTGTTGAGCATTTACAGATCAGATCATTAGCTGTAACCGGACGATGTTATACCATTATTGAGTATTTGATATCATCACGACTGAATGTTATTGTCGAGTTGATGATATTGTTAGGTAAGAGAAACGTGAAAAGTGTAGGCACCGTGCATGCTACTGGGTCTCAAACAAATTTGTACGTTTTTATAATGAGACTGTAAAATGAAACATGTATGCATCCATTTTCATATGCATTACTACGTCTGAAAACATAGACTAAATGTCTCTGCTCGACCACATCAATATCAGAACTTAGCTCTGCAGAAATAGGCGGAACAGTGTTGCCAACCACATTTATGTAAATGTTGTAACAGTTATCATTCACCTATTCAGAATGGATCGATCACTGTAAATGTTGCAAACATTGTTTGGCTCCGGGCTAATCAAAAGGGCTTACAACAGTGGGTAACCTTAACTTATTATGTACATTGCAATAACTGCCGAATCAACAATCTTTATACGAGTAAACATGTTTCTATGAAATAACAATTTCTTTTATGTAATAGCACAGTTATTTTACTTTGTGCAGCGATAAATTAGGGATGGCGATCTAAGATCGACTAATCGAAAAATCGATCTTTTTGGGCCAAAAAAATATATTTTAATCGATCTGCAGCAAATAGATCGATTCAGTGAATCAAACTTTCATCCTAGAAATTCGAAAGTCGATATTTTCGAAGTTGGTTAATGTATTATAGACATGTTCTGCTGACGGATACGTATTTGTTTGGTCCTGATGACGTTTTTTTCGCCGTTCTGCGCCCTCTTCTGGTGTAAAAGATCGAAGATCGATTTTTGGAGAATCGTTTCTATGGGCCTCGATTTTTTTGTGAATCGATTCTTTGGGTTTCGATTCAAATCGATCTTTTTCTGAAAGAATCGCCATCCCTACGATAAATACAGTATTCAAGAATGCAAAACACCTGTCTAACGGTTACGTAGAGACGTGTCGAATGCCGGAGTTGCTGCGTTTGACACGTCTTAAATAAGTATTTTTCTTAAACAAATGGTTACTACACGTTCGTAAATAGACCTTTATGACGTTACCTGAATTCATTCTTACTCGTTTTTGTGTAACCTTTACGTGTGTAGTGTATTATTATATTTTATTATTTTGAATTAAAACTACTTCTCCCTATAGTAGGAAATATATCTGCATGACGGATAATATACATTATTAAGGAAGGTTAGATTTAGATGTTATGCTGATATATCGTCAAAATTTTGGTTCTCGTAGTCCGAAAGTACTCAGGTTTATATTTAAGCCCTAAAAAAAATATTATCCTATAGAAGGTAGTATGTATGCGTACAAGCCCTATACATCTTTCAAAATAACAGCCATAAGGACAGCACAGCACACAGCACAGCAGCACAGTTCGCTTAGTATACGTTAACTTATAAATAATATAGTTTTGGTATTCAATTTATGCAATCAAATGTTTATCAAAAATTTGCAAAGTGTGGATAGTTTTAGTTGCCCCTGGACTATCTAATCTTAAATTTATACAGTTGCGTTTTTAATTCATTAACGTGCAATACTATTTGCAATTTCTGAATTCTTAATTATATTTGCGCAATACCAGTGTTTCACATTAAGTTGCTTAATTTTAAACATTTTATTTCGTTGTAAAAAGTGTCTATTTCTTTAAAAAATAAAGTTTTTTGCAACCATTGCAAAAAGTAGAAAATTTCTACATAACCTATGTTAAACATATTTGTAAAGTAAGAATCCTATTGAGTTATTATTATTCTGGTAGTTACAATAGGACTAACATTTCTAGTACCTACTCGGCAGCACAAACATAAAGAGTCTTTGACAAACACAACTTACACAACACAGATTTTCAACCAACGTGTGGCTTCGACACCCAGTCGTTTACAGACAATTGCATGTCTTCTCATCTATTGTTGTATCATTAAATTATAAATAGTAACTCGCAACTCCAAGTAATTGCAGACACGTTTTTCCGTAAGTCCGCCCTCGTGCATACTTAAAAGTTGATGTAACGTGTGGGTACAGCACTACCTACATTATCGAGGCGAGCTTTTAAGTCGAGGTCAACTTTTAAAGTTTAGCGTGTAAATTAGCTTGTATAACATTAATAAGTAATGTAAATTTATCTTGTAGTTTATTTTTACGAGTATATCTGGTTGTCTTAGCGCATGCGCATACAAATTTTTCCGCCCAGAGGCAATTTTTTAATTCAAAACTTTCTGTATTATTTTTTAACTTAAAACAAAAAATATAGTAGGTTACCATTTATTTTTACACCTTTAATATTAGCTTCACTGGCAAATAACTAACAAATAATCTAATCAAGTCTTGGACGTCAATTTTAATTACAAAGTTAATTGATTCCATGTTTACGCAAATGTAAAGTGCTAAAGAGAATTCTAAATCAATATAAAGGCGTTGTCGAGTCGAATGACGAGTTACGAGTGGCGGTGGCGAGTGGCAGTGATTAGTGGTAGTGGTGTGGCGATGGTGCAAACCTAGCGTGACGACTCGACGAGGAAAGGCGGGCTACCGTTTAGAAATCAGTTTTCGCCCATTTCTGATAAACGAGCATCTAGAACACCTATCTGAAAAAGCTGCTTTGGCTCCGTCACTCACATATTGCGAGATTTCCGATAGCTAAGCTTGTATGATATCTTGCTGACAGATGAACGGATTAAGGTACGTTCATTAACTACCTAAAGTTAAGTGGAGAAAGCTAGGGGCATAATAATTTCTCATTGAAATATGTACCGTACCGTACCAAACCAGTGATATAGATAAAAATATCGCAATACTTCAGCATAAAAACGCAGTTAAATATATAATGAGTGTAAAATATTTTACCGTGTAAAACCATTGTTTTCTAATAGTTCTAACCTTATATGCGATGATGGTAAACCTTTATCAATGACAATATCAATTAAGGTAGGAAAAGTTAAAACGCTGATGCAACTGCAATCATTCACAAAAATTTAGACTTTAAAAGATTTAAAGCAAAATTTATCCAATATTTACAATGTAATTCACATTTAAACAACCAAGCAGGATGAAAAAGCAGTACAAATAGACGAATACAACAATGTTAATATTGTCATTTCCTGCTTTCAAAGAAATATAGAACAAATACTCAAAACAAGAAAAACGAATAACGTCGCAACAAGCGATTCACCGTTATAATATTGCAAAACGTTAGTTTTTGCTCCTCGTGACAAATTTGATCGAATTAAAACGAAAAACAAACAAACAATAGTTTAAATTTGACATTGTATTCATAACCTATTTCGAAAGAGACTTGCAGTTGAGTCAAGTTGTCAAGTTGAGATGCTTACTTTCTTCGTCATATTAGATACATTTAACAAATATATAGTACCACTAGCTGACCGCAACCTTGTTGTCATATAAAAAAAATGTTAAGTGTGAACAACCCTTATCACTAAGGGGTATGAAAAATAGATAGTAGCCGATTCTCAGACCTACATATAAAATTTGGTGAAAATCGGTAAATCCGTTTCGGAGGAGTACGGTAACTAACATTGTGACACGAGAATTTTATATATAAGATTATATAATAACATCACCCTAAACGATTTCTTTTCTTAGATGATGGAAAATGTATAATTGACTACCTAATATAAGTGTGTCTTGTAAAGCATTTATAAAAAGTTTATTTCCCGAGCCATTTCAATATTTATAGATTGTAACAAAATGCTAAAGGTATTTTATTTGAAATTAAGCATTAGCCATATGTTCTTCTCACATAACAAACTATATATAAACGAAGGGTCTCTAGGATATCAAGGAAGAGTAATCAGCTCATCCACATTTGAACTAAGTTGGAATGCCTACTATAAACTCGTCTACTTTATACTTTAAACCCAAAAACAGCGCCATCACAAATTATTACTACAAAGCAGATAAGTTATACCTATCGAAGCAGTACAAAGCATTCTAACAAATTGAATTTTCAAGAGTTGAATCGTACTTTTACAAAGCAATATTATCCCTTCATAATGTGCATTGAGCTTTATGTAACCGTGTCTATAAAAAAACTGTGGCATAGTTAATAAACATATTAATTAACAAAAAGTATGTTACTGTCTTGACACGGGCGTGACATGGAACCCACTCTTTGTCGCTAATGCACGGCGTAATCAGCCGTTACTCAACATAATTTCTTATGCTTACATAATTATATAATCAGATTAGTAAAACAATAAACCTGCCCTACAACAGTATCAATTAATTTTAATACTCGTACATGTTTAGACTATCGCTCTCACTTTGAAATCAAAATGTCTTTCGTTTCTGCTACTTCTCAATAAAAATATGCTTTTTACGGCCACAGCCCCACAGGATTCCCCTTGTTTTGCGTGCCATGGACACACACAAAGACGAATACAAAAAAACTCAAATCTAGTACAGATAGCCAAATTAATAATTCAGATGTCTGTCGGGCCGGGGATCGAACCTGGAACCTTTTGCGCGTCAGACCGGTATGTTTACCGCTTAGCCCTGCGGGTCAGGATAAACATCCTAAGGATTCTTATATAATTTCACAAAAAAAAATACTGTAAGCACAATGAAATTCGGATCCATATCCTTGATGCATTTACACTATCGAATTAACACCTGCGCTTCTGCACTTACGTCAGACTTTTCATTATTTGCTAAATAAATATTATTTTCAGTGTAGCCACATAAACAGTTTAAACTGTGCAATAAATTAAACTTATTATAGTCACACCTATGTATTACGTTTAAACGAAAAATATTAATGTGTTTCATAGAAGAGATGGTTCACAAATTATCTCATAATGAATAAAATATGCATGAGATCACCAGAGTAAAAATTACAAGTACCTAGCTATTAAATAGAGTATTTTAAATTTCGTAGGATGTATTTTCCGCTTTCTACACACTAATATTACCACCATTTTAATAAATCTCCTATAGCTACAGCCGTATAGATGAAATCGTTAAATTATGGGAGAAACTGCGGCCAAGTTCGAATAAGGAACGTCGTTTATATGACTTATGTTGAAATGAAGCAGCAAGGACTTATGGCTGTCTTGTTAAGGTTTCTTTATTAAATGTTTACTTGCTTTGGGCCTTTCTTAACTTTATTCATTAAATTTATATTAAATTTCTTAAACCTTAATCATTAATATTATTGTAATAAAATAATTGGTTATGGATTAAGTATAGATAAACACATGGATATGGATTTAGTATACATAAAATTATAAGGAGTAAGTAGTTAAAACTAATGACTATTTTGATAACATCAACGATGATATAACAACATTTTTTTCTTAATATTAGCACACTACTCAAATTATTTCACAATTATCTCGTGTCTATAATACTATGCACAAGACACAATAAACAAGATACCTTCATTCATAAGGAGACTAAACTAATCTACACCGACAACAACAATCAAACATCAAAATACGACAACAACAACCCCTTAAAACGTATGTGACGGGACGTATTAATGTCAGTACTCTTCCCAGTACATATTTATAGTGCATTTACACTAGGAAGTCATTAATATACACGGTTCACGCCCGCCAATGCCCGGGGGCCCGACAAACCAAGCTTTCGTTACTCATTCATACGGTGCTCGTATTATGCATATTATCCGCAACACTGGCCTATTACTCACTTTCTCCGGTTACCGAACGCACAGCGTACTTAACCGCTATCAATTTACAAGATGTATTTACATTAAACGTGACCTAATTGAAAACCACTTACATTGTTATTAATCTTTAATATTTCGCATCAGACGTACCCCATATGTGTCAACTCACTTTCGGTTTTGGACATGCAAGCTCATATAACAAAGATAATGTCATAACTTTTTGACATAAATAAATTCATATTAAGATAGTTAAAAGTAAAAGGTTTCTTATATGTTATTTAAATAAGAGTCCTATCTACACCGGAAGTTGCACAAGACAAAGGCACACCTCGATTCGTATGCAAATGTGTATGTGTGTAATTTATTAAACTCTCTTCCATTTTATTTAGTTTTTGTTCGAAGTACTGTACCTACCGTATGTGTTAGCTCTTGTATTATTAAGTTAATTAGATAGCGTTTGCTTTAGTACCTTAAGGTTCTTTCGTTTTAAAAGTGGCCATAGCGATCTAACTAATTTGATTCTATATTCCTTTGGGTCTGCTCTGCAGAGAAGTTACATGCAGAATGAGAATTTGCAAAAACTTAGTTAATATATTTTAGTGTAATTCTATTTTTTGTGGTGTGTGAACTTGTCCATTATATTTGCACATAAATAAGCTAGCCACGGTATTTAACACGTATTAGTTTATAAGTAAATAATGCAGTAATATATTTCAACTCATCATGAAATTAACTTTTCTAGATTTTGAGATTTACAAACTAATGGTTTTGTCATCAACTTTATTTTTAAAATCAGATTCAACATTCATTGCGTGAAATTCGTGCCGCCTACCGAAACAAATACGAATTTGTTCAAGGAAGTGAGATAAACTATTTTAATACAGATTTATGGCTCCAAGAATACAATACAATGTAGATAGGCTTTTCAGCTCGGAGACAGTAATAGGCGGCTACTCGGCTACTGAAGTGAAACTGCACAGATTGTGTCCAACGCCGATATAATTATTTGAATTGTTATTGCTCAATAATGACGTATCGTTCCTGTATTTTCTCTTTCATAGAAAGTGAAACTGCCATCTAACTAAGTCATAATGATAATATGAGTAAATTTAAACCAAAATGAGTTTGAAATGTATTGCGGTTAGAAACCTAGAAGGCTGATTTATATGAAATACAAGCTTCCTCGTGCGGAGTTGAGCGGATTTGCATTGCACCGCAGTTATTTTTATTTAAAAACTCAAATAACCGTATACTTGAGTAAGGTAAGTCACCTTGGTCAAATGCTTTCTTGAGCGGTTGGATAGTCTACAGTTTAGTCCAAAGACAAATTTTGATTATCCGACCATGTATCTAGATTATTCTAGATTGAAATCCAAACCAACGAAAAAGTTGCATTTACTATTTTGACATATATAAAATTATATTAAAAACTTGTTTACAATGTTACAGGCACTTCTAAAATTATGTTTAACAGTCAGTCACGAAGTGTGTCTACATTTCGTGAGCCTACACATATTACCTAATGATCTCACTCCAGTCCGTTCCATGCACGATACATGTATGTTATTGTGACCTTTTATATCGATACCTAGTCTTTAAAATATCTCGAACTTTGAAGGTTACTGATTTCGCATCTTGATTAATAAGAATGGTTAATGACGTCAATATCTATGAATGCAATATCTATAAGTGTTTAATATAATTTAAGTACATATAATAGCCATGATACAATTTAACATTGCAAACAAGAAAAAAATGCTTATTGTTATATAATATGGTATTTAAGACACACCTTTTATCTTATCATACGTATGATAATTCTCAACATTAAACTCTAACCATTAGTTTAATATATAAACATTAGACAAATAAAAACGCAAAGATTGCTTAAAGTCAACTATATAAAAAACAATGCCATGGAGATAATCGTAGCATCACAAACAAGCACATGATTAATGGAAATCCGGACATTTGAATACAAAATTATTGCCAGCATTACCATACTACAAACATTATTTAACTTACCCAATGCATATAACATTGAAATACAAAAATTGTGCAACATATTCATACAAATACCGCTCGGTTTCTAGTAACGTTCTCCAAATGTTAGTATGTCGGGAACATGAGAAATGTCAACAGCGCAAACGCATATTAACAGACCCAACTCTCACTTAAGGTGATTTAGGGGTTAGCCCTTGTAATATACACAACTATTATTAGTAACAAGACTACAGAGAACAGATGGTAGAAATAATGACAACAACAACGGTGTGAAACGAAAAAAAACAGGCTTTAATTACACCTTGCGTCTCTGATAGCAATTCGTTAGCAGTGGCAATAATTTTCATATTATAAAATAATTTCTATAAAAATGCATAAAGATCTTTTTTAATGTTTAAATAGATTGTTCTGAAGAAATTCATAAAGACTTTTATTATTATAAATAGCTTGTATCAGTAACAATACTCGATTAAATGCTCACTAGCAAGAATTATTTTTAATAATGTTTGAATTAACATCCAATTATTTCCACATACTGGCAAGAGACTATTTATTTAGAACAGAATTCAGAACAGAAACCATTCCGTAGTACAATAAATCGAGTTCGAATCGTTAATAAGTTACATCTCTCGTTCTACGATACCAAAATCAAATCAAAGTATCCGATTCAATTTCCAACACAATATTCGTCAGTGTAAGTTAACCAATACTAATCACACTTTTTATGTCAGTTACATATGACTATTGCTTAACGGCACATTACGTTTTTAATGGAAACTTCGATTCTCTACGCTAACTGTACTGATATCGAATACTCGCTTTAACTCGCGGCTTCACCTGCTTGGGGAAAAAATATATACTTGCGATGATATAGTATGTATCTCCAAAATATTCGTTATTAATAAACAATACATGCTCAAGTCTTTCGTAACAATTATGCCAGCAAATGCATTGCTACATAGTTGAACTCCAATTCAACTTCATACTCGCATATGGAAAGACATGAAAGATAAAGGCATATTATAAAAATACTTTTTATCCTACTGCACAGGGTAATGATTTTCGAGTTTATTTATGAATGTCTCATTCTTTGACACGCTCTGCAGCCCAAACGGCTTGATGGATTTTAACATATTAGATGTTGTTGATTGGTCTAAATTTTGGGATGCTTCGGGAAACAGGCTAAACTAATTCTCTTTTCAGTTGTTTATTTTATAGCTATCGGTTTTTTAATCTTGTCGGTTTTTCGTATTTAAAATAAATTACTAATTCATTACATTTTGGATCCTCCTAAACTCTTTAACTTGAGCAGCCTAGAACAAATATTGTAAAACGAACACATGGACATAGATACTTTATATATTACACACAGTGAAGATATGACATAAATAGTTGACGCAACAGAAATATAGTAAAAAGTATTCGATTAGATCGAGATGATGACGTAAAATGATGGAATGATAGCGCATTTGGAACATCGAGATGTGGGTGAAGTGTTATTTATTGCCGTTGCGATACGATTTATGCGGTTTTATGATAGCATGATTCGTTTTTTATTGTGATTGAAATATAAAATTCTAAATATATTAAAATATCTGTGGTTTAAAGTATCTGCGATTTTTGAGGTTTACAATTATATTTTATTGGATCTTACTTGTATACAAAATAACAGTTAAAATAAACACTCGTATCACTAAAGTACCGAATATTGTAGAACACAATTCAAATATAATAACAACTGAAATCCATTATGGATATCTAAGATAATACGGGCTTGGACTAATGGACTAATTACATTAATTTAGGCGGCGAAACAAGTTTGAACAGAATTAACATGGGCAATTATGGATTGGATTGCTGTCCTGCATACTTTTAGATTATTTGTCATTACGTATTATTCATATGCGGGCTGAACGCTATTTTTATAATAAACCTACCACAAAAATCTCGACTACAGCGCCACCTATCATGTCCTTCAGTATCAACATTACTATAAACAATATTTTCGTTTTAATTAAATTAGACACGCGCGCCATCTATCGTACTTATAAAGTGGGTATGCCAAACACTGATTTCATGGCGAATGGATGTATTTTATAGTAATAAAATATGATAAACTCATGGAAATACATTCATATTGATATACACGGCAAAATGTTTTATTCTTCCGATAAAATATTACGAAATCAAACGGAAACCTAGTGTAACGTACGTACTTATTTTAGAGGAAAAAAAATGACAATGGACCTTAATCGGCCCGACCTTGCCACTCAAAAAAGCGCATTATAATTTAAATTCCATTTTAACTACCCAAGTATTTCGATTGCGTTAGCGAAATTAACATTAAACTTCCGCTACTTAAGATTGGGATAAGAATTACGTTATACATACCTTTATATAGAACCAAACGATAATAAAATGCAAAAGAAGAACAACATTGAATATAAGTGACCGAGTAAATGATATCGTACCATCACGCGGTAATTATTTTGTATTATATGCTCGCATCTCCGGCTTCATGCCAGATTAACTTGACGATTAGCGATTATGATTATATTAGGCTTAGTTATAAACACCGAGATGAATATATACCCACTTAAGGTTCCGTATTCATTGGAACTGTATTACTAAATCAAGAACGTCGGTCCACATATATCAGTTTTATCTTTAAAAGGCTGTATTTTGATAGCTTTTACAAAATATTGTTATTATAGTAGTTTGAATCGCGCTAGGTTATTGTTCTAGAAGTATCTACTTATTGGACATGCACACCATCTGAGATTTACTGCTGTAACTAGCACTAGATGGAAGTTATATGAAAGATAGATCAAGGGATTGGTCACAATTATGTTGGAACACTTTATTGCCCAGCGCATCAGAGTACAGCGCTAAAACTTCTGCGTAAGATATTAGGCATCAGGCTATTCAAAGAGGAACCCGACAATGATTCTAACACCTTACTGATAATGTAATCTACCTTACCGCTTGCGCTATGTAAGCGCCATGCCATGCAATAAGCTAGTACACGCACCATTTTCATTACTTTCCTTTTCGGAAAACCTCCCGTCTTCATTGTTCTCTTCGAGTACATACTTTGTGCACATTAGCACCACGTTGTTGGCACACAATAGTAAATATTAATCACAATTATTACACAGCACAGTACGCTTAAGGTCACAAGGCGGCAAGTGTTTCGCAAGACCAAAATGTACTGACAAACCGAACAGAAAATTGCCAACTAGATTTTGCCATGAGCACGCGATCGGTGTATATTCTTAAGCGTAGATATAGCAAGTTTATATCGAGTGTTCACGAATTTTAGACCTACAAGTCTGAGCTTTATCGGTGATCGTTAATTTGTGAATTGAGTCCTAGAATAAATTACGAGACTTACAAACGAGAACTAATTAAAAGGACCTTTTGATGTTGCTTAATATCTTTTGAGATTTTAAATTTAAATTAAGATTTCAAGTTAAATTGTAATATGCAAACCTAACTAAAATTAGACCTTTGAAATATAATAAGTACCTATTTTTTATAAATAAAAATACAAGATACATACATCGTTGTAAATAGACTATATCCTATATCAGTGTTATAAAAATGACACAATATTTTAAAAAGTCTCACCTTCAAAAACCATTAGGCGCCATAGTAATATCAAAGATAATCTTTCGCTATCAACTATGTCAACTACATAAATTACATTATACAGCCAAATGATAGTCAGGGGAGGCTTCACGCTAGCACCAGCCCGCCCCTGGTACCCGAGCACCGCAGGAACCTTGAACATGCAACCTCCGAGGCCGTAAAAAATTGTTCTGTAACGTCACCACAATTTCAAGCTTAAAACGGGACGTTCCTTCTTAGTAAATTGATGTCTCATTCTTTGGCACGCTCTGCAGCCCAAACTTAAACCTAAGCAACTGCCTAGAACACATGGACATCGATACATTTATATATTTATTACTGCTCCTAATCTTTAACATTTATGTTTGAGCAAAAAAATATGTTTTTAGTCAGTCTAATATTAATTTTCCGTATTTACAATCACACCTGTTCACCGTACGTAGTATCATGATTTAACTCTTTTCTAGACGGAAATAAGACTCGTGCATAGCAGTGGGATAATAGACAATGTCTTACCGATATTTACAATGTTACAGCACAGTTTTAAAAAATCACCGGTTTAAAATGACATTGTTATTCAAATTAATTTTACGGGTTTTGCCACCGACTTGTGACTCTTTCTTCAAAATCTGTTATTTTTTGAGACCTTTATATATAACCGTAACAGTGACAGAGCGCCTCAAGTCGGGACTGTCCCGTTTGAAATAAGGCACATCATGGTCACCTGGTAGTTAAAATGATTATCAGTTTCGCCATATTTATTGTAGTCAAATCTTTTTGAGGTTATTGTACTTTTTAACTCAAAAAATAAGCATTACTGTAAATTATATATTATTATACACGCTATATACCTATTATGCGCGCGTGTGTGTGTGTGTGTGTGTAGTAAATAACACCCTGAAGGTCATAAACTCGTAGGTATCGAGCAGGGCCGATTGTAGTACGAATATATGTCAGGAATTTATAGATATAGATACTGACCGTACTTCTATTCGATATAACGTTGGAATCAAAGCACTAAGCCATACCGCAGCCGCGTCATGAGACCAGTCTTGTTTCATATACCAGTGGAAGCGTGAGAGTAAAAACCATAACGAACAATTAATGCATCATGGGCGATTATTTCGCGCAAATTAAATTGTGTCAGCTGCCTGCCCCACATCGTATTGTTCCGCCGTGGGACCGAGACACAACTTATATTGTTCATTGGCTGAACCAACTGTTGGTAAAATAGAAAATTACGAACAATAGCCCGCATTTTTCGATTTCCCGACCAACTAGACGGAATTGAACAGACGCCTAACACTGAGCTGAGAAAAATACATACAGATTTACACACAATTACACTGGTATGTTATTATCCATAGAATTACGATTAATTAACACAAGTGATTAATTGCCACTGTGTGATACAAAGAAACAAAACAATAACGAACGAATAAAATCGGTAAGAGCAATCATAGACTATTCAATGCTTGTAATTAATTAGGTAGGTATGCATTTTTACATTGTTAGACATGATCAAATTTGATCGATTATTTAATTATTTTTCTTTGATTGATTATTATAATCAGTTATGTAAAATTGTAAGGCATAAGTTTATTTACGAAAATTACCAGTTTCTATTAGCAATTATTCATAAAACCGAAGATAATACAAAAATGACAGATTAGGTACAATGGATATCAAAATAGGTATTAACTAAAATTAGGAACTCGGATAAGACTACATTCAAATAAAAATCAAATGAATTGATGGTAATCTTTGTGTCTGTTAATGGGATAGATATATTGATTTCTGATTTATAAAAATACATAGTGTAAAGTTGTGTTCTGGTTTGAAAGAGGGGGTTAGACAGACAATAATATCAGAGATCCTAACTTAATTCTCAGATGCAGTTCTTGTATGGGTTCAGTTAATTCAGGGTAGGTTTGTAAGCTACAAAGCTGTCTAATATAAGATATTTATTTGATGCTTACTTTATTTTAATAAATATTTAAATTGTTTCAAAAGGTTGTGATAGAATGATAAAGTGATAAGTATTAATCTTTATTATTTCATTGTATATCTATAATTGTTGTGTAATTTCAGCTGTGAACAAAGAATAAACTATTCTATAATAGAAATACTACATTAAGTATTACCTAATTATCTAAAACATGAATAGAACATGATTCTCAATGACCTATCTGGTTTATTTTCCAAACTCTATGTACAAAATACTTGCCTGTACGAGTTGCTGGGTTAGGTTTATGACTTTTACATTATTGATCACAATAATGATAAAAACAATATCAAAGGAGAGAGGGCATCATTGGAGCTCTTTCCTGCCATAAATGTGTAAGGTAGTTATGGCTATGTGCCAAATCTACAAATAGAAATGCTTGTTTTTCACTGTTTACTTTAGCTAAGCATTGGTGGAAATGAGTTCAATAAAGCTGTTTAGTTAATACATACAGAGTGTTGTTATTTAAGAATTGGAGCTACTTATTCTTTCTTGCTAAGTAGTTGCATTCAATAAAGCTATAGCACTTTCATCTCACATATACTCACTTACCTATGAAAGAAACTGAAATATTTTTGTAGTATAGATTTGAGCTTGCTCACTGTTTAGCTACCTCACACATCTTTGATGAAAAGTACCCCAATAGTATGAAAAAGGAGATGGTTTTGATAAATTCAATGTTACTACTATGTTTATTGTACATACTTTACTGTGTACATACTGTATGTACCCCTTAATTTGTATTTTATGAGCATTGTGTATTTAGTGTATTTCAATAGAATGCTTTGTATCATGTACATCACTTTTAATAAATTAAACCAATTCCTAAAATAAACATCAGTACTCATTGTACTAACTGATGAAAAATTAAACAAGTTGTTAAAGAAAGACATTCATTTGCCAAAACAAACAACAGGCTTTATAATAAAACAGTATGCATGTTTAATGCCACGGGATATCTCAGTTTCGGGAATTATGACAGTTTATTTTTTATATCCTCTCCTTTCAGGGTCTTCTTTTTAATTTAAAACTTGACTATTAATCGTTCGTATTTTATTAATGCAAAAGTAAAGTCCTTATTATAACATCTTATTTTGTTAAAAAATGTTCACATTTTTTATGAGCTGTAAAATCCTTGAGATACATTTTTCTATAGGTTATTCTGAATCAATAAGTTATCTTTCATATTATAAAGTATGTGTACAGTCTACACTTAAGAATAAGTTAGTGTGCTGGCATAAGGCATATTAGGTAACAGCAAGTAGATAAGGTAACAGTTTAACGAGGAAACACTTTCCATTGAACTAATTGTTCCAACTAAACATTGAATTTCAACATGAACATTGTTGTAATACAATTAGGTCTGCTTATGGGCATGGATTTGCAAGCAATGTTGTGTTTTAAAGTTAATCATAGATGTTACTAACGGCTGACGCAGATGAAGCTAAGAAAACCAAAGATCTACAATGATAAACTTAAGTCTATCTGTGACATTTTTGGAGCTGGAAAAAATTCAGACACAGTAGGGCCCAAGATTACATAATGGATTATCCAGAAAAACATTTTCATGTTAGCAATTTTAACAAGCTTCTGGTGGATCTGACTTGACTTGTAAATAGATCTAAGAACTTTTTACCATAAGCATTATAGTTTTAACTGTAATTTATTTTAAAAGTACATATTCATTCCATAATCTTTTTATAAAACCTACAGTAGAAAATTTCTACAGTTTTTAGAAATATTAATACAGATAGTAAATCACTATTGTTGGCAAATTCAGTACAAAAATGAATATCATTCAAGTTTATATGAGAGTAATATATAGTCCGCGTAAAACTGCTAGTCTGCTCTGAATATAGAAATAAATTGTGTCACCATAGCAAATCATATAACTACACCTACTTGCAACAACTTCAGGGCGGACTTGCAGTTTGGCATTGACTATACCTAGGAGATGAAAAATGAATACTATCATAAGAACGTAAATGTCTTACTAAATCACTTTTATATTTATTTTCAAAATGTTAATGTCCTTTATAATTGTCATAGACAGCAAATAAAATAATAAAATATATGTGATATTCATCCATGGATATTTGTAGTGAACTTTAAATAAAACAGTAGTATATCTAAAGTCAATTATAAGTTTTGCCTTATCCTAAAAAATAAGTGGGCACGCCTAATTTTACAATATTATGTGATATTAAAGTCATTCATGGATATCTGTAACTAACTTTGAATAGAACACTAGTCTATCTCAAATCGATTACAAGCTTTGCACAACCCTAAGAACTAAGTTGGCACTCCTAATTTAAGTAAGCTATTGGACCACACAAGGCTTGTAGTACAAAGCAGAACAGTGTGAGTCCTGATTATATATAAGCCAGTTATATGAGTGATGCCACGGACTTCAATCTATAAATGCATTACGAAATGAAAGTCTAGTAACCGTACTCACCACATTGTTGTAATTGAAGGCTGCGGCGCCAGGCGCGAAATATTCTCTGTTAATTTTATCACCCATTTTGA